>CM040128.1:72377246-72977246 GCA_022559845.1 Amorphophallus konjac | reverse complement strand
GAAGAATCTGAGAGAAGTTCGAGGATTAATCGGGAGATTGCAGTTTATCCGTCGCTTTGTGTCGCAACACTCGCAAAGGTGCCGGCCCTTCTACGAGTTGACCAAAGCAGGGACCAAATTCTGTTGGGATTCTAAGTGTCAGAATGCTTTCGATGGATTAAAGGAATATCTGGCCAACCCACCTGTTCTCACTCCACCTATTCCAGATAAGCCTTTGATCCTATATGTCTCGGTCCTAGACGACTCTGTGGGAGCCGTCCTGGCACAAATCAATGAGGAAGGCAAGGAACGGGTAACCTATTACTTGTCCAAACTCCTCAACCCCTGTGAGCGAAAGTATACTACCATGGAAAAGACCTGTGCCGCCCTCGTGTGGGTGGTACAGAAATTGAAACATTACTTTCTTGCTCACGAAGTCCACTTGATTGCTCGGATGAATCCTATCAAATTTCTCTTGGAAAAGTTTGTCCTTACTGATAGGCTAGCACGTTGGCAAAGCTTTTTATCTCAGTTTGACATCACCTATATTCAACAAAAGGCAATCAAAGGCTATGCTATAGCCGAGCATCTCGCTCATCACCCTCTCCCCAAGTTTGACCCTGTTCAATCAGAGTTTCCAGATGAGGAACTAATGTCCATTACCCAGTCTGATGATCCGATGTGGACATTATATTTTGATGGAGCTTTGAATTCCCAGGGGAGAGGTATTGGCATTGTTCTTTTGTCACCTGAAGGTGTCGCTATCCCAGATGCATTCCAGCTCTCATTTCCAGTCACCAACAACGTGGCTGAATACGAGGCTCTTCTGGCAGGTCTGAACCTTGCCTATTCCTTCTGGGTCACTGAATTACGAGTCATAGGTGATAGTCAACTTATCCTTCGCCAAGTGCTCACCAAATATCGCACTCGCGATCCCAAGCTCAAGCCATATCAAGAGCTTACTGTTGCTTTCGCTAAACTGTTCACTAAGTTGGTCTTTGTCCATGTTCCTCGCAATCAGAACATTCTCGCCGACGCCCTTGCTTCGTTGGCGTCATCATTAAGGTTTCCTCTGGGCAGAAGAGCTCTGTCCATTTCTATCCACAAGCTTCTCTTCCCTGCTATTCACAACCCTTCCTATTTAAGGGTTCAGGAGGAAATGTCAAAGATGGCTCAGGATAGAGAAGTTGCTGAAAAGAGGGAAATTATGTTGGTCGAATTGGAAGAAGAATTGGCTGATGAGGAGAAGCCATGGTTCTATGAGATTGTTAAATATTGCAAAGACCAGTCTTACCCTGAAGAGGCAACAGCAGAAGATAAGAGGGCTATAAGGAGAGTAGCCCAGAGATACACATTGGTTGGAGGATTGCTATACAAGAGAAGCCTCACTGGTGTTCTTCTAAGGTGTCTTGATGATGATGAGTCTTGGAAGTGTGTAGAGGAAGCACACTCAGGTGTGTGTGGTGGCCATGTGAATAGCCAGATGCTTTCCAAGAAGATCCTTCGGCAAGGCTTTTACTGGCCCACCATGGAGGAAGACTGTGCTGTCTATGTCCGTAGGTGTGTCAAGTGTCAACTTCATGCCGATAAGATCCATTCCCCATCTTCCTCTCTCCATCCAGTATCCTCCCCATGGCCTTTCTCTATGTGGGCATTCGACATCATTGGTCCTCTTGGTGATCCTAACTCCCTCACCAAGCAAAAATCCTTCATCCTCACTGCAACGGAGTACTTCACCAAATGGGCTGAAGCCGAAGCCTATGCAGAAGTCAAGGCATCCACAGTCTGCAAGTTTATCATGAAGAATATCATTGCCAGATTCAGCATTCCAAGAACTATCATCACCGACAATGGGCCACAATTCATCTCTCAGGATCTTCAGGACCTCTGCCAAAGGTATAAAATTGCATTGCATCATTCGTCACCATATTATCCACAAGGTAATGGCCAAGCGGAGGCCACTAATAAAACACTGATTAAAATCATAAAGAAAACCTGTGAGTCTAGCAGATTCTCGGATTGGCCAGAAAAACTTATTGAAGCTCTATGGGCTTATCGCACTTCAGTCCGTACTCCCACTGGGCAAACTCCGTTCGCCCTCACTTACGGGATGGAGGCGGTAGTTCCATATGAGATTCTGATTCCCTCTCTGAGAGTACAATTGGACAAGGACCTTCCCCTCGATGAACGTCGTGATTCTCTCCTTGCCCAGTTGGAACTCTTAGACGAGAAACGTCTGGTTGCTGTCGAGCATGCTCGCGTCTACCAAAATAGACTCGCACGTTTTTACCAGAAGAAGGTTATTGAGAGAAAATTCAAAGTCGGTGAAATGGTAGTGAAAAGAATTTTTGTAAAACCTGGCGGGCCGCGTTCTAAGCTCCAACCCAATTGGGAAGGACCATACGTGGTTCAGGCTGTGCATCCTGGTAACGCCTACAGGCTAGTCAATGCTGAGGGAGTTGAGTTATCCCACCCTTGGAATGGGCTTTATCTTAAGAAGTACTACCCTTAGATAGGTGTACATACTATCAAAAATGAAAAAAAAGGAAAAGAAAAACAACAAAAAAATGAAAAAAAATGAAAATAACAAAAACATGTGTATAAAACAAAAGAAAAGACAAAAAAATAGAAAATTCAAAATGCTGATGTTTGGAGACCACCATGGAATCAAGTTACTGCATCTTACCTCCATGTCAAGATAGGGCCCATTAAGGCTTGGTAGGTCTCAGGTCTTAGTTTGCCAGAACCGTGGAGACCCCTGTCCGGCCAGTTCGGCCTATGCCCCCTCAAAAGAAAACAACATGTATACACATCTGTGTTATAAAAAAATTGATAGCAACGCTTATGGTAGGGCATCACTCAAAAGGTCTCCAAGAAAGTTCAAATCTTTATTCTCTTCTTCTCGATCGAATGAGACAGCCGGCGCCCTTAAAACGCTGAGCATGGGAAACACGAACACAACCCCTCAGGGTAAGAGTAGGATCCAATTCCTCGAGCATGGATCAGAGCACGAGAAGAGGGCAGTGTCCCCGCAGGCATCCAAGAGGGAGTCCATAATGTCAAAATACTATGTCCCTCGCAAAAAATCCATTAAAAGAATCAGAAAAAGAAAAGCAGGAAATCAAAGTCAAAAGAAAGGCCTGGCCGTGACCGTGCCTGATTCCACTAAATGAAACCCCTTTGACTGAAAGTCAAATTCTACACAAAAGGGGTCATGAGATATAAATACTCGAGATTTGGTCTGAAGTTACCCGAAAGGGGAAGTTAATTGCGCCCCTACTGGCTCGCCGGGTTAACGGTTTTGTCGGTCCTCTCAGGAGGTTTACCCCCTATATTCTTCCTTCTTCCCCTGAAGATCAAAGCTCAATGGAGTTCCCGAAGCGTGAAACTCGCCAAAGCCTGCAACATCCTTTTAACACAAACATATGGTTGTCCATTTTGAAAAGCAGAAGCCATTGTCGTGAAGGAGTCTCCGTGTTTCTGGCCGGTCAAGACCCTTATCCACCACCTTAATGCCTTCTCTAACCTCGGGCTTAGACCAATGCAAGCGCGTCACCTACGGGTGCGACGGCGTCCGATTCCGGGTCAGCGTCGCGCGGTTGGTCGTTTGGGTTCCAGGGTGTTCCATTACATACCATCTAGAGTTGTGAGGAAATAGACCCGGGTCGGGCAAATCATTTACCTCGAACATTTTTTGGGTGAATCCCTGTGGTCGGAAGCAACTGGGAGCCTAAGCATGGCATGACGGTATTGTCATCAGGGTAAGTCTTAGCCGGCGGGATTATCATTCGAGGAGTCTAGAGGCCCAAACCAACTTAGATGTGCACTTAGGATGCCTGGGAGGTTAGCAAGAAACCCTCGTTCTCATTCAGGTTAGATGTTATATCAAGTGGTCATCATGCATTAGCAAAAACAAAAATAAACAAACCAAAAACAAGTAAAAAAGTAATAAATCCAAAAATCCAAAAAAAAAGGTAGAAAAATGTATATGAAAATGTATATGCATAAAAAAAATGGAAATGTAAAAGACCAAAAAAATAAACAAACAACAAAACATAAAAAAAATGAATGAATGAAAATTCCAAAACAAAGATCACATCTTTGCATGATCGCATTTGTATGCAGCATTCATTTTAAATTCTCGTTTGCATCCGTGTGCTTGTCTGTCGCATTCATTATCATCTTTCATCAGTGCCTTTGTTAATAAGGGCTTGCCCCTTGACTCGTTATCAAGGATGGTTCTTCATCATATTTGCTCATTGAGCAAGGGGCAAGTCAGAGCAGAAATACTGACTTGTTTGTTTAAGTGTATGCAGGGACTAGAGTGATCAAGAAAAGCAGAGAACCAAGCACGAACTAATTTATTCCACTCTCAACTAAAAACAAATAGAGATTACATCAGGTTTCACCTTCTCTCTCCACATTACTTGTCCCGCCACCCTCCGGGCGAGACACTCTTGAGGGTGCTACCCAATCATGGAAAGCGGTCCTTCTACCGCTTTGTGGGCCTCTTTCTATCTCTACTCCCCGGCGCCGATCTGCGGGGGCACCAAAGAAGCTGCTGACACGAAAGCCACGCTCTCGTGCTCTTCGGTAGCGTTCCTCACCGTCCTTTAGCCACTGCTCGGCGAGGCCGAGACTGGTCTTCAATTCAAATAATTGGGCCTCCAGGGCCCTCTTCTCCTCTTTCTCGGCCGACCTCTTGGCCTTCTCTCTTTCCTTGGCCTTTTCCCTCTCAGCACGTTCTCTCGCTCTATCTTCCCTCTCCAGCTGAAGGGTGATCCTCAGCTCTATAGCGTCCCTAGAAAAGTCGTCACCTGGACGACGCTGCAGTTCCTCTTCCAGCTCGGCTATTCTAGCTTCCTTCTGGGCGGCATGTGCGAGTGCCTCCTCCGTTTCTTTCTCCTGCCAGACGTTTCATCTCAGGCTTCTGGTAACGCTTGAACAAGGGATTTTAAATGGTGAGGCTCTCACCTGTACAGAAAGCATCCCTTCTGCTTCCGCAGCCCGCTGTGTGGCATGAGCAAGTTGCTCGTGTAGTGAATCTAACTCTGAAGTGGGAATCCATAGACTGGAAGAAACGCCGTCTGCCCCCATCGCCGATGAAACCACATCGAGCTGGGCACGCTGCGTACACATACGAGAGGTGACAGTTAAATGGTTAACGCCATGAATTTCAAATCATGCCAGGAGTATGTATATATATACTTACTGATGAACCCAGAGCCGCTCGGGTATCAGTTAACTCTTGCTCCGTGTCCGCCAAACGAGCTCGTAAGTTCGTTATTATGGTGTCACGGGCATCCTACAGTCATGGCTCTTGAGTTCACAAATAAAAATAAAAAAAATGGAAATTATAAAAGACAAAAAAATGGTGTTTTACTTTACCTCTATAAGCCCTCCAAGCTGGAGCCTCTCCGCATACATTGCCCTATAGAGCCGTAGGTAATCTTCACTGTCTTGCGCTTGTGATTCTAGGAGCGTGCCACCCCGCTGCCAGTCTTCATACTGTTCAGGGAAGCGCACCCTC
This sequence comes from Amorphophallus konjac, assembly GCA_022559845.1. NCBI lineage: Eukaryota > Viridiplantae > Streptophyta > Magnoliopsida > Alismatales > Araceae > Amorphophallus > Amorphophallus konjac. The sequence goes on along the minus strand of CM040128.1, from coordinate 72,971,737 downwards.
CAATCAACGCAGGTTGCCGGCCCACGCGTCTTCTTCCCGACGCTGGGTGAGGAGGTTATATCCACCCATTCCTGGGCATGCCCGAGGGTTCTCATGACTAATCGTAGCCTTAGAGGCTCAATTTCATTCAAGCAATGGAGCCAGAGATCCCGTCCGAATCGGGCACGGCTTCCAATTACCCATGGCTGGTCGACATCGACCATATTCAAGTAAGGCCTCCAGTTCACCTATGTTGGGTTGTACATATCTTCTTAGTTACTCAAAAATACAAAAAAAAAAGAAGAATGAACAAAACATATAAAAAAGAGAAAAAAAAGTATCCTACCATCGCTGCAGGGAACTCTTGCAGCTCCCGTCTCGATACCATCAGCTGGTAGGATAATGGTGCTGTACTCATGATGGGTTGCCACCGCCTAGCCAACGGGATCGTCACTGGCCGACAGTGTCGAGCTCTCCCCATTGGAATATAATAGTAGCTCCACAGCTACATCATCATGTGTCATTCGCATCAACAAATATAAGAAAAAAGCATAAAACAAAAATCACAAAAAAATAATCTTTTACCTGGATGAAGGGCGTGAACCCATTTATTGTCACCTCTCGGCCTGTCCTTTGCGACAGACCTGTAAATAGATGTGCCAGCACGGCAGCTCCCCAGGCGTACTGTCCTACTCTCTCCAAATCTACGAGCAGCTCCAGGAAGCGGCAGTGTATGTTGTCTCCCTTGGAGCCCAGTAGCAGCCTACCCAGCAGAAAGAGGAGGAACCTCCTCAGGTCCATGTTGGTCCTCTCCCAGTTGCTGGCATCTGCACAGTATACAGCACGGGCACCTCTCTCTGCCCTTTCCATAAATTCCTCCAAGGACTCGTCATCCCGTGGACGGATGTCAGTAAGCCCTAACACCTCCATGATCGATGTCTTGGCTACTGACCTGTTTTTCCGTCCATCGAGTTCCAGTCCTAACAGTTTCTGGGCACCTTCTCGGTAATCCGCATAAGTGACGCCGGTCACTGCCTCTCCATCCACTTTGAGGCCCGTAATGCGGACCATATCTTCCAAACTGGGCACCATGTGCCCCCAAGGCATCAGGAATGCCCGACTCGCCGGATCCCATCTTTCATGTAATGCTTGGATCAGGGCAAGGTCGAGCTTTATCGGCTCGATTCGGAGGAAGGCACCGAACCCCATCACGTCTAGCCTGGCCTTTTGGAAGTCCGGGAGACCTCGATATGCTGCCACTACGAGCTCCCAAGAGATGTGCGAGCGCATCATGCCCTGCACATCCACAAAAAGTGAGAAAGGGGAGCATTGCTAAGCAAGAAAGGAGAAGAAAAGGATGAAGGAAGGAAACCAAAGAAGCCACTTACAAGCTGTGATCGGGTCCTCTCACTCAGTTGTCCTTCGACTTCTGAGAGTCTCCTGGAACTGCTACCCGATCTGCTCCTCTTCGAGGAGCGGGAAGACTCACCTTCTGCTCTAAAGCTGGATTCACCCTCCATCCTGAAAAAATGAGCAACACTCGCAACCTCCCTTCCTTACAAATTTGCACTCCTCAAGTCTGCTCTCGGGACTTCGGTGTTTCCAAGTCGAGCGAAAGGGGAGGTATTTATAGGATTGGAAAGAAGGTGAGCTGGATCTATCACCATCACCCCAGCAACATCCTTTACGACAAGTCACCCTCTCTTTACTCTCGCATGTCACTCTGCCATCTGGAGTGATCAGTTCGGAGGCGTGATTTGTTGACTTGTCCTCCCCATGCGGTCTAAAGATTCCCCGTGTTTATTGTCCCTTTGCGACTACTGCTAGCGCAAAGAAGAAAGTGTGGGACATTTATACCGGAAAATAGGACCAGGGACCGACGTTGTTGAAATTGGTGGTAGATTCCTTTGAAAGTCATGGCCACGGTACACTCGCGTGTCACTTCGCCATGTGAAGTGAATGGAGCGGAGCCGTGATTTATTGACCCGCCACCCCTATTCGGTCCAAAGATTCCGCATGTCGCTTGTCCTGTTGCGACTACTTTTAGCGCAAGCATCGAAATGAGCGACATTCACGTGGGAAAGAGCACCACGGGCTGATATTGTCGAAGTTGGTGGCATATTCCCTTTGAAAATCATGGCTATGGTGAGTCACCGCCCCGTGTTTTAAGGAGACATCTCGCCGAGCATGTCTCGCGAGAACCCATGTGGTAGAAAAGACCTGTAGAGCAGAAGGAACGAACGGGCAAGCAAGCAAGCTACGTTCAAACCAAGCCATTTCATCCACATATCTATACAAGGGTTTGTGCCCGTCATGAGGAAGGAGTGGGTGTACAAGCCATTCACTAACCCTCGTCACTCTCCTGGTTACTTCTCCCCTCTCTCCTGAGATGAAAGTCCCTGGGAGGCCTCCTAGTCCCCCGTGATGCAGCAATTGTCTTGTCGCGCCACGCATGCCCACCTACTCTTCAGCAGTGCTCCTCGCCCTCCTTCAACCTCTTTCGCGACCCCGATGCTCGAGAAGCTCTCGAATCCGAGGTCGCTGGCCGAGCATCCCTCTGCTCTGTCGAAGGAGACTGCAACAGCCTTAGGAGCTCCTCCACTGCGAGCCTCAACGCTCTTCTGATCTGAAGTGACTCTGAAGCAGTGATGTGTATAGTCACTCCTTCTCCCGGAGCTTCATCACTTGGGCCTCCAGTGCCCTCCTCCTGCCCCGATCATGGTGTCACTCCTTCTCGCCACTTGGAGAGAAACCCCCAGCTCATGGACATCTCGGGGCATCTCCTCGGCGATGTGTCGCCGCCCCTCTTTCTCCAGCTCTATTGTCCGGGCATCGCGCTCTGATCAAGCAACACACTCCTTCTTTGCTCAGACCACCGGAGCTAGCAAACCCTGAATCTCCACTACCTTCGAGCTCCAATCATCCCACAAGGCCAGGATAAGTGGGTGAACTGTGTAGTTGAATTTCAAACTGAATCACGCCCATCTGAGCTCCGAGCTCATGCTCACTCTCTTCGGCACAAGCTACTGTGCCTGGAACTTGCTTATGGAAGGACATGACCTCCAAAAGAGGAATTGGAACCAAAAGGCCCTGTCGGCCATCCCTGTTGTCACCTGCTGGGCACCCTGAAAAGAAAGGGAACAAATGCCGAGTAATGACTGAACATTAGAAATCCAAAAACACAAAAAAGAGAAAAAAGAATAAAATAAACAAAAAAAATGATGAGTTGCCACTATCTGTCTTGACAGATGAACTCTGCTTTCTATGTTTCCCCTGTTTGTGTGAATTGTTGTGACTTATTGATATTCTGTACATCTGAGTGTTTATTTCTTGTAAAATATTTCTGTTCACATGGATGCAGGTTTTAAAATAAAAAAAAAGAAGAAAACAAAAAGTAAGAAAAAGATGAAAGAAAATAAAATAAGAAAAAATGCATCATCACCTTCCCACTTGTATTATATCCACATTGTGTCCTATATTTCTACACTATTAAAGCATGTCAAGGGTCGTATGCCTTGAATGAATTTGGAGTTGAGTTCAAGCTCGGATAGCTCCAGAGGAGTTCGGGTCGTACGGATAGGACGTTAAGTTGTGTTAGAATGGGGACAACGGTTCCGTTCGGTGTGTCGATAAACGGGCCCTGGCTCCTTACCGATTCATTGAATCGGTGTCCTGATCCACTCTCCATAACTTAACAGTATTATCTTTGGTCAGTTGATCCCATTGTGAAATTCATCCACTTAAGTCAATTGTGTGAGCCACTGTGTTTAAACACTCTGAAATGTGAGATATTCCATTCTGAGTCGCGTACTCAGTTTTCCCGAGGTTGCCTTGGGCTGTTTCTCTGAAAGAGACCATTGTTTGGATTTGTCCCCAAATCATCTTTTTATTCCCCTCGGACCCACCTTGGCTGTAGCACGTCCACAATGGCTGGTAACCGCTCTCCAATGGTGAAACCTGAGGTTTACGACCCAGGTACTTCCGCACCGTGAAGTTGGTCCTTTTAGTTGTTTGTGCCCCAGTGCACACTTTGTATTCCTTGTTTGTTTATCATCCAAACAATGGCTGATTTCGGAGAACCTTCTTCAAGGTTACTTCGGTAAAACTTGGGAAAGATTCCCATCAGGCAAATGATGAATGCGTGTCTCATCACACCTTGGCACCTGCTTTTCACTTCACTCCATTTCATTCCATACATTTCATTCCATTCCATTACATGTCATGTCCCTACAAAGCAGATGCCAAGGCGGGGCGCTGTAGACACGCCGTTTTCACATTTTTCGCGGGTAAATTTCATATTACATTACGATGCCCCAAAGTGACTTACGCATTTGACTTATGTGGGTGATTAATCATTTTTTTAGGTTTTACATAAAAAATACAAAAAAATCAAAAAAGGTGAGAAAATACAAAAAAATGAGAAAAGCTTATAAAAATAATTAAAAAATTAAGAAAAGCTTATAAGAAAATACAAAAAAAATCAAAAAAAAAGTTTATAAAAATACAAAAAAAATCAAGAAAAGTTTGTAAAAAATTGAGGAAAAGTTATAAAAAATACAAAAAGGTTAAAAATAATATATATATATATATGTAAGGTTGTAAATATATATATTACGTGTTGTAAATATATATATGTGTCATGTATAATATAAATATAAATATATATACATGGTTGTAAATATATATATATTTATATACTTACTTTTGTTAATCCATGTCCTAATTACTCTCTCATATCACTTCCTTCCCCTAATTATACAAAGGAATCTTATCTCTTTCTCATTGCACCCCACCTTGTCTCCCCTCTCTCTATTCCTATCACTCTCGTCCACCTCATCCCTTCATCGTAGGCTCTCTCACGTCCCTCTCCTTTTCCTTCTCCCACTCTTCTCTGCTCCCTCCTCACTCCCACGCCCTCTCCCTTTCTCCAACCCCACCTTAATGACATGCTAACTACCACATCCACCTCCCTCTCGAACACACTCATCTCCCTTATCTCCTTCAATAATTCTCCCCTCCCACTCCACACACAGAACTCTCAGCCAACACCCACCTCCTCTCCGGCATCCTTCTTCGCCATCTCAACACCTCTCCGGCCACCTCTCACGCACCACCTCCAGCCACCTCCGAGACCCTGCAAACCAGCTGACCGAGGCCCCTTCACCCTCTCTGTCATCGCGGAGCAGCCACCCACCTCCACAACTGCCGCAGCCACCTGCGACCTCCACCCTGCACCCACCATCTCCTCCGCCGACGCAGCACCCCCCGCGTCCGAGCACCCGCGAGCTCCCCCTTCCACTGCAGCTCCTCCGCCATCGTCTCCAACCGGCTGCACTACCCCCGTCAGAGCGCCCACGCCGTCTGCGAGCATCTCTGAGCAACTCCCCTCGGCCACCTTCACCTCCACCGTGACCACCGTCTCCTCGGTCGCCCACGCCATCCACGCCGGCCACCTCCCAGCTGCACCGCCGCGAAGCAGCCCCTCGGCCACCTGCACCTCACCGGAGCCTCCCACGTCGGCCACTTCTTCCATCGTCACCGGACGCCCCGCTTCGTCGTCGTCCGTCCGCCAGACTACCGCCACCCCCACGTCACCAGACCCACCGTCCTCCACGCCGCACGCCACCACCGTCGCTGCCGTCGTCGACCGGACGCTGCCGCACCACCGCTGCACGCCACCACCGTGGCCGTCGAGCTCATCTGCACCGACACCCGGCACCACGTCCGTCACTGCCGTCTTCTACGCCGTTCTCCTCCGAGCTCCCCACACCGCCTGCCCAACCGGCTGCACCACCCCATTCCACCGCGACCGCCGTCGAGCTTCTCCTCCTACACCGCAACGCCTGCCGAGTCTTTCCTTCACTTCGCCCACGGACGCGTCGCCCACGCCCTCCACCGTTGCCGTGCTCTCCACGAGCTCGCCCGCCGCTCCTGCCACCCCCCCGATTTGCACCGCCGCCGCTGTGAGCCCACCGGCCGCTCCCCACAGCCACGTCGACGCCGCGGCCGCTCCGGCTGCAAGCCACCGGCCCACCGCCGCCAGCCTTCCTCCTCCGCATGCGTCTGTGACCCCCCTCGCCGTGCCTGCACCACCGCGACCGCTGTCGCGGTCGTCTTCCTCCTCCACCTCCCGTCTTCTCTCCCTCTCCCTCACGCTTTCACTCCCCCTCTTCCTCTCTCTCTCTCTCTCTCTTTCTCTCTCCCCTCACCGCCGCGATCTCTCTCAGTCGCTCTCTCTCTCTCTCTCTCTCTCCCGCTTCCTCTCTCTCTCTCTCTCTCTCTCTCTCTCTGTCACGATCTCTCCCTCTCCCTCTCTCCCGCGGTCTCTTTCTCTCTCTCGTTCTCTCTCCTCCCCCGTCGGTTCTCTCTCTCCCTCTAGTCTGTCCCTCTCTCTCGCCCCCCCTCTCGTCTGTCTCCCTCTCTCGATCTCTCTCCCCCTCATTCTTTCTTTTTTTTATTTTAGTCTCCCTCTCTCTTCTTTTCTCTTTCCCCCATCGTCTCTCCTTCTCTCTCCCCTCAGTCTCTCCCTCTCTTGCGGTCTCCCCCCCTCTCTCTCCTTGTTTCTCTCTCACTCTCACTCGATTCCCCCTCTCTTTCTTGTTTTTATTTTACTCCGTCTCTTTACTTCTCTCTCTTCTTCCCCCCCTCTCCCGTCTTCTCTCTCTTTCTCTCTGATTATCTCTCCTCTGTCCCTCCGTATCTCTGCTTCTCTCACTCCCCCTTCTCTTTTTTTTTATTTTTATTTTTCTTCTTCTCGGTTTTCTCCTCCCCCCACCCTCTGTCTCCCTGTCGCACCCCTGCCACCTCTCCCTTCTCTTTACTTTCCCCTCCTTTCTATGTATATAATACATATATAGTAATATGTAGAGTCAGTATAGTATATATACTTAATATATAGTATATCGTACTGTCTATATATATATTATATACGAATAGTATATATGTGTGTATATATCGAATATATAGCATTTATATAGTATTCTGTATTATATATATGTATATCTCTCCTTCTTAATTTTGTTTATAAAAATATACCATGTATATACATAACTAAAGTATCAAAAAATCTAAAAAAAAAGAGGGGAATTCTCTTTTCCCTTCTCTCTCTTTCAAATATTCTATGTTAGTTGTATAGATAAATATTTTATATATTTTTATATACATATATTAATATATGAATATATATATACTTCTATATATATGTATATGTTTTTACGTGCATACATGTTTAATCCTTCTTAAATTCGTGCAGGAATAAAAGCCGAGCCTCCGGCCTAATCAGCGCTCCCGCGTGTTCCCGTACACGGGGAAGCCGTCTCGTCCCACCGCTTGCTCGCCCCCGTGCTTGCATCGCCATCAGCGGCTCTATTTTTATTATTATCGTTTTATTATATTTTTAGTCTATTATTAAGTTAGTGTTTATCTTATGAATTGTTATTATATCACTTGTCTAACTTAATTTTATTTTCTGTTTGTTTATCTTGCAGGGTAACCAGTCAAAAGCCCCCTTCTTCGACCCGTCGAACGAAGAGGAAGAAGGAACCCAGGCAAATCCCGCGTCAAAGGCCAAGCGATCAATCAATCAGTTCGGGACCCACGGTCCCTGGCGATCACACCACCAAACGCGTGCTTGTAGTAAATTTTAATTTCTGTCTATAATACCCGCGGATAGCTAAATCCCGGGTCTGTTTGTACTATAATCGGCCGCGGTGAGTCATTTCACCGTGGTCATTTACTTTCGGTATTTTTCTTTCTGCACTTTATTATATTGTTGTTAAAACCCCGCACGGATCAATATCCTGCGGTGGTCTGTTTAATGTTCATATCCATGTTATTGTTATCGTGTGAGGAGTGATATGCCGTTCTAAATTCCGAGTCTACGTGTGTTTGTGTCCGCCAACTTCTACTACGTAAAGTCCCAGGTTCGCACTCGGTATATAGAAAGCTGCCCTCGGAATGGTAGGTCGCGCCTACCGGGAAGGGGTTCAGTTTGCGTGAGAGGATCTCCGGATCCCGTTCTCCGCCCTGTACCGATCGGTAAGTCTAGGCTCTACGTCCTCGTGCAGAGTGACCTTTCAGGTCATACTCTCTACCCTCTTTTCTACAGCATCCTTTTTACGCACGCGTTTTCATTTTCATCATTTTTTTACTTTTTCACTCAGAGAGGGAGAAACCCCATCTCGCTCTCTCAGTCCACCACGTGACGCGTTCACAGGCCCCTCCCTCCCCCCTTCCCCCTACGTCCTCCGGCTCCCTCCGTCGGCCGGCCTCTCCCTCCTCCCTTCCCCCTGCGTCCGCCCGCGTCTCCCTCCCCTCCAGGTGAAGCTGCAGCAGCGGATGGCCGAGTAGGCGGAGGGTGAAGCCATTGTGGGGGACAGCAGCAACACCATGGACAACTTCTCTGTCGCCGACGCCATCGTCATAGGTGCGGAGGAGGCCGTCGACGGTGAAGCCGCGGCCGTGCTGGATGAACTCGGGTGCACCACTGGATGCTTGCACCCCCACCCTGTAGGAGAAGCCTCCGCAGGCGGTCCCCGTCGGGACCCTCCCTCCCGTCTCCAGTGCCACCCCCGTCTCGACTGCTTCCCCCCCCCCCCCCCCCCCACCATCCTCCTGAACACAACGTTCGCCCATGCCATCCAGTCGGACGCGTCCGAGAGGAAGGCCGCTCATACTGTCTTGTTCCTATTACTTTTTGAGTAAAAAAAGAAAAAAATTATCTATCAAACACGAATATAATTTTTACCAAACAAGTTGTGAATTGTTTACACCATTTTCAAAAATTAAGTAAAAAATAGACATACATAAATTTTAAGAGAAATAGTTTAAAAAGAAAATGCTTCCAAACACCGTGTAATCGATTGCGTAACTTTTTTTTTACTGCAACATACATGCGACTCCCCTCCTCCACCTCCATCCCCACACACAGTCACCCGTCGTTCCTGTTCCCCCACCCTCTGCCATGTTCTTCCCAAGCGAAAAAAGCTGCCAAATGGAGTCTTACCAAAAAAGATGAGAAAAGTAATGCCGGAGGTGGGTTGTAGAGGTGAGAAGAAGAAGGTTCGGCGTCCATACATGAGCAGGTGACCGGGATGCTTCCCCCTCACCCCCCCCATGCAAAAGCCCTACCTCTCCGTCCACGAAGGTCATCTCCACGCCGCCGCCGCCGTTGCAGAGCACGCCACAAATTCGGTGGGGCCTCGGGCCTCTATATTTAATTACGGACCGTTGACCGCTTTCAAAAGCCGCAGTGAAGTGGTGGCCCGTGCGGACGGCCCATGTTTAATTTGTCTCCTCTAGACTCCCCGCGTGCTCCTACCTAAAATCTTTGGTGGGGGAAAGGCATGGCACGTGCAAAGACTTTTGTAAATAATAATCCGTGTAACGGCGGCGGCAGCCACTACGTACCGGAGGACGGGAGGGGGCCGCATGTCTGTGGTCACGTGGGCTATTGGGCTCCACCATTTGGTGGCCCACCACAGACCGGGGGGCGAAGAAAAGCCGCTAAGAATTGGGGGGGGGGGGGGTGCTGACTGCTAGCTGTGGAGAGCGGCTTTGTGGAAGGTGCGTTGTGGCCGGAGAGGCTTCTAAACTACCGCTTAAAGCGCCATAAGTAAAAAACTACGTATGTGAAAATTAGTACTTTTTTTTCAAATTTCCAATGATTGAGTTATTTAGATATAGACAAATTTTATTTGATTACATACAACTGACTTCTATAAACTCAGTTTTGATTGTCGGATTATATATAGATACAAATATAAAATTAGTGATCACACTTTACATTGGATAGACGAAGATCAATCATATATATATATATATATATATATATATATATATATATATAAGCATTTTCCGAACTTCTTTTTAGAGATTCAGTACTTGTAACTCACTCTGAGACTTTTTTATGCAGGTTACTTCAAGATTTCTTAATTTTTTTCAATCAATTAAACTATTAGAACTGAGATGAATTTCAATGAAGAATTCACCTGCTTCCCAACTAATTAAAGCCACCCGTAACTCATCCACTTTCGGTCTTCTTTCCGGGCAACAAAAGCGAGCTAGTGATCACCAAAGGCGTCGTTGTCAAAAGAATTAATGACAAGGATCGATGGGGACGAATCTTCCTGTATGGAAATTAAGGGTCACTCCCCACTCGAACCCCTCGAGGTCGGTCCCCGTGAGTACCTGCTCCGCGCGCTCTCGTGCATGGCCACCCATCTTAATTTCAACGTTGCTCTCTCCTCAACGGTAATGAAAACTTTAGGCCAAGTTAATATAACATTATACAAGCTAATTTATTTAAAACAAGGATCATCATGTTTCTACTTCGACTAACTGATTAACCCATGCATGCAGAGAAAACAGCCTTCCTACTTCGATTTCTCACCGCCCAAAATAAAAGGGACCTAACTAGCTAGTTTCTTGTTAAGAGCATCGATCGGGACACGTCTGTTTCATCCGGACCAGGCCGCGGTGGCGTATACCGTCTCCATTTTCAAGTGGTGGAGGATCACATCCGTCAGCCCCAACCGCCATCCTATCATATCTCTGTAATGCTTCCCCGGCAGGTTGGTTTGATTGCACAGTCGGCACTCGATCGGTACGTACCCACCAGTCCACGGCCACCTCTAAACCTCTCTTTCTCCCTCTTTTCCGCTCCTCTCCTCTTCTCGCTCGTTCAAATGGTGCCCCTGCCGGTAGGTGCCTGGGAGAGCATGTGCCAACCAACCTGCCTTGCGGCCGCCCCAAGCCTTCCCCACTGGAGGCAAACAGTGCGCGCCCTAGCTGGCGTGAGAAACCAACCCCGCCCCCGCCCCCAAGCACTCTCCTTTATATAAATCCAGGCATTTGTATTCTTCTCCTGTGAGGCTAAAACTTGCCCCTGTTGAGCTCGTCGACGCGGCGTAACCCCCCCTCGGTCGGTGGCGGAGGGCTAGCGGCTTCTTCTACACACACACACAGACACGCACACACGCACACGCACCCCTCTCGTCGAAGATGGTCGTCAAGGTGTACGGGTCGTGCAGGGCGGTGTCGCCGCAGAGGGTGATGCTCTGCCTCCTGGAGAAGGGGGTGGAGTTCGAGATCGTGCATGTCGACCTGGACGCCATGCAGCACAAGTCGCCCGACTACCTCGCCAAACAGGTGACCTGGTCGAACACCTCCCGCAGAGGCTAGCTGCTTGGCTCCTGTGGACGTTCTTGGCTCTCCTTCTCCACCTGCACGTTAATCCTTCTCTGACCATATGGTTCCGACTAGTAATTCATGGACATGTTCTGGGTCTTTGCAGCCGTTCGGGAAGGTCCCCTACATCGAAGATGGAGACTTCAAGTTATACGGTGAGTTGAAAAACTGGTGGTACTTGATGATGAGTAGGATGTACGTAGATGGAGCCCGTGAGTTGCTAGAGCGTGTTAAACTTCGATTACGGGGGGGGGGGGGCGGGGGGGGCATGCATGTTTCTGTTTTTGAAGGACAGATGAGTCTTCCAGAGGCATCAAGGTAAGAAGAAACTAGCTAGCTAGCTCTACGTTCACCGCTTCAAAAGGAAGTGATCTTCCAGCTTCGAAACACTGGCGCTTCTTCTCTAGTAGCTCAACGAGGCTATTGAAAGGTGATGCAGGGCCGTCCCATCGTAGCTCCCAAGGGATACAATTGTAGGGTTTTAACCGACCTTCCCAGCCGATTCCTTTGTTCTGCCTTAAAAGTAGTAGGAGTAGTATTCGTTTTTTTCCCCCAAATCTGGACAACAACGCCTTCGGCCGGAAGAGTACCTTGTTCTTTGTTTCATCAAATTTTTTTTTTAAAAATCATGGCTATACGAAACCAGCTGCCAACGGGACCCCCCGGGTCCTCAACCCGGCCACCAACCAAGCAGCGACTCTGACTGTTCGGATGAACGGGGATGATCCAGCTAAACCCCGCGGAGTCTTCTGGATACCTCTGTTACAACTATTGGGTTTCAGAAGTTAGAAAGAGTCTCCCCTAGCTTTATCTGCAAAGTAGGACTCCCAAATCAACCCCCGTACAGCCCCACTTGGAGGGACTTTCAACAAAATAGGAGAGATCTCGACTAGATCGACCGTCCGGAGTATATAGGGTCATGTTTGCTAATCGATTGGAGTTAGTTTACTCGACCCTGGAGGGTCAAGTAAGTTAATCGAACCCAGTTAACTTGAATGGGTGTGAGAGGGAGGCGGGGCCCAGTAATATGTTCTCTCTCGTCGGTTGAGATATTCACCAGACAAACTTGCAAACAAACAGGCTCTAGAGAATCCGAATCCGGTTAGGAATTAACATGAGCTACTTAGTTAGATTGCAAAAGGTACTGAACGTTTGGTTATGATTTCTGTTTGTTCGTAGAATAAGATCGAGTTAACTCGGATGTTTCAATCTTGTCCAGGTTAGTTGGTTTGATTGTGTAAATTTCATAATCAAATCGATATCTAGATTAAGGATCGACGTATGAGTTAAAGACCTATTAAACTGTTCGATAGAAAAGACGAATTAAGTTAACTCCGATTGTAATCTCTCTCTATCAAAATAAAATTATTTATTTTTTAAAAATAAATTAACTCTGCTTATAACATTCTCTTAACCTATTATGCAAAACAGAGCCGTAGAGAAGAGACTGGATACATAGTACATATTGGTTCCATTTGCTTTGATATCTGCCCTATAAAGTGGTCACCCGAAGAAGGGTCCCCTGGATGATGATACACCCCACCACTTGAATCAAGGTGGGGGAAAGCGTAGGTGCGGAAAGCGGCCGTCAGCCCAACCCCCGCCTCCCAAGCCGCCGCATCCCTCAGCCCCATCCAACGCACACACGCACGGACGCACGCGCGCGCGCGCATCCGAAGCTGCCGCATCCCTCAGCCCCATCCAACACACGCACACAGTCATCGACCTTTAACGGTGTACGAAATATTCAAATGTAAACTTAAACGGTGTTTTATAAAAATGTACGGAATATTCAAATGTAAAAAATAAAAAATTATAGACAAACACCTTAAACGGTGTTTTAAAAATGTACGTAATATTCAAATTTAAAAAGTTAAAAAATTGTGTACACACACCACCTTAAACGGTGTTAAAAAAAATGGACGGAATATTCAAATGTAAAAAGTATAGGCCCGGGTTTTATGTTCTATTTGAGAGTCATCTCAACCCGTTAGTTTTTATTTTTCTATCTTTAAAATTATATTTAATTAAAAATAAAAAATAACTTATTTTATTTAATTAAAAAATTAAATATATATTATTTTATTTATTTAAAATATATTTTATGAATAAATTAACATCTAAAATTTTAATTAATTTAATAATATTAAAATAGATAGTGTCAAAGTCGAACTTGTGAATAAGTTAGGCTCGACCTGATCCGACCCAACGTATCTCAGGCACGAGCTTGGCCTTAACTTTAAAATTGACAAATATGATCCAAATTAGGGGATGGCAAGAGCCCAGTCCATTGATAACAGTAGATGTTGACCCGTACCGGCACAACTCATCCTTAACTAGGGTTATTTTATCTTGGTGCACGCCCTAAAATCTAGTTATTTATCTTAGAGAGTGGTGTGATATGATTCCAAAATTTTATATAAAACCTAAGGTCACGTGTCTCAATCCACTGCCGCGTACTTTTTATATAGAATATTTTAAGAGTATTCACTTGCTCAGTTTAGAAAAAACTAATTATTTATAATTTTAAAGAAAAATTCTCTCTGTGTGTGTGTGTGCGTGTGTGTGTGTGTCCCCATTGCAGGGTTGTAGTTTGTCATTTTATCTCTGAGAGAAATGTTAACCCGGCTGCGGTTTACAAGGGGTTTAAGTGGTAAACACTGCGGATTTCAAGAACATATATAGCATCAAACAAATACCTAAGGTTACATCGAGAGTCATTTGTTTTGACGTACGTAAGATATTATAATAAGACATTGTAGTCGCTTAACATGTACACGAAATAGATACGATATATACGATATATATATTTATATATGCATGTACGCAGCTTTCCATGCATGCAGATCCTTAAAATTTCTGTGTGTGTTTATAAGTTAAAGCCCTGCCCGAACTCCGCCGTTTGTCCACAGAGTCCAGGGCGATCATAAGGTACTACGCGGCCAAGTACGAGAAGCAAGGGACGCAGCTGTTGGGCCGCACCCTGGAGGAGCGCGCCCTGGTGGACCAGTGGCTGGACGTGGAGGCCATGACCTTCGACCCGCTGGTGTTCCCCATCGTCTTCAACCTGGTCATCCTCCCCCGGCTGGGCCTGCCGGCGGACGCCTCGGCGGTGCACAACAGCGCGGAGAAGCTGGACAAGGTCCTGGACATCTACGACCAGCGGCTCTCCAGAAGCAAGTACCTGGCCGGCGACGAGTTCACCCTGGCCGACCTCGCCCACATCCCCGCCGGCCGGCGCCTGACGGAGGACGCCGGCTTCGCCTGCTTGTTCGCCAAGAGGAAGCACCTCAAGGCCTGGTGGGAGGACATCACGAGCAGGCCCTCCTTCAAGAAGCTCGTGAACATGGGGGCATAGGAGGTGGCCTCTCGCCGCCATCAAACTGGTTTCCACGACGGCATATCACATATCTATCTATATATATATACATACGTATGCATGAGAAGAAGGTAGCGGAGGAGGTGCCATTTGTGCGCTCTCTCTCTCTCTCTCTCTCTCTCTCTCTTGCCGCAGATGCATGGGAAGAAGCTAGGTAGCGGAGGAGGTGTCATTAATTTGTGGTTGGATGTGGGGGACTGCACCACCCTATCCGGACCCAAATTCCTGAGCGATGTATCAGTGAGCTTGGCTGTTTTTTTATATTTGGAAATCCAATAAACTTAAGGGTCTTTTTGTTAGCAGATGATGTAGAAGGATCCATGCAAGCACGTGTAGACTGTAGAGATCGATGTTTTATGGGGTCGAACATTAATTCCTGGCTCTATGTTCCATCCGTCTTTAAGAAGAAAGGCAGGTGCGCATCTCTATCTTATTTTTATTAATTTTGTCGTTGCTTTTCAAATAATAATGAAATAAATATATAATGATTAAAGACACCAGATATACAATACATATATATTTTAAACACCTCAGTATCTTATATATGTTTCTCTGTACTCGAGGAGTGCTCCTCATATACATCCTGATGATGGTCAAAACTCGCACCTCACTGAGATCAGGCTTGAAAAAGATTTGTAAAAATTATAAGAAACGTACGTACGTACGTATAATAGGTAGGTATTCCAACAAGAAAAAATAAATTATATTTCTACTCGAAGAGTACACATTAATGGGGGAGCGGAGTGACGAATAAGGCATGCAACGGAGAATGTTCCGATAGGGTTAAGGTTCTAGTACTTTTTATGTATGAATAAGTGACAAATGACGGGCATGTATAGATAAGAGCAAAATTTTACGTAACACTCCGGCTAATTACACTGCGGAGTGTTACATGTGTAATATTTTTTTATTTTTTTAAAAAATCAAGTGACTCTCACGTCAAGTTAACTGAGTGTAGTCGATCACGTCACTAAGTGACGTGACATGAAAATCATGTTAAAAAAAATAATCCCCCGAAGAAAATGACTTAATTTTTATTATTCACATGGTTATCCTTTTACTTTTGTGTGGCTCTCACGTCACGTCATTTAATGACATCGTCGACACATCAAATTAGTTTTGACGTGAGAGTTACTAAAAAAAATTAAAATAAAAAATAAAGAATGTTGCACATATAATATCTCGGGACGTAATTACTCAAGATGTTGCACAAAATTTTACTCGATAAATAAAGATACCATTGCAAACTAAGATGAAGAAGGAAAATCGAAAGGTGAATACATACATAGGTAATGAGATTAAAAAGTAATCATGCACTCTTTTATTATTCAAAATTATTTAATTTTTTGCTGCAAAAAATACCTAATAACACCTTTCTTATCTTTATTGGACAATTCAAAATTGTTATCTCTCGAAAAACAGATGAATAAATATTCGTCAATGAATATTCTACTTGACATACATAATAGGGGCACACTGTGGATCTCAAGCATAACTACGGGACTACCTTCGCTATCATTTTAATCGTAAATGCAGGTGGATGCAAATTAGAATTTTAAATTCTTAAAGTGAGATGCAAATAAATCATCAAATGCACAGATAAAGGGAATACTACACCTAGAAGGACTTGTACCGACGAGGTAAAGATAAAATATCGGAGGTATAGGGTTTACTTACGATACTCCCTATGCTTCTGTGTCATTGGTAAAAATTACGTGTCAGTAAAATTTTACTTATGCTACAAAAAAATAGTAAGAATAGAGGCATCAACATCTACGGTAATACTGCGTAGGTAATTACTTACGTTGAGCTGTCCGTATGTATAGGAATCCTCAAGTCCTATGATTCTATTCACGTAGGTAAATTCTTACGACTATTTAGAATAGGTAATTTCCTACTGTTCATATCACGTCCGTAATTTCTTATGATTTTATGTCGCGTAGAAAAAAAGTTACTTGCGCAACTTTTACCAACAACCATAATATTGTTCCTAAAATCGTAGGTAATGTGAATGAACTGTAGGTAATATGAATGAATCGTAGGTAACTCATTTGAACCGTACGTAACCTATACTAATCGTAGATAATCTATTTGAATCGTAGGTAAACATTTATTAAACGTAGGTAACAGTTTGAACAGTAGGTAAATTAAACTAACCGTAAGTAACATGTATTAAGTGTAGGTAATATTTTGAACCATAGGTAATTTGTACTAACCGTAGGTAACCCATTTGAAAAGTAAGTAACTTATAACCTATGAAATAACCTGTAGGTGACCTGTAGTAACCTGTAATAACATATGTATTCATAAATTATACACATTCATAATCTGTACATCCACATCATTCACATATGAATGATAGATCAAAAAATTCATCACATTGATATTATATGCAAAATATTTCCATCAATAATTACATTGTGCCAATGTACCGTTGTAATAACAATATGTGACAATAATGTATCATGATGCATTCCCATGTACAAAAAATATATAGACGTAATTTAATCAAAACATATATACAATCAAAATTAGTGTAAATATTTTGTCATCACTATACATTTTAAAATGTGAGAGTATAAGATATCACTAAATAAGCAAGTAAATCACAAGATGGGAGAGTGACTCTTCGCCGCATCGGAGATTACCTACATAATAGATAAATGATTATGAGTAATTTCACTTCAAATTTAAACTTGACAATTTGAACTTAAAAATAAAAGAATGATACTTTACGTACATATTTTGTAAGTCACAGAATATAACTCCCAACGTCACTTCTAATTTTCTTCCTATCTTAGTCTTTTACGAAAAATAGAGCATCATACTTGTTTGCATAAACAACATAAATTTCACAATATATTATTTTAATTTGTCATCCTGTCATGATGAATTTATCTTTATCAACACTCGTCACAAGTCCGGTCTCACATGTTCTCCTTCTAAATCTAACATTTTCACCCTCTTCCCTTCTAATTGTGCGATAGAATAAACGTAGTCGTATCAATAAAAGTTATTATACATTTCAGACTGATCACGTGTCAAAAGGCAACAAGGAAAATTTACATAGAAAGCATTTTTTTGAATTAGGGGCTTATTAGAAGCATTGGCAACGGATGTGGTGCAGTGGCTTGGTGTGTGATATCCCCGTACTCCATATTTATGCCGATTCACGGCAACACACCTGCAGACGCACCCACATCGAAGCACGTGGGCAAGTGCGCACGCATCCATGCACAGATGATGATCAACATGGGCTCCAGTTGCGTGGCAATAAATTTTGCAAGTTCACCCGGTACAACCATGCATGAATGAACCAAACCACCAACGAAAATAAGAGATCATAAACCATGCATTCTGGTAAAATGGATGGATCACCCCACAGCTGTGCAAGTAAGTGATCGTTGATTAGCCAGATGCCGGAGTTAATTAAACTCATCTTCCCGTGCATGCTATAATTGTTTATACAGCAAGTCTAGTTTATAGTTCATTTGCATTACAGTAAGAAATGTAGATAGCATCCTCAGTAATTTTTAGGGATTTTTAGTTTCAAACCATATAATCAATCATATTTAAGGGTTAGGCCCTCCAATTAGACATTTATTTAAAACACCTCAAAATCTATAGATATTTGGTGAAACACCCCCATAGGATTACAAATAAGCCCCATACATGTTTAAGAGGCCCCTGAAAAGGGAGTTTATCAAATAAATGTGTGATTGTGAGGGCTTATAAATGAATATCTGGATTGGAGGGACTAATTCACAAATATGAAAGATTATAGGGGTTGAAAAGTAAAATCCCTTTTAAATGTTTAGCGAGTTCGATCACATCATATCACAATGCGCATCAAGGAGAACAGAAGGAACATGTACATCCTTTGTAAGTTCAAAATTCAGGTGGCACAGAACTGATGTTTCCGAACTGCCCATTGGTATTTCCGAACTCATGTTTGTATTCCTTAGAAGTTTACCTGCAATAAACTATTGGTTGAAGTCCTTAAAGTTAAAAGAACTAAGACTGTGGTCTGTTATTTTTGCTGTGTACTGAGGCAACGTGCAGTCACTTTTTTACTATGTTAGGCTGCTGAATTTCCTGACCCAGAAGATCTGGTCCATTTCTTCACATACGAGCTTTGACGCCGACTATATATATAGCACACACACTATGTATACATTTCTGATATTTTAGTTCTGTGCAGAATCGGGCTTTTTCAGGACATTGGACTGCAGTATTAAGCGCAATACAACTGTCATTAAGAAGCTTAAACAGATAAATGATGAACAGAGAGAAGGGCTAATGGATGAGTTGAGAAGTGTCAACTTAAGTAAATTTGTTAGTGAAGCAGTGGTAGTTATATGCGATGCCTAGCTTCGGACTTCTGATATTCAAGCTGTTGTCTCGGTGAGAGTTGATTGATTTTCTCTCACATGCATCACATACAACATTTATATAAAAGAAATGAAGTTAATGACGGGTAGAGGTAATTAATTTTTTTGTAATGACAGAGAGATCATGGTTCTCCGACTTGGTGCGACTCGCAACAACTCGGGTATAGTGTATTGGATTTGGGAGAAATCGGTCCTAGATCTTTCTTGGATCGATCAAGTCGGAGCGGATCATCATCGGAACAGCCTATCGGCACCATCGGGCTGATATTTGAGACGTTTGCACACTGGAGAGGCGGATCCATCGTCGGAGAAACTTGAGAAGACGATCGAGTTTGACCGGATTCGAAACATTTCAAGGTCGATTTGAACTAGGAGAGGGGAGCTACCGGTCAGGGTGGGGGGTTGCCGGCGTGAGCAAGGTGACTATCTAGGTTGGGGGGGTTGGTTTGCGACCAGGGGGCCGCCGAAGTGAGATAACAAAGGGACTGTTTAATTTTTTTGGGTTTTCATATCTCTTGTTTAATTTTTTTTTGTTTTGACTTGAGCCGTTTAAATCTGGGTTGAATGCCGTTTAATTCTTTTAACGAGAGTATTTTTATGAGTTCCTTATCATTTATGATATTTTTATTTCAGTTTTATTTTTATTTTTATTTTTATTAATTATTATTTTTGTGATTTTTGTGATTTTTATAATTATTTTATAATTATTGTATTTATTAATTATAATTTTTATAATTTTTTTATCATTTCCAAAATTATTGTATTTATTAGTTACTATTTTCTTATAATTTTTTTATCATTAATCACTTTATTATTAAGGGTGACAGATGGTATGATAAAATGGGTGGTTAAGGGGGCGACCTGTGGGCAGATTCAAAGGGGAAGAGGGTCGACGCAACCCCTGCAGTGGGTCTCGAATCACCCTATATCCGGCCAATACAGAATGCATGAATGCATGAGTAATTGCCCATGGAAATGGATCCTTCTGACGGTTCAACCATTTCTTTGAATGCATTGCTTTCTTTTCATTAATACCAGCAGGGTGTTTCTTTGTTCGTTCAGTCAATCTCTTCATTTCAACTCTGCCCTTGATCAATTTATTCACAGCGTTGATGCAGCGATACGTTCATAGTTTGTTTGCTTGTATGTTCAGCATGCGTATGCCCTCAGCAGTTCTATTAATTCAGCATGTTTTTTTTTCTTTTGTATTTTTAACATGTATTAGTTTGACAAAAATTCGGCAGCATCTCCTCCAGACCCGAGTGCCGGGGGATAAAACGGGTGCACATCCACAAGGAGTGATGACCCCAAAAGTTCATGGTGCGCACAGAAGTAACAACACCCTTAGAAAGTCGGAGGAACCCAAAAGCCACAGACACCAGCTAGATTACAACATCATCGGTTAAAGCACGGAGGGGAAAGGGGACTCCACCAGATGAGGAGGGCAGATGGGCGCCACCGGATCAGGAGCCCGGTGGCGGAGCCACCGGATCAGGGGCCGTCCAGGCCACCGGATCAAAGGGCTGTCGGGGCCACCGGATCAGAGACCCGCTCAAACGCGACCGGATCAAGGCGTGAGCGAGGCGGAGCCACCGGATCAAGGCGTGAGCGGGGCCACCGGATGAAGATAGGAGGGGCCAGCCACCGGATGAAGCGGCGGGGCAACCGATTCAAGAGAAGGTGGTGAGGCCACCAGATGGGAAGGGTGGTGAAGCCACCGAATCAACTGGAGGTGGCGAGGCCACCGGATGGGGAAGGTAGGTGGAGGAGCCACCGGATAGGAAGGGTGGCAAGGCCACCGGATCACAAGGCCAGAAAGGCCACCGGATTGAAGGAGGTGGCAGAGCCACCAGATCGGAGGGATTAGCAGGCCACCAGATGAGGGTTCGCAAGAGCCACTGAATCAGCGTGGTGGACGGGACCACCGAGTCAAAGGAGTTAGCAGGCCACCGGATGAGGGGCCAAAGGCCACCGAACAACAAGGCTAGAAAGGCCGCCGGACGGGTGGACGCCACCGGATCGAAGGGGCTAGTAGGCCACCGGATGAGGGCTCTGATGGAGGGTGTATCTGAGCCTCAACCATGGGTTGGTAGGGCCAAAGCACTGGCGTCCTCATGAGGGACCTCTCAGAGAGAGAAATAAGAAGGAGGGACATGATACAGGAGCTTGAGCATATTGGAGGGGGGGGCGTCGCCTCCATGAGGCTCGGAGACCCACTAACCTCGGGACACCAACTCCGTTGGAGAGCATACTTTCTATTTTGATGGCAGAGGAAAGGGGGTGGCTACTTTTGCCTAGCAAACACTAGCATACGGGAAAGGGGTCAATTGTGCAGAAGAAAAAGGGAATGAAAAGGAACGAGAGAGACATAAACCAACGGCGAACACACATAGATTCCAGGAAGGCATGACCCTTCACAAACTCTTCAATTTATTCTTCAAAAAAACAAGGTTGATACAGGGTTAATATAACACAAGAATATAACGGGAATGGAGGAAAGGGATAGAAGATATTTTGGGGAGTGTAGGCGCCGGAAGTACGTCCGCATACGGCGTTCGTGTGTCCTCCCGAACTTGTGCTGCCGCTACCTATAGTGCACAAGTTAGAAAGAAAGAGATAAAGTGATCGCCCAATGCTTATACCTGAGCCTCACAGGGGCAGGATGATCGTGAACGCCTTAGGAACGGGATAATATGGGTTCTTCCTGTCCTCACTCTCGGCCGGCCAAGAACGCGGAGCTCTGCAAGTCGATGATGAAGTTCCTGCAAGTTAACCAGCAAACAAAGAAAATAAACCCATTAGACTGTGGAAGTGTAGTAAATGCTCAGAGAAGTAAAGAAACATGCAAATGGGGGTGATCGTACCGGGAAGGGGGGCGGAAAGGGGGATGGCCGAGACTTTCGACCATCCGCCTTCCCTATGTTTTGGATTGGAAAACCTCTTTAAAATAGGATATAGGAAGATCTATCATGCATGAATGCAGTAAAACGGAATGAAGTATAGCAAAATGGAGAACAAGGACGAAAGATGAGGTTTACCCGTCGACCAAACAGAGGGCAGCCAACTATGTGGCCGTTCAAAGGTGGTGGGCGACCAAGTCGATGGCCGCCCCTGGAACTGGACTCTCCCGCTGCGGAGCTCTTCAACTTCAGGTTCTGCTTCTAGGGGAAGGTCGGGGAAGGATGCTATCGTGCTCCCAGCTCTCTCTCCGGGCTCGAAGAAACTAGCAGCCTCTCCTCCTCCAAAAATGTTCAACCCCCCCGTGAGAAAATGTCCAACCCCCCTTCACCTGGTTCGGAATGGGGTTTTTGTATATGGGGGGAATTCCCTCTAGAAAATCATTCAAAAAATAGAGTGCGTGTGAGGCTACATGGGTCTCGAACCCCCCGGAGTGGGAGCAGTTGCGGAGGACATGCCCGGAGTGGACAGAAACGTGGGATTGACTGTAGTTATAAGGAGGCGGCCAAGTTGAGGGCCGTTCAAAGGGAGCTGGGTAGCCATGTCGCTGGCCACCTTGAGGAGCTAGGCGGCCAGGAGTTTGGCCACTTAGGATGGTGGGTGGCCAGGGTTCTGGCCGCCCTGGAAAGGGCTGGGCGGCAAGGTGTCTGGCCGCCCAGGGGTATGGGTGGCCAAGACCTTGGCCTTCCGGGGGGATCAATTGAAAATGGAGAGAATCATATAAAGCACCTCAAAAAATTCAACTCGGGGCCTCACGCCCCCGAACCCCCGACCTTACGGGCAGGGGGGCGCTGCCCCCCTGCAAACCCCCGTCAACTTACTGCGAAGTTGGATCCGCAAAGGGACATGGTGGAGCCTATCTAAACAAGGATGAGACTCCACACTACCAATCAATCAAGAGGAAATATCATTTCTATGGTGGCTAGACAAGATCCGCAGGATGTCCGAAATTAGGCGTCTACAAATGTCCCTCCAGAACGCCCGTTTTGCAGGGGAGCCTAGTGGACTGATAAATGGGTGTTTCGGTAAAGAAACAAGCCTAATAAGGACATCCCGCTCAAAGAGATTCTTGAGCTGAGATTGAGCTTCGCATAAGAACGGACAAGCATAATGTGACAAGGAGGTCATTCAAAGGGGAGGAAGGAAGGAAAGGTAATCTAAGAGGGCTTGTATCTACAGTCCAGTGGGACCCCCTAGCATAGCACTGTGAGACTTCAGGGGACGAACGTAATCCAGGCTCAAGGAGATACAAGACCTAAATCAGGAGTGAGTAACAAAATCAAGATAGGGGAAAATGACCTTCAAATCTCAGAATATTCATGACGATCGTATGCAAAACACACTCTCGACTTGTCGAATCTGATGGGAATCAACACCGGGCACTAACTTTTTATTTTACATTTGAGTCCTTTTATTTGTATTTATATCCGTGGGAAAACATGTTTGCAATTGTAAGGCTTTATAAGCCAATTTGTCATTCCTGAAGGATCTTTGAGTTTTTGTGTAAAAGTCCAGTAGGACCAGCAAGGGACCCCATCTCCTTCCTCACTGGTCCAAGTGGCATCTTGGGGTCCATGTGGGGCTGGTCAAATGTCCTAGGTGGCTTCTAGAAGGGCTTGACCATTCAAGGGGACAAGGTGGACAAAAAGTCCAATTTGGAAGCTCTCTAGTCAAGGGGGCGCCCCCTTCCACTAGACATATTTAATTTTTATTTTTTTGACCACATGGGATTAAATGTGATGTCCCTTGTATACCCCTCCCCTAATTTAGATCTGAGGATAGTTTAGGTCTTTTTACATTTTTATAAATACCTTGTAATTTATGAATTACTTAGCATTAATGTGAGAAAAAATCAATTTGTGCTCAATTACCCCAAGGGCGCCCCTCTCTCCCCCTCTAAAGCTGTGAGAGCTCTCCTTTAAGAGGTGTGAAGCCTCTCCTCCACCACCTCCTGAGTGCGACAATCAGCCCGCCGCTGCCACCGCCGTTCGTGCTGCCATCGCACCGCCACCACCAATTCGCCGGAGTTCTGTCCAAATCAGGACAGAGCCCCTTGTCCAAATTTTAGCTCCCAATCCACGGATCTACTGGAGCCCAAATTTTGAGGGTAGGTTTTCCACGCCAATACCCTCTCCCAATTTTTTCCCTATTTTCTAGCCTTCGTTTTATAATTTTCCCATTTCGTGTTTCCCAGCCTCCCAGATCTGCCAGTGTTCTGTTTTGTGTCACAACAACCTAGTTCTTCCTCTGTTCGACCCCCTTCCCCTTTTCTGATTGAGTCCAAATTTGTATTGGATATTCTGCCCACCAAATCCCCTCTCCATAAATTTTCCTTCAATTTTAGAAGTTCTTTTTCCCTACTAAAAAATTAAAACTCAGTCAAAAATCTGTTCTGTCCTGTGCAGTCCAGATCCGACCCACCAGTGTTAGAAAATCCGTTTTCCCATCCAAACCCCCACCATAAATTAGAAAAAAAAAGATCCACGTCTTCCTTACTTTCCCCCCTCCAACTTTCATGAAGAGCTCAACGCCCAGATCTGAAATTTGAGTCGCAATCAACGCATGTTCTCAGGAACATCAATTTCTGTCCTGTGTTTTTTGACTCTGTCAGTCAGTCTATTCCTAAATCAACCATGAAAAATCCAGAGCCTGAAAATTTCCTGCCACAGTCCTTGGTCGAAGTATTTTGAATCAGGTTTCCAATGGCACCAATTTCTCATCGATCCGACGTCGGGATTGATCGCAGCAGCTGATTTCGTCAGGTCGCATGGGTCTGAAACAGCAACTCAGATCCGTGGACAGCAAGCTCCACCTTGATGATCGGAGCCGCCTCGCCTTCCACAAGGCGATCCAGGGCGTCCCTCTCCTAGGGACCGCCCCTCCAACAGTAATCAACATAGCGGGACCCACCCCGCCCAACTCGGAGGTCCGAGTAGCAAGTGGGCCCCCCAACCCACAGCAAGCGTCTTCCAGACGGCTCCGACGACGCGGATCAAAGTGCTGCCCGTCAACCCAAGATCGGTCCTCCCAGGCCCACATTGCAGCCCATTACCTCCCTGCGTGGAGTGGGCAGCAAATTAACTTCTGTAATTATTGTAATATTTTTACCGAGAGTTACCGTACTTGGCCGGGATCGTCTTCCCCACGCCCGACCCGTGGTGGCACACTCGCCACCCTCCTTGTAGGCATTTGCTTTACTCGTATTTATTTGTATATGCCGATGTGAGTGATAGGATTATTAGTCTGATATATTGTTATCACCGCTGCGAGAGAGTGAGTGTGACCCGTCCCGTGACTCAATCCGAGTACATGCGGAAGAGCAGAATACCCGAGACTCACTGCCGGTTCCTCAACCGCGCACGATCTTGCATTTCCCTCACTTAGGGACGAGTTGCGAGCTAGAGTCCCAAGTTCGCTGGTCCGTCCCGTATCAAATTGGTATCAGAGCGGAAGGTTGAGTCTAGGGTAGTCTTTGCTTGAAAACAAAAAAAAAGTGTCTAAGTCTAAGTGTCTCATTTGCATTCTCTTATTCGGTATATGAAAGGTGTGGCCCGAACGTTAGGTTACGCCTATCGGGAAGGTCGCACACTTGCGAGAGAGGATCTTCGGATCCCGTAACTCCGCCAAGTACCGTCTATTGGGTAAGTCTAGGTGCGTAGTCGAGTTGGCATTTCAACTTGCATTGTCATTTTAGAGTCGTGTCTAGTGTCTTGTCCCAGTGTCTTCATGTCTAGCATGTAGTTCCCCCCAGTTTCCCATGGATTCCCCATTACCCAAGCGATATCACAGTTGGCACACCCACGGGCTTGGAAACCATCCCATCCACTTCCATAGGCCCGAAGCCCCGGACTTTTATGATTCCAAAGTCCCGAGCGACTACCTACATTGGGAAGCCGCTACGGATAAATATTTTGATTGTTACCCCATGTCCGAGGCTCGGCAATGCTCTTTCGCCAACGAGTGGCTTCTACACGAGGCCGCCGAAAAGTGGGACTACAATGAATGCCTGAGAGAAGTTAGGAGGTAGTGGCCCATCGAGTCGTGGCATGAGATGAAGGGCGAGCTTAGGAAGGTTTATCTACCCGGCCCGGTCACCTCCAACTGACCCCACCCAATCACCTCCAACCAAGTGGGTCATAGTCGGAGGCGAGGAGCCCCGTACTTAGATGAGCCCCGACCCAAGCCTAGGCCGGTTGATTACGGGCGAGTCCACCGCGATACCCCTACTCCAACCCGCACCGTTGCCAAACTTATGCAAATGGTTTCGGAACGGGTGGATAGGAGGTGTGCTTATTTTGAGTCGCTGGTCTCCCCTTACCCACCTCCGAGGCAGGAGGTAGCCATACTGGAGCCTAGGGAGGCCATAGCCTGTAGCCCCAACCCGGCCCCACCTATGGGGTCCCAAGGACCACTTCCCCTCCGGGAGGACATGCCTTCCTCACCCATGAGAGCTCCTATGCCACCACCCTCACATCTTTATTCGGAGCCACCTCAGCCTGAGGCACCCGTGTTTCTAACGAGAACGCTTTTCATCGTCGAGCCACTCCTTAGCTGGCTCAAGAATGACTTGGTCCCACCTCCCTTCCCATCCATGGACCCCACCCTATCATTAGTGTCGGTCAACTCATTCCATACCACATTCCGGTCTAGTCACAATGTGGATACAATGGGTGACCTTCTTAAAGGATTAGACCGGCAGTTGACATTTACGCACTTGTTGGCCCCAGGCTTCGACCGACCTCCAGGTCGTAGCTTTACACATCCATCCTTAGGGTCTATCACCTCCGTGTGCACCGTCGGTCATGTCACCACGGAGGTTCTTCTATTCCTCCATATGTCGGCCGAGCCCGACTTCATTCCCTTTTGTCCAAGGGAGGGATCTTATTTTCTACATATGACCGTCGTCCCACCTCTCCCAATGAATGAAGGTGATCATTTACACCTTCAAGAATTTCAAAATTGGGATAGTGTCATGATGGAACACAGTTCGAGGGGTCTCACGTTCGTTGACCCAATCGACCCCTTCCCTAGTGGGCCTCGTGATCCACCACTTCCCTTCTACCTTGTCAAGGAAGTCCCCTACCACTCTCTTCCCACTCGGGCCAATCAACCTTCACATAGCAATAGGTCCGATGATTGGGAAACATGGCATGCCTTACCTACATCTAGGGGTGATGACAAAGGTAGTTTTGGATCTCCTAGCCCTCCCACGCCCAAATCCCATAGGTGGTCAAAGCATGACTAGTTTAAACTTAGGTGTCTCGAAGTTTCCCATGCCACCAACCTCCGGTTACGTAACATGCATGCATGGCACACATTCGAGTGTGTTGGTCCACCCTTGCATGTGTATGGGTCAGACTAACAATAGGTTTGTCTAGGGTCTTGTGTGTCTGTGCATACATCGAGTCAAGTCGGTCCTTTGTACGCTCGCGTTGTCAGTCCCTTTCGAGTGCGAGACTTGTCAGACTTTGGGATCGGCTCTACCTCAACATATCGGATCTAGTCACATAAAGGGACCCCGCGGTGATTCCTAGTGAGTCTTTGAGCCACCTCCCTCATTTGAGAGTGACCCCACCCCGGAGTGTCCACCTCTAGCCTCATTCCCCAGCAGCGTGAGTATATCGAATCTATACGGGATGAGCAGGTGTCTAATACTTGGAGTGGAGAGTACTCCACGCTTCCAGGTTCGGCGACGGATCCACAGGAGCTGCTGGAGCAGCCGCACCCCTTACTCGACGGGGTCGAGTTCTTCCCACCGGGGGAGAATTGATGGGAATCAACACTGGACACTAACTTTTTATTTTACATTTGAGTCCTTTTATTTACATTTATATCCTTGGGAAAACATGTTTGCAATTGTAGTGCTTTACAAGCCAATTTGTCATTCCTGAAGGATCTTTGGGTTTTTGTGTAAAAATCAGTAGGACCAGCAAGGGGCCCCCATCTCCTTCCTCACTGGTCCAAGTGGCATCTTGGGGTTCATGTGGGGCTGGTCAAATGTCCTAGGTGGATTCTGTAAGGGCTTGACCATTCAAGGGGACAATGTGGACAAAAAGTCAAATTTGGAAGCTCTCTAGTCAAGGGGGCGCCCCCTTCCACTAGACATATTTAATTTTTATTTTTTTTACCACATGAGATTAAATGTGATGTCCCTTGTATACCCCTCCCCTAATTTAGATCTGAGGGTAGTTTAGGTCTTTTTATATTTTCTATAAATACCTTGTAATTTATGAATTACTTAGCATTAATGTGAGAAAAAAAATCCATTTGTGCTCAATTGCCCCAAGGGCGCCCCTCTCTCCCCTTCTAGAGCTGTGAGAGCTCTCCTTTCAGAGGTGTGAAGCCTCTCCTCCACCACCTCCCTGAGTGCGACGCTCAGTCCACGCCGCCGCTGTTCGTGCCGCCATCGCACCGCCACTGCCGCTTCACCGGAGTTATGTCCAAATCAGGACAAAGCCCCTTGTCCGAATTTTAGCTCCCAATCCACGGATCTGCTGGGGCCCAAATTTTGAGCGTCGGTTCCCCACGCCAATACCCTCTCCGAATTTTTTTTCCTATTTTCTAGCCATCGTTTTCTATTTTTCTCATTTCGTGTTTCCCAGCCTCCCAGATCTGCCAGTGTTCTATTTTGTGTCACAGCAACCTAGTTCTTCCTCTGTTCGACCCCCTTCCCATTTTCGGATTGAGTTTAAGTTTGGATTGGGTATTCTGCCCACCAAATCCCCTCTCCACAAATTTTCCCTAGATTTTATAAGTTCTTTTTCCCTACCAAAAAATTAAAACTCAGTCAAAAATCTGTTCTATCCTGTGCAGTCCAGATCCGACCCACCAGTGTTAGAAAATTCGTTTCTCCATCCAAACCTCCATCGTAAATTATAAAAAAAATATACACGTCTTCCTTACTTTCCCCCCTCCAACTTTTATGAAGAGCCCAACGCCCAGATCTGAAGTTTGAGTCACGGTCAACGCCTGTTCTCAGGAAAATCAATTTCTATCTTATGTTTTCTGAGTCTCTCAGTCAGTCTGTTCCTAAATCCACCACGAAAAATACAGAGCCTTAAAATTTCTTGCCACAGTCCTTGGTCGAAGTATTTTGAATCAGATTTCCAACGGCATCAATTTTGCGTCGATCCAACGTCAGAATTGATCGCAACAGCAGATTTCGTCGGGTCGCGCGGGTCTGAAACAGCAACTCAGATCCGTGGACAGCAAGCTCCACCTTGACGATCGGAGCCGCCTCGCCTTCCACAAGGTGATCCAGGGCGTCCTTCTCCTAGGGACCGCCCCTCCAATTGTACTCAACACAGCGGGACCCACCCCGCCCAACTCGGTGGTACGAGCAGCACGTGGGCCCCACAACCCGCAGCAAGCATCTTCCGGACGGCGTCGACGACGCGGATCAAAGTGCTGCCCGTCAACCCAAGATCGGTCCTCCCGGGCCCACATTGTATCGCTTTACCTCCCTGCGTGGAGTGGGCAGTAAATTAACTTATGTACTTATTGTAATATTTTTACCGGGAGTTACCGTACTTGGCCGGGATCGTCTTCCCCACGCCTGGCACGTGGAGGTACACTCGCCACCCTCCTCGTAGGCATTTGCTTTACTCGTATTTATTTGTATATGCCGCTGCGAGTGATAGGATCATTAGCCCGATATATTGTTATCACCGCTGTGAGAGAGTGAGTATGATCCGTCCCGTGACTCAATCCGAGTACAAGGGGAAGAGGCGAATACCCGAGACTCACTGTCGGTTCCTTAACCGCGCACGATCCCGCGTTTCCCTCGCTTAGGGACGAGTTGCGAGCTAGAGTCCCAGGTTCGCTGGTCTGTCCCGTAGCAAATTGGTATCAGAGTGGAAGGTTGAGTCTAGGGTAGTCTTTGCTTGAAAATAAAAAAAAAGTGTCCAAGTCTAAGTGTCTCATTTGCATTCCCTTATTCGGTATATGAAAGGTGTTACCCGAGCGTTAGGTTACGCCTATCGGGAAGGTCGCACACTTGTGAGAGAGGATCTACGGATCCCGTAACTCCGCCAAGTACCATCTATTGGGTAAGTCTAGGTGTGTAGTCGAGTCAGCATTTCAACTTGCATTGTCATTTTAGAGTCGTGTCTAGTGTCTTGTCCAAGTGTCTTCATGTCTAGCATGTAGTTCCCCCCAATTTCCCATGGATTCCCCATCGCCTAGGCGATATGACCGTTGACACACCTATGGGCTTGGAAACCATCCCATCCACTTCCATAGGCCCGAAGCCCCGAACTTTTATGGCTCCAAAGTCCCGAGCGACTACCTACATTGGGAAGCCGCTATGGATAAATATTTTGATTGTTACCCCATGTTCGAGGCTCGGCAATGCTCTTTCGCCAAAGAGTGGCTTCTACACGAGGCCGCCAAAAAGTGGGACTACAATGAACGCCTGAGAGAAGTTACGAGGCTGTGGCCCATCGAGTCATGGCATGAGATGAAGGGCGAGCTTAGGATGGTTTATCTACCCGACCCGGTCACCTCCAACCGATCCCACCCAATCACCTCCAACCAAGTGGGTCATAGTCAGAGGGGAGGAGTCCCGTACTTATATGAGCCCCGACCTAAGCCTAGGTCGGTTGATTACGGGCGAGTCCACCGCGATACCCCTACTGTAACCCGCACCGTTGCCGAACTTGAGCAAATGGTTTAGGAATGGGTGGATAGGAGGTGTGCTTATTTTGAGTCGCTGGTCTCCCCTTGCCCACCTCCGAGGCAGGAGGTAGCCATACTCGAGTCTAGGGAGGCCATAGCCCGTAGCCCCAACCCGCCCCACCTACGGGGTCCCAAGGACCACTTCCCCTCTGGGAGGACATGCCTTTCTCACCCATGAGAGCTCCTATGCCACCACCCTCACATCTTTATTCGGAGCCACCTCAGCTCGAGCCACCCGTGTTTCTAACGGGAACGCTTTTCATCGTCGAGCCACTCCTTAGCTGGCTCAAGAATGGCTTGGTCCCACCTCCCTTCCCATCCATGGACCCCACCCTACCATTAGTGCCGGTCAACTCATTCCATACCACATTCCGGTCTAGTCACCATGTGGATACATTGGGTGACCTTCTTAAAGGATTAGACCGGCAGTTCACTTTTATGCACTTGTTGGCCCCAGGCTTTGACCGACCTCCAGGTCGTAGCTTCACACATCCATCCTTAGGGTCTATCACCTCCGTGTGCACCGTGGGTCATGTCACCACAGAGGTTCTTCTATTCCTCCCTATGCCGGCCGAGCCCGACTGCATTCTCTTTTGTCCAAGGGAGGGATCTTATTTTCTACATATGACCGTCGTCCCACCTCTCCCAATGAATGAAGGTGATCATTTACACCTTGAAGAATTTCAAAATTGGGATAGTGTCATGATGGAACGCAGTTCGAGGGGTCACACGTTCTTTGACCCATTCAACCCCTTCCCTAGTGGGCCTCGTGATCCACCACTTCACTTCTACCTTGTCAAGGAAGTCCCCTACCACTCTCTTCCCACTCGGGCCAATCAACCTTCACATAGCAATAGGTCCGATGATTGGGAAACATGGCATGCCTTACCTACATCTAGGGGTGATGACAAAGGTAGTTTTGGATCTCCTAGCCCTCTCACGCCCAAGTCCGATAGGAGGTCAAAGCATGACTGGTTTAAACTTAGGTGTCTCGGAGTTCCCCATGCCACCAACCTCCGGTTACGTAACATGCATGCATGGCACACATTTGGGTGCCCTGGTCCACCCTTGCATGTGTATTGGTCTGACTAACGATAGGTTTGTCTAGGGTCTTGTGTGTCTGTGCATACATCGAGTCGAGTCGGTCCTTTGTACGCTCGCGTTGTCAGTCCCTTTCGAGTGCGAGACTTGTCAGACTTTGGGATCGGCTCTACCTCAACATATCGGATCTAGTCACATCAAGCGACCCCACGGTGATTCCTAGTGAGTCTTTGAGCCGCCTCCCTCATTTGAGAGTGACCCCACCCCGGAGTGTCCACCTCTAGCCTCATTCCCCAGCAGCGTGAGCATATCGAATCTATACGGGATGAGCATGTGTCGAATACTTGGAGTGGAGCGTACTCCGTGCTTCTAGGTTCGGCGACGGATCCGCAGGAGCTACTGGAACAGCTGCACCCCTTACTCTATGGGGTCGAGTTCTTCCCACCCGGGGAGAATTGATGGGAATCAACACCGGGCACTAACTTTTTATTTGACATTTGAGTCCTTTTATTTGCATTTATATCCTTGGAAAAACATGTTTGCAATTGTAAGGCTTTACAAGCCAATTTATCATTCCTGAAGGATCTTTGCGTTTTTGTGTAAACGTCTAGTAGGACCAGCAAGGGGCCCCCATCTCCTTCCTCACTGGTCCAAGTGGCATCTTGGGGTCCATGTGGGGCTGGACAAATGTCCTAGGTGGCTTCTAGAAGGGCTTGACCATTCAAGGGGACAAGGGGGACAAAAAGTCCAAATTGGAAGCTCTCTTGTCAAGGGGGCGACCCCTTCCACTAAACATTTTTATTTTTTATTTTTTTGGACCACATGGGATTAAATGTGATGTCCCTTGTATACCCCTCCCCTAATTTAAATCTGTGGGTAGTTTAGGTCTTTTTACATTTTCTATAAATACCTTGTAATTTATGAATTACTTAGCATTAATGTGAGAAAAAAATCCATTTGTGCTCAATTGTCCCAAGGGCGCCCCTCTCTCCCCCTCTAGAGCTGTGAGAGCTCTCCTTTCAGAGGTGTGAAGCCTCTCCTCCACCACCTCCCTGAGTGCGACGCTTAGCCCGCCGCCGTCGCCGTAGTTCGTGTCGCCATCGCACCGCCACCGCCGCTTCGCTGGAGTTCTGTCCAAATCAGGACAGAGCCCCTTATCTAAATTTTAGCTCCCAATCCACGGATCTGCTAGAGCCCAAATATTTTTTCCTATTTTCTAGCCATCGTTTTCTATTTTTCTCATTTCGTGTTTCCCAGCCTCCCAGATCTGCCAGTGTTCTATTTTGTGTCACAGCAACCTAGTTCTTCCTCTGTTCGAACCCCTTCCCCTTTTCCGATTGAGTCCAAATTTGGATTGGATATTCAGCTCACCAAATCACCTCTCCACAAATTTTCCTTGATTTTATAAGTTCTTTTTCCCCACCAAAAAATTAAAACTCAATCAAAAATCTGTTCTGTCCTGTGCAGTCCAGATCCGACCCACCAATGTTAGAAAATTCGTTTCCCCTTCTAAACCTCCACCGTAAATTATAAAAAAAATATCCACGTCTTCCTTACTTTCCCCCCTCCAACTTTCATGAAGAGCTCAATGCCCAGATCTGAAGTTTAAGTCACGGTCAATGCCTGTTCTTAGGAAAATCAATTTCTGTCCTGTGTTTTCTGAGTCTGTTAGCCAGTTTGTTCCTAAATCCACCACGAAAAATCCAGAGCCTTAAAATTTCCTGCCACAGTCCTTGGTCGAAGTATTTTGAATCAGATTTCCAACGGCACTAATTTCGCGTCGATCCGACGTCGGAATTGATCGCAACAGCAGATTTTGTTGGGTCGCGCGGGTTTGAAACAGCAACTCAGATCCGTGGACAGCAAGCTCCACCTTGACGATCGGAGCCGCCTCACCTTCCACAAGGCGATCCACGGCGTCTCTCTCCTAGGGACCACCCCTCCAACAGTGCTCAACACAGCTGGACCCACCCCGCCCAACTCAGAGGTCCGAGCAGCACGTGGGCCCCACAACCCGCAGCAAGTGTCTTCCAAACGGCGCCGATGATGCGGATCAAAGTGCTACCCGTCAACCCAAGATCGGTCCTCCCGGGCCCACATTGTATCCCTTTACCTCCCTGCATGGAGTGGGCAGCAAATTTACTTATGTAATTATTGTAATATTTTTACCGGGAGTTACCGTACTTGGCCGGGATTGTCTTCCCCACGTCCGGCGCGTGGAGGTACACTCGGCACCCTCCTCGTAGGTATTTGCTTTACTTGTATTTATTTGTATATGCCGCTGCAAGTGATAGGATTATTAGCCCGATATATTGTTATCACCGCTGCAAGAGAGTGAGTGTGACCCATCCCTAATACCCGAGACTCACTGCCGGTTCCTCAACCCCGCACGATCTCGCGTTTCCCTCGCTTAGGGATGAGTTGCGAGCTAGAGTCCCAGGTTCGCTGGTTCGTCCCGCATCAGAGTCGGAGTGGAATAAGGTAGACAATAAAAAAGTGATGGAGTTGAAGAACTTGGATGATTGACAAAAGAGGGATAGAGTCCAGGGCAGATCAAGGGCAAGCCCTTTTCTCGACCCTTGTTTCTTTCTTGCTGCATGAATGCATGCCATCCTTCTCTAGGTGCATTTAATTTTTTGTATGATCGACGGTGGGATAAAAAGTGACCTATATGATGCTTGCTGGGTTTAAAGTGAAAACCTACATAATGCATATCCAGAGGTAGTATTGTCTGGCTCCGGGAAAGACATCGGTCGAGAGTCCGACGAGTCCGTCATCCCGAGGTCAATCATGAAACCAAACGGCCATCGAATAACTTAGGGAACATAAATCCCTCATTATTTTTGTTATAGAGGAACTCAGAGTTTATGTGCTCGAAGTTATTAGCCTCTGGGCTCTATATAATATAGTATATATAATAGTAGGAGAAGGCGATGAAGCGAATCTCAATGCTATATGACCTGCAGCTGCATAAACACACATTAGTGAAGTTCACAAATTATTAAGCATTCAAAGAGGAAGCATTCACCAAAGCCAGTAAGTGAGGAAAGCAAACATCGTCCTTTCGGCTTAACAATGGGCCTAAATGGACAAAAATGAATTCCGCGGGGATGTTCACCAAGGAGTAAGCACGTCCCTGGAGGTGATCATTCTCGATGATGAGGGAGTCTATGCTAACTTCACCTAGCACATCAATTAACTCCAGCAAGGTGTCTTGTTGGGGGAAGACATACCAAAAGGATGATTCAAGCTCCATAACCGAAGTCCGTTCTAGACTCGCTGACATAGGTAGGACGTTTGTCCAATGAGGGGGATATGGAGTAGAGAGAGTATTGGAAATGCAACCAGGCATATGCTGAAAATCAAATGATATGAATGTTTCATTTGCTTAGGACTCAAGTTGAAGCGCCGAGCTGGCAGAGTTCGAATGCCATTAAGATTTATGGAAAGTGAAGGAATAAGGAATGCTCTATCTCCCGACAAGGTAGCCAGTGGTTTGGCTAGCTTGGATGGGCAGATGGGAGTGCAATTTTCCCCTAGTTTGAGTTGGTAGTAGTGCAAGTATAAATCCCCTGGTGGGATGGAATGAAGAAAGGGGAGTAGCCTTTGGGGTTCGCAGTTGTAGGGTAGCGATGATGGAAAGGAGATGGTGTAGTGTGTTTGTGAGAAGCATGTATCGGGGAGGTGCCCCTCCATTTTTTGGACCTTTTCTGAATATTTAGATTTTTTTGAGGTTTTGGCATATTTCAATTTTTTGGATTTTAATTATCTTGATTTTTGTTGGAATTTTTGACATATTAAATTTTTTTTGGCCAACGTCTGGCAACTGCCCATGAGACATCACAACAATGATGGAAGGATAGGCTCTTTCTACAACCTCCCAGGTATCCTGAGCATACATCTAGGTTGATTTGGGCCTCTAGACTCCTCGAATGATGGTTTCGCCGGTTAAGACTTATCCTGATGACAATGCCGTCATGCCAAGCTTAGGCTCCCAGTTACTTTCGATCACGGAGATACACCCAAAAAGTGTTCAAGGTAAATGATTTGCCCGACCCGGGTCTATTTCCTCACAACCATAGATGATATATGATGGAACACCTTGGAACCCTAATGGCCAACCGCGCGACGCTGACCAAGAATCAGACGCCGTCGCACCGACAGGTGACGTGCTTGCATTGACCTAAGTCCGAGGTTGATGAAAGAAGACACTAAAGGGGATGAGAACATTGACATTCCAGAAACATGGACATTTCTTGTAGCAAAGGCTTTTGTTCTTTCGGGGTAGACAATCATATAGTGATTTTTTTTTCAAAAAATGGCTACAAGCCGTTAACAGATTTATATCCTTCGGAGTTTCCATTGGATTCCATGTCCTCAAAAAAATAATAATGTAAGGGATAAACTTCACAAGAGGATCGACAAAGTCGTTAAAACGATGAGCCATGAGCGAGCTTAGTTCACTCCACCCTTTTGGTGATTTCGGACTACCTTCGGAATGTTATGCTTTTTGTGTTGCCCCTTGAATTGGAACTTGATTTGTAGGGATTTCTTTATCTTGACCAGGCACGGCCACGACCAGGCTTTTTCATTTGTTTCCTTTTGGGATTTTTCTTTCTTTTCATTCTTTTGCTCGGGATTTTGAGAATTTTAGGAATTTTTCACCCTTTTGGCTTGTCTTTTCCATTTGAATTTGCCTGCAGGGACACTGCCCTCTTCACGTGCTCTGGTCTCATTTTGCAGAGAAGGTGAGTCCTACTTTCACTTGAGGGTATTGTGTTTCAGCTGCTGAGCTCAAGGCCTTAAGAGCGCCGACTGTCTTGATCGGTCGAGTAGAGAGGAAAAGGAGGATTTTGGAGTCTTCAATAAATCTACGGGATAGTCACCCGTTTTAGGCCATTACCATATTTTGAAAGCATGTGAGTGTGTGCATATTGCTTGTCCCTTAGAGCATCATCTTAGCTAGATGGAATTCTCCTCGGTTTCGGTAGATCAAAGTCTTAAACGACCGAGGCTTTAATGCAACCTAACCTTAATCATGAAGGGATGGAGAGTGAAACACATGGTAGCTGTAACGACCCGAGAATCCGATTACCGGGAAGGCCCGATAACCCGAGACTCGCACCGCCACCCACGAGTCTGAAAACTCGGAAGGGTTAGAAGGATGATGTGGAGACTACACAAGTATCACAAATAAT
This sequence comes from Amorphophallus konjac, assembly GCA_022559845.1. Taxonomy (NCBI): domain Eukaryota; kingdom Viridiplantae; phylum Streptophyta; class Magnoliopsida; order Alismatales; family Araceae; genus Amorphophallus; species Amorphophallus konjac. Next base: position 72,934,928 of record CM040128.1, on the reverse strand, counting down.
TACAGAAATTAAATAGTTTATATAATTAAGCAAGAAATAAACAACATTTTAATTAATACATGGTCCACAAGATAACAATAAAATAACAACAGTAGTCCACAACTAGTACAGAGACAAGAAAGAAAAGTACAGCTACATGGGGCATACCCCGGCTCTGACCTTTGGCACTAACGCTGGGCACCTGAACCACGCTGAGCCTCAGACGCGCTCCCTTGAAGCCGCGCCTCACCTGAAACACGGTGAAAACACGCAGGGAATGAGTCTCGGGACAAGACTCAGTAGGGATCACTCGAACCCTACCTCGCAGACGGGAAACTACAACGCTAGCGGCTAAGCGAGTACCTCGGAAAGGGAAACCCTGCCATCTACAAAACACCTGTCTAACGGCACAAAAACTGACACACGTGCCACGGTGAAGCGACTGAAACTCAACGGTCAACCCAACCAAAAACCCGAAGTCACAAGACTGACAGTCTGACACTCACGACTCGACAGGAGTACCTCCCACTAGAAGCACAGTCGGCAGCATCCCCTGACGTCTTATACCGCACCGCAGGTGAACTGCCTAGCGTGGTAGCGCCTACCAGAGGCACGAACACCGTAAAAGTAACCACAATGAGTGACTAGCTGGGGTCACGCCCGTCGGCGTGGGTCCAACCACCCCCGACCATGTGTGCACACACAGACCATGCGTCCTAGGTCTGGCCCTCTGACCGGTTTTCCTCTGGAGCCGGACTCTGGCTACCGACGAGGGGCCCGACGGGAATCGATCCACAAACCGTCTCTAAGGGTAGCCTCTCCACCACTCCCTGGTGGGACCACACGCGTGTAAGCAGGCTTCGACTAGTGGAGGGTCACTGAAGGAGTAGACTCTCAAGTCAACGAAAAATGACGTCCACATCCGACGACGTACGGGGACCATCCCACGTTCCAGCACCGTCGCACGACGGCCACAGTCAGACAAGAAACGGGACTGCAGACCTCCCGGTGCAGTCTAGAGTTTGACAGTCTACCCTAGACGCGTCACAGGCTCTGACGGTCTAGGCTGGACCGTCACAGCCACCTGACGGCCCAACACAGGGGCATTAGACACTCAGTGCAAAAATGACTGTGACGCGCCTACCCTGGTGCGTCACAGGCCTGACACACCCAGCCTGGTGCGTCACAAGGCACGAAGGAATAAACTGTGACGCGTGCCACTCGGTGCGTCACAGATTATAACAGACCAACTCTAATGCGTTACAGGGTGGGAATGCGTCTGCCCTGACGCACCCACACAGGGGCGTCACAAGGCTGTGACGCACCAGGCCTGGTGCGTCACAGGTCTTGACCCCCAACGGTCAAAAACTAACGGTCAAAAAAGCCAACGGTCGAACATCCCTGACGGTCCAACCTCGGTGCGTCACAGCACCCTGGCAGTCTATCGTGGGACCGTCACAGCCCACAGACCCCAATTGGCTGAATATAGGGCTGTAACGCACCTACCTGGGTACGTTACATAGTGTGACGGTCACTGGAAGGACCGTCACACCGACCCGATGGCGAAACGGCGTGAAACGTCCAAAAATTCCAACCACGCTCCCATGCCTCCATAGGAGATGGGGAAATCAAAGGGAAAGACCCCTGGGGACCCCTAGCATGATTCTAGGCCATCAAAATGCCGAAACGCGGCTCAAATCCATAGATCGGGCGAAATCCCCCCAAAACATGATTTTGCCCCAACCCGCTCAAAAACACCCCTCTCGGCTCCCAATCGGCTTACAAAACACGGGTGATAATGGGATGAGCATAGGGATTCGTCCCCCTACCTCAATGGAGCAAAAGCTCCGCCGAATCGAGCTCAAACCACGAAGAACGCTTTTAGAAACCCCGCTCCTTCACGCTTCCCACGAACACCGCACGCCCATGAGATCGTCTCGCCGCCGCCCACGTCGCCGCACCGTCGCCCCGCCATCATCTGCATCCCGAGAGAGGCTCACCGCGTCGAAATGGGAGAGAGAGAGGAAGAGGGGGGGTGCTCACGGTGGGGGAAGAAGAAGAAGAAGAAGAAGAAGAAGGGTGGGGGAGAGAGAAAATGAGAGATATTTATAGAAAATCTAGAAAATCCAAAAAATACTAAAAAATTAAAAATTACGTTTCCGGGATCCTCGGAACACACCGATCGCAACGGTACCAATCTCGCCTAGGTGAACGACCCGGTTCACCCGCAACGAGATTCCGAAGGAATTGCCGAAACACACATCGGAAATCGAAAAACACACGCGAAAAAGCCGCGGACACACTCCGGGCCTCCGAAACAACTCCGGATCACGTCGATCCGAACACGAAAGATGTCTGAAACAAATTTTTGGACACAACGGAGCCGGACACTCCGAGAAACTAGATCCGGGACCCACAAAGAAGGATCCGAAAGGTCCAGGATATTACAGCCCTCCCCCCTTAAAGAAATTTCATCCTCGAAATTTAAGAACAAAACTCAAGGGGAAAGAAAGAGGAAGACTCACTCAAACAAGTAAGGGAACTGCTGATGCATCTCATCCTCACGCTCCCAAGAAGCCTCACTGTAGACACGCTAAAATTGACATTATTTTGAGTATATTTCATATTACCGTGCAATGCCCCATTTGACCCTTAAATTAGCTTGTTTGAGTGGTTTTTCCCACTTTTCTTAAATTTCTCCTATTTTTCCCTCATTTCCTCCTTTTTCCTATTTTTCTGGATTTTCTGGGCATTTATCTGAATATTTTGAAATTCACGACTTGGGTAAGGGCGTGTTTTTAAAACACGACCTGATCTAGGGCGTTTCTTGGAGAAAGGACGCCCACGCCTGAGGGCGTCAATTATTCATGTTTGACCGACTTCCCTCACTTTAAAAACTTGAAATTAACGCCCTTCCCAGGGGCGTGTTTTTTAAACGTGGCTTTGGTTGAGGCGTGTTTTACTATTGGAGTTTTTATTTCTAAAAATTAGTTTTTTAGAAACGCCCTTGTGCAGGACGTGTTTTTAAGAAACGCCCTTTGTGCAGGTCGTCAATTCTTGAATTGACGCCCTGGTCCAGGTCGTGTTTCACTTTTTTATTCCGAACGAACGTAGCCTTTCCCCAGAGAGTCCCTGCTTCGTTTGGGCTCTTGCCTAGCTTAATCCTCCCCTCTTTGGGCTCTTGCCCCTTCTTATCTATTCCTCCTTTGGACTCTTTCCTTCTTATCTCTTTTTCTATCTTATTAATAGAGCTTCTGAGCTCTGTTAATCGGTTGGATTCGAACTCTTTCTTCCTCCCTCCGTTCTGTTCTTCTTCTTCTTCTTCTGTTTCTTTGTTTTGTTTTTTTTTCTTCTTTTTCTTCTCACGCAGGTCGCTGCTGGCTGAAGGAGGGGCTTATATGCTTCATTCTTCATCCTCTTGAAGTTTTCTCCCCATCGAGAATCCAAGCCAAGGAGCAAACGATCAGATTTTCTTTTATCACCCTCATCTCTTTACTTTTGTTTTATCATCATCGGTTTGTTCATATACATGCATGTTCATGTTCATGTTTATATTTTTATCTCAACTATGTTGAGTATCTCCCCTTAGTGCAACTATTGCACTCTTTCCCCTTGTTTTATTTTGCATTCATCATATTTTTTCACACCCTCTTTGCATAGGGGTTTAAGGGCAACCACCCTTAAGGTGTGTTCTTGCACATGTTTTCATGCTCATCTATATATATGGATTTGATGCTACACTCACCATGTTTCTAATCCATATCTTTGTTGGTGTTTGTTTTTGTTTGCAAGGGTAATTAATTGAAGAACTCTCTTCATCGGCCGGCCGATTAGAAGAGAAAGGAGCATTCACAATCACCCGCGCTTTTAAGGTATTTATATCGCGATCCCTCCCTATTTATTATTCTTATACTTTTGAGGCGTTCGCGTCTCTGGCGATCACAAATTCCCCTTAGCACCTCGTGCTATTTCATGCTTATTTATTCATATTCTTAATTTTTCCTTAAGTGGATTTATTAGGATCTACAAATTGGCGATCACGGTGGGAGCCCTATTGTTCTTTTTTGATTACCCCTTTCCCCTTTGGCACCCTCGCGTGCCCTTTCCCCTTGGTACCCTCGGTACCCTTTCCCTTGTGTCCCACGGGCACCCTCTATTGTGCTTTGCACTCTCCCCACTAGTGATTGGCTAGTTTATTAGATCTTCTTTTTAGAAATTCCACTTATCCTCTTAAAAACAAAAAAATCTTAATGAGCATGATATCCTGTTGATTGCCTTATTTGTGTGACTGTGAGTGTTTTCATTTTGCCGGTCGTTGAGCTTCCTGTGAATTAACGCCTCAACCAGGGGCGTGTTTAAAATTAACGCCCCCAGACAGGGCGCCTTTTGATTCTATAACGCCTTCTGGCAAGGGCGTTTTCCAGCGCGTCCCTGGTGCTTTGTGAATTAACGCCCTGCCACAGGGCGCCTTTTTATTGCATAGCGCCTCGGCCAGGGGCGTGTCTTGATTTGGCCGTGCACCCTTTACGAGTTGACGCCCTCACCAGGAGGCGTTTATTTAGTTTGTAGCGTCCCATATCAGGGCGCATTTTTTCGCTCCTGTGGGCCCTCCACAGTGATTCACGCCCTGCCCCAGGGCGTCTCTTTGCTGATAGCGACCTTCCCCCGGTCGTCTTCTTCCTGTGTTTTTTCAGACCCGTGCTCCAGTGATTACCATATTGATTGCTCTTGTTTATCATTGTGGTTTGCCTATATCTGTTGCATTCATTCATCTTTGCATTGATTTGGGAGACCTCCTCTCTCCTCACTAGGATTCCACACACCCTCTTGGAATCGGGACGACCCTCCATTGAGCATTCCGTCTCTTTGGACCGGAAATCCCTTTTCCAAGCCTCCATAAGTCCCCGCACCCGTGGATTCCCTCACGGACGCCGGGCAGGTTGTACCCTTTGAAGTCCTGAATTAGTTGGCCTAAACGTGGTGAGAGAGTGTTCCTAGTTGGCATTGGAGTTAAATCATATTGAAACTAGGATCCTCCCTTGTGTGAATCGCTCCAACTTTGTTGAAAAACATTAATTCACCAAGGATCATACACAAAGAAATCAAAGGGAATCATTCTAATTTGTTTGCTATCTTGGTAAACTGTTTTGATTGCACATTTGATTGATTGTATAATGGCTTACCATGATAAGAAAACCAACATGTTTAAGTTAATTCATGAGGATGCACAACCATGCACGTCTTATTCCCCTCAATTTCAACATGTTCGTCAAAATTCTCACCATACTCTCAAGGGACCACGTCCTCATTCTTATGGTCATGCCCAGCCCATGGGCAATTTCCATTCTCATGGTCCCCCTACTCAATTTCGGGCCACTATTCCCTCAGGGCCGTCCCCTCCCAATGATGAGAAGGTCTCCCGAATCTTGCACGCATTAGATCATCTCACCCCTCAACAGATCCAAGCCCTTAAGGCCGCCGTTGAGGGTGCATCTCATTCATCTCATCCTCCTTCCAATCCTACACGGGTGGCCCATCACCCACCTCCCTTGTCTATTCACAATCCTAATCGGGTAGCCCATTACCCATCTCCTTCTATTCACACTCCTCCTCGGGTGGCCCATCACCCGCCTCCTTCTATTCCTCCTCCATCGCGGCCCCGAGGCCCTTATATTCCTTGTAATCCGGTCCATCCGGGTTCTTCTACGGGTCAGCCGGTTGATTCCCCTCCACGGCCTTTTTATACAACCCCTCCTTCAAGGCCCTGCCAACCCTCGGTTGCTCAAGTCACCCCCTTCCAGCAAACTCTTCTTGACAAAATCACTTGAATGGAGGAACAATTAGAGAAGGTCACGGCTCCTCCCACTCCGGTCAACCCTCTCCATGCCTTCCTAGATGACATTACAAAGATGGAGAGAGAGTGGAAGGATAGGATGGATGACTGCGACATTGGCGTTTCAAGCAAGCAAGAACCGACAATTGAAGCACTTGAGCCGGTATACGATGATGAAGCTCCGCAGGCACCCCTTCCGAGTTTCCTTCGCTTTCCACTTCCCCCATTATCATTCGATGAACCTCCTGCTCAGGATGAAGCCACCGTCCCTAACCCTACCCCTATTTTTGAGACCTCTTGGTGTTACGACGATGGGTTGATATTTCAATCACCCACGCCGACACATCTTGAGTCTCCTCCCACTCCCAACGCCGATCACCCCGTTCGGCATTTTCTCCGCAACAAACCCCCACCAATTACACCTCCCACAATTATACTTCCACCAATTACACCTTCACCAATTAAACCCCCATCAATTACACCTCCACCAGCTATGCCATTAACCTCCATATCACTAGCCTCCACTGAGCCCACCTTCGAATCTTCCCCAATTAACCTCCCATTACCACCACCTCAACCTTCCCTTATCCCTTTAACCCCAAAACCCACATTGCCTACTCCACCACTTAACCCTTCACCTATGGTTAGTCCTGAGCAGGATCCACCACTTTTTGCACTCAAGCCAACCCCGACTGCTTTCGAGCAAAGGGAGAAGCTCGGCGTGTTTGAACCTCCACTTCCACTCATCCTTTCTACAACACCTCCCATTACACTTTCCATTATACCTCCACCATCCACGGAGCCTTCCGCCTCCGCCTCACCTCCCCTTATTACTCGGAAGGGGAACGCTACTATAAGTACTTGCGCCAAGGATGATCAAGAGCCGGGCAAGACAGATTTGGCCACGGCTATGCGATTCAAGATTCAAGAATTCATTTACCGGATGCCAATCCGGATTATTGTGCCAAGCATGGTCGCGGAGGCCAAGTCACTGTCATTGTTCAGAAGAGAATGCCAGGTGTTGATGTCACCCAAGGGCCGGGCAGGGCACCCCTTGTTCCAATTTCCAAATTCTGAATCCATTCTTCCATGCAAGGGGCGAATGCCCATTTTGTTCAACACTCCATATACGCCATAGTTAATGGGTAGCACAATGCTTCATGTTCCAACTTTCCAATCCTCTCACATTGTTGTTCTTTGCCTTCCAAGGGGGTTGTTATTTATTACTGAAGCTTCTTCCATTGGGCCAATTGGCTATACACTTTCGCTGCCATGGAGGGGCGGTTATTTTGGCGCTAAGGGGTCTTCCACTCCTTTATCCACCCTCTATCCCACTCCATCCATATTCTTGTCTATCACGTTTTCTTCATGGGCCACTCCCAGGGGAAAGAGGAGGATCTCACCCTCTCACCCTTCACATTCCTCATCTTCTTTGCATTTCATTGCGTTCATGCATTCACTGCATTCATCACGTCCATTCTATTGCATTCATATGCATTTGCACCTCCTGCTTCCCGGGTCTCCAAATCCGTATCTTCCCCGCCTTCCGGCACCGTCGGATCCTCCGCATTTCCCATCTTATTCATATTCATCTTCATTACTCGGGCATCGCGCCCCTTTCCAACCTTTTCATCTCCCAGATTTCTCTCCCTTCTTCCCAGGGCATCGCGTCCCTCGGCATTTTCTTCCTCCGGAACCTCCGGACTTTTCCCACGGGCACGACGCCCCTTTCCATCTTCTCCTTTCTGATTTGCTTCCTCCGGAACCTCCGGACTTTCCCCTCGGGCACGACGCCCCTTTCCATCTTCTCCTTCCTGATTTGCTTCCTCCCGAACCTCCGGACTTTCCCCTCGGGCACGACACCCCTTTCCACCTTTTTCATTTTCCTCCTCCGGAACCTCCGGACTTTCCCTTTGGGCACGACGCCCCTCTCCACCTTTTTTATTTGCTTCCTCCAGAACCTCCGGACTTTCCCTTTGAGCACGACGCCCCTCTCCACCTTTTTTATTTGCTTCCTCCGGAACCTCCGGACTTTTCCCTCGGGCATGACGCCCCTTTCCACCTTCTCCTTCCTGATTTCATTCCTCCGGAACCTCTAGATTTTTCTCTCCTCCCTGGGCATCGCGTCCCTCGGCATTTGCTTCCTCCGGAACCTCCGGACCCTCCATCTTTCTTCTGATTCATCTTTCTAATCTTCCTGAACATCACATCCTTCATTTTTTTCTTCCTTTTCCATCATCTTTTTCCCTATTTTGTCTCAGGGCATCGCGTCCCTTCTTTTGTCATCCCTCCGGAGCCTTCGGATTTTTTCTCTCATGATTCTCCTCTGCCTCCGGACCCTCCGGATCCGCCTCTTTCTATCTACCAATTTCTTCTTCTAATTCCTCCTGATTCTGGGTCTGACCCAACTTCTTCCACATCCACTGCCTTGGGCATCTGCCCATTCTCCCATTGCTTTCGAGGCTTTAGTCCTCATTCATCCTTCTAATTCTCCTCTCCTTCTGTAGACTGTTCCATGTGATCAGGGTCTCCGCGCCTTAGTGAGGGAGTTCTAGCCCTCGCCTCTTTTCCTTTTTTTCCTTATTCGTCTGAGTCTGGTCTTGGCACCACTCCTTCTTATTAAGCCACTTTCAATCCTTTGCTTCCAATCCTTTATCTGCCTAAGAGGACTATCCCACGATGATCAACCTCTCGCGGCAGCTGCTTTAACAAAGGTTGCAAGGTAATATATTGACGTAAGTATGCATTTATATGATATCATTACCTCATTACTTCAAGCATGATTTTCAAAATGAAGTGCTTCCTAACAAGATTAAGAGTGGTGTTTTAGATCTTTATCTTAGGCTTTTGTTAAATTAAATCATTGTTAAAAAGAGTCTTTAGGCTTGCTTATGCAGCACTTTGGTTAATAAGAACCCCGCGCTGGGAATTCGACATTCTCTCCCTGCTTGTTAAGATCAACCCTCAGCTGGGCACCTCACACACTTCATGGCGTCCTTAGCCGGCTCCTTTGGTTAAACACCGTTGCTACCTTGGCCATGCCATGAGTATATCTGAAAGTCTTTTCTCTTCTTTACTCGGCCCCGTGCAGGGGCAAGAGGTTGACGGATGAGATGACCAACCTTGGTAATCCCCAATACGAGAGGAGTCTCAAATAGGGGCAGTCTTGACCCAAACTAAATATGAATTTCATGATATACATCTCGCCAAAAGGGCTATTATGAAAATCAAGTCAGAATTTCGATAAAAGCAAGATTGTGAATTATGGCATGACAAGAGTGGCAAAGTCCCCGCAGGGAAAATCCTGGTCGTATGCATGTCAAGGGTTTAAAAATCAAGGCATAAAGCCCCGGCGCAACAGACTACCTCTTTGAGGGGGAACACCTTGGAAAGAATTCAAGTCCCGACATCTCCCATCCTGCATAAAGCTTATATCCAATTATTCTTCTCTTCTCCCTCCAAGACCGAACATTTCTCAGGTATGGCCTTGGTAGGGGTACCGTTGATCAAGGGCAGTCGGTTATAGGGCGCCACCCTTCAATGCACGCCCAGCTTTGGGCAGTTTTTAGCAAAAGGGGAAGGAACGAGGACCCCTAGCCAGTGGTTTAAGACACCCTTTGATGCTGCTTTAGCAATGTCTAACCAAAATCAAACAAAAATGAATATTTCTTGTCCAAAATTTATAAAAATTTGAATATCTTTCCCAAAATTCATAAAAATTGAAATATTTTTCAAAACCCATAAAAATTTGTATATTTTTCCAAAATTCATAAAAATTTGAGTATATTTTCAAAAACCACATAAAAATTTGCATATTTCAAAAAAAAAAATTCCATAAAAATTGCATTGTATTTTCTGATGGTGTTTTGCAGGAACAACTTTGCAAGGACCAAGAGCACGGGATGAGTCCTATCTCCACTCATTGCTATCAATTTATTGATTCTCCCTGATATTCTCATGACATGCCACCCTGGGCATTTTTTGTTATCACCTCCTTATATCATTTTGGTTATATCTCCTGATTATCATTCTGATTATTCATCTCCAGATCTTTCAATCAACTCCTACTAATTTCTCTTGATCAATTCTGCCGATGGGCATTATCAGATCTTGATCATTCAACTCCAAATCTTGATTAGCCAAGTTGGCATCCTCATGACAAAATAACAAACAATGATGCTTTGCAATATCATGATTCAACTCATAATGGTTACTATGTTGTGACATGCTATTGATGCTTTGATTCATGCTATGCTTGCTACGCTTAAATGCCTTATTCATTGCTTGTTATCTTTTATATCTTGGCTGATGAATTTTTGAGCGCAGGATAAGAAGCTCTTGGTCCCACCGACTGGGCATCATCATCCAAGCCCCACGGTGCTTGCAGCTCAGTTCTCAGTTCCCATGCTCATTACACCACAATCTCCTGTATGCATTTTACTATATGTTACATATGCTATTAGATTATATCAAGGACCTTGTGGCTTTGGTAAATCTGGAATTCTAGTTCCCCTTCATCAAAAACGATGATGATTCCAGAGGCATCTTAGTCACACGGATAGGCCGTTGAGCCGTCCGAGACTGGGGACGATGATTCCTTTTTATGAGTTGGTGCGTGGATAAACGGGCTTCGGCTTAGTATCAGCTCGTGAAATCGGTTTCTTGACCCAGTCTTGGCAGCTTAGCAATATTATCCTTGATTATCTTATATTTTCATTTGATTTAATTTTTCCTTTTAAACCCAGCACACTACAAGAAAAAGTGGCTATAGCGACCGAATTAGAGACCGATTAAATCGGTCGCTAGTCGGTCCCAAATAGAGACCAATTCGGCGACCGAAATAATCGGTCGCATATCTGAGACCGTTTTTGCGACCGAATTTATTTCGGTCTCCAATCGGTCGCTATATTTAGCTCGAATTTATTCCGGGCTCTTTTTTTTCAAAATCGACCGAATTGGAGACCGATGTTGCGACCGAATATATTTCGGTCTCTAATCGGTCGCTGATATGACTGCATTTACCCCGCGACCATCTCCCCCCTGCATTGATAACCCTTCCTCCACCGGAGCTCTCCCCTCCCCCTCCGGCCCCCTCGCCCTCCCCCCCCCCCCCTCTGCCTTGCGGCCACGGGCGTGGCGAGCGGCGTGGTGGTGGACGGACGCCGGAGCTCGCTGTCTCGGCCAGCCCCGCACCATCCTCGCCGTCGACCTCGTCGGTCCCCGTCGTCCTCGTCGTCACCCTCCTCGGTCTGGTAAGTCCTCTCCCTCTCGATCTCCCCCCCCTCTCCTCTCCCTCCAGCCCCGCGCCTCTCTCCCCCCCCCCTCTCCCTCCCCGCCGGCCATCGACCATGCCCTATTTCTCATTTTTTTTCTTCTTGGAGGGGTTCCAGTGAGGGGGGTTTCGGTGGGAGGGGGTGGCGGGGGAGGTTGGTCTGGGAGGGGGGGTGGAGCTCGGGTGAGGGGGAGGGGGCTCCGCAGGGGAGGGGGAGGGGGCTGCGCAGGGGAGGGGGAGGGGCTCCGGTGGAGGGGAGGGGGCTCCGCAGGGGTGAGGGGGAGGGGGCTCCGGTGGACGGGAGGGGGCTGCGCAGGGGGAGGGGCTCCGGTGGGGTGAGGGGGAGGGGGCTCCGGTGGAGGGGAGGGGGCTGCGCAGGGGGAGGGGCTCCGGTGGAGGGGGGGCTGCGCAGGGGGATGGGCTCCGGTGGAGGGGAGGGGGCTCCGCAGGGGTGAGGGGGAGGGGGCTCCGGTGGAGGGGAGGGGGTTGCGCAGGGGGAGGGGCTCCGGTGGAGGGGGGGCTGCGCAGGGGGAGGGGCTCCGGTGGAGGGGGAGGGGCTCCGGTGGAGGGGCTCCGGGGGAGGGGCTATGCTCGTGCAATGAACCTGATTTATTTAAGACTCTTGAGATGGTGTCCACATATCATTTGTTCTCCTGTAAAATAGTGTGAAATATTATAAGATTATCTTTTTAGTTTGTCCGGTCCGTTATTAATGTTCTGGCTTCAATATGCAGTCCATTTATTGTGTCATGTATTTTCCCCAATTCTTATTTTTCGATTTAAAACTGTAGCAAACCCAAAATCCAAGAACTTGAGAACCAACAAATCCAAACATTGGATTATGAGAATTTTAAAGCAAAGGTACAAGATGAACTCTACATATGACCCCATCATTCTTATGAGAACCAAAAATAGTGTAAAAATTCAACAGATGTAATACGTGTCACTAGAGTTTTATTTAAAGACTGAGGCTTAAATAATCATTCCATGGCCTCTTTTTCTATCTGCGTTCTCAAACGCAATCTTAACGTTTGAAGGCACTTTGTCACGACCCGCAAGCGATGGACTAATTTCGTAGGGCCACTTTGATAAAGAAGTAAATCCGATTACGATAGATTAATTAGGGTGAGACGAGTTATTCTTATTTAGTTCGTTTTTTTTTCTTAATCGGAGTCGGTTAGAGATAAAGTTAGGGTATGTGAATTCTTAAAAAGGGGTGAAATAAATCACCCGAGGTGGGTTAGGAGTGGGTCAGTCGGGGTGATATACCCGCCCCTAATTCACTCCAAAAATATCTCGGAGATGACAATCAAATATTACACTAGAGAATCTTAATCATGCCAATGGACAATACTATCACTCTCCAGATCAAATATTCCTGAGCTGTCAACACTTTATTCAAGGAGAAATTCATGGGTAATCTATGTTTTATTCAAGGTCCCTTACCAACTCAGTTTCTGTTTTAATCCGAATTATTTGCCGACTCCTCGTGTCATTTCGGCACAATTTTCTCATTTACGAAGAGAAAATGGCATCTTGTTACCCACAGAGAAAAAAAAAAGCAAGACAAATGCCATCCAAAAATCTGAGACACACTGATCAGCACTTGAAAATGGAACACCTAAAGACAAAAAGATGGAGGGACATACAAGCAGTTTGGAACCAAAGGTTTACCTGTTGCAAGGTACTCAGGAGCAGCATATCCGTATGTTCCCATGACCCTAGTTGACACATGGCTCTTGTTACCAGTTGGTCCATCTTTTGCCAAGCCAAAGTCGGAAAGCTTGGCATTATAATTTTGTAGGTTTGCAAAGAAGGGATTTGAGAGGCAGAACATCATGACGGGGAACGTTAATCAAGAAAACATATCATCCATCAACTATAAGACAAGGGTCTCCACTTACTGAATCAAGAAGCACATTTGATGTCTTAAAATCCCGATATATAACCTTTGTTTCAGCACCATGCAGAAAGGCCAGCCCCTTTGCGGCTCCAAGAGCAACCTTCATCCTAAGGTTCCAGGAGAGAGGCTGGAAGTATGAACCCCCTGCAGAATCGACATTGTGGGGTTCAAAAACTGATTCAAAAGAACTACGTAGGTAACCATTGGGTAAAAGGTGAGGCCACTGCGCATTGCAATTTTTTTTCTTTAAGAAAACAGGTGCCTAAATGAGTCAGCAAACCAAACGGTGCAGAGAATAATCGAAACAGACATACTCCTAAAAAGATGGTTCTCCAGGCTTCCCCGTGGCATGAACTCATACACCAGCAGCCGGTGGTCATCCTCCAAACAGTACCCTATCAAACTCATAAGGTTGGGATGGTACAGCCGACCAAGAAAATTAACTGAATGTGTTGGATGTTACAATAAAATTCATGTTTTCATTGTGTACATGTATTGTCAATTTCACATGTTATTGCTATGTTTTTAGAATGTGTTAGTATCTTGTCAATATTTAATTAGTTGGGTGTTGTATGTTAGCTGAGATGCGTGGGTGCAACCTAACATTGCACGTATCTTAGGAGAGCGTGTTAAGCCCGTGTCAATCAATCTACCCGTTCAAGACTTTGGGATTGATGTGCACGTTCTCATTTTGAATGATGAGAATGTGTATATCTAACTCAAAGTCTTGAATTGTCCCGTTTGGACAGTCTGTGAATGTTTGATCGCACTTAGGTGGTTAATTACTATATGTGTTTGTGTTGTTTGTTAAAAATTTTGGCTGGATGCGTCTTCTCATTCCTCTCTGATATACCTTTATTGATTTTGATTATTTTCTTAACCACTTATTAGTAAGTGTTTAAGAAAATTTCTTAATCAATAAATATTTTGTGGTATATCGGAGAGGTGTGAGGAGATGCTGCCGAAATTTTTAGCAAATAACACAACACATATAGTAATTAATCGTGCGATCAAACCTTCACAGATGGGTTAAAAAGTGAAAATCTAAATGATATTTCCTTCCTATTTAAAATGGCAGAGATGGACGATGTGAGGAAAGGGTTGGAGTTTTTATTTTGTTAAACATGTTAAAGTTTTGTGTGTTTACATTTCATTTGCATAGGGAAAATGTCTGAAGATCGTTCATGGATGTACCGTAGAGTAGTTAAAATTTGAAATACCGGTCGGATGGCCGTGCCGGTCATTCCAATACGACTTGTGATCGGCGGCGAAGAACAGGGACGAGAAGCCGGCGGCGGCGGATGCGTCGGGTGGTTCTTCCGCCAAGAGGTCTGCTATCCCTGGATTTTTTTTATTTGGTTTTTTTGGAGTTTCGTTTCTTTGATTAGTTTTGTTGCGTGCATAAGGGGAGTGCATGGTCCCGCTTGATTAATAAGATAAGATTGTCAGAGGTTTGAGGTGCGGAAGAAGTGCTTAGCACGTTTCTTTGGCAGGTTGCTGTCAGTCTCTGACTAAATCGTACGTGCGTCATACTGGAATTGGAAGCTAGTAACATATATTCTGATCAATGAAGGTGTGAATAGAAAAATGGGAATTGCTTGCACGACCGGATTTTTATTGCTATAAGAATGGTTAACGTTCTTCACCTTTCTTTCTTGTTCTTTTCCTCCCGGAAGGGTTCTGTAATTCTAATGCCTGCTCTTGAAGTCTACTTTTCTCATCTCTTGGAGACATGATGATAGATATAGAGATGTTTAGATATTGGATACCTGCTGGAATATTGCTGCAAATTATGAAATGTACCCCTCCGTTAAATTATAGTAATATAGATGATTAGACATTGGATTGTTATGAACTTCACATGCTTAGCCATTAACTTAAGATTGCTAAATTTTGCTCCTCGGTTTAGTATAAATTTGTACCACAAGCACTCAACCTACCATAAGCATTCGACTCAACTCTCAAAAGGTTTGCAGGGATGCCACTGCTCTGTTTATACAGAAGCTCGTTGTTAATTCTATTCTGCCGTTTGATATAGTCCTACTGAAAGGCGAAAGCACCCCTAATAGCTCCACAAATGGCATTATGTGCATGGAGAGCGATCATGTCAAGCTTTACTCATTGGTGTCTGATTTATTGAGGAGTTATCATCAAGTGTGTCGGCATTATTTGTAGACTTAAATGACACAATTCCATGATGATTGCTTTGTGTAGATCCAATTAAACTGTCAATGTGTGATGATTGCTTTGTAGATTCAAACAGACTGGTTTTATATGCATCAACGCATGGGAGTATGCTATCCATTCTGAACCAGTTAAACTTCCCTATCACTTTGGATCGATCATCATTATCCCTTCTTTCTGACTACACGGATTAACTATTGGTTTTCCAATATTTTGGTTTGCTATTTATCAATGAGTAATTCAATGCGATTTAGCTCCACCACTGTTTCCCAATGATGATGCGAAGGTGATTCTGATCATCTGAGGCATTTCAGTATGGGCTGCTGTTACTATATTCCAATACGACCGGGGAGATGAAAGTGACTTGTCAGAACTGACGGAATCCAAATCGGATGCCCGGTTTGAGCTCGGCGCTCAAACTTCATTTTTAAAATACACTTAGTTCAAATGAACTGTTAGGACGGGTCCGGGGGTCTAAAATTCGAAATACCGGTCGGATGGCCGTGCCGATCATTCCAATACGACCGGGGAGATGAAAGTGACTTGTCAGAACTGACGGAATCCAAATCGGATGCCCGGTTTGAGCTCGGCGCTCAAACTTCATTTTTAAAATACACTTAGTTCAAATGAACTGTTAGGACGGGGCATTTGGTTCTAAAATCTGAAATACCGGTCGGATGGCCGTGCCGATCATTCCAATACGACCGGGGATATGAAAGTGACTTGTCAGAACTGACGGAATCCAAATCGGATGCCCGGTTTGAGCTCGGCGCTCAAACTTCATTTTTAAAATACACTTAGTTCAAATGAACTGTTAGGACGGGGCATTTGGTTCTAAAATCTGAAATACCGGTCGGATGGCCGTGCCGATCATTCCAATACGACCGGGGATATGAAAGTGACTTGTCAGAACTGACGGAATCCAAATCGGATGCCCGGTTTGAGCTCGGCGCTCAAACTTCATTTTTAAAATACACTTAGTTCAAATGAACTGTTAGGACGGGTCCGGGGGTCTAAAATTCGAAATACCGGTCGGATGGCCGTGCCGATCATTCCAATACGACCGGGGAGATGAAAGTGACTTGTCAGAACTGACGGAATCCAAATCGGATGCCCGGTTTGAGCTCGGCGCTCAAACTTCATTTTTAAAATACACTTAGTTCAAATGAACTGTTAGGACGGGGCATTTGGTTCTAAAATCTGAAATACCGGTCGGATGGCCGTGCCGATCATTCCAATACGACCGGGGATATGAAAGTGACTTGTCAGAACTGACGGAATCCAAATCGGATGCCCGGTTTGAGCTCGGCGCTCAAACTTCATTTTTAAAATACACTTAGTTCAAATGAACTGTTAGGACGGGGCATTTGGTTCTAAAATCTGAAATACCGGTCGGATGGCCGTGCCGATCATTCCAATACGACCGGGGATATGAAAGTGACTTGTCAGAACTGACGGAATCCAAATCGGATGCCCGGTTTGAGCTCGGCGCTCAAACTTCATTTTTAAAATACACTTAGTTCAAATGAACTGTTAGGACGGGTCCGGGGGTCTAAAATTCGAAATACCGGTCGGATGGCCGTGCCGATCATTCCAATACGACCGGGGAGATGAAAGTGACTTGTCAGAACTGACGGAATCCAAATCGGATGCCCGGTTTGAGCTCGGCGCTCAAACTTCATTTTTAAAATACACTTAGTTCAAATGAACTGTTAGGACGGGGCATTTGGTTCTAAAATCTGAAATACCGGTCGGATGGTCGTGCCGATCATTCCAATACGACCGGGGAGATGAAAGTGACTTGTCAGAACTGACGGAATCCAAATCGGATGCCCGGTTTGAGCTCGGCGCTCAAACTTCATTTTTAAAATACACTTAGTTCAAATGAACTGTTAGGACGGGTCCGGGGGTCTAAAATTCGAAATACCGGTCGGATGGCCGTGCCGATCATTCCAATACGACCGGGGAGATGAAAGTGACTTGTCAGAACTGACGGAATCCAAATCGGATGCCCGGTTTGAGCTCGGCGCTCAAACTTCATTTTTAAAATACACTTAGTTCAAATGAACTGTTAGGACGGGGCATTTGGTTCTAAAATCTGAAATACCGGTCGGATGGCCGTGCCGATCATTCCAATACGACCGGGGAGATGAAAGTGACTTGTCAGAACTGACGGAATCCAAATCGGATGCCCGGTTTGAGCTCGGCGCTCAAACTTCATTTTTAAAATACACTTAGTTCAAATGAACTGTTAGGACGGGTCCGGGGGTCTAAAATTTGAAATACCGGTCGGATGGCCGTGCCGATCATTCCAATACGACCGGGGAGATGAAAGTGACTTGTCAGAACTGACGGAATCCAAATCGGATGCCCGGTTTGAGCTCGGCGCTCAAACTTCATTTTTAAAATACAAGATGAAATTTGAACTTATATTGTGTGTGTGTATTTATATATATGAAAATGAGCTGGCTTAAACTATTGGCATACTCTTGTTAATGCTTGATTTCTTTATTAAGTCTTGTTAATGCTTGATTTCTTTATTAAGGATTTGATTATAATTTTTTTAAATGATATACAGGATCATCCGTCGCGAGATGTTGGACGAGACGACGACCAGGATGATGTTGGACGAGACGACGACCAGGATGAGACATATGTGGAGGATTTGTGATTTTATTTTAGTTGTGTATGTTGTCATTTTATTATTATGGATGTATGATTAATTTGTGATTTTATTTTAATTGTGTGTAATTTGAGGTTCGTGGAGATTGTGATCCGTGTAGTTGATTTATTATTGTTTTATGAAATTGTTATTTATCAGGTGTTTGTATGTGATGAATTTGAGATTTGTCGATATTGTTGTCTGTGTAGTTGATTTTATATTTATGTTATGAATTTGTTATTTATCAGGTAATTTATTTATCAGTTTAAATAAATTTTTAAAAAAAAATAATGCAAAATTAGCGACCGCATGGAGACTGAATTGCGACCGAATAGCGACTATACGTTATATTTCTTTTATTAAATAATTATACTTGGCGACCGACTGGCGACCGAATTGAGACCGAATAAATCCGATAGGTTAATTTTATTTTTAAAAATACAACATAATTAGAGACCAAATAGCGACCGAATTGAGACCGACTTAATTAGCGACCAATCAGGCGACCGATTATAATCGGTCTCTGGTAACGACTGATACTGCGACCGAATTATGTCGGTCGCTATATAGCGACTAGTATATAGCGACCGACATATTCGGTCGCTAGATAGTCTCTGTTCGGTCGCAATGCAGATTTGCGACCGATCTACGACTGAATAGCGACCGCTAGGTCGGTCGCTATCCGCGATTTTTCTTGTAGTGGCATGCATTCATGTAGGAATTTGAAACAATTGTTGAAAAATCATTCTGATGAGCTGACTTTGAGGGTTGAAGTTGATCTTAATCTTTCCAGATATGAGATATTCCATGTCGGATTGCATCTTCAGTTGTTTTGTTGCTATTTTGGGTGATTTTCTCGAAAGCTCCTTGTTTGGATTTTTATCATCTTATTTCAATCCTTTCCTTTGATCCACCTTGGCTGCAGCACGTCCACTGGCTGGTAACCGCTCCCCAATGGTGAAACTTACAGGTTTGTGACCTGGGGTACTTCCACCGCGCTGGAAGTTGATCATTTATTTTATCTCCTTCGTGCACCGCGTGCATAACTCCCCCTTTATCCAAACATTGTTGATTTCATTGAATTTCCCGAGATTTGCTTCATCTCGTGCTTTTGATTTGATTCTCATCAAGTGATGTTGATTGCGTGTCTCATCACACCTTGGCATCTACTTTTCAGTTTGCTACGCTCCCTTGCAAAGTAGACGCCAAGGCGGGGCAGCTGTAGACACGCTAAAATTGACATTATTTTGAGTATATTTCATATTACTGTGCAATGCCCCATTTGACCCTCAAATTAGCTTGTTTGAGTGATTTTTCCCACTTTTCTTGAATTTCTCCTATTTTTCCCTCATTTCCTCATTTTTCCTATTTTTCTAGATTTTCTGGGTATTTATCTGAATATTTTGAAATTCACGACCTGGGTAAGGGCGTGTTTTTAAAACACGACCTGATCTAGGGCGTTTCTTGGAGAAAGGACGCCCACGCCTGAGGGCGTCAATTCTTCATGTTTGACCGACTTCCCTCACTTTAAAAACTTGAAATTAACGCCCTTCCCAGGGGCGTGTTTTTTAAACGTGGCTTTGGTTGAGGCGTATTTTACTATTAGAGTTTTTATTTCTAAAAATTGATTTTTTAGAAACGCCCTTGTGCAGGGCGTGTTTTTAAGAAACGCCCTTTGTGCAGGTCGTCAATTCTTGAATTGACGCCCTGGTCCAAGTCGTGTTTCACTTTTTTGTTTCGAACGAACGCAGCCTTTCCCCAGAGAGTCCCTACTTCGTTTGGGCTCTTGCCCAGCTTAATCCTCCCCTCTTTGGGCTCTTGCCCCTTCTTATCTATTCCTCCTTTGGACTCCTTCCTTCTTATCTCTTTTTCTATCTTATTAATAGAGCTTCTGAGCTCTGTTAATCGGTTGGATTCGAACTCTTTCTTCCTCCCTCCGTTCTATTCTTCTTCTGTTTCTTTGTTTTATTTTTTTTCTTCTTTTTCTTCTCACGCAGGTCGCTGCTGGCTGAAGGAGGGGCTTCTATGCTTCATTCTTCATCTTCTTGAAGTTTTCTCCCCATTGAGAATCCAAGCCAAGGAGCAAACGATCAGATTTTCTTTTATCACCCTCATCTCTTTACTTTTGTTTTATCATCATCGGTTTGTTCATATACATGCGTGTTCATGTTCATGTTTATATTTTTATCTCAACTATGTTGAGTATCTCCCCTTAGTGCAACTATTGCACTCTTTCCCCTTGTTTTATTTTGCATTCATCATATTTTTCCACACCCTCTTTGCATAGGGGTTTAAGGGCAACCACCCTTAAGGTGTGTTCTTGCACATGTTTTCATGCTCATCTATATATATGGATTTGATGCTACACTCACCATGTTTCTAATCCATATCTTTGTTGGTGTTTGTTTTTATTTGCAAGGGTAATTAATTGAAGAACTCTCTTCATCGGCCGGCCGATTAGAAGAGAAAGGAGCATTCACAATCACCCGCGCTTTTAAGGTATTTATATCGCGATCCCTCCCTATTTATTATTCTTATACTTTTGAGGCGTTCGCGTCTCTGGCGATCACAAATTCCCCTTAGCACCTCGTGCTATTTCATGCTTATTTATTCATATTCTTAATTTTTCCTTAAGTGGATTTATTAGGATCTACACTCACCACCAGTGTGCCGCTGCCACGCCACCTTGACTAGGCGGATGACCTTGTTCCGCAGGCGCTGCTCTCGCCTATCCTCAATGTGGACGGAAAACTCTGGGAGAGAAAGATCTGGAGTCACCTCGGGCCAAACCGAATCCTCAAGCACATGAGAGTCATCGGGCATATACTTCTGCAACATCGAGACGTGGAACACGTCATGCACCGACGCCAACTCAGGAGGTAACTGTAGCCGATAGGCCACCTCACCGATGCGCTCCACAATAAGGAAAGGACCAATATAGCGGGGACTCAGCTTCCCACGCCGTCCAAAGCGCATCACCCCTTTCATCGGAGAAACTCTCAAAAACACACGATCGCCAACGGCAAACGTGAGAGGCTGCCGCCTACGGTTAGCATAGCTCTTCTACCGACTCTGGGCCGCCAACATGTTCTGACGAACCAAGTGGACAACATTCAAACACTGCTGCACCAACTCAGGTCTCGTCAAGACACGCTCACCAACCTCAAACCAATCGAGTGGAGTCCGACACGGACGCCCATACAACGCCTCAAAAGGAGCTATGCCGATGCTCGAATGATAGCTGTTGTTATAGGTAAACTCTGAAGTCCCGCGATCAATGACACTCAAGAGGGGGGGAATTAGGTGATTACAATTTTTAAAGAAAATTTTTGGTCTTTTATAAAATATGTGATAGAATGCTACTTAAAATATTTAAATCTATGAACACAAAATTAAATTTATCAAGTTTATATGATGATGACAGAAATTAAGTAATAAGCACGTGGATAAATCCGAACAACAAGTTTACACTAATCACTCACGTAGAATGGGGGTAGAGGAAATGGACCAAACCACACAATTCAAAATACAAAGCACAACGATTTTTAAGGTGGTTCGGATGCAACACCGGCAGTCCTACGTCCACCCCTCACCAAACTCGGTGAGGCTTCACTTGGGGATAAATCCCCAAAACGGAGATGACGCTCCAACCACACACGCAGGATGACGCCTACCCACACACACACGGGGACGCATCCCAACACACACACACACAGAGAGACGAGGTCTCCAACACTATCCAACAAGCGGATCAACAAAACATAGCTAAACAAACTCCACCAACGGTAGGTGGTGAATCCAACTCCCCTGCCACTCCAGGCAGTAGAACCTCAGCATATCCTCTAAAGTCTGGATGGTCCTCTCTGACTGGCCATCTGACTGAGGGTGGTACGCTGAGCTAAAAGCTAAATCCGTGCCAAGGGCTTGCTGGAAACTCCTCCAGAATCCAGAAGTGAAATGCGGATCCCGATCCAACACAATAGAAATGGGAACCCCATGCAACGGAACGATCCGCTCCATATAAAGACGAGTCAATTTGGACACACTCCAGCTGACTTTGATCGACAACAACCGAGTCACCTTCGTCAGCCTATCCACCAGCAACCAAATACTATCCTACCCACTCGGAGTCCTCGGCAATCCCACCACAAAATCCATGGTCACGTGGTCCCACTTCCACGCGGGAACATCCAAGGGTTGAAGAGTACCTCCCGGTCGCTGATGCTCCGCCTTCACCTACTGGCAGGTCAGGCACCTGGCCACAAATTTGGCAACATCTCTCTTCATGCCAGGCCACCAGAACTGCCTCCGTAAGTTCCGATACATCTTCGTCGCACTCGGGTGTACGGTGTACCTGCTCCCATGAGCCTCGAGCAACACCGCACGACGAACCCGCTCCTCGGTTGGGACGTACAGCGTACCACAGAACCTCACAGCACCATCCTCACCGAGCTCCACATCAGCCATGGCCAAAATCTGGGGCAACTCGGGGTCTGCATGCTGAGCCTCTGTCACCTGACGGCGGATAGCAGGCATGACAGTCAGACTTGCAAGCACCGCTAACCCTAGCTTCTGAGGAATCTTGAGCCTAAATGACACTTCGGGCACTTGTTCCCAAAGCTTCCACTTCCTCAACATCAAGGCACTAGCCGCGACCTTCAGACTCAAAGCATCGGCGACGACATTCATCCTGCCCGGCAGATAAGGTAGGGTGAAGTCATAATCCTTCATAAACTCCATCCAACGCCTCTGCCTGAGGTTAAGGTCCCTCTGCGTGAACACATATCTCAAACTCTGATGGTTAGTGAACACCTCGAACTTCTCACCGTACAGATAATGCCTCTATATCTTCAGCGTAAAGATCATAGCTGCCAACTCCAGGTCATGGGTAGGGTAGTTCTCCGCGTGGGGCTTCAATTGCCGAGATGCATAGGCCACCACTCTACCATGCTGCATCAACACAGCACCCAAACCGACCCCGGAAGCATATGTACATACCACAAAACCTCCCGATCCTGAAGACAAAACCAACACCGGAGCTGAGGTGAGCAATATCTTCAGTTCCCTGAAACTCTGCTCACACTCATCAGTCCAGACAAAAGGCACATCCTTCCGCGTAAGTCTGGTCATCGGGGCCGCAATGCAAGAAAAATCCTGGATAAATCGACGATAATAGCCCGCAAGCCCCAAGAAACTCTGGATCTCCGTCACAAATCTCGGCCTCGGCCACTGCATTACTGCCTCGTCCTTGGCAGGATCCATGGAAATACCATCTCCAGAAATCACGTGTCCCAAAAAGTGCACCTCACGAAGTCAAAACTCGCACTTACTGAGCTTTGCATACAACTGGTGATCTCGCAACGTCTGCAGCACCACACTCAAATGGTACGCATGCTCCTCGGTAGACCACAAATAAACAAGGATGTCGTCCATAAACATGACCATGAACTGGTCCAGATAGGGACGAAACACCCTCTGCATCAAGTCCATGAAGGCTGCGGGGGCATTGGTGAGCCCGAATGGCATCGCCAGAAACTCATAATGCCCATACCTCGAACAGAACGCAGTCTTCTCCACATCGGACTCGTGAATCCTCAGCTGATAGTAACCGGACCGCAAATCAATCTGCGAGAACACTCGAGCGGACTGAAGCTGATCGAACAAATCATCAATCCGTGGCAACGGATACTTGTTCTTAATGGTCACTCCATTCAGCTGCCGGTAGTCAATGCACAACCGCAAGCTACCGTCCTTCTTCTTCACGAACAACACTGGCGCACCCAAAGGGGAAAAGCTAGGACGAATATAGCCCTTGGCAAGCAACTCTTGCAACTGTGCCCGCAACTCCCTCAACTCAGCAGGGGCCATATTGTAGGGAGCCTTCGCCAAAGGTCCCGTACCCGGCACAATCTTAATCACAAAATCGATCTCCTGCTGGGGAGGCAATCCAGGTAAGTCCTCCGAAAGACATCGAGAAACTCGCACACCACCGGAATGTCCCCAACATCCGGACACGGCTGGTCTACCAAGACCACAAAAGCGAGAAAACCCTCACAACCCGCATCAAGCATACGACGAGCTCGAATCACAGAAATAAGAAAATGGGAAGAGGAAGACCTGATACCTTGAAAAACAATCTTATCAAGGTGAAAGTTTTTTGACCTCGAGTGTGCTTCCTGCTAGGTTTCCTACCGACGGTGGAAGCCATGGATGCACCCGGGGGGCCCTCAGTGGCCCCCTCGGCGCCTTCATCTTCGTCCTCTCTTCCACCGTTTTTGCCCGTTAAGCATCCCGCATTGGCCAGAACTTTTGCTGAAGTTTTATCATCTTCTATGGCGCCTCCGACAATGCTTGGTGTGGTTCACAGCTCATCGGTGACCAACAATGGTGAGCCTGCTGTGTTCTTCAGCAAGGAGGAGATATCGTCGTCACTTCAACCATTCTCTTTCTCCATTGTTGCTCGAACTCCATATGGTAGGCCTCCATTTCCTGAAATGATCGCATCTTTCCTCAAGGTGTGGTTTCAAGGATGACTTCATGATCAGCTCTCTAGACCCGCGACACCTTCTTCTACGTTTTAGGAATTATGATGATTTCTTACTGCTGCTTCTAAGGGATTCCCTGTATGTTCATGGTAAGTTATTCAAGTTTTTCAAATGGTCTATGGAGTTTTTGCCAGACTCGGATTCCCCTGTTCTACCCGTCTGGATTGAATTTTCGGGGTTGCCGGTCAATTTTTTTCTGGAACCTATGCTCCGATCGATTGCTGGTAATATCGGAAAGGTTATGAAGATTGACTCGTCGACATCTAATTTGTCTAATACCATAGCTGCACGAGTTTGTGTTGAGTTGGATGTCTCGAAGACCCATCCTTCAAGAGTCTGGATTGGCTACCCTGGTGGTGGAGCGTGGCAAGACGTTAAATACCCAAAGCTTCCCACTTTTTGTTCCTTCTGTGCCAAGCTCGGTTACAATGCAGATGCTTGTAGAGTGCAATCTAAATCAAAGTAGCCTGCTGATTCGATGGAGGCCAATGCCATTCGAGCACCTTCAGTTGCTGTTATCAAACCGAAAACCAAGTTGCAACCGGTTACTACAAAAAGGGATATGATTGTTCTTCCTTATGATGCTGAAATTGGACAGTCTACTATTGAGCTAAATCCGACAGCTGTCCTCAGCCTTGATCCTGACATTGGAATTCCTGCAACTAAATTGGATGCGACTACTTCTGTTGAGACAAGAGAAGGGGAGAGTTTGATTCTATCGAAGGATATGGATACTGCTCTTGCCCCAGACTCTCATTTACCCACTTCAGCATTGGTACAGTCCGCCAACCAGTCTCCTGAGTCCTCAGATGCTCCAGACAAAGATGATACTTTTTTATCGGGGCTCCCTTCATTCCAAAACACTGGGCATTTGAATGCTAATAGTCCTGAGGATTTGGATAATCAGAATCTGTGCCTGGTTCCTTCCCAATCAAAATCCTCTGCCGTTACTAATGTGTTACAACAAGAAAATATTCACCTTATTTGCCAAAGTATTGCTATTGATGCTGCTGTTAACAATATACGTGTTATGAATGATAGTGGACCAAGGATTATTATAAGAGCAATGAAAAGGGCAGGTTCCACAGGATCATTTCTGGTGAATTCTAATTGCTAATGGCTTTTGTTATTTGGAATATCAGAGGTATTGGTAATGAGTTATCTCAAGTCTAGATTAAGCATCTTATTAAATCTCATCAACTGGATTGCATTGTTATTCTGGAACCGAAAATAGAAGTCTGCCATTTGGATAGAATAAGAAGAAAGCTGGGTATGGATAAGGCTATTGCTAACAATCTGAATGATTCTATGGCACACATTTGGGTTCTGTGGAAGGGTTCAATGGATTTTTCTATTCTCTGTCAGGATGATCAGCAACTTTCCCTTATTCAAACTAGTCCTACTTTATCTCACTTCTTTGTTACTTTTGTTTATGCTAAGTGTTCAATATCTGAGAGGAAGAATATCTGGGCTTCACTCAATTCTGTGCATCATCTAGTTGATGGCCCTTGGCTTGTTGTAGGAGACTTTAACTGCATTATGGACATGGATGAAAAGCTAGGAGGTAATATTCCTAATTTAATGTCCATGTTTGACTTTAAGCTATGTGCTTCTAATTGTGCTCTCCTTGATGCTGGATTCTTGGGTTCCCAATTTACATGGCACAACAACTAGAGTAGGAAGAAAGGAATATGGGCCCGATTAGATAGAGTGTTTATTAATTCTGAGTGGTTGAAGCTCCATCCTATTACTGTTGATCACCTCTCTAGGGAAGCTTCGGACCATGCCCTTCTTCTTGTGAGGACTACTACTCAGGAACAATTTAAAAGTAGATTCTGTTTTCAAAAGATGTGGACATTACATGATAAATTTCTGGTAGATTTGAAGGTTTTTGGCATCAAGGTCCATTGGCAACTTCACAGATTACCACCCTCAGTCTGAAACTGAAGCATTTGAGGAAAATGCTAGGAACTTGGAATAGGACAATGTTTGGAAATGTGCATATGAACATCATGAAGGCTGAAGATGAAGTACTGAAGGCTGAATTTAACTATGACAATAACCCTTCTGACATTAACTCAAGCAAACTGGATGAGGCCAAATCAATTCTTTCTGACTATTTATTACAGCAGGAGTGCTTTTGGAGACAGAAATCGAGGGTTAAATGGCTTCTTGAAGGAAATAGAAACACAAGGTTCTTCCATATGACCACTGTGGCCAACAAAAAAAGGAACTCTATTGCTCAATTGTGTAACCCTGCAGGAAAGTTAACCTCTGACAAGGAAGAAATGAAGTCAATTGCTGTTGCTCACTTTACTAAAACTTTTACTTCTCAGGACCATTTTGTGGATGAACGTATTCTGAACTGCATTCCTTCATTGATATCACAGCAACAAAATGATTCTCTCTGTGCTATCCCTAGTGAGATTGAGGTTCGGGAGACTATTTTTTCAATGTCAGCTGATAGTGCCCTTGGTCCGGATGGCTACACAGGTGCTTTTTTCCAGAAGGCTTGGCCTATTATTTCTGCAACAGTGATTAAAGCCATTCAGGAATTCTTCATTCATCGCAAAGCTCTTCCCAGAAGTGTAACATCTACCCTCATTGCTCTCATTCCAAAGAAGAACAATGCCATTGACATAGCTGATTACATGCCAATAAGTTTATGTAATTTCTTCAATAAGATTATATCTACTATCATCAATAACAGACTCGTTGCTGTGCTTCCATTTATTATATCACCTCAACAGTCTGCATTTGTTAAAGGTAGACAGATAGTGGATAGCATTGCTCTTGCGTAGGAGATGATTCATGAATTGGGCAGAAAAACTAGAGGTAACAATGTAATGTTCAAATTAGATATGGCAAAGGCGTATGATAGACTTGAGTGGGACTTCTTATTTGCTGTCTTGAAAAGATTTGGATTTAGTATGCCATTCATAGATCTTATTGAATTATTGGTAAACAATTACTGGTTCTCTGTCTTATTGAATGGGGAGCCTGCTGGATTTTTTAAATCCTCCAGAGGTGTTAGACAAGGTGATCCTATGGCCCCATCTCTTTTTATTATTGCTGAAGAAGCTCTGAGTAGATCCCTTCATCAGGCTTTCACCCAAGGCAGAGTGGAGTGGTATGCTGGCCCCCGAGGGTGCCCTATCACCTCTCACCTTCTCTTTGTTGATGACGCTATCATATTCTGCAAGGCTTCGTCCAAATCTGTGAGGAATTTGGTGATGGTTCTTAAAGTATATGAACAGGCCTCTGGCCAGAGCATTAATTCTGGAAAGAGTGGTTTCTTTATCCACCACAAATGCAATGCAACTGCTGCTATTCGTGTTGAAACCTTAACATGTTATTACAGACACTCTTTTCCTCACAAATATCTAGGCTTTCTTTTAGTCCTAGGTCAGAGGAAAATAGTCCACTTTGCAGGAATCATCTCTACTATTCAGAAACATATTGATGGCTAGAAGGCCAACCTTCTTTATCAAGGAGCAAAGCTGATTTTGATTAAGCATGTCCTCACCTCAATCCCTATCTATGCTTTAACATCTTCTCCTCTTCACTCTGGTGTTCATAAAATACTTGAGAAGTCTTTGCCAATTTTTTCTGGGGATCTTCTGGTCATGGTAATAAGAGGCACTGGAAGACTTGGACTGACTTATGTAAGCCAATAAACCAGGGTGGTCTCGGCATTATATCCCTTAGACAAATGGACTTTGCTATGCGTGTTAAAATGCTTTGGAGAGCCATGAATTCAAATTCCCTTTGGGCGATATATTTCAGATCCAAATACTTTGGGGACTGTCACCTGGCTAATGCTCAATTCAGAAATATGAAGGGTCACCTGAGGAAAGGTTGGATTGAAGCTAAAAGTGTCTTGCTGAAATACAAAAAAGTGGTTATTGGTGATGGGATTTCCACAAGCTTTTGGTATGACACTTGGTTTGGAAATATCTGTTTAGCCTCTTTGGTTCCTAATGACCTTATTCCTAATAATACGGTCACTGTCAGAAATTGCCTCACACAGCCGACTACTGAAGAATCTGAATTATTTAACATATATTTTCCATCTGAAGTTTTGCTTGCACTTAGGCATATTAAGCTAACATCCTATCCTGATAAGATTGTATGGAGCTTGTCCAGCACAGGGAACTACTTAGTCTCTTCTATTTACAAAGCCTCATGCAGCAATGGCCTTCACTCTCCTACCCTACAGAGCAGGAATAATATCTGGTCCAAATGGTTGCCAACAAAAATTTCAATGCACCTCTGGAAAATCATCAATAATTGCATCCCTGTTGATGCAAAAGTCCAATCAGTGGGCATCCCCCTCTGCTCAAAATGTCACTGCTGCAGAAGCCATCATATAGAAGACATCAACCACTTATTCTTAACAAGTGAGATTGTTGCTTATACCTAGTCTTTTTTCCAGAAATCGGATCTTCACATTGAAGGTAATTCGATCAAGTCAATTATTCTTAATCTCACTTCCCAATTGAAGCCAAATTCTGCATACAGTCTTTTCTCCTTAGCTGTCATTGGTTTTGGTTTGTGGGAAATATGGAAGGCCAGGAACACTTCAAAGTTTGATGGGAAAATTTTTTCCAAGAATTGTCTGCTCCACAAAATCATTGCACAAGTTAAGCAATGCTGTGCATTATCCAATCTGAAGGAGAATAAGTACAGTAAAAGACTTCTGCTGGAAGCATTTGGCTTGAAGGTTGTTACAGCTACTAAACCTCAGATTAAGATTATCAAATGGTGCTGTCCACCGTGGCCTTCATCAAGCTTAACACTGATGCCTCTTATAAACAATCTAGTGAATCAGGAGGTGGAGGAGTTATAAGGGATTCTCAAGGAACTGTATTGTTTGCCTTCTCTCACTTCTATGGCCAGTCAAGTAGCATCATAGCAAAAGCAAGGGCACTCCTAGATGGCATAAAATATATTCTCACTATCACAAGTGACCCGGTCCTCATTGAATGCGACTCACTAATTCTTGTTCAGAGTGTTGGAAAGAAAATTCAATGCTCATGGCTGATTCTCACTTATGTCAGAGAGATTTGGAACATTCTTCCCCAGCAATATTCCATCTCCCATATTTTTAGAGAAGCAAACTCAATTGCTGATCATTTAGCATCTTTAGCTTGTTCTACCAAATGTAACTCTTTCTTTGCAAAACATGAGCTACCTAATTATGCTAAAGGTGCTGCTCGCTTGGATAAGCTAGGCATGCCTAGCATCCGCCTGATGTAATTCTTTTTTTGCCATTAACAATAAAATTGCCTCCTAGTGGTGGATGTAGGATCTCCCTTCCTCCTCCACTCGGTCGGGTTTTATACAAAAAAAAAAGACATGAACCTTGGAAATAGAAGGTGGGTCCATGAAGTTGTCGGAAATAAACCCTCTTCGAGCCGCAATCCACCAACGCATGATGTGCCTCGAGCCAATCCATGCCCAAAATCCCATCAAAGTCCTGAAGTGGCAACGCATAGAGCCCTGGCTGGTTACACCGGAAACAAACTATCAGCGCCGTGCACTGCCTGCATGGATGGAACTCGCTACACCGTGGACACGGTCCTCGCGATCCACCCACTGATCCCTGACGCTGAAAAGGAATCGGCTGCTGTACACAGCCCAATGAAGCATGTTCCTGACCCTTGGGCTTCTTATAGAAACTCTTCTTGAGAAACTTCTTGACCTTCGAGCCAAAGGACACAGATCCTATCACCGACGCCGCCGGCGCTCCTGAACCACCCGACGCATGCTGGAAGGAACCCTGCTGCTGGGTAGCCGACTGCTGGCTGCGACCTGACAAGGACTGCCCCTGGCTAATCGGCCCTCGAGTCCTCTGCATATCCATCTCTAAAGAAGCTGCAACACGAGATGTTGTCTCCAAATCGGTGGCAACGTTTGTGATCAAATGGTGCCTCAACTCCTGCCTCAAGCCCTGAATGAACTGTGCGGTCTTCACCTTCTCATGCTCCATGAGATGAAGTGCATACCGACCCAGCTTTATGAATCGGGCCCTGTACTGCAACACAGACATGTCGCCCTAGACAAGCTCCAAAAACTCACGCATCCGCTGTGTGGCAATATACTCTGGACAGTAGGCACGCTCGAAAGCACTGACAAAGTCACTCCACGTAAACTGCTCAAGTGGACGGGACTGAAAAGACGTCTTCCACTCGGAACATCACCACGCTCGAGCCGTACTCTGCAACAGGTTATAGGCCAACATCACCCTATCCTCTACAGCACATCGCACGGAATAGAACACCCGCTCCATCTCGTCGAGCCAATCTCGAGCCAAATCAGGGTCTGACTGACTGCCATAGCAAGGTGGATGGAACTGTAAAAAATCCCTCACTATTCGGCCTGGCCCACTCATGATCGACGAGCCGTCACCAGCCTCTCCACCGAACTGCTGCGACATAAGCTGGTACATGCCACAGAAGAAATCCTCGGCCCCTGGAAACCTCGCAGTATCCACTGCCTTGGTGGCCTCTAGTGGCACTCTACTCTGCTCCTCCTGAACCTCCTGCTGGATCTCCTGACCTCCAGCCGACTGCCCCTGCTGAGAGCGAGTCGCCCGCCTCGACGCCATACTCGCACCTGAAGCAAAAGACAGAAAACACGAAAATGGCAAGGTCAAGAAAAATGAACGATGCCCGATGCCAGCGTCAACTGTACATCATCGCTGTGGACTAGTGGACCACCACAATTACTTATGATTCCAGTATAATCCAACAACCGCTGCTCTGATACCAGCTGTAACGACTTGAGAATCCGATTATCGGGAAGGCCCGATAACTTGAGACTCGCACTGCCACCCACGAGTCCGAAGACTCGGAAGGGTTAGAAGGATGGTGTGGAGACTACACAAGTATCACAAATAATTACAGAAATTAAATAGTTTATATAACTAAGCAGGAAATAAACAACATTTTAATTAATACATGGTCCACAAGATAACAATAAAATAACAACAATAGTCGACAACTAGTACAGAGACAAGAAAGAAAAGTACAGCTACACGGGACATACCCCAGCTCTGACCTCTGGCACTAACGCTGGGCACCTGAACCACGTTGAGCCTCATACGCGCTCCCCTGAAGCCGCGCGCATCTGAAACACGGTAAAAATACGGAGGGAATGTGTCTCGGAACAAGACTCAGTAGGGATCACTCGAACCCTACCTCGCAGATGGGAAACTACTACGCTAGCGGCTAAGCGAGTACCTCGGAAAGGGAAACCCTACCATCTACAAAACACCTGTCTCACGGCACGAAAACTGACACACGTGCCACGGTGAAGCGACCGAAAGTCAATGGTCAACCCAACCAAAAACCCGAAGTCACAAGACTGACAGTCTGACACTCACGACTCGACAGTAGTACCTCCCACTAGAAGCACAGTCTGCAGCGTCCCCTGACGTCTTATACCGCACCGCAGGTGAACTGCCTAGCGTGGTAGCGCCTACCAGAGGCACGGACACCGTAAAAGTAACCACAACGAGTGACTAGCTGGGGTCACGCCCGTCGGCGTGGGTCCAACCACCCCCGACCACGTGTGCACACACAGACCATGCGTCCTAGGTCTAGCCCTCTGACAGATTTTCCCCTGGAGCTGGACTCTGGGTACCGACGAGGGGCCCGACGGGAACCGGTCCACAAACCATCTCTAAGGGTAGCCTCTCCACCACTCCCTGGTGGGACCACACGCGTGTAAGCATGTTACGACTAGTGGAGGGTCACTGAAGGAGTAGACTCTCAAGTAACAAAAAATGACGTCCACATCCGAAGACGTACGGGGACCATCCCACGTACCAGCACCGTCGCACGACGGCCACAGTCGGACAAGAAACGGGACTGCAGACCTCCCGGTGCAGTCCAGAGCCTGACGGTCTACCCTAGACTCGTCACACGCTCTGAAGGTCTAGGCTGGACCGTCATAGCCACCTGACGGCCCAACACAGGGGCGTCAGACACTCAGTGCAAAAATGACTGTGATGCACCTACCCTGGTGCGTCACAGGCCTGACGCACCCAGCCTGGTACATCATAAGGCACGAAGGAATAAACTGTGACGCGTGCCATTCGGTGCGTCACAAACTGTAACGGACCAACTCTGGTGCGTTACAGGGTGGGAATGCGTCTGCCCTGACGCACCCACACAGGGGCGTCACAAGGCTGTGATGCGCCAGGCCTGGTGCGTCACAGGCCTTGACCCCCAACGGTCAAAAAATCCAACGGTCGAACGTCCCTGACGGTCCAACCTCGGTGCATCACAGCACCCTGGCGGTCTATCGTGGGACCGTCACAGCCCACAGACCCCAATTGGCTGAATACAGGGCTGTAACGCACCTACCTGGGCGCGTTACGTGGTGTGACAGTCACTGGAAGGACCATCACACCGACCCGATGGTGAAACGGCGTGAAATGCCCAAAAAATCCAACCACGCCCCCATGCCTCCATAGGAGAGGGGAAAATCAAAGGGAAAGACCCCTGGGGACCCCTAGCATGATTCTAGGCCATCAAAACGCCGAAACGCGGCTCAAATCTATAGATCGGGCGAAATCTCCCTAAAACATGATTTTGCCCCAACCCGCTCAAAAACACCCCTCTCGGCTCTCAATCGGCCTACAAAACGCGGGGGATAATGGGATGAGCATAGGGATTCATCCCCCTACCTCAATGGAGCAAAAGCTCCGCCGAATCGAGCTCAAACCACGAAGAACGATTTTAGAAACCCCGCTCCTTCACGCTTCCCACGAACACCGCACGCCCACGAGATCGCCTCGCCGCCGCCCACGTCACCGCGCCGTCGCCCCACCGCCGTCTGCAGTCGGAGAGAGGCTCGCCGCGTCGAAATGGGATAGAGAGAGGAAGAGGGGGGGTGCTCACGGTGGGGGGAGAAGAAGAAGAAAAAGAAGAAGGGTGGGGGAGAGAGAGAAAATGAGAGATATTTATAGAAAATCCATAAAATCTGGAAAATACCAAAAAATTAAAAATTACGTTTCCGGGATCCTCGGAACGCACCGATCGCAACGGTACCAATCTCGTCTAGGTGAACGACCCGATTCACCCGCAATGAGGTTCCGAAGGAATTTTCGAAATACACCGGAAATCAGAAAATACACGCGGAAAAGTCGCGGACACACTCCGGGCCTCCGAAACAACTCCGGATCGCGTCGATCCGAACACGAAAGATGTCCGAAACAAAATTTCAGACATAACGAAGCCGGACACTCTGAGAAACTAGATCTGAGACCCACGAAGAAGGATCCGAAAGGTCTGGGATATTACAGGAGCTGCCAGACTGTTGGTTTTGTTTGATTTCTGATTTTTTGGGGTTTTGGGGTTTGAATTTTCCTTTTTTTTGGGGATTTTGGGTTGTTCTCTATGTACAAGGGTTCATACAGAGTGGACGGTATCATCTGGGCACTCTGTGGACTGCTGGATGGAGGAAGAGGAGCAGTCTACCTCCTTGGTAGGCTGGTAACAAAGTTCAAGTGAATGGGAAGCAAGTACGCGGTCGTGGACACGACCCCTATACCTACTAGGATCATTGGGCTCTTTGACCTGAATTTGCTTGACCATAGGAGGTGGGTTAGATCGTTCCTCATCTTCTAACAATTTTATTGAATTCATTAAACTAAACATTAAGAGTTGAGTTAATAAATTATAGCTTTCGGCTAGACTTGACCAGAGTTGGTAGGGAATTTGGGTGCCCCTAGCTTTCTTGTGTGGTGTAGCCAAAGGCTTGGACTCTTCTAAATCTGACCTATTATGTATAGAGCAAACGCCCCTGGCAGGGCTGTTGACTGGAGCTGTGTATTAAGGATGGAGGATGAAAGTTCCTGAGCTGGGAAATCATGATATGAGAGTTTTACCCCTAGAGTGGGCTTCTCAATGACAGCTTCACTCTATTCTTTTTGGAATTGATCAACTTTGAAGATGGGACCACTTTTGAAGGATGTAATCAAGAGGAATAGAAAAGAGAGGAGGACTAGCAAAGTTGGTTCTCCTTTTGTTACCTGAATTTCTTCTTGGGTTATCGAGTGGGACAAGGAATCTTCAGAGAATAATTTTGATAGACCAAATCCTCTATATCTACATCATGGGACTTTTCATTTGGATCCACATACTCATCTTCATGGCATGTTTCCACATTTGCAATTCTCTCTTCCAAAGGACATGATTCCTTCACAAAATGATCGTGCAAATTCCACGTTATTGATTCATCATTGCCAACCTTAGTTGGTTGACACCCTAATCCATATCCCTCAATTATTCCATTTTCCTTAATCTACTCTTTAATTGCTTGTTCTTCCTTTCCTAACCCTGCGTCAGCTGTATAGCCCATCTTCGACATTATGTGCCATCCTATATCTTGAGGTTTCTCCCTAGGTATGGGTGACTCTAAGAATTCATAGGATGGAGTAGATTGATGGACATCTAAGGTGGAGATAATGGGCTCCTTATCTTTTGATGACATGATCGTGGCCGGGTCCAACACCGTAGAGATGTCGGCCAAAATTTCTAAAGGAGGTGCAATCTGGGGGTTAGGGATATGTGGAGAGCTTGATTGGATAGTTGGAATGACATCTTGATTTGGGAGAGCGAATCCAGCATTTGATTCATCAAAATGGATGGTTTCATGTTGGGGAAGCTGAATTAGAGCTGAATCAATTGGGGTAGAGGTCAAAAAGGACTCATCAACAATAGGAGCTGGTTCAAATTGAGTTGGCAGCATGACTGGGGTAGGAGCTGGTTTAATTAGATCAAAAGATGCTAGTAGCTCTTCCCGCGCGGTGCCTTGGTGAAAAATGGATGAAGTTGAGTGAACGTCCGCCATGAGCGGAGAGGAGACACCTTCATGTGACTGCCGAGTAGATGAGCCCTTAGGTAGAATGAGAACTAAGGGTCTTGTCCCTTGAGGTGGAGTTGGAGTGGAAGGAGGGATGTCTTGACTTTGTCGGGGTGGTTCACCCTTGGGTCGGATCAAGACCAAAGGTCTTGCCCCTTGTGCATGGCCAATCAGGTTTCTTGTGTCTGAGCTCACTATTGGTTGGTCATTCACCACTTCCTCCTCATCATATTGCCATTGTTGTCCTCTTTCCATTAGCCTAGACTCTTGATTGCCCCTAACCATGGCTAACCTTTCCGGGGTGTAGGATGGAACATGAGGTGATTGATGGAAAGGAAAAGAATTAGGGGTATTCCCTTGCCCCTTCATCGGTGTCTGGCGGGTTGCAGCGGCAACCTCATGGTTGGTGAGATTAGAAGGTTGGTTGAAGAGATTGACATGATCATGGGAACTTGCCCCTTCCAAAGTTGGGACATCGCAATCATCAAGGAAGAATGGAAAGGAGGAATGCTTGGGTTGAGCTTGGACAACATGAGCTCTTTTTTAGAGCTGAGCGAACGTGTGAAATTCGCTGAGCATCAAGATAGCGCGGAGCTGAGGAGTTGCATTGTTGACTAGAACAGTGATGGCTTGAGATTCCGGGATGGCAATCCCAAACCTAAAAGCCATAGCTCTCCACCGACTAGCAAATTGAGTGAAGTCCTCATTTTTTTATTATTAAAAAACCGTACCTAGGGTTTGATGGGAGAGTGCACCCTTTACCAAAGGTAAAGAGAAAGCCACTCCACCAGTCGAACACTAGGGGGTAAATTTTAT
This sequence comes from Amorphophallus konjac, assembly GCA_022559845.1. Lineage (NCBI taxonomy): Eukaryota > Viridiplantae > Streptophyta > Magnoliopsida > Alismatales > Araceae > Amorphophallus > Amorphophallus konjac. Next base: position 72,898,859 of record CM040128.1, on the reverse strand, counting down.
TACTGATCAAAAGGAATTACATTTACATCAAATAAATACTGGGCATACCCAGCTTATCTAATCGAGCTGCTCCCTTTATAGGTGAAGGAAGCTCATCATAAGAAAAGAAACCATTACATTTGGAAATGCAAGCCAAAGAGGCTAAGGAATCAGCAACTTTATTTCCTTCTCTGTATATATGATCAACTACATCATTCTGAGTAAGTAAGCTCCAGATCTCTCTCACATAGGATAGAATGGACCATGGGCAATGAATTTTCTTTTTGATAATTCGAACTAGTGTGTTCGAGTCATATTCAATATGGACTGGCTTGACATCAACAGTATGCAGGTATTTAATGCCATCAAGTAAAGCACGTGCCTCTGCTATAAGGCTATTGGACTTGCCATAGTAATGAGAAAATGCAAGAAGAGTACTGCCTCTGCTGTCTCTAATAATACCACCACCACCTGAGTCACCATTAATTTTGCAAGCACCATCTGTGTTGAGTTTAAGAGAAGGCCAGGGAGGGCAAATCCATTTTATGATTTTCATGTGAGAGCTACCGATCAGCTGAACATTGATACCAAACTGCTCCAAGAGTTTCCTCTTAATGTTATCTGACTCCTTAAGATTTGCAGAAACACAGGTATTTTTGATTTGAAAAATAATGTGGCTGAGGAGGTTTTGCTTGGGGATGACTTTGCCATCATATTTCACAGCATTTCTTGCTTTCCAAATCTCCCAAAGTCCATAGCCAATGACCGCAAGTTGGAACAGACCGTAAGCAGATTTTTGGTGAAGATTAAGAGCATTTTGAAATATGAAAGATCTCACTGAATTGTTTTTCAAATGCAGTCCAAAAGTTGTAAAATAATGCCAAACATGGGTTGCCAAATCACTGTGCAGAAAAATATGATTAAGACTTTTCTCATTTTGCGAGCTGCAGCAGTAGCATTTGGAGCACAGTTGCACCCCCACTCGCTGAATATTTGTATCAGTGGGCAAAGCATTGTGAGCAATTTTCCAAATATGAACAGATATTTTTGTGGGGAGCCAGTTAGACCATAGCCGGGTCCAAGGGAGGGTATATTGGGAGGGCATTCTGTTAGAAATACTCTGATAGGTTGACGAGACCGTGCATTGACCAGAAGAAGATAAGCTCCAGACCTGAACATCAGGATTCTGAGTCAGCTGAAAATTTTCAATGGCCGATTTGATATCCTCTGAAACCAGTCTATCCAAGAGATCAGCATTTTCACTAGTAGGATGCAGTAAGAAATCATTGACTATGATGCTAGTATTTGGAATGACAGAAGCAGGGACGAAATCAGTCAATTTTTGATTCCCAATCCAACTGTCCAGCCAAAAATATGTGATGTTACCATCTCCCACTATAACCTTTTTATACTATAGAATGAGATATGTAGCCTTGATCCAACTTCTTCTTTCAAAGCCATTCATAGTTTTGAAATGAACCTCACTTAGGTGATTCTGCCTAATGTGCTTTGCTCTGATAAAATTTGCCCACAGGGAATTTGAGTGCATAGCTTGCCACAACATCTTCACCCTTAGCGCAGTTTCCATATGTCTGAGGGACATAATGCCAAGGCCACCCTTGGAGATAGGCATACAGATAGTCTGCCAAGCTCGCCAGTGCCTTTTGTTCCCATTTACTGAGGATCCCTAGAAGAAATTTGCAAAAGATTTGTCAAGGAGGGAGTGAGTACCTGAATGCAGTGGTGAAGATGACAGAGAGTAAATTGGGATAGAGGACAGAACATGTTTGATCAGAATCAGTTTTGCTCCTTGTGATAATAAAGTTGATTTCCAGCCTACGATTCTTTTGTGAATGGAATTAATTATACCAGCGAAATAAACTTTTTTCCTTCTGCCAAGCATCAAAGGAAAGGCAAGGTACTTATGAGGGAAAGCATGATGAGAGTAACCTGTGAAGTTCTGAATCCGGTTGGCAACTGTCATATGGATCTTGGGGTGGATGAAAAATCCACTTTTGTTGACATTAATTGACTGACCCGAGGCTTTTTCATAAATTTTAAGGACATTGATCAAATTCCTGACAGAAGTAATGCTAGCTTTACTGAAAAGAAGGGTGTCATCAGCAAACAATAGATGAGAAATTGGAAGACATCTGCTGGGCCCTGAAAACCATTCAACACTTGCATTTGAATCGGCCTCTTTTAGAGATCTAATTAGAGATTCCTCAGCAATGATAAATAGAGAAGGGGCAACTGGATCTCATTGCCTTACACCTCTGGTTGACTTAAAAAAGCCTGCTGGATCCCTGATGCGGGACGGACCACGGACACGACAAGCTCGCGATTGTCCCTTAACGAGGGAAGCGTCGGACGTGCACGGTTGAGGAACCGGCAATGAGCTAGGGTGGTCGGCTCTCTTTTGTGCCTGGATCGGGTCACGGGACGGTCACGCTCTCTCTCGCAGCAGCGGTAATAAATAATATATAGCAAGCTAGATATCCCTACACATGCTCTCTAGCAGCGGCATAAACAAGTATATATGAGTAAAGCAAATGCCGAGTCAGGGAGCGAATACGATACCTCCACGCTCCCGGCGTGGGGAAGACGGACCCGGTCGAAACTCGTAGTCCCGGGACAATTATTACACAAATATTACAGCAATGAATTTACGGCCCACTCCACGCAGGGAGGTAAAGGGTGAGACAATGGGGCCCGGGAGGACCGATTTCGGGTTGACGGGCGGCTTCTCGCGTAGCTTCGGCAGCACCCGAACTCGTGACTGTGGGACCCGCGTGCTGGCCGGAGGGGCCGTGTAAGACCTGGTGGCACCGCTATAATGGGGACACTTGGGGAAGCGCTCCCCGGGATGGCGACACGCTGATTCGCCGGTCGGAGGCCGGACGGCTCCGATCGGCACCGGTCGGAATAACCGGCCACGGATCTGCCGGTTCTATTTTTCAGCCCGCGACCCGACGAGATCGCTCACTGCGACCAACCCCGATGTCGGATCGACGATCAGGAGGTACCGATGGAAAGCTCTCTCGAAATCCTTCAAGATAGGACTAGAGAGAGTAGATGGATCTTCACGGATCTGGGCCTTAACTAATTTTGAAGCGGCTATTGTAGAGTACCCGAATTCTTAGATCAGCAGAGAACTTTCCTGTGGATCGCCTTTGTTCACGAGGTAGACGTCCGAATCTGAAGTTGGGTCCTTCAGCAAAGTTGTAGAAAATCAAGATAAGAAACCAGGAATATTTTTAGATTTGGAACATATGGTGGCCTGGAGTTTCTAGAGAGTTTACACTGGACTGTGGTCGGATCTGGACTGATGCAGATAGAACTGTAGATGAGTTGGGACAAGAATTTCTAAAAATATGAAACGAACTTTCTAAATTCCATGAAAATTTGGAGAGGTAGAGGAGGGTGGACAGAACTCCCAGTAAAATTGGAGGCTCCAATAAAAGTCAAAAGGTGGTCAGGGAATGGAAAACTCGGGGAAACTATCACTGTAGACAGAGATCTGGCAGAACTAGAATGACAGTTTGAACGAAAATGGAAAACATACCAAATGAAGGAAATATGACTTGAATTTTTTTGTGAAGATAAGGGTTCGAGAGGTGAACCACTCCTGAAAATTTTAGCTCCAGAGGAGGAGGGAGGTGGGAGCAAAAATTCATGGAAGTTGCCTCTGTCCTGGATGGACAGATTACCGAAGATGGCTTCGCGGCGGCTCGATGGCGGCACGAACGGCGGCGGCGGCGGCACCGATGAGCTCAGAGATTGAGGGGGAGGAGATAGAGGGGATCCACTCTAGAAATGGCTGTTGGGGAAGAGGAAAACCAGAGGGAGAGAGAGGGGAGGTCGAAATTCTCACAAGGGGGGCTCTTGCACCATGCTTTTTTCACTTTCATTAATTCTAGAATAATAGAAATACATGACTTATATAATAAATAAAAAAAGACCATGAATACCCTTAGATCTAGGATCTGGAGGGGCATTTAAGGGACTTCATATTTGATCCAAATAAAATAAAAAAAAAATGAAATTCTTAATTAATTCTAATGGGGGGACAAGGTAGGTGAGGTAGGTAGCCTACCTTTGAATTTTTAATCCACTTGTCTCCCATGTGGTCAATTGGCATTCATCCCTTCTAGATGGCCACCTAGGATGGTTGACCAGCCCCACATAGGTGACGTGGATCAATGGGAAATGGCTGTGATGCGGGACGAGACCACGGACACGACAAGCTCGCGATTGTCCCTTAACCAGGGAAGCGTCGGATGTGCGCGGTTGAGAAACCGGCAATGAGCTAGTGTGGTCGGCTCTCACTTGTGCCCGGATCGGGTCACGGGACGGTCACGCTATCTCTCGCAGCAGTGGTGATATGAAAATAAAGTGAGCTATGATCCTAGAATATGCTCTCTAGTAGTGGCATAAACAAGTATATATGAAAATAAGCAAATGCCGAGTGTAGGGAGCGAGAACGATACCTCCACGCGCTCGACGTGGGGAAGACGGACTGGGCCGAAACTCGTACTTCCGGAACAATAATACACAATATTACAGCAATACACGTCGCTACCCACTCCACGTAGGGAGGTAAAGGGCTACACAATGGGGTCCGGGAGGACCGAATTCGGGTTGACGGGCGGCTTCTCGCGTTGATTCGGCAGCACCCGAACTAGTGACGGTGGGGCCCATGTGCTGTACGGAGGGGTCGAGTGGGACCCGGTGACATCGCTATAGTGGGGACACTTAGGGAAGCATTCCCCGGGCTGGCGGCACGCTGGTTCGCCGGCCGGAGGCCAGGCGGCTCCGATCGGCACCGGTCGGAATAACCGGCCACGGACCTGCCGGTTCGGTTTTCCGACGTGCGCTCCGGCAAGAACGGACACTGCGATCAGCCCCGACGTCGGAATGCAACGAAACTGGCGCCGTTGGAAAGCTACTTTGAAGGGCTTAAACCCCCTGTGATTACAGAAAAATAACAAAGCATGTACTTCTAAGTGGCGAATTTTGAAGGTTGCTGTTGTACAGTGGCCTAACTCTCAGACCTACAGGGCTGTTCTCTGAGAACTGCCATTGACTGCAGAGTACATGTCCGATTCAGCTCTTGAGGTCTTCATCAAAGTTGTAGGAAATTGAGCTAGGAAGACGGAAAAATTGGTTTTGATAAGTTTGGATGTGGCTACGAATTGATAGAATTTTAGAACTAACAGTGGCTTGGATATGGAATCTGACTAAAAGCACTGTAGCAGAGATAGAACACAAATTTTGAAAAATAGGTAGAAGTCTGATCATAAATTAAGAAAATTCATGGATGTAGGGAATGATGGAAATAACACCCAGTAAAATTGGGAGGGTTTGAAAAAATCACGAAGATGGTTGGAGGTGGGAAACACAGAGCTGCTGTCACTGTAGATAAAGACAGGACAGATCTTTGAGTGAAAGATGAACAAAAATGTAAAGATATCAAACAAAGAATTTTGGACCTGAATTTTTTTGTGGAGATGGGGATACAAGATAGGAACAACCTCTAAAAAGTTCAGATCAAGAGGACGTCGTGGTTGACTACAGAATTTCATGGAAGTCACCTCTATCCAGCAGGACAGAACCTTGAAGATGGCTCCGCGGCGGCTCGTAGGCGGCACGAACGGCGGCGGCGGTGGCACCGATGATCACTGGAGGTGGGGGGAAGGAGATATCACTCTAGAATGGGGGTTGGGGATGAAGAAACCAGGGAGAGAGGGAGGAGAGGTCAAAATTCTCCAAGAGAGGGGTTCTTGCACAATGATTTTTTCACTTTCATTAATATTCAAATGGAAAATACAAGTATTTATATGCCTCCAATCTAATCCAATCTCCACCATTGGATCTAGGGATGGGGAATGAATGGCATAGATTAAATGTGACCAACACACACAAAAAAAATAAAATAACCCAAGTGGGAGACAAGCTTGACATGGTAGGTAGCCTACCTTAGACTTTTTACTCCCTTTGTCTATCCATGTGGCATTTGACATTCAACCCTTCTAGATGGCCACCTAGGATGGTTGACCAGCCCCACATAGGTGACATGGACCAATGGAAAAGGGTTGAGGGCCCCCTTGCTGGTCCTACTGATAAATTACAAAGAAACCCAAACAATCCGTGGGAATGACGCATTGGCTTATAAAGCCGTACAATTGCGCATATACTTTCCCATGGATATACAAATAAACTAAAGGACATAAATGCAAAATAAAATGTACATGCTCGGCGTCGATTCCCATCAACTCTCCCCGGGTGGGAGGAACTCGACCCCGTCGAGTAGGGGTATGGATGCTCGAATGCTCCGGCGGATCCGTCACCGTGCCAAGTAGCGCGGGTATGCTCCACTCCAAGTGATTGTCACCTGCTCATTCCATATATACTCGATATGCGCAAGCAGCCATGGGCTAGAGGTGGACACTCCAGGTGGGGCACTCTCAAAGGGGGAGGTGGCGGCTCGAAGACTCACTAGGAATCACCGCTGAGTCCCTGTAGGTGACTGATCCGGGTATAGATGTAGAACCGATCCCATACTCATCGAATGAGTCCACTCGCCTCTTACTCATAATAGAACGACAACGAGCTTGCACAAGACACATGCAGACAAACAAATGACACATAAACCATGCTAACAAATCACACAAAACAAACCACACAAGGAAAACACACGGACTCATCTATGACCCTAGACACACCTAATGTTAGTCCGACCCGTACATGGGCGACGGCGGACCAGGACACCCGAATATGTGCCATGCATGCATGTGGTGCAACTGGGAATGGATGGCATGGGGAACACCTATACGTCGGGTGTGGTTATGCGTGGATAGTCTTTTGAATGTGGGCGACTCGGGGGGTTTAGAAGGGCCGGGTGTAGGTGGGTCGGGGTTGCTGGATGTAGATGGCCCATCCCGAGGGGAAGGGGCATAAAAGTGGGCTTTCTTGAAGAAGGGGAGTACGGGTGGTAACTCGGGAAGCCTAATAGTGAAGGGGTCAAAAGGGTCAAAGAAGGTATGACCCCTTGTGGTGGGTTCCCACAAGTCACGGTCCCACATGTAGAAGTTTTGAAGGTGTGGGTAGTCACCTTCTTGAATTGTAACGGGTGGGACGGGGATCGTAGGCAAGATGTATGATTCCTCCCTCGGACAAAAGGGTATGAATTCGGGCTCATCCGGTAAGGGGAGGAGTAAGAGGACCTCTGTGGTGACACAATCCACGGTGCACTCAGAGGTAATGGAAGCTAAGGCCGGATGGGTGAAGCTAAGACTAGCGGGTTGGTCAAAGCCTCGCGCCAAAAGATGCGTCAACTCCCATTGTGAATCCAATCCCATGACAAGATCGTCCAATGTGTCAACATGGTGACTAGATCGAAAGGTGGTATGGAATGAGTTGACTGGCACTAAAGGTAAGGTGGGGTCCATGTACGGGAAGGGATGTGGGACCAAGCCATCCTTGAGCCAACTAAGAAGTGGCTTGGCTATGTAAAGTGTTCCCGTAAGAAACACGGGTGGCTCGGGCTTTGGAAGCTCTAAAGAAGAAGGTTCCGAATAGAGCTCGGAAGGAGTGGGTGGTGATGGAGTACCTACAAGAGGTGAAGAAGCACTTATCCTTTCCAACAAATCCGAAATCATTTTCTTGCATTCCTCAAAGGAGTGGGTTGGAGTAGGGACCTTGGGGTGGACTCGCTCCTCGTCCCTCGACCTAGGTGTGGTCCTAGGCTCGGCTATAAGCGGGGCTTCCACTCGGATGGAGGTACTTGAGTGGGTTGGGATGGGGGTGCCAAGGGGAGGTTGGTTAGAGGTGCTTGGGCGGGCCACTAGATTGGGGTCGCTTTGTTGGGCTTGGACGGCGGTGAAGGGATGGGATTGGGTAGCGGTGTGGCCCACTTGGTTGTGGGTGAGTTGGTGGGGTGGGTGAGTGATATGACCTCCGTGGTTGGAGGTAGGTGGGCGGGGCAAGTAGGCCCTCCTAAGCGCTCTCTTCATTTCCCACCATGACTCGATGGGCCTTAGATTCCTATCCTCCCTCCAATATTTGATGTTCCTCCAAGTTACGACGGCTTCACCAAAAAGTCGCCTTTTGGCAATATCGACTTGCATGGGCCCGTACATAATGTACACCTTGAAGTAATCATCCATAATGGCTTCCCATTCTAGGTAGACACTCAGGTCATAGGACCCGTAGAAGTCCCGGGTTTCGGGCCTCGTGGGGTGGTTCGGGTGGTCCTTCCATTTGAGATAGTATCGCCACCATCCGGGCGTTTGGGAGTCCATGGGTGATTGGGGACTAGTGGGTGGACATGTCGACACTAGTAGATAAACCAACTAGACAATGGACTATAACTCTAGACATGACGACCAAGACTCGATACGTGGCGGAGATAACTGATCCGAAGATCACTCGCGCAAGTGTGCGGCCTTCCCGATAGGCGTAGCCTAACATTCGGACAACACCTTTTGATATACCGAGTAAAGGGATGCAAATGCAAAAAGACACTTTTTTTTTTGGTTTAAAACAATGATGATCCTAAACACAACTTAGACAATGACTAATGACTAGACCTAAATGACACTTTTTTATTGACACCCTAGACTCAACCTCGCTCTGATACCAAATTGATGCGGGACGAGACCACGGACATGACAAGCTCGCGATTGTCCCTTAACGAGGGAAGCGTCGGATGTGCGCGGTTGAGAAACCTGCAATGAGCTAGGGTGGTCGGCTCTCACTTGTGCCCGGATCAGGTCACGGGACGATCACGCTCTCTCTCGCAGCAGCGGTGATATGAAAATAAAGTGAGCTACGATCCTAGAATATGCTCTCTAGTAGTGGCATAAATAAGTATATATGAAAATAAGCAAATGCCGAGTGTAGGGAGCGAGAACGATACCTCTACGCGCTCGACGTGGGGAAGACGGACCCTGCCGAAACTCGTACTCCCAGAACAATAATACACAATATTACAGCAATACACGTCGCTACCCACTCCACGCAGGGAGGTAAAGGGCTACACAATGGGGTCCGGGAGGACCGAATTCGGGTTGACGGGCGGCTTCTTGCGTTGATTCAGCAACACCCGAACTAGTGACGGTGGGGCCCACGTGCTGTCCGGAGGGGTCGAGTGGGACCCAATGACACCGCTATAGTGGGGACACTTAGGGAAGCGTTCTCCGGGCTGGCGGCACGCTGGTTCACCGGCCGGAGGCTAGGCGGCTCCGATCGGCACTGGTCGGAATAACCGGCCACGGACCTGCTAGTTCTGTTTTCCGCCGTGCGCTCCGGCGAGAACGGACGCTGCGATCAGTCCCGACGTCGGAATGCGACGAAACCGGCGCCGTTGGAAAACGGCTTTGAAGGGCTTAAACCCTCTGTGATTACAGAAAATAACAAAGCATTTACTTCTAAGTGGCAAATTTTGAAGGTTGCTGTTGTACAGTGGCCTAACTCTCAGATCTGCAGGGCTATTCTCTGAGAACTGCCGTTGACTGCAGAGTAGATGTCCGATTCAGCTCTTGAGGTTTGCATCCAAGTTGTAGGAAATTGAGCTAGGAAGACGAAAAAATTGGTTTTGACAAGTTTGGATGTGACTAAAAATTGATAGAATTTTAGTACTAACAGTGGCTCGGATCTGGAATCTGACTAAAAGCACTGTAGCAGAAATAGGACATGAATTTTTAAAAATAGGTAGAAGATTGATCATAAATTAAGAAAATTCATGGATGTAGGGAATGATGGAAAGAACTCCCAGTAAAATTGGGAGGGTTTGAAAAAATCACAAAGATGGTCGGAGGTGGGAAACACAGAGCTGCTGTCACTGTAGACAGAGACAGGACAGATCTGGGAGTGAAAGATGAACGAAAATGTAAAGATATCAAACGAAGGATTTTGGACCTGAATGTTTTTGTGAAGATGGGGATATAAGATAGGAACAACCTCTAAAAATTTCAGATCAAGAGGATGTCGTGGTTGACTGTAGAATTTCGTGGAAGTCACCTCTATCCAGCAGGACAAAACCTTGAAGATGGCTCCGCGGCGGCTCGTAGGCGGCACGAACGGCGGCGGCGGTGGCACCGATGATCACCGGAGGTGGGGGGAAGGATATATCACTCTAGAATGGGGGTTGGGGATGAAGAAACCAGGGAGAGAGAGAGAGGAGAGGTCGAAATTCTCCAAGAGAGGGGTTCTTGCACGATGATTTTTTCACTTTCATTAATATTCAAATGGAAAATACAAGTATTTATATGCCTCCAATCTAATCCAATCTCAACCATTGGATCTAGGGATGGGGAATGAATGGCCTAGTTTAAATGTGACCAACACACAAAAAAAAAATAAAATAACCCAAGTGGGAGACAAGCTTGACATGGTAGGTAGCCTACCTTAGACTTTTTACTCCCTTTGTCTACCCATGTGGCATTTGACATTCAACCCTTCTAGATGGCCACCTTGGATGGTTGACTAGCCCCACATAGGTGACATGGACCAATGGAAAAGGGCTGAGGGCCCCCTTGCTGGTCCTACTGATAAATTACAAAGAAACCCAAACAATCCGTGGGAATGACACATTGGCTTATAAAGCCGTACAATTGCGCATATACTTTCCCGTGGATATACAAATAAACTAAAGGACATAAATGTAAAATAAAATGTACATGCTCGGCGTCGATTCCCATCAGGCTGAGGGCCCCCTAGCTGGACCTACTACCCAATTGCATAAAAACCCACACAATCCAAGGGAATGACGCATTGGCTTACAAAGCAGTACATTTGCGTACATACTTTCCCAAGGATATGAACACAAACTAAAAGGACATAAATACAATAGAAAATGTACATGCTCGGCATCGATTCCCATCAACTCTCCCCGGGTGGGAGGAACTCGACCCCGTCGAGTAGGGGTATGGGTGCTCGGGTACTCCGACGGATACGTCACCGTGCCAAGTAGCGCGGGTATGCTCCATTCCAAGTGATCGTCACCTGCTCATTCCATATATACTCGATATGCACGAACTGCTATGGGCTAAAGGTGGACACTCCGGGTGGGGCACTCTCAAAATGGGAGGAGGCGGCTCAAAGACTTACTAGGAATCACCGCTGGGTCCCTGTAGGTGACTGATCCGGGTATAGAGGTAGAACCGTTCCCAAACTCCTCGAGTGAGTCTACTCGCTTTCACACTCATAAGGGACTGACATCGATGAGCTTGCACATGACACATGCAGACTCACCATGCACTAACACACATATGCAAACCACACAAATAAGAAACCGACTCATGACTCGAGACAAATCTATGGTTAGTCCGACCCGTACATGGATGACGGCAGACCAGGACACCCGAACGTATGGCATGCATGCATCTGACGTAACCAGTGGTTGACATCATGCGGAAATCCTAGACCTCCTAAGGTGGGCCATGCATGCATATGGGATGTGTATGCGGGAGGACAAAGAGGATTTCCCCTAGATGATGGTGTATCTTGTAGGTGTACGGGCTTGGTGGGCGTAGATGACCCGGCCCGTGGGGTAGGAGTGTGATAGTAGACTCCCTCTAAGAAGTCAAGTATATATGGAGTGTCTAAGGATCCACTAGGGAATGGGTAAAAGGGATCAAAGAAGGTATGACCCCTTGTGGTGGGTTCCCACAAGTCACGGTCCCACGTGTAGAAGTTTTGAAGGTGTGGATAGTCACCTTCTTGAATTGTGACGGGTGGGACGGGGATCGTAGGCAAGAAGTATGATTCCTCCCTCGGACAAAAGGGTATGAACTCGGGTTCGTCCGGTAGCGGGAGAAGTAGAAGAACCTCCGTGGTGACACAACCCACGGTGCACTCGAAGGTAATAGACCCAAGGCCGGATGGGTGAAGCTAAGACTAGCGGGTTGGTCAAAGCCTCGCGCCAAAAGATGCGTCAACTTCCATTGTGAATCTAATCCCATGACAAGATCATCCAATGTGTCAACATGGTGACTAGATCGAAATGTGGTATGGAAGGAGTTGACCGGCACTAAAGGGAGGATGGGGTCCATGGATGGAAAGGGAGGTGGGACCAAGCCATCCTTGAGCCAACTAAAAAATGGCTCGGCGATGTATAGTGTACCCGTTAGAAATACGGGTGGCTCAGGCCTTGGTGGCTCCAAATGAGATGGTTCCGAATCACGTTCGGACATAGAGGGTGGTGAGCATGGGTCCGTAGGCGGAGCGCACTGATACGAGTGGACGGGTGGTGACACAGAGATGGTCGGCTGAAGGATGTAGTGGAAGACGAACTTGCCGGGTAGGTGAGGTGGATATAAGGTGCAGGTCCTCCTATCCCGGTCAAAGATTGCTCTCCTCTCTTCCAACCAAGGTCGCCCTAACATAATGTATGGGCCTGTTAGCGCACCAAGTTGCACCATGCATCATCGCAGTAAAGAGTGGAGCCGATCATCCTTTCAAACTCGATAAAAGTAAAATCCCCATCGTGAATAATCTTACCCGCCTTGGAGAGGGACTCCACGATATCAAGAGAAACCCAATTATATGAATCCTTATGAGCGAAATGGAGTCTCGTTGTGGACCCATTGGGTAGAGTAGCTTTAGTAAGGAGATGAGTGAAGGCTAATGGTCGGGCCATGAAGGCAATGGATTGGGCCACAAAGGATGTCCATTCGGACGCAAAGTCTTGGGGAAAGGCCATGGGGGTGGCGGGTAGTGGACATGCAGGCACATGGACTAATGCAAACACAACTAATGCACCTAGACTTAACCCAAACTCGGTACGTGGCGGAGATAACCGATCCGAAGATCACTCGCGCAAGTGTACGGCCTTCCCGATACGCGTAGCCTAACGTTCGGACAACACCTTTTGATATACCAAGTAAAGGGATGCGATGCAAAAAGACCCTTTTTTTTGACACCCTAGACTCAAACTCGCTCTGATACCAAACTGATGCGGGACGGACCATGGACACGACAAGCTCGCGATTGTCCCTTAACGAGGGAAGCGTCTGACGTGCACGGTTGAGGAACCGGCAATGAGTTAGGGTGGTCGGCTCTCTTTTGTGCTCGGATCGGGTCACGGGACGGTCACGCTCTCTCTCGCAGCAGTGGAAATAAACAATATATAGCAAGCTAGATATCCCTACACATGCTCTCTAGCAGCGGTATAAACAAGTATATATGAGTAAAGCAAATGCCGAGTCAGGGCGCGAATACGATACCTCCACGCTCCCGGCGTGGGGAAGACGGACCCGGCTGAAACTCGTACTCCCGGGACAATTAGTACACAAATATTACAGCAATGAATTTACGGACCACTCCACATAGGGAGGTAAAGGGTGACACAATGGGGCCCGGGAGGACCGATTTCGGGTTGACGGGCGGCTTCTCGCGTAGCTTCGGCAGCACCCAAACTCGTGACTGTGGGACCCGCGTGCTGGCCGGAGGGGCCGTGTGGGACCCGGTGGCACCGCTGTAGTGGGGACACCTAGGGAAGCACTCCCCGGGATGGCGGCATGCTGATTCACCAGCCGGAGGCCGGACGGCTCCGATCGGCACAGGTCGGAATAACCGGCCACGGATCTGCCGGTTCTATTTTTCAGCGCGCGACCCGACGAGATCGCTCGCTGCGACCAACCCCGATGTCGTATCGACAATCAGGAGGTACCGATGGAAAGCTCTCTCGAAATCCTTCAAGATAGGACTAGAGAGAGTAGCTGGATCTTCACGGATCTGGGCCTTAACTAATTTTGAAGCGGCTATTGTAGAGTACCCGAATTCTCAGATCAGCAGAGAACTTTCCTGTGGATCGCCTTTGTTCGCGAGGTAGACGTCCGAATCTGAAGTTGGGTCCTTCAGTAAAGTTGTAGAAAATCAAGATAAGAAACCAGGAATATTTTTAGATTTGGAACATATGGTGGCCTGGAGTTTCTAGAGAGTTTACACTGGACTATGGTCGGATCTGGACTGATGCAGACAGAACTGTAGATGAGTTGGGACAAAAATTTCTAAAAATATGAAACAAACTTTCTAAATTCCACGAAAATTTGGAGAGGTAGAGGAGGGTGGACAGAACTCCCAGTAAAATTGGAGGCTCCAATAAAAATAAAAAGGTGGTCGGGGAATGGAAAACTCAGGGAAACTATCACTATAGACAGAGATCTGGCAGAACTAGAATGACAGTTTGAACGAAAATGGAAAAATACCAAATGAAGGAAATATAATTTGAAAATTTTTGTGAAGATAAGGGTTCGAGAGGTGAACCACTCCTGAAAATTTCAGCTCCAGATGAGGAGGGAGGTGGGAGCAGAAATTCGTGGAATTTGCCTATGTCCTGGATGGACAGATTACCGAAGACGGCTTCGCGGCGGCTCGATGGCGGCATGAACGGCGGCGGCTGCGGCACCGATGAACTCAGAGATTAAGGGGGAGGAGATAGAGGGGATTCACTCTAGAAATGGGGGTTGGGGAAGAGGAAAACCAGAGGGAGAGAGAGGGGAGGTTGAAATTCTCACAAGAGGGGCTCTTGCACCATGCTTTTTTCACTTTCATTAATTCTAGAATAATAGAAATACATGACTTATATAATAAATAAAAAATGACCATGAATACCCTTAGATCTAGGATCTGGAGGGGCATTTAAGGGACTTCATATTTGATCCAAATAAAATAAAAAAATGAAATTCTTAATTAATTCTAATGGGGGGACAAGGTAGGTGAGGTAGGTAGCCTACCTTTGAATTTTTAATCCACTTGTCTCCCATGTGGTCAATTGACATTTAACCCTTCTAGATGGCCACCTAGGGTGGTTGACCAGTTCCACATAGGTGACATGGACCAATGGGAAAGGGCTGAGGGCCCCCTAGCTGGACCTACTACCCAATTGCACAAAAATCCACACAATCCAAGGGAATGACGCATTGGCTTACAAAGCCGTACATTTGCGTACATACTTTCCCAAGGATATGAACACAAACTAAAAGGACATAAATGCAAAAGAAAATGTACATGCTCGGCATCGATTCCCATCAATCCCCATTTAATAAACTGAAAACCAGCAATTATTTACCATCTTCTCAATCAAATTGATGAAGGATAAGCTAAATCCAAATTTGTGGAGGACAGCAAATAGAAAATCCCATTCTAGTCTATCATAAGCCTTTGCCATGTCAAGCTTGAACATTATATTCTTGCCCCTTGTTTTCCTTCCCAGTTCATTTGTCAATTCTTATGCTAAGGCAATGTTCTCTAAGATATGCCTTCCTTTCACAAAAGTAGTCTACTCCATAGAAATAATCTTGGGTAGAATAGAGGCCAACCTTTTGTTAACAATGAAGGAGATGATTTTATAGAAAAAATTACATAAGCTAATTGGTCTAAAATCTGAAATTTCTGTTGAATTTGATTTCTTTGGGATAAGAGCTATTAAGGTAGAAGTCACACTTCTGGGCAGGGGAAGGTGAGTACTGAAAGCTTCTTTAACAGCACTGACAACCAGTACACCTATAATGGGCCAAGCAGTTTGAATAAAAGAACCTGTAAAGGCATCAAGGCCTGGAGCACTATCTGGAGATAAAGTGAAAATAGCTTCGTGAATTTCATCATTTGATGGGATAGCACATAACATCTTGTTTTCATCTTGATGAACCAGGCTAGGAATGCAGTTTAGAGAAGACTCTTCAATATAGTGGTGTTGTGAGCTGAAGGCCTTTTGAAAATGGGAGGCTGCTATATCTTTCATTTCATCATGATCAGAGGTAAGAAGACCAGCTGAATTCCGAAGCTGAGTGATTCTGTGTTTATGTCTCTTGGCCATAGTGGAAGCATGAAAAAATTTAGTATGTCTATTCCCCTCTTGAAGCCAACGAATTCCAGACTTTTGTCTCTAGAAACATTCCTGTTGTAGTAGTCTTTTTGATTGGGTGGTTTTGGCTTTCTCAAGTATTGCATAATTTTCCTCCGTGGGATTTACATCATAAGACTGCTCAACTTCGAGGACATCATCTTCAGTTGCCATCAGGTTAAGGTGTACACTCCCAAATGTATGCTTGTTCCAGTTCCGGAGCATTTTCCTTAAGTATTTTAGCTTCAAGTATAGATTTGTCATTGGTGAAGAGGCCACCGGGCTGTTGTTCCAGCACGATTTGATGTCCCCAAGATATTTGTCATGCATGGTCCACATTTTAATAAAGTAGAATCTGTTCTTAAAGTTTACATGTGAGAGTGACTTCACCAGTAAAGGAGCATGGTCAGATGCTTCTCTGGATAAATGCTCAATAGAAGAAGGATATACAGTCAGCCAGTCAGAATTTATGAGCACCTTGTCCAACCTGGCTCAAATGCCTTTGCTTCCAGCTTGATTATTGTGCCATGTGAATTTTGAGCCCATGTATCCAGCATCAACAAGAGAGCAATCAGAGACACATTGTGTAAAATCCGAAATAGCACCCATATTGGGGGAATTACCACCCAACTTCTCATCAGTGTACAGAATGCAATTGAAGTCTCCTGCAACTAGCCAAGGTCCAGTGATTTGAGAATGAATTGAGTTTAGAGAGGCCCACAGAATCTGTCTCTCAGTAGCAGTACACTTTGCATAAACAAAGGTTAAGTGAAAAACAGGAGAAGTAGGATTTGCTTGAAAGATAGTAAGTTGCTGAGCATCTCTACTCATAATAGAGAAGTCCAAAGGGTCCCTCCATAACACCCAAATGTGTGCTAAGTCATCATTATTGGCATAGGCTTTATTCATACCCAGCCTTCTACAAATACTATCAAGATTTTTGACATTTATTTTGGGCTCCAATAAGATAACACAATCTATGTGATGATTCTTGATAAGGAATTTTACCCGACCAACAGAGGT
This sequence comes from Amorphophallus konjac, assembly GCA_022559845.1. Taxonomy (NCBI): domain Eukaryota; kingdom Viridiplantae; phylum Streptophyta; class Magnoliopsida; order Alismatales; family Araceae; genus Amorphophallus; species Amorphophallus konjac. The sequence continues at coordinate 72,882,007 of CM040128.1, read as the reverse complement.
GTCATTTCCAATGCCTCTTATGTTCCAAATAATAAAATTCATGTTGATGGAAGAAGATCAGGAATATTACCCGCAGACCCTGACTTGGTCATGGATCTAGTGGTGGCTCCCGGTCGATCAGTAATCATGACTCTCATGTTATCTAATGTAGCGGTTTTAGCAATAGCCTTTCTTCTAGAGTCTAAATCTGCATTCTGCAATTGCTACTTGGGATCAATGGCCTTTGAAACCTTTTCCTGTGTAACCAATGCACATTGAGAATCAACAAATGAAATTTCAGGGACAGGGACCAGCGTTCCATGCTGGTTTTTTTGGTTTGAAGGGAGCTCTAAAGGTGGAATTGGCATCGAAACTTGAGCGTTTGAGATATTATTTGTTTTCTCATTGCAAGCATCAGACTTCGCCAAAGACTGCTTACAAGACACATTTGCCATCTGACAAACAGGCATCAAATCCATATCATGCATCATTGGAGATTTTGGGGAATCAAGCACTGTCTCAGCCATGTTAAGAGGCTTGAGAGCAGGTACATAATTTACCAAAGAGCCATGTGCAATAACCTTGTCTGTATTTCCAGTCTTGGTGTCTACTGGAATATTAGCATTTGCGTTAGCATTCTTGCTTGATTCAGCAGGCCTCCAGACTTTCCTGTGTTGATAATTTTGTCGGACAAGACCATGAGCTGGCAGCAAAGTAGAAGGGTTTTTCCTTTTACAATCATCCGAGCTATGACCGAGTCGTGAGCAGCTAGTACAGAATTTTGGCATATCAGAATTTTGGCATATCAGTGAAGTCCTCATCGGGTTTCATCTTTTCTATGATAAGGTCCATGAGAGTGGGAGCTACACTAGCCATGTGGCCAAAATGAGTGATGAAACGCTCGAACACAATGTCAAAATTGATGAGATCAATGGCTGGGAGTGAAGAGAACCACCCGAGGGCCTCTCCTTCAAGAGATTTTTGAAAGGGATGAACTAGGAGGACCTGATCGTAAAGCCATTGGTGAGAATCCATTAGAAAGTAAGAAAGATGTTCATGGGGATCCGTGGAACCATCATACTTCCAATATTTGGGGGCTTTGAAACCTGGGGGAAATAAGCATTCGAAAGTTTGCAATAACTAGTCAAGGAAGGAGGTTGAGGTTTGGGGAGGCTTTCGGCAACCACTTGCCGAACATACCTTTCCACCTCTTGTCGGGATATGAGATTGGAATGCCTAAGGGGTGCATTGACACTTGGCATAGCATGAGAAATCGGAGAGGATGCAACCCCTTGAGGGTCAAGAGGATGGTTAGGTTGAGTAGGAACACGGGAAGGAGTCCTATTGAATGAATTTGACATTGGAATTGAAGATCTCCTTGGAATGGGTTGAGCATTGAGATGTAATATTGTTTGGGAAGCTAGAGCAATCAAATGTTTAGGGGAATATCGAGATAACACTCTTGCTAGATCTTGGTCTTCTTTTGGGGATATTGATGGGGTTTTGACATAAATTGACCCTTGACTTTGGGAGGATGATTCTTCAATACTTGAGCTTTGACCCACATGAATTGGTGAATTTTGACTCATCCTAATGAAGGCATTGGGTGTATCTATTTCAAAATCAAGTTGGGTTTGTGTGCCATAGGATTCAAAATCATCCTCATCAACCACATGCATGTTAGAATAACATTGAGCCATTGCAACTCAACCTAATTAACTTTTAGGAAATTCAGATGGAATTTTTAAGGCCAATTAGGATTGAGTTAAATGGTATCTAACAACAAGCATGTTTTCAAACAATGCACCCCAGCAATTTTAATTAGGTTAATCCCGTGATTAGTCCGATTTGAATTCGTCCCCTCTTAGATGAAAATGAATTTTCTAGGGGAATCAAGGCCAAGCTCCGGGATAATCCTAATATGAATCTCACTCAAAACCCTTTAGGAAATCTAATAGGACTTCAAGGTACAACCTGCCCAGCGACCGTGTGGGAATCCACGGTTCGCGGGGACTCACGGAGGTTCCCAATTGAAAAGGACTAGTTACACCCGAGTGGGAATCCCCAGGTGAAGAGTCCAAATCAACAAGGGGGTGTTCCTAATATGTGTGATGTCGGCTCTTCCTAAGCCCACCCCAGACTCAAACCTGCAATATTAGAACAAACAGAAGTAAAAATACACAAAACAAAAGCTAAACTATGTAAACAGGATTGAAACGGAAGCAGAAACGCGAACAAGAGATGGTCAACTCGATGGCCACTCAAAGGACTTGGGCGGCCAAGTACATGGCCACCTTGGGTTCTAGGCGGCCAAGTATATGGCCTTCTAGGATGTGGTGGGCGGCCAGGTCTTTGGCCGCCCTGGACCTGGGCGGCCAGAAACCTGGCCGCCCTCTGTTTTGGTCCCGCAGGTGTACCAAGTGCAGAACAATCACAGGAGCAACTAAAAATGAAAAATAAGGATGGGAAAAGGCTATTTGCTAGAAAGTGAATGCAATGAACTTCAATGCAAAAACTTACAGTGAGCAATCAGGGTCCCACCGTGATCGCCAGAAGGGTTGTAGACGCCGAAAGTACGTCCGCGTAAGGCATGCGTGTGTCCTCCCGAACTTGTGCTGCCGCAACCTACAGTGCACAGGTTAGAAAGAAAGAGATAAAGTGATCGCCAGAGGCTTATACGTGATCCTCACAGGGGTAGGATGATCGTGAAGGCCTTAGGAACGGGAGAATATGTGTTCTTCCTGTCCTCGCCCTCGACGGGCCAAGAACGTGGAGCTCTGCAAGTCGATGACGAAGTTCCTGCAAGTTAACCAGCAAACAAAGAAAATAAACCCATTAGAGTGTGGAAGTGTAGTAAATGCTCAGAGAAGTAAAGAAACATGCAAATGGGGGTGATCGTACTGAGAAGGGGGGCGGAAAGGGGGATGGTCGAGACTTTCGACCATCCGCCTTCCCTATGTTTTGGATTGAAAAACCTCTTTAAAATAGGATCTAGGAAGATCTATCATGCATGAATGCGGTAAAACGGAATGAAGTATAGCAAAATGGAGAATAAGGAAGAAAGATGGGGTTTGACCATCGACCAAACAGAGGGCAGCCAACTATGTGGCCGTTCAAAGGTGGTGGGCGGCCATGTCGATGGCCCCCCCTGGAACAGGACTCTCCCGCTGCGGAGCTCTTCAACTTCGGGTTCTACTTCTAGGGGAAGGTCGGGGAAGGATGCTATCGTGCTCCCAGCTCTCTCTCCGGGCTCGAAGGAACTAGCAGCCTCTCCTACTCCAAAAATATTCAAACCCCCCGTGAGAAAATGTCTAACCCCCCCCCCCTCACCTGGTTCGGAATGGGGTTTCTGTACATGGGGGGAATTCCCTCCAGGAAAACCATTAAAAAAATAGAGTGCGTGTGAGGCTACGGGGGTCTCGAACCCCCCAGAGTGGGAGCGGTTGCGGAGAACATGCCCGGAGTGGGCGGAAACATGGGATTGACTGCAGTTATCAGGAGGCAGCCAAGTTGAGGGCCGTTCAAAGGGAGCTGGGCGGCCATGTCGCTGGCCACCTTGAGGAGCTAGGAGGCCAGGAGTTTGGCCACCTAGGATGGCGGGCGGCTAGGGTTCTGGCTGCCCTGGAATGGGCTGGCCGCCCAGGGGTATGGGCGGCCAAGACCTTGGCCTTCTAGGGGGGGTCAATGGAAAATGGAGAGAATCATATAAAGCACCTCAAAAAATTCGCCTCGGGGCCTCACGCCCCTGAACTTACGGGCAGGGGGGCGCTGCCCCCCTACAACCCCCCACCAACTTACCACGAAGTTGGATCCGCAAAGGGACATGGTGGAGCCTACCTAGATAAGGATGAGACACCACAGTACCAATCAACCAAGAGGAAGTATCACTTCTAGGGTGGCTAGACAAGGCCCCCGGGATGTCCAAAATTAGGCGTCTACAGGGAGGGGGGAGGCCAAGCCTTGGCTCCCCCCCAAGCCACACATCTCTACTCTCTTCTTCTTCACTCTTCTCTTCTTATCTTCTAGCCCTTGCACTTTTCTTCGTCGTCTCTTCTCTTTTCTCTCTGCCCTTCTTCGCTTCAGCTCTCTCAGCTCTAGCTCTATTCTTTCTTTTTTCTTTCACTTCATCTTGCGTTTTAAATGACTGCCTGCGAAATGGACGTCGACGGGGGGTAGAAGGAGCACTATTGTATCCACCAGTTTCTCCCCTCTATCATGTCTTGCATGCGTCAACCTCGTAGTGATAGGCAGACAGGTTGTCAACGTCAACTTTCGGAGCTTGTCGGACACCGCAGACGTCACCCTCACGCTTGTCTCCATCACCAACTACGCGCCAGACAAGGGAGCTCCCCCGGGGCAGGGACCGCTGGTCCTTGGCAAGACCCAATGGTCTTTAGAGAAAGGTTGATCTGCTATCTTCATCGAAGTGGCCTGGAGCCGCCGTTTAAGGAAGAATAGGGCCACCGGCTAAGACGTGCCACCGGATGGGCTGCTGAAACGAGTTACCAGATGAAGAAGGGCGGGGAAGCCACCGGATGGGCAGCTGAAACGGGCCACCGGATGAAGAAGGATGGGGAAGCCACCGGATCAGCTACTGAAATGGGCTACCGAATCAGAATACAGGGAGCGCCACCGGATCACTGCCCATGGAGGACCATCGGATCAGGTGGGGCCACCGGATCACTGCCCATGGAGGGCCACCGGATCCAGGCCATCGGATCAAGTTCAGGCCCTTTGGGCACTTGTTCTTTAAAGCCTTCAGCTCTTCTATTCTCTTTCTGACCCAAGATTCAATTCACCCGTCTGGGTGTAAGTTGACAGTGTGTAATTTTTCGATCTTATTCAGGGACTCAAGAATCTCGAGCCTCCTGGTGTATTCTTCGCTGCCAAAGGCCCATGAGAGAGAGCCCACGACGGCGTGTAAATTCAGAAGCATCTTAGCTTTCTGTCATTTAATGCACCCAGGCGAGTGTGAGGTGCTGCCGAGTAGTTTATAGGCGCGAGATTTTATGCGTCCACAAATGCCCTCCACCCCCTGGTAGTGTGGGCGAAGGATGAGGCCAGCGCTGCACGTGGGTGCACTTACCCCTATTTATTACCGCCGGAGTTTTGGAGTACGGGACTGATGAGGCCAAGGAGACGACGACGATCCCAGTTCGGCTTTGGCATGCATGTATTCATATATGTATATATGTATATATATATATATATATATATATATATATATATATATATATATATATATTCTTCCTTTTTTCTTTTTTTTATTCTCTTTTTTTGAAAATGTAATGTAAGGGTATGCCCCGAAGTACATGTAGCTTGTCTTTTGCAAGGAATAGAGTATTACAGCTTCACACATGTCTTCTGCATGCATGTATGTCTAGAAATCTTTTCCTTCTCCTCGTACATCCTTGGAGTGTGCCAGCGGGGAGTGGATCCCATTAGGTGGTTCATTTGGAAAAAATCCGATAAGGATCCGCGTGGGCTCATAGGAGAGTGCTCGCCCTTTCAGGGAAAGGATGAGGGAATCACTCCACCGTGCAAACCGTGCGGGTTATCAAATGGCACCACCGAAGTGTTTGAACTGTGTGGTTTGATTAGGCCTTGAGGGGACGGAGGGAAGAGTTTGTTCATTCATTGACCTGAACGGAAGGTCCAAGTCAAAGGGGTTTATTCATCACCCCGAGGAGGCGGAGGGAAGAGTTTATGTGCTAGTTGATGTATTCGGGTGGAAAGTTTGAGACAAAGGTTTATTCGCCAGTGCCGACAGGGTGCCGGGAGCTGACGTTATTTATTCATCGACACAGGGTGAGTGCCAAAGCAAAAGAGATCTTTTTATTCATTGACATGGACGGAAGGTCCGAATCAAGCAAGGGGTCTTTTTGTTCATTGACCTGGATGGGAGGTCCGAGCCAAAGCAAGGGGTCCTTTTATTCATTGACTTGGACAGAAGGTCCGAGCCAAAGCAATGGGTATTTTTATTCATTGACCTAGACTGAAGGTTCGAGTCAAGCAAGGAGGGGTCTTTTTGTTCTTTAATGCACCAGGAGTGCCAACTGTGTGAGGGGTCTTTTTGTTCTTTAATGCGCTGGGAGTGTCGACTATATGAGGGGTCTTTTTGTTTTCTGACCGGAGGAAGGTCCGATCCAAAGTGAAAGGGTCTTTTTATTCTCTAGCCGGACGAAAGATCCGGTACAGAGTGGGAAAGGGGTCTTTTTATTCGTGGGTTCGGACGGAAGGTCCGGGCCACAGGTTTATTCGTAGGTGGGGCAAAGATTGTGATGTTGAGGTGGTTTATTCGTTGACATGGGATTAGTGTCAAAGAAAAAGAGATCGTTTTATTTATTGACTTGGACGGAAGGTTCCAGCCAAGCGGAGGTCTTTTTGTTCATTGACCTGGATGAGGGATCTAGACCGAAGGAAGGAGATCTTTTCATTCATTGACCCAGGCGGAAGGTCCGAGTCAAAACAAGGGTTTTTGTTTACCGACTTGGTCCGAAGGTCCGAGCCAGCAGTTTATGTGTTGGTGGAGCCTTGATGCATCGACGTCTCGCCAGTGGCTTTGACGAGCTTTTCTTCTATTCTTTCTCCCCTCCTTTTTCTCTTTTCTCCTTTTTTTTCTCCTTTTTTCTTTTCTTTATTTTTTCTTTTCTTTTTCTTCTTTTTTTTGAGTGGGCATTGCATAGTCTCAAGGGAGATCTAAGAAACATGCTTGCTCCACGTGAGGCGCGGGGTTCAGTTGTTGATCGAACTGGGGAAGTGATGTATGATATAGTTTCAAATGCTTCCCATTAAGGGGTGGGAATTGAGTTTCTCCCCTATGATTGACAACCACATACGCACCTCCTTTGTAGACTTTTTGGACAACATAGGGCCCAAGTGAATTTTCATTCAGCTTTCCTTTAGGGTTAGCAGCCATGACTTCTCTTCTTTTGACCACCATGAGGTCGCCTTTCTTGAATTCACGCCCTTTGACGAGCTTGTCGAAGGCACGTAGTATGCGGGCCTAATAGACCTGTATGTTTTGCTGAGCCTGGAGTCGCTTCCCTTCTAGGTCGAAGAACTCTTCCAATCTTTGTTCTGTATTTGCTCGGTCGTCTTTGACCAATTCATGTTGGATTGTGACCCGAAGTGAGAGTACCTCCAGTTCAATGGGGACGACTGCTTCTGAGCCGTGCACCAAAGAGAAGGGTGAACAGCCCATGGGGGTTTTATAGATGGCATGGTATGCCCACAACGCCTCATACATCTTGTCTTCCCAGCCCTTTTTGTTAGAGCTGACAGTCTTCGCTAAGAGGGTGCAGAGGGTTTTATTGAATGCTTCTGCCAACCCGTTTACCTGCGGATTGTATGGAGTGGATGTCCTCCAATCAATCTTGTACTTTTCGGCCAGCTTATAGACCCTTTGATTCCAGAAATGGCTTCCGTTATCTGAGACGATCCGGTTGGGGACGCCGAATCGGAATATTATATTTCACCAGATAAATCGGGCCACGATTTCTCCTGTCACTTTGATGGGAATCAACTCCAAGCACGTACATTTTATTTTTATCTTTATGTCCTTTTGTTTGTATTTATACCCTTGGCTAATTGGGTTTGCAAATTATAAGGCATTATAAGCCAAAGGGTTAGTCTTTAAAGTCTTTGGGTTTCTATGTAATATGCCAGTGGATCCAGCAGGGTCCCCCACCCTCTTTCCCATTAGTCCACCTAGGTCCTAGGGCCCATGTGGGGCTGGTTCAAAGTCAAAGGTTGGACTTGGATCAAGGGGGGACAAAATAAAGAAAAAGCATTTTTGTACCCCTTTTTTCAAAGGGGTGCCCCCTTCTTTGTCCCCATGTGGGGAGTTGTTTAATATTTTTATTCCCACCTTTCCCTTTATGCCCCTTTGACCAAGGGCATTAGTGGTCATTTGTCCTTAGTCTAGGGTTTAGTATTTAATGTCTCTTGTTACATTTTAATCACTTTTAATGAGAAAAAATTACAAGAATTTGTGTGAACCTAGCATTGGGCGCACCCCCCTCTCTCCTCCTTGTTCTTGTTCTTGCTTGTTCTTCATCTTCTTCCTCTTGATCTAGGGTGTGAAGCCCTCAATATTGGAGTGAATCCAATTTCTATCTTCCCTCTGGAGTGCGAAGCTCCACCACCGCCGTTCGTGCGGCCATCGGAGCCGCCAGTAAGCCTCCACAAGCCGCCATCACCCTTGTTGTCCTGAACTCCGAGTTCCAGAATAGCAAGCTAAAGAAGAGGTTGGTTCTCCCAGCTCCCAGCTCTGATCGAGCTAATATTTTGAGAGCTTGTTCCTCTTTATGTTAGCTTTCCAGTAATATAGATTTTGCCCCATTCATATCCCGTTTGATATTTTTCTCGATATTTTAGATCCACCCCTAACAGTCTACCAGTCAGCAGATCTACAGGATAGCAATCTGTTCTTATATTTTTCTCGTCCTCTTAGTCATCCCCCAAAAATCATCAAAAATTCCTACGTGATCCCCATATACCCCCTTTTCACCCATAAAATTCACAGAGTCTAGATTCATCGTTTTCTTTTGGGTCAAAATCCATCTTCAAGCAGATCTCAGTCTATCCTGTGTGTCTGTAAGTCTGAGCCAGTAGAACCTTTTGAGGAACAGTCGTTTTCATTTTTCAATCCATTCACTTGATGGATCTGAAATAATTATATGTTGTAGCCCTATGAGTCCTCTATCCATCGGTACCAATTTGCCTCGATCCGACACCGGATCTGGGCGCAAGAATTCTTTTTGTGAGGACGCGCAGATCAGATCCAAGTCCAGCCAGCTGAAGCAGTCTGGGAAGTAATTCCTCGAAAAATACCCCGACACACCTTCGGTCTCCGCTGCTCCCGTGGATTGATCAGCAACCCCCCAGAAGCGCCCCAGCAGGCCGCAGTAGCAAGGAGATGCCCGGGCACCGCTTTCCCAAGAACCGGACCCACCTGCTGTCCCGCGGGCCCCGTAGAACCGTGCTGATCAGCAGCCAGACTCCGGCCCGAGAGCCGTCCAAATTGCTGCCTGTCAACCCGAGTTCGTTACTCCCGGGTGCCACATTTTATCCCTTTACCTCCCTGCGTGGAGTGGGCCTTAAAATTATTTTTGTAATTATTGTGAATATTTATACACCGGGAGTACGAGCTTTGGCCGGGGTCGTCTTCCCCATGCCCGGAGCGTGGAGGTAAACTCGCCTCCCTCTTTATCTCATTTGCTCAATTCGTATATGCACTCTTATGCCGCTGCTAGAGTGATAGGGTACATTAGCTCGCTATATCATATCAATCACTACTGTGAGAGAGAGCGAGACCGTCCCGTGACCCGATCCGGGCACGAAAGTGTGAGTTAACCACCCTAGCTCTTTACCAATTTCTCAACCGCACACGTCCGTACGCTTCCCTCGTTAGGGACAATCGCGAGTTTGCCTAGAGTCCAAGGATTGCATATCAATTGGCATCGAGTCGCGTCCCGTCCAGCATCAAATTGGTATCAGAGCGAGTCGAGTCCAGGGTCGTCTATCGTAGCATGGTCTAAGTCTGTCCAAGGTGTCTCATTGCATCTCTATATCCGGTATATTGAAAGGTGTTTCCGGAATGGTGGGCTACGCCTATTGGGAAAGGGGCACACTTGCGTAAGTGCGATCTTTGGATCAAACCTCCGCCACATACCGAATATTGGAGTTTAGGTCCATCACTTTGCCTTGGTCGGTGCATTCCAACCCCGTGTCCTTTGTATACCCACGTGTAAGGGTACCCAATACTCACCACCACCACCACCTATGCCAGATCCCCGAGTCCCTAGTCCCGATGCGTCATCGATAGTCGACATGTTTCGAGCTATTATGGGAAAAATAGATGATTTGAGTGCTCGAGTGGATAAGATGGAAAGATTGAGCACGCGAGTGGATGGCCTAGGCGCACATTTGGAAGAAAGGATGAAGGCCATAGAGGATAGGGCCGTAGAGTCGGACCAATCTTTTCATGGTCTGGTAGGGAGAGTAGCCATCCTAGAGAGACCCCCAGTTGAGGCGCACCCCGCACCGACACATGGTCAACAGGAGCCGGTTCAATCACCTGCTGCTCATAGGGCTCCAGGGGCAGATGATAGGAGGCGTCGAGTCCCCGAGGTAGCTAACTATGAGTCCGAGAACGAAAATGGGTGATATGGTCGTGACCATCGTGTTCAACGACCGAACCATGATTTGGATGAGGATAAGCCGACCCTCAGGGCCGTTCGTGCAGACCCTCTCACTTTTGACGGGTCCTTAGACCCGAAGGTCTATCTTGATTGGTAGGCCGGCATGGACCGATATTTCGAGTGGTTTGAGATGACGGACCACCGAAAAGTCAAGTTTGCCAAAATGAAACTACTAGGGCAGGCACAAACTTATTGGAGGAACATGGAGAACCTGCTATTTCACTGTCAGGAGCCCCAAGTAGAGACGTGGGATGAGATGAGGTCCAAACTTAGGAAGAAGTACCTTCCTACCTCCTACCGCTAGCGTCTCACAGACAGATGGCAGAGTCTCACCCAAGGAGATCGGTCAGTCTCCGATTACATCGTCGAGTTCGATGAATACTTTTTGCGATGTGACGCCATGGGGGAAAGCTCCCTGACTGTTTCCCATTTTCGGCGTGGTTTGTGGCCACACCTACAGTATGAGCTTTTCCGCCGCAAGGTGGACAAGTTGGAGGACGCGTATCAGGTTGCCCTCGAGATGGAGTAGTTTGAGGGAGAGTTCGAGTCTACCCAACGATTGGGCCCCATCCCTCTTCGTAGTGCCGAGCCTCGTAGCTCCTTAGGCCCATATCTAAGGGCCCCCATAGCTCGACCTCAAGAGCCCGCCGGTCAGGAGCCATTCGCTCCAAGGCCTCGCCCTCCCCCGCCAAGGGATCTACCTCCACCCCAACAAAACCGGCACCCATTGCCCGCCCCCCGAGACCTATTGTCCGTCCTCCAGCACCCACACCTCCTCCCCTGTTGCCTACACCCCTTGTCCGTCGGGAGGATAAGGGTAAGGGACCACTTATCGGAGAGACTAGTAGGTCACGACTGCAGTCTTATCACTGTCAGGGGTTTGACCAGTTTGCCAGCCAATGTCCCAGTCATACATTACTAGCCCTAGGGGACAAAAGGGTTGGAGAAGCTCCATCTTCTGGGATTGTGTCTGTCAGCTATGAGGCCGAGCCGGAATTAGCTGATGAATTCTATGAAGAAGATATAGAACAACCCATCGACACCCAAGATGCAACACTCGGATGATGACCACCTAGGGGTGATGTCACCACATTATGTCTAGGGTCATGCATAAGTCAATTTTTCTTCTTTGTGTGGTTTGTTTATGTGATTTGTTAGGAGTCTATGCATACATTTGTCAGTGCATGGTGAGTCTACATGTGTCAAGTCAAGTCGGTCTTGTGCAAGCTCGTAGATGTTAATCCCTTGCGAGTGGGAGGCAAGTCGGATCTAATGCGTACGTTGTAGACTTGCCGGAGTATGGGATCAGCTCTACATCCATGTCCCAGATCTAGTCATCTACAGGGACCCAGCGGTGATTCCTAGTGAGTCTTCGAGCCACCTCCTCCCCTTTGAGAGTGGCCCCACCTCGGAGTGTCCACCACTAGCCTCGTTCCCACAGCAGCATGCACATATCGAGTATATACGGAATGAGAAGGTGACGATTACTTGGAGTGGAGCGTACTCCGCGCTACCAGGTTGGTGACAGATCTGCCAGAGTCACGTGAGCAGCCGCACCCCTACTTGACGGGGTCGAGTTCTTCCCACCCGAGGAGAATTGATGGGAATCAACTCCGAGCACGTACATTTTATTTTTATCTTTATGTCCTTTTGTTTGTATTTATACCCTTGGCTAATTAAGTTTGCAAATTGTAAGGTATTATAAGCCAAAGGGTTAGTCTTTTAAGTCTTTGGGTTTCTATGTAATATGCCAGTGGGTCCAACAGGGTTCCCCACCCTCTTTCTCATTGGTCCACCTAGGTCTTAGGGCCCATGTGGGGTTGGTTCAAAGTCCAAGGTTGGACTTGGACCAAGGGGGGACAAAATAAAGAAAAATAATTTTTTTCTACCCCTTTTTTCAAAGGGGGCGCCCCCTTCTTTGTCCCCATGTGGGGAGTTGTTTAATATTTTTATTCCCACCTTTCCCTTTATGCCCCTTTGACCAAGGGCATTAGTGGTCATTTGTCCTTGGTCTAGGGTTTAGAATTTAATGTCTCTTGTTACATTTTAATCACTTTTAATGAGAAAAAATTACAAGAATTTGTGTGAACCTAGCATTGGGCACACCCCCCTCTCTCCTCCTTGTTCTTGTTCTTGCTTGTTCTTCATCTTCTTCCTCTTGATCCAGGGTGTGAAGCCCTCAATATTGGAGTGAATCCAATTTCTATCTTCCTCTCCACCACCGCCGTTCGTGCTGTCATCGGAGCCGCCAGCAAGCCGCCACAAGCCGCCATCCCCCTGCTGTCTTGAACTCCGAGTTCCAGAACAACAAGCTAAAGAAGAGGTTAGTTCTCCCAGCTCCCAGCTCTGATTGAGCTGATATTTTGAGAGCGTGTTCCTCTTTCTGTTAGCTTTCCAGAAATATAGATTTTGCCCCATTTATATCCCGTTTGATATTTTTATCGATATTTTAGATCCACCCCTGACAGTTTGCCAGTCAGCAGATCTGCAGGATAGCAGTCTGTTCTTATATTTTCCTCGTCCTCTTAGTCATCCCCCAAAAATCCCCAAAAATTCCTGCGTGATCCCCACATACCCCCTTTCCACCCATAAAACTCACAGAGTCTAGATCCACCGTTTTCTTTTGGGTCAAAATTCATCTTCAGGAAGAACTCAGTATGTCCTGTGTGTCTGTAAGTCCGAGCCAGTAGAACGCTTTGAGGAACAGTCATTTTCATTTTCAATCCATTCACTTGATGGATCTGAAATAACTATGTGTTGTAGCCCTCTGAGTCCTCTATCCATCGGTACCAACTTTGCATTGATCCGACACCAGATCTGGGTGCAAGAATTCTTTTCGTGAAGGCACGCAGATCAGATCCGAGTCCAGCCAGCTGAAGCAGTACGGGAATTAATTCCTTAGAAAATACGTCGGCACACCTTCGGTCTACGCCGCTCCCGGGGATTGATCAGCAACCCCCCAGCAAGCCGCAGCAGCAAGGAGACGCCCGGGCACTGCTGTACTAGTAACCGGACCCACCTGCTGTCCCGTAGGCCCCGCAAAACAGTGCCAATTAGCAGCCCGACTCTGGCCCGAGAGCCGTCCAAATTGCTGCCCGACAACCCGAGTTCGCTACTCCCGGGTCCCACATTGTAGCCCTTTACCTCCCTGCGTGGAGTGGGCCTTAAAATCATTTCTGTAATTATTGTTAATATTTGTACACCAGGAGTACGAGCTTCGGCCGGGGTCATCTTCCCCACGCCCGGAGCGTGGAGGTAAACTTGCCTCCCTCTTTATCACATTTACTCAATTTGTATATGCACTCTTATGCCGCTGCTAGAGTGATTGGGTAAATTAGCTCGTTATATCATATCAATCACTGCTGTGAGAGAGAGCGAGACCGTTCCATGACCCGATCCGGACATGAAAGTGTGAGTTGACCACCCCAGCTCTTTGTCGGTTTCTTAACCGCGCACGGCCGTACGCTTCCCTCGTTAGGGACAATCGCAAGTTTGCCTAGAGTCCAAGGATTACATATCAATTGGCGTCGAGTCGCATCCCGTGCTGCATCACACTTCTCTTAGGGCTATAGCATCCGCCCAGCGGGAGAAATAGTCTGTTACTGCCAAGATGTATTTGCACCCCGAAGAGGATGGGGGCAATGGGCCCACGACATCTGTTCCCCATTGGGCAAAGGGCCAACTGGGGGCTGTTGGATGTAGCTGTGTTGGAGGTCTCCTGGGGACCGTTGCATGCTCTTGGCACTTCTGACACGACTTAGCATACTTGCAACAGTCGTCGAACGATGTCAACCAATAATAGACCTGCTTTTTAATTTCAATCTTCATCTTCGGCCCTTCCTGGTGTGCCCCAACTGACCCAGCATGAATTTCCTTCAAGACCCTCCATGCTTCCCCCATAGAGAGGCACTGAAGCAATATTTTCTTCTTGGTGTCTACCACAATTCAGAATAGGATTCCATTTCTGACTTCATAGGAATCCTTTATTCAGATCAGCCTGATCTTCTTTTCCCTTTGCTTAGGTAGCTGCTGATGTTTAAACCATTGCACGAGGGGCTCCCGCCAGTCGGATGAGCCAACAATTTCTGCGGTTGCTATTTCAGGTTCTTCTGCACCTGGCTCTTCTTCTATCATGCTGGGGACCTACTGTTGGTTGATCACCCATATGTTGAGTGATTCATCAGGCGGGATTGCCAGGAAGCTTGCTAACTTTACTAATGCGTCGGCCTGCGCATTTTGACCTCGGCTGACGTGGTTTATTTCAATCAAGTAGAATTTCTCCATGAGTTGCTTCGCCTTAGTATGGTAGGGGAGTAATTCAAATTTTCGGACTGCATACTGTCCTTGGATCTGTTTGACGATTAACATTGAATCCCCAAATACTTGTAGCATGTGGATCTCCATGTGAAGCGCAACCTAGAGACCGATAATTAGAGCTTTATATTCTACTTCATTGTTTGTGCAGGCTTTGTTGATTGAGCAAGAGGTATGCAACACCTCCCCTTCAGGAGATTTGAGGATAAGTCCTGCCCCCGCTCTTATTCTTGTTTGTCCCGACGGGGATGTTTCTATTCTTGAAGCGCCGTAAAAGTGTAGCTGCCAGGTGGCTTGTTGGACTTGGCCCACTTCCAGGGTCCCATCTTCGGGGAGCTCCGTGATCAAAGGATAATCTTCAGGCACGGGGTGTACTGCAAAGAAGTCTGTAATGGCCTGGCCTTTGATGGCCTTTTGCGGCACATAGGTAATGTCAAACTCCATGAGGATGACAGCCCATTTGCCTAATCGCCCTTTGAGAACTGGCTGAGAGAGTATATATTTGACCGTGTCGGCCCTGGATATTAGCTTGACTTCATGCAATAGCATGTAATGCCTCATCTTCTTAGCTGCAAAAAACCAGTGCGAGGTTGACCTTTTCAATGGGTGTATACCTTGCTTCAACCCCGACCAGCCTTTGGCTGAGGTAGTAGAGAGCTTGCTCTTTTCCTTCTTCATTATTTTGGGCAAGCATTGCCCCCAGAGAGTATTCGGTGGCGGCTATGTACAGGATCAGTGGCCGCCCTTTGACAGGTGGCCCTAAGACTGGCGGGGTGTTCAGGTATTCTTTAAATTGATTGAAGGCTTTTTGGCATTCTTCGCTCCAGTGGAACGGGGTGTCCATCATTAGCTTGTGGAATGGCTGACACTGCCCAGACAAGTTGGAGATGAACCTTCGGATATAGGCTAGCCAGCCATGTAGTGACCGTAATTCTATCAGGCTTTTAGGAGGAGTCAGCTCCTGAATAGCTTTGATTTTTGAAGGGTCTATTTCAATTCCCCTGTATCTAACGACGAAGCCCAGGAGCTTTCTGCTGGAGACGCCAAAGGCGCACTTCATCGGATTCATCCTCAGCTCATGTTGCTGCAGCCTTTCAAATATAATTGAGGTCAGCCAGGTGATCCTCCCTCTTCTTTGTTTTGATGACTAAGTCGTCAATATAGCATTCAACTTTGCTATAGAGCAGTTCGTCGAATATTTTTGTCATTGCCCTCTGATAGGTGGCGCCAGCATTCTTAAGGCCGAAGGGCATCCATTTGTAATGGAATATCCCTTTAGGTGATCAGAAAGTCGTGTGGATTCGGTCATGCTCCGCTATCCAAATTTGATTGAAACCGGATGATCCGTCCATAAATGGCAAGGACTCATGGCCAGTAGTGGCGTCGATCATTACTTCGGTGATTGGCACCGAAAAATCATCCTTCGGACAAGCTTTATCCAAGTCCCAAAAATCCACGCAAATTCAGATCTGGCCATTCTTCTTCTTGACAGGCACGATGTTGGCGAGCCATGTAGTGTACTGGTTTTTAGCCACGAAGTCGACATCTATGAGCTTATCGACTTCTTTGCAGACCTGACTTGTTAATTCGGGCCTCATTCGCCTTGGTGACTGCTTCACCGACTCATCTTTAGGGTCAATGGCCAGGATATGCCGGGCAGCTGTAGGACTGAGGCCTGGCGTTTTCTTATAATTCCAGGCAAAGCAGTCTCAAAATTCCTGGAGTAGCTTTATATATTGCCCCCTCTCTTGGGATAGTAAGAGGGCACTGAGAAAGGTCGGCCTGGGATCATCTTTCGTGCCGAGGTTTAGTTTGACCAATTCATCGACTGTGGCTTGGCTGCCATCTTCAATTTCCAGAGGAGCTGGCTGTAGGTCGATGAAGCCTTCGTCATCTTCTTCAACTTCAAAGGCCTCGTAGATGTGTTCTTGTCTTATCTCGCCTGACGACGGGATTTTAGCTTTGCCTTGTTCTGAGCCGTTTGGCTGCTGATTGGGCTGGATGAGCAGCCCCTGTGCTGATGGCATAGGTTCTGTACAGCTTGGATGCTAGCTTATGGGTGGAGCACCCTCAAGGGCGGGATGACTTTTTTCAACTTTTCACTCTTGTGAGTCATTGTTGGGGATTATAGTTGCCTCCCTAGAGATGGACTCCCAGCACCTACATGGAGTAGCAGCTCCATGATCATTGTGCACCCGTGGTCGAGACGGGACCGAGCCTTTCAATTCAGCCGATGACTCGATTAGTTCATAGTCTCCTATGTATTCATCATAAATTACCCCTAGAGGGTCTTCACTCATTACAGTATAGGTAGAAATCATGTCAATTTCTTGATAGTCTTCTATAGAGAAACCCAGTCTTGGGTGCTGAGTAATTTGTAGCAATCTTCTGTCCATGTTCGGTGGATCCCATAATTTTTTGAACATCTTGTTTTGACTGGAAGGTTGACAGAAGGAGATCTGCTACTTCCTAGCCAACTTGACTACGCGGCTAGTTATGTACGGGAGCCCCATGATTGGGACAGGTGGATCATGTATCTCTTCAGGGAATCTGCAATCATCATCCCCGTTTGTAGGCTGCTCCTTGACCACATAAAACATGGTGGGTCGGCCATCAGGATTAGGGACCTCGAGGGTCTTCAATACTTTGACCGTTTGACAGTCCGCATCAGCTACAGGCTTGATGATCCTTGATGGGACCTTGATATCCCCGAGTAACTCTTTGAGTTTTAATGCCCCCAGTTTAGGGTAAATGCTGAGTTGAATTGCTCTAAGCTCTCCTTCTTCTTCAGATATGAGTGATACCTCTGACATAGTCAGGCGGTGGCGGAGGGAACCAATCGTCATATCTTCCCCTTATCCTGGGCTGGAGGGGTAGGCTTCTTCAGCTTCTCTAGATATAGGGAAGCATCTAACAAGTGACTTTCGAACACCTCGAAAGGGTGCAAGTCAGCGAACACCCTTTCTTCTTTCCCATTCCGTGGATATTTTATGCATTGGTGGAGGGTGGAGGCCACCACCTGATTTTGATATAGCCACGGCCGGCCCAATAGCGCCTTGTATGATGTATCAGAGTTTATCACATGGAATTACACTCTGGTTGTGAAGTCACCGAGTGAGAGTTGAAACTCCGCCACACCCATGGGGACTTCAAATTTCTGGTTGAAACCGACAATTCTCATATCCCTAACCTCAATCAGGTGCACATCAAAATAGTACTTCAGATATACCCGATAGGGGAGTATGTTTACCGCCACCCCTGGGTCAATTAGAATTCTGCCTATTGGCTGGTCATTCAGTCGCCCCCTCATGTAGAGCGGTCTATTATGGTTGACGGAAGGTAGGGCCATGTCTTCCTCCGTGAATGTCATAGCCACCCCTGGCTGTGCCTCGGCAAAACAGCTCTCAAAGTATGCCGGGGTTTGTAGGGCCGTGATAACGGCTTGTCTCATTTCTTCATCGAGGGAGAGTATATCCCAGATGGAAAAACTTGCAGGGATTCTCTTCAGCTGCTTCACTATTCTGTTGGTGGTTCTAACGTTGGTCAACCTCAGCTCTTCATACCTTTTATGCCTGCCCTTAGGGTATTCTTAAGGAGCTGGTTCGGGAGACAGTTCATCTTTTTCTTCAGGTGCCGCCTGAACTTGTTACGCCGGTTTGACCGGCTCCTTCCCTAACATAAATTCAGTGAGGCTTGGAATGCCCACGTAGTCTTTATTTGCTGGAGAAGAGACCACTGAGGGTAAGGTGGGAGCACCTTTGACCCTCCATTGTGGCTGTAGGCATGACCGCTTGCCCTCTGTGGACGTGTAAAATCGCATGTCTATACATCCCTCCCGGTCCCGCATCAACATTGGAAATGAATAAAGAAGACCCCGGAGAGATTGGATGCCCAGACTCTGAGGAATGTTATCGCACAACAAACCCTCACATTTTCACGGGCGCATGAAACCAGTAGGGAAGCAAAACAATCCCCCGAACACGTACACTGTCGTGAAGCCATCTCCAGAGTCCCAGCAGCAAAGAAGAACCCCAGGAAGGCTCGCAATCATCAAGTCTCTGAAGAAAATCAACAAACCGTGGCTAACGCGAACAGCAGAGTCCGTGCCGTCAGTCTGTGTTATGACAAACGAATCGAGTTATCCATCAAAGTCATCGATCAAAATGTGAGCATGCCGGGCCTAAAAGCCTGGGGAACGAAGAAGGGCATAATTTGCCCAAGTGTCCCTCCAGTGGCACGCACCAAGTGCCCTCTCTAGAAGCATACTAAAAGCCTCCTCCAGCGGCACGCACCAAGTGCCCTCTCCAGCGGCATACTAAAAGCCTCCTCCAGCGGCACGCACCAAGTGCCCTCTCCAACGGCAAACCTCGCCAGCCCCTCCAACGGCATGCTCCGAAGACGCTCTGCCCAGTGCACCCCCTCCAGCCACTCCAGCAGTGCACCCTTGGCACACTCTCCACCTGGTGAGGTTGACAGCCCTCCTGCCCAGTGCGGTCTTCTTTCTTCATCGTCCAACGAGGCTGCAAGGCCCTTTACCCGGTACATGGCATGCCTCCTTCATCCGGTGAGGGGCTCTACCGTTTGGACCTGCACGACCGGCGGTGACCACGGTGGTCACTACATGTGACCCTTAGCGCACAGCAAGATCACGTCTAGCCAGCTGGGACATTGCTCAGCTGTCGACGCCCAGTCCAGGCACGCAGGCACCCCCCCTGCTCGGAGACAAGACTGGGGTCAATTCCCATTGAATCCCATCGTCAGCGGATGTCAACGCCATCGGACAAATATGAACCCCTCACGACAAAGAAAAAAGGGTCTCATTCGGAAGCTGCTGGTTTTTTTGTTCGTGAGCTACTTGGCGTTCGAGAGCTGCTGGTCCGGCATCTCGGAAACTCAAGGAGCCCGAGGAAGAAGAAGCCAGTGGGAAAAAGTGAGAGAGTAAGTAGTAGAGAGGAAGAGAGAGAGAGAGGGGTTCTGAATGTAGCATGAGGGGACGGGAGAGAGAAGGGAGCCTTCGCCCCTCCTTGACTCGGCCCCTCTCCTCAAATGTTTTCCTTCTCTTTGTTATTGTTTCTCCTCCTCTTCTTGGAATGAGGGTCTTCATCTCTTCCTATGTCTCTCATGCCTATTTTGTTGCATTGCATTGTCTTTGGCCCGTTGGCCATGGTTCATGCCACCCTGCTCTCCGTGAATGAAAAAACCCTTTTTTTGTTGTTGTTCTGATCAGCCTTCACTGTATGGTGCACATTGTGGTTTGTTTTCTCCTTCCCTTAGGTTTTCTTGCTCTTTGGGTTGCCCGCTCTCCAAAACGTCGCAGAGTCTATCCAATTCAATGGGTAGTGTCTCTGGCGTGATGGCGTGAGGTTGGCCCCCTTTCAATCGTCTCTGTAACAGGGTCATTCTCCATCTTTCCTTTGTGGGTTTTATTTCAAAGCTTCTCATTTGGTCTGATGGAAGACCTTTCCTTTGAACACTGGTCGCCCCTTTGACAGCCTAGCTCCCCATACTCAACCCTGGTCTTCTTTTTATTGATGCCGTCAGTGATGAGCATGTTCTTTTCACTTAGCACCCCTTGACAGACCCATTAGTCGATGTATTCCTCGTGTAAATTCGGCCTGGTGCACCCTTTTTCATCCTCATCCGGTACACCTAGGTCAATCCCTCATCTAGTTACCTGGTGTACTTGCACTTCCCCTTCACCGGCACACTCTTGGGCACCCATAACCGGTCCACCCGTCGCATCTTTCACCCGACACAGCCCTAGCCCACGGGAGCCTGGTGCACCCTTTGCATCTTCGCCCGGCACACCGTCCTTGCACTTTGGCCCGGCACACCCTTGGCTTACCCTTGCCCGACACACCCTAGCCTGCTTAGCCCGGCACACCCCAACCTACTCTTACCCGGCACACCCTTGGCCTTCCTTTGCCCGGCACACCCTCCAACCCCCCCTTTGCCCAGCGCGCTTAACCTACACTGCCACCCGATGCACCTGAGCCACCTCCTCTACCCGGTGCACTCGTGGCTCCTGACCCGGTGCCCTCTCTTTTCACTTACCTGGCGCTGTTTTCTCTCTTGAGTCAGCGCAGCTTTTGCCCGATGCCCCGACCGACAGGTTTATGACTCACACGGTGTTTCTCGTTCATCAATTTATGAGTTTTTTGGGATTTTCTTGAAGGTGTTGCTGCATATGCGCACACCTTGACTTGTTGGGTCACGCCACTCCTTGTGGACGCGTACCCCTTACACCCCCTAGCTCTTGGGTCAAGGGGAGACGCTGTCGAATTTTGCCACAATAATTCATATGTTAAAAGACAAAAGGAAGCAATAGACAAATTAAAGAAATAAGAACAACCCCCCCTCCCCCGCGAGTCGAAAGAAGTGTGGAAGGCATGAAGAGGACTGCACTTGAACACCGTTGTGACGGATAGACAAACATGAACATAAGCATCAGCTGCATAATAAAGAAGAGACTTGACTAACATTTCTCATGTGCATTGCATGAATAAATGCGATCACATCTCCCTTGCATACCCTCGTACCATTGCATTCCACGTGTGCTTGCATGCAACGATCCTGCAGCATATAAAATAGCGATGTGTGAAAGATCGGATTACGTCCGGTCGCAAACCTTCCCTATGCATGAGGACTGACCTCCATCTCGTACCCGAGACCGATTCCCGAACTTAATTCCCCTGTTGCATCTGCTTGAATTCATGTGCGGATTTCCAAACAAAACTTTTTGCATGCATTAAACATGCATCCGAGCTCCGTTCATTCCGAACAAAACTAAGAGAAGAGCGCAAATGATAGAACGTGACCCACCGGCAGGTCCTCGCTCCTCAAGGCCAGGGGGGGCATTAATGCGGTAGCCTGGCGGCACTGACTCAGCAGCCTGCTTGCGTCGATGCAGCAGGTGGCTGCATCGACGTAGCATCCTTGCTGCGTCGGCTGAGCAGCCTACTGTAGACACCTTTTTTTCCTCCCTGCCTATAAGAGAGAGATGCTAAAGGGGGGAAAGGCGATGTGTGGGGGTGTGTGAGTGAATAACATGAAAAGAACCAGTCGTACAATGAATTAATCACTCACATGCATCGGTAGGTTGTGATCGCCACCAAGATGTTGAGTGCTAAAGGAGAGCACTACGTACCTTGGAAAGGGAGACGGATGAAGACACTCACCCAAGGATGCAGCGCTGGCGTAGGATTAAGACGGTCATCTGGCAACCGCTTAAGGATGAAGACGACTTGACGGTAGGCTGCTACCAACACTGTAGTGGAACACGGGAAGAAGACTTGGCATGGATCTGAGACGGTCTGCTGTCAGCCGCAAATAGGTGTGAGACGGTTCTATGAAGACCACAAACCCGTATAGACAGTCGGCAATGGACCATGTAGAACTTCAAAATCCTAAGCCGAGGAGCTCAATCCTCCACCCCTTCCGACCGGCCAGGAGGGATGGGCCTCGTGCTGAAACACTTGCTGACCTGCAAAACAACGCAAACGACCAAAGAAACACAACCCAAATGAGTTTATGAAGTGTAATATCTATGAATGCAAACAGTGAACCATATTCATAAGGTGGAAGAGTGTGTACCTGGGGGTTGGATTTTTAACCCCTATGGGGCTTGAAAAATAGTGGGAAGGTGGAGAATGCAAAGATGACAGTAAAAAAAAAAGTGAAGAGAAGTGGAGAGAAATGATGCAATGGTGAACAAATGATGGAAATGATTAAACTAAGACTCAAAACACAAAGGAAATGGACTACTGCCTGAGCCGAAGGCTTAAATGGATGTGGAAAGCCTTCCTCCATGACTGGACTTCATTCGAGAATGCGGCAGCACCTCAACGCCAATTCCAGAATCTCCCCCCAGGCGAGCTTGGACTAAGGGTGCTATTTATAGACCCTTGAAAGCTAGCCCGAATTAAGGGATTTCCAGCAATAATTAGGCTTTATTTTGTGAATAAAAACCATAGATAATATTCCCATGAGTCCCCAGGATCAAACGGCACTCAATTTGACTCGGAATTCATGAAGAAAAAGGTGGAGCAAACACCTTATTCGGCCATGGGTAGAGAGAGAAAAAACCTTCTGAAGCAAGGATCTTGGCCCTTGAATACGGTCATTCGATAGACCACCCACCTATATAAATGGTGCACCTGGAAACCGCCTATAAGGTGTCGATGGAAAATAAATAGTAAGATAAATAAGGCCATTTATTCGAAAATAAACCGAATCAGCCGGCGTAGGACTCTGGATCAGAAAATGGTCATTCCATAGACCGCCTGACTCATGAAACGGCCCATCTAGAGACCGTCTGACAGATGTCGGTGGAAATTAAATAAATGAGATAAACACCTATTTATCCACAGAACTGACCGACTTAGGACTCTGGCTTAAAAGCAGTCGTTAGATGGGCCGCCTAAACCATAGAGCGGTCTATCGAAAGACCGTAAATTAGGATGTCGGTGAAAAATAGAAAAGGGCGATAAAGACGGTCTTATGAAAGACCGCCCACCCATTAAATTGCCTATCGCTAGACCGCATATCAGGCGGGCGATGGAAAATAAATATAGGGTAAATAAGCCTAATTACCCTGAAAGACCAGGTTAACTCAAAGCCCATTAAACCCAAATTCGAGAGCAAGCCCAGTCAGGGAAAAAGTACCCATAAAATAAGTCCAAAGAAATGCCTAAAAATGGCTCAATGAGTAATGGGCAACTCGAGGCATCAAAAATAAGGGTAAGAAAATGACTCAACTCAAAGGTAAAAATGGGTGTCAACAGATGCCCCTCCTTAACGTCCTCTTTGCAGGGGGCGAACGGAGGCGAAGCGAAAGCGAAATGGAGGTGAAGTAGAAACGAAGTGGAGTGGACTGAAAAGCGGGCGTTAAGGTAAACGACACTCGTTTCCTGGCCAACGAGCGATAGGAATTTTCTGAAAAACTTCGAACCAAACACGGGGAATAGTCGAACTAAAACGACGCTAGCCTGGAGAAACTAACTAAATAAACGGAAGGAGAAAACACGACCAACCTCATTAAAGGACATATACCACAACCATTAAGGGAATAAGTAGAAAAGGTAAAGAAGCAGACCAAAACTCCAGGTGGGGACTCTTAGTCAACCAAACTAGGTGAACAGACCAGAGAAAAGCTTCCAACTCTTGAGTGGAATAGTTCCTCTTTTACCAAAAAACCATGAAGGCACAATTATCCATCATCAATGAGACACTTTCAGACAGATCCTGGGTCATGAATGCTCAAAAGATGCGTATGATGCATGCTTGGCTAAAATAAAAGAAATCATCAAAATGAATGCAAAGAAAGCCATAAAATAGAAAGTACTCGAGAATAGTATTGCTAGATCGAAATAATCAGGGTCAAGACACTATCCGCAGCCATGGCATGCGTGATAGAACCATCGTCCCCCAATCCTCCCAACCTAACGGCCTACCGATGATTAAACATGTGCAGCTAGATCATAATCATTTTTGTTATAGGGGAACATCAGATCCTGGAACATGTGAATAACCAGCTGGTTCTCGAGATAACATAACATAGATACCATATAGTAATGCATTAAGGGACACAGGATACAGAAGACTTACCAGACCGGCCGGTGAAATGACATGCTGCAAAAGATCATGAACATGGTTTTGCAATCATGCAGATCATGAAACAAGCCAATTGAGTCAAAAGACCATCAATGAGGCACATAATGTAGCAAAAATAAGACTTAAAGGATCATCCATTCTTGAAAGGTTGCATAGAAACGGTCTATTTAAGACTGCCACAAGTCAATAAACGGCCCAAACGGGACTGCAAAAGCTTAGTAGAAATTTGAATTTCATCTTGGCGTTAAAACAGCCCGATGGCCGACCGACAAATTGATTAACGGTCAAGATTTGACCGTTTCATGGAAGACGGGTCGTCACTCAGAGAACGGGCCTTCAATATAAACGGTCTGGGGAAGACTGTCTAAAATGATAAACGGTCTATCGGTGGACGGTGCTAGATCATCAGTTTCAAAAAAAAGAAACCGACCATCGTTTTCCCCATCGTCTCCCTCTCTCGTTCTCTCACGGCGAGAACCACCGACGAACACCTTCTCCCATTTTTCAATTCTCCCTCACCGAGAGACACCGGGAGCCGTCTCCTCCTTAGCCTAGCTCTTTGTACACACTCGGATGTGCATTAAGAAGCGGGTATTGAAGAGCCTCGCCCGTCGAATGGCCGGGGAAGGAGCCCCGTCGGCAAACCCCACGGAGGAGACGGCGCCGCCATCGGCCGAAGGAGAGGTGCCGCCACCGCCTGTGGTCGGGGGCGAGATGCCTTCCAGGGACGCCGGAGTGCCAGAGGAGGTGGGAAAGCCACCGGAGGCGGCGATAGTGGTGGAGAGACCGGCCAAGGGGCCGTCGTTGTCCGAGGTAGGCCACAACAACCCCCCCCCGCCCATTTCCAATTTTATGCGAGTGCATGGTGGTTTAAACAGGAGAAAGAGGTATACCAACCCCTTAGGAAAGATTGTAGGGCCCTTAGGGCCATTGCCGACTGGCGGGGATGGGGTTGAACGTCGTTGAGCACGGCCAATAGAAAGCGGTCTGACAGGAGTCGCCTAGGAAAATAGAATGGTCCGCGTAGGACCGTTTATAATGAAAACGGCCCAAACCAGACCGCTCGATAGGCCAAAACGATCCATGGGTTACCGCTTAGTAGGAGTTCAAAAGCTGGGGCGTCGGGGGGATAAACATGGTCTAAGATAGACCACAGAGGTGCTAGGCGGTCAACCTATGACCGTTAGAAATGGAATTCTGGGGGGATAAAAATGGTACGCACAGGACCGCTTAGCGTACAGCACGGTCTCCACCAGACCGTAGTGTGGGAGAGGACTCTGGAGAAGTGACACGGTCTGGGCTGGGCCGCTTAAAGAAGCAAACGGTCTCCAATCAGACCGTTAGGTGAACAAAAATAGTCAGAGGATGGCCGTTTAAGCATAGATCAACGAGGGGGGTATTAGAAATTCAAACACGGTCCGATGGGGGCCGCATGGGATATCAAATGGTCAACAGGAGACTGTTTGAGGAATGGAAAATAGTTCTTTAGAAGCCGTCAGACTGCATGATTATTATGAAATGAATGACTGATGAAAACTATTTAAATGCATGCAGGGAAAGCGCCGGACACGGATTTTGTGGCTCCAGGTCCGGGCAGTGTACCTGGCACTACCAGACTTCCAGAGGGAGCGGCTAGCTGCCACGGGATTCGGAGAGTTCCTGGGCATGGAGGTGGCGCGGCTGGACACCACCCTCCTATACGCGATGCACGACCGATGGGACCCAATCAGCCACACCTTCCTATTCCTGTGGGGTCATATGATCCCGACACTCGAGGACGTGGCGCGCATCACCGGGCTACGAGTGCACGGCACCCCGGTGAGTGGGAGGACGCTGACAGACTATCGAGAGCTGGCCTAGAGGCTACTGGGCTTGGAGCTGTTGAGACCAGATCGCCAGTCCACGATCCTACCGAGAGCGAGGCTGCTGGAAGGCCTGGGCTTGAGGGGTGCTGGGATCCCGGTTGGAGAGCTGCCAGAGCATCACCTGGGGAGGCTGACAGACAGAGCACGGGAGCGGGTGGCATCTGTGCCAGGACCTGAGGCGGACGTCGTCCTACGGTAGTTCCTGATGCTCCTGTTCGGCAAGCTAATGTTCGCCACCTGGGCGGATGGGGTGAGCTGCAGGTTGCTGCCCCGGCTGGAGGATGTGGACCGGGTTGGGGAGTATGTGTGGGGCGCGGCGGTACTCGCCTTCCTCTTCGACACTCTCAGCTTGACGAGCCAGCGCATGATGCTTGGCGGGTTCTCCCCGCTAGTTCAGGTACGACTCAATACCTAAAATGCTTGTGCCATTGCTATAAACTCTATAAATACTATATGCTGACACTTATTGGAATACAATGCACGTGTGGGCCTACGTGTACCTCCCCGGACTGGGGAGAGGATAGGATGTGTACCCTGACTGACTCCCCCTTGCGAGACGGTGGACAACACCTCGGGAAGTGGGCTCCCTGCATCGTCAGGTCCGGGCGATCTAGGATGACCTCGACGCTTAACCCTATGCCTCGGTAAGATCTAACCTTGAGCCTTGTGTAAATGTGACTATATGCTTGTATGCTGATGCAATTGCCTACTTGACAGGTTAGGTGGACACCTTACCAGAGGGAGGGACACGAGGGCCAACCATGGGTGGTGGCAGCCCTAGCGTATGCTGGACGGGACATTTGGCTTCACTGCATGAACGTGGTTGAGCCACTCCACTACCGAATGGTCATGAGGACCATAGGCGTTTATCAGGCAGAGGTAGAGTTCCCGACTCGCGAGAAGTCAGAGAAGCGCATCAGACGCCACGCACCTGGGCTGGCAGTGGAGATTGACTGGACCACACGGGCAGCAGACCAGATCCAGAACTGGATAGGGCTTGGGCGAGTGGTGCACGCCCAAGCCGAGAGCGACGAGGCTTACCTTATGGCCTATGCCCGGCGTTACGGAGACCAGGTCTTCCGTGGTGCGCGATGACCGGTACGACTCTAGACTCATGCTTTCTAATATGCTTATGATTACAATGCATTGACACTTGACCTTCTACACGCAGCTCGACCCACAAGGATGGATCGCTGAGCTCCAGGGATTGCTCCACTCCACAATCCAGCAGCGGGATGAGCTCCAGCGTTCTCTAGACCTCCTGGTAGGCTCTACTCAACCTTAGACTTAAAATATCTATGCAATGCTTTATGAAACTGACATGCCCCCATTTGTAGCGTGCTGAGGGAGCCCATCGTCAGGGAGCTGACGCGCCATCTTCCTCCTCCCCGCCACCCGTAGATCGTGCCGAGGGTGATGCAGAGTTTGCCCGGTCGGTGGCACGAGCCGAGGAGGCCGAGGCCGCACTCGCCGATAGGGTAAGCAAACCAATGCACTTCCCCTTTTGATATACAATCACGAATGCAACTAGCTATTCATGGTGTGTGTATGTGCAGACGACTGAGTTAGCAGCAGCGCTGAGTGAGGCCACTCGGCAGAGAGAGGAGGCGGAGCGCTCCCAGGTAGAGGCAGAGCGTTGTCGGACAGAGGCAGCAGCGACTGAACGATACCGGTCCAAGGCAGAGTAGGCTCGCATAGAGGCGGCGGAGTTGCGAGGAGAGGTGCGGGCGCTAAGGGAGGCCGTACGACTTCTAAGCGGCAGATCGGAGAGCAGTCGGAGCCAGAGGGTCGTGCCCAGCGCCGGTTACCGAGACTACCTCATGGGTTCCTCCGGCCATCGGAGGAATGAGGACAAGGAGCATCGGCGACGCCGGCGTGAGGAGGGGATCACCTCCATGGCACCACCATCAAAGTTCCATGAGGGCTCAGGTGAGAGCGGAGGCCCAGGGGAGGGTCAGGCCTGATGTACTACATGCGACTCATGTACTTTTGTTATAGATGCTATGATATGACATGTTTTTTTTTTCCATTTTGAAAATGTGTGCATGCTGACACTGACCGACTGATAACGAATTGTAGACTGGCACAGGAGAGTGAGAGAGAGAGATGGAGAGACCCGAGTAGAACTGGTGCAAATAAACAGGAAACTAAGGCAGTAGAGAGAGAGACGGTCGGACAAATGACCGCTCCAAGGACTTGACAGTCTCACAATAGACCGCTGTAAGGTGTCCGATCATGAGCTTAAAATAGGTCATAAACGGTCTTGACTAGACCGCAGAACTTGGGAGACGGCTCTTCCATGACCATTTTATCTGAGAAACGGCCTTCGAAAGACAGTTTCGGCTACCAGAGAGGCGAAGTGTGTAAGAGGCAGAGAAACGGTCCATTGAGGATTGCTATTAAACCCCTGCGGTCGCCCGATAGACCACAGTTTAGGAAACTCTGGTAGCTCCGATCGGGACTCTCTTGGAGAGTCCCAAACCGTGGGCAAGGAGTCTTAAACCGTACTAAAGCCTATCCTAACCCGTTTTGGGGCTATCCGACCTCAATCCTGGTGGGATTAAGCCAAGTGTTTGGGCTTTATAAATAGGGGGGCCCCCTAAACTCATTTTTCACCCAACAACCTTCTTCTAGGTCTTGAGAACCTTGCTAAACTTACCCAAATTATCATGAAGAGGGCTCTTGAAGGAAGCTCCATGGGTGAGGTTGCTTATGGTGGGCCAAAGTCGGTTAAGAAAGAGCACGGGGTGCTGTGGGGACTGATTTTTGTTTTATTGTTTATTCGAACTAGATCGTTCGTTTGTTATTATGTGCAGGCGTGCCAGTCACATATGTGACAATTTATTATGCGCTCGATCTGACTTGGTCAGTCGATTGTGAGGTTCGTGTCGAGACCTAGAATTCGTCATACAATAAAGGCTATGACATTAATTACGTCCTCTAAGAAAGAGGACAACCCTTGATTGATAGGATCGGTGCGCTGGATTCAGAGGGGAGGTGAATGAATCCCACCCTTAAAAACTTTTCGCTCAATAAAAACTAGAACAAGATAGACAAGCTGGGTAACTAATCAGAATCTCTTTTGAACCGAAGAACAAACATCTATCTCACGCCTAAACAATCAACTAGGGGAAGCGGAAGAAGGTAATCAACCTACTGCAAGATAGCAATATGAACGCTGAGACAATCTGTGAAAGGTGGTAGAAGATATGGAGCTAACGCACAAGGCAAACCACTGCACATAAAATTTTTAGGTGGTTCGGTCCTCCAGACCTACATCCACCCCTCACTCCCAACCGGAGTGAGGCTTCCACTAGCACAAGCTAGAAACTGCAGACTCAGTCTGCGAACAGAATGCTGCCATACAGCTTGACCAGGGGAATAGCCTCCCCTCTTCCTCCACACCGGAGGGACACCCCAAGTGACTCCTTGCCACTTGGAAACCAGAGACCGAAGTCTCTCTTCCTCCAGACCAGGAGCGGACACACCAGTGACACCCCGTCACCAGCAAACCAGAGGTCACAGACCTCTCTTCCTCCAAACCAGGAGGGACCCGACCTCTATCCAGAGAATCGGAAGAACAAAGATAACCAAATGGAAAAAGAAAACTAAGAAAGGAAAAATACACAGCGATCAGAAAGCTGTAAAGAAAGATAACATAGATGTGGCTCCCATGGAGCTGACTGGCCTGGATTTGATTCACGGTCCAGTAGACAGATCTTCAGTCGAGATTTCTTTCTTCTTCTCCACGAACTCTCACTCTCTCTCTTCTCCTTCTCTTTTTCTCTTTCTTTTTCTGTCACTCGATCGTGCAGGCTCTCTCTATCTCTTCTTTTCCCTTCTTCTTCTTTTTCCTCTTCTGCTGCTCTCTGCCTCACTTCTTCTTCACTCACAGTCTCGATCAGCCCTCTTCTGTTCTTCTCATTAGTCTTCTTCTGAGGAAGACATCTTCTATATATATATAGCGGCAGCTTAGGGCGTGTGCTTTCCACTTCTCCCGCCCAAGTGATGCTACCACGTGTCAGCATCTCAGCTTCTTGGATCACGTGCCAGGTGCCCACCTCGAGTCACGTGCCCAGACACATTAACCTCGTCCAACAATCCTGTCAGTTAATCAGTCGAAGATAGTATTAGCTTAAGACAATGTTCAGACTTCATTCAGCAAGCAAGGCAAGCATGGATGGCTGTACAGAGTTGATCGTGAGAGGCAAGACGAGTGTACAGACTTCTTACCACATGTTGTAATATGCATATATGATGCAGTGTATAGACTTGCTGACACTTGCTGCAGTATGCATGTGATGCAGTGTATAGACTTAAAGAAAGCAATTCATACACAATGATGCAATGTTCAGACTTTGATCATATATGAAGAGCATATGATGTATAGACTTGCTAATGAGTAACGTAGAATGCATCAAGCAAGATAATGCATGAAGACCATTATGCATACATGCTGGCAAATGGATGTACAGACTTCATTCAAGCAAGCGAGACAATGTCTAGACTTTGATGAGAACAATGCATGAACGTAGTGTATAGACTTGCTGAATGCCTAGCTATCGTGCGGATGTATAGACTTGTGTTATGCAGCCTAAGTATGTACAGACATGATGAGGTGCTAAGTGACAGAGCTGGCTGTAAAGACTCTAAGGAAACACAAGCAGCGTTATATAGACTTGAAAGACGCTAGATGCACAATGTATAGACCTTAACTCAATGTATAGACTTCACGACTGATGAATGCACTGCACTGAACAATGTATGGACTTAACGATGTGCAGACTTGCCAAGACAAATGAGCGATGTACATACTTGTGCAAGCAAAGTCTGTATAGACTTAGTCAGCAGACTAGCTCGATGTACATACTTGCTCGTTGTTCAGACATCATGGACGATGTACAGACATGCAAAGAGAAAGGCTGTACAGACTTGATGAGCGATGCAAGGAAAAGGAATGTATATACTTCCAATGTATAGACTTGCCAACTGAGCGATGTACAATCTTGAACAATGAAGCTTTGTACAGACTTGATCAAGGCAAGGCAATCGAGTGTATAGACTTTCAATGTATAGACTTGCCAAAGGGTCGATGTACAGACTTGAACAAGGCAAAGTCTGTATAGACTTTGAGGTTCACAATGTATGGACTTTGGCAACACAACGGCTGTACAGACTTCCACTCAACTGCGATGTATAGACTTGCCAAGGGAAACGACGGTAAAGCTATCAATGTATAGACTTTGAGTGCAACGTCGGTAAAGCTACCGATGTATAGACTTTGAGTGCAATGTCGGTAAAGCTATCGATGTATAGACTTGCAAGTCGAACTGGTGGCTATACAGACTTCACCTCGAGCTTCTACAGTGCAGTGTATAGGCTTAGAATCATATGAACATGGCGCTGTACAGACTTTGAGTGAGAGTCCAATGTGCAGACTTGCCACCGACCAATGTATTGACTTGATGGTTGTGAGACGATGGCCAAGATAATGCACAGACGGATGTATACACTTAAGATGAGTGCATGAACAGTCGGATGTACAGACTTCACTTGAAATAGTCTGATGTACAGACTTGGGCTGAATGCATGAACAGGTCGTTGTACAGACTTGTAAAGCATGAAGGCCAATGTAATGTATAGACTTACATGAGACGCTCAATGAGACGCTCAGTGTTTAGACTTATGCTGTGCAGACTTTGACTCAAATGTGCATATGAGACGCTGAACAAGACGATGCACAATGTATAGACATTAAGTGCAATGCAGAGGGCTATACAAACTTGGATGAATGAACAAGCATGAATGTATAGACTTTGAAAGACACTGGATGAACAATCCAATGTACAGACTTCCAAATGAAGTGATAAACGACACAATGTATAGACTTGGCCCCTTGACGAATGTACAGACTTGGCTTTGTGCTTGCTACAGGACAATGTCTAGACTTGATGCAACTTCAAAGCACAATGTGCAGACTTTAGCAATGTAACGCAATGTACACACTTCATGAGACGATGGATGTACACACTTCAGCTACGCAAGCTACAGTGAATGTATGGACTTTATGAAGACGATGCATGAGACGCGAACTCTGTATAGACTTGGTGTTGCGACACTAGGCAAAGTACAGACTTAGAATTCCTGCAGTCTATGCAATGTATAGACTTGGTGACTCGCGTGCTGTGCATTATGTAGACTTGAAGTCTTGCAAGCTATGCGGTGTTTAGACTTGAAGTTGCTGCAGCTATGCAATGTGTAGACTTCCACAAGCAGAGAGATGCAGCAGATAAAATGACTAAACATGCTTTATGCAGCAGATAAAATGACTGAACATCAAATGCAATGACTCACAGTGTAAGCAGATAAAATGACAGAGCATCTGAAAGACTGAACATATGAATGACTACTAAACTGAATCAACAAGGTCTTTCATGCACACATGCATATGGTGACTTATAGTGTTTGCTATCATCAAAACCAATCATCAAGACCACATGGGCACAACAATCTCCCTCTTTTTGATGATGGCAACACTATAAGTCACACTCACTCAAGTCAAAACATTCTCCCCATTTGACTTCAGCAAAAAGACATTAGTTTGAGAGAGGAAAAATATGCAGATATGAAACAATTGAAAGAACATTTCTCCCCTTAACTACATGAAAGCACATTCTTCCCCAAAGAGCAATATGACTCAAAGCAATTTCTCCCCTTTTGTTTTTTTTAAAACAATCATGCAGAGGTATTAATGCAGAGATGCAGATGCAACAAGAAATGTAATACCTCCCCCTAAGAATATGAATGCAGGGTCACAATTGATATGAGCATGATTCAATATGAGAAGGAAGCTCCCCCTGAAAAGATACTAATTGATATGCATCTATTGCATTTCTCCCAATTGATGTGGTTGAGATGGAGACCACAGTGGCATTCAAGGGTAAGTTCAGGTCAATGAACCAAGGACAGTGAGGAGAAGAGTTTCAAACACAAGAAGTTCAAAACAAGATTATCAAGGAGATATCAATCTCATAAATCCAAAATATAATTTTTTGAAAGTCTTCCATTATAAGGGCTTATGAATGAATTTTATTGATCAGCATGGTTTAAACATGATGTATGCAAGGTTTATCAATAAAATTCTGTATTGATATCTAAAACCAAGGTTTAATAAAAATGAACAAAGCCCTCATAATTCTATCTTTATTATCCTTCATTTCTCTTACACAATCAAATCTATTGACTTCTTTCAGAAATACATGCACTAGTATTGAGATCAAGCAATTATGAAGTCATGAGATTTTGTCTAGGGTTACAACAATTTGATTTTTGCATCATATTCAAATATTGCAATTTGTTCAACAAATTTTCATGCTACAAATTTTACGAGCACTCTAGTTCAGTGTACACTTTGTAACTAGAGGATATACCTTGATCAGAGGCCAATATCCCTAAGCACTCAGTGTGACTAACATTCATGCTTTATATGAACAGAGGTAGCATTTACACATCATGACACACTACAAATCATTTCTTTGATGAGTTAGTTGTATTTCTCAGTATGCATGCCATTGCTCTGCCTGATTAACAATCATTCTTAAGCAGAGTTAACTATGGCACCTCATGACACAGTCTTTTGGACATGTGTTTCTCAGTGACCAAAGTCATTGCTCTGACTGAAATTAACCCTTTAGACAATTCAGATAAATTCATTTGCTTCAAGTCAATAATAATTTCATGTACTTAACCAATTAAAGCCATGTGTTCAATAGTGTAGTTTTCAGAAGATTTTACAAGGCACATCATGAGATAGTTGGTTAAGGTTTATTAAACATGATTCAGATATTTTTAAGAGAATTACAGATAAACTCCATGAATACATTAAACTTAAACCACATGAATTATTTCAGACATTCATAAAATCGTATAATAGAAGATTCCTAGTTCAAGTATTTTCAGATTTATGATCGAAATAGTCCCATTGAAATCTTCATGAAAGACTGATAGAATTCTGATACCAAATGATAGAAGAGATTTTGAAGCTCAATGTTTCCAGAATATGTTCAAGGATTGTCAACAAAATCAATAAGGAGGGATATGCAATGAATTCTGACAAGTGTATGCATTTGACAACCTACATGCAATGCATTGACTCCCCCTCACAATATGCATTCAATCAATCTATTTGGCTTTTTCAATGTAGTGAAATGTAATGCTATTAACTACATGTATGCAAAGACATGCAAGGACTCAACATTGATTGCCATGCAAAGACATGCAATTAACTACCCCTGAAAACATGTAATGTTTGCCATGAAAACTGAACATATGTCTTTGTGACTCATGCACATACAGACTGCCCTATCAAAGCAAGGTGACCCATGGTACTAGGCGGAGCACTTGGTCTAAAAGACCACCTCACACATAGTAAGAACCTCAAGACAGATTTCCCTGCCTTTTGGTAGCTTACTATTTATATACCATAGTGGTCAATCATGATAATTCAACATGCAGTCCTATAGGCAATCCAGATTTTCAGTGAGCTATGCAACAGACAGATTTCAAACAACATTCATATGCAGTTCAGGTTTTCAGATATTGCAAGTTGTTTTCAGAGATTATGCATATCAACAATTATCAAACAACTGCAATTGACATATGTATGCATTAGATGCAGACAACCCTTTAAACTCATATATGCACAGAACGCTCAGCAAGTGCATGATCAGAAACTAATACAGATGGCAGATGATGAATGAATATGCAAAACAGATTTAATGTGCTATGCAGTAAAACTAAAAACAGGAAATGCAAGAAATTTACTTGAAAGGTTCAGGAAGGGGTTTTCATTCTTGAGTGCCTTGGATTAATCCCCTCTTTATTAATCAGCTTCCAAGGCACACCTGTAAGTTAGCAAACTATTTTGCACACATAGGCAACCAAGAAGTCTTGGGTCCTGACATGACAGTATCACTTCTAGTAGGTTTTCTCAGCACATTTTTAACTTGATGATCATTAGATTTAATCAGAGGATAACCATCCATCAAATGTCCAGATTTACCATAATGATGGCAAGAAGCAACAGATTTCTGATTTGAATTATGCACATTCTTATTAGCATGAATTATATGTGCATATGCATGAACTTTTTTGTTAACAGAATAAAAATTATGTTTACCAAAACCAGTTTGGTTTTGATATCCTGCCAGCCAACAGGTTGCAGCCTTGTGACCTGGCTTTCCACAGTTATAGCATGAAAAATTCACAGATTTTCTGGCATAGAATTTGATAACATAGGGGTTAACATAGTTCTTCTGAGCATGCCAACAATCTCTAGCTCTGTGGCCTAACTTACCACACTCAAGACATGCAAGAGTTTTCCTTTCAAAAATATTTTTGTTGTCATGGAAATTAACGAACTCATGATGAAATTTCTTCCCCTTAACATGCCAGCAATGAGCTGCAATGTGGCCCATCTTGCCACAATTGGAGCAATGAATTTTCTTATTTTGAAAAACATGATTTCTAGCATGAAATTCTTTAACATTCAGATTATCCTTTTTCTAACCGGTCACATGTTTTCTAGCATGCTTTTTGTCATCTTGTTTCATCACAAAACAGTTACTCATAAAGTGTCCATGCTTACCATAATAATGATAGGAGCCATTTGATTTCTTTAAAACATGACATTTTTGTGATGAGTTCTTAGCATGTAGATTGTTCCTTTGAATTTTTGATGTTTTATGATTTTTATTTTGTTTTTCTGTTTTGTTAGCCTTGTTCTGAGGTGAAGATGTGGTAGAAAGCTTTTCTTGTTCTGAAGATTTAACAAAAATAGTTTTCAGGTTGGATCCATCAACCTTCCTCATGACTGGATTGTAACCCAGTCCCTCTTTCTTACAATTAACCTTTGTTCCCAGCATTTTCTGAACAATGGGCAGTTTATCTTTTGATGTAGATGTTACATTTGAAGCATTTACAAATGATGTTATCAACTTGCTCTGAAGCTCTTTCTTGTTGATCTTATTGTAGCCCAGCCCTTCCTTCCTAGGGTTGATTTTTATACCTAGCAGCTTGTCTAGGTTTTTCTGCCCATTCACAAACTTTGACAGAGAGTTCCTCAAGTCTTGGATTTCATCTTCTAAAGAGGAAATGTGTAACTCATAACTGGCAATCTCTTGCTCACTGCAATTCATAGCTTCATTCAAAACTTTGTTAGCAGTTTTATATTTCTCAACTTCCTGTTCTAGATTGCTCAGTTTATCAGAAACTTGAATGCAAATAGTTTTTCCTCTTTCTAAGGCTAGAAGTCTCTCAGACATAGTGGAGTTCAACACTTTTAACTTCTCATTTTCTTTAACCAAAGTATCATTTTGAATTAACTCATCAAGAAGAATCTGGTCATCTTGAGATACTTTTGGATTATTTGGAGTTTCATACTCCCCATGCAAGTTTTCAATGTTTTTCTGCAACTCCATGTTTACAGATTTTATGACATCAGATTTTTCAATCAGCAATGTGTTCTCCTTTTTCAGTTTCTCTAATTTTCCTTCATTTTCTTTAACAGATTTTCTAAGAGAGTCATTTTCAGATTTTAGCTTGTTTAAATATGAGTTCACACTTTCAAAAATTTTTAGTAATTTTTTATACTGGTCATGATAGTTAACAAGAGTCTGATTATCATTATTTGAACTGAGTTTCTCTTTGAGTTCAGATATCTCATTTACATGATCTTGATTCTCAATTTTCAGCAATGACATTTATTTTTTCAGCATTTGAAAATCAGACATACAAACATCATGAACATTTTTCAATTCAGTACAATTCTTACATGGAGAACTTGAACTATCTAACCCAGTACCCTTCTTCAATTTTTTATACTGTTTTCTTGACCTCTCATGTGACTCTAATAATTCAGCATATGCATTCTCCCAATCATCTAGACAAAAATTCTCGAAGAGATTTACCTCCTCATCATCCTGTTCTTCTTCTTGATTGCTGCTATGTCCACTTCCTCGAGCCATCATGCAGCTTGTTTGATTTCCTTTCCCAGCTCTCCTCATCATCTCCAATATATCACTTGCAGATCTACAATCAAGGAAACATGAATGAAAGGCTTTGTCAGTAGCTGCCTTCATCAGATTCCAAGCCTTCTGATTTTCTGCACACATAGATCGATGCTTATTAGTCCATTTGGACTGATCTTTGGGTAGTCTATGTGGACCATGTGAAATTAGTTTCCACAGTTCTGGATCAGTAGTCGTAACAAACATATGCAAGTTTTTAAACCAGACATTAAAGTCCGTACCACTGAAAATCGGTGGATGAGCCATGAAGACAAATCAACAGGCAATTATGTGAAACAATATGTAGAAGACAATGATGCACCAAAACGCTAGCAGGATCCTCTGCAGATCGTTGGATCTGTAAGTCAGAAATCGCTCTGATACCAATTGATAGGATCGGTGTGCTGGATTCAGAGGGGGGGTGAATGAATCCCACCCTTAAAAACTTTTCGCTCAATAAAAATTAGAACAAGATAGACAAGCTGGGTAACTAATCAGAATCTCTTTTGAACCGAAGAACAAACATCTATCTCGCGCCTAAACAATCAACTAGCGAAAGCGGAAGAAGGTAATCAACCTACTGCAAGACACTACAAGAAAAATCGCGGATAGCGACCGACCTAGCGGTCTCTATTCAGTCGTAGATCGGTCGCAAATCTGCATTGCGACCGAACAGAGACTATCTAGCGACCGAACATGTCGGTCGCTATATACTAGTCGCTATATAGCGACCGACATAATTCGGTCGCAGTATCAGTCGTTACCAGAGACCGATTATAATCGGTCGCCTTATCGGTCGCTAATTAAGTCGGTCTCAATTCGGTCGCTATTCGGTCTCTAATTATGTTGTATTTTTAAAAATAAAATTAACCTATTGGATTTATTCGGTCTCA
Organism: Amorphophallus konjac; assembly: GCA_022559845.1. NCBI lineage: Eukaryota > Viridiplantae > Streptophyta > Magnoliopsida > Alismatales > Araceae > Amorphophallus > Amorphophallus konjac. Next base: position 72,844,073 of record CM040128.1, on the reverse strand, counting down.
ATTCGGTCGCTAGTCGGTCGCCAAGTATAATTATTTAATAAAAGAAATATAACGTATAGTCGCTATTCGGTCGCAATTCAGTCTCCATGCGGTCGCTAATTTTGCATTATTTTTTTTTTAAAAATTTATTTAAACTGATAAATAAATTACCTGATAAATAACAAATTCATAACATAAATATAAAATCAACTACACAGACAACAATATCGACAAATCTCAAATTCATCACATACAAGCACCTGATAAATAACAATTTCATAAAACAATAATAAATCAACTACACGGATCACAATCTCCACGAACCTCAAATTACACACAATTAAAATAAAATCACAAATTAATCATACATCCATAATAATAAAATGACAACATACACAACTAAAATAAAATCACAAATCCTCCACATATGTCTCATCCTGGTCGTCGTCTCGTCCAACATCATCCTGGTCGTCGTCTCGTCCAACATCTCGCGACGGATGATCCTGTATATCATTTAAAAAAATTATAATCAAATCCTTAATAAAGAAATCAAGCATTAACAAGACTTAATAAAGAAATCAAGCATTAACAAGAGTATGCCAATAGTTTAAGCCAGCTCATTTTCATATATATAAATACACACACACAATATAAGTTCAAATTTCATCTTGTATTTTAAAAATGAAGTTTGAGCGCCGAGCTCAAACCGGGCATCCGATTTGGATTCCGTCAGTTCTGACAAGTCACTTTCATCTCCCCGGTCGTATTGGAATGATCGGCACGGCCATCCGACCGGTATTTCGAATTTTAGACCCCCGGACCCGTCCTAACAGTTCATTTGAACTAAGTGTATTTTAAAAATGAAGTTTGAGCGCCGAGCTCAAACCGGGCATCCGATTTGGATTCCGTCAGTTCTGACAAGTCACTTTCATCTCCCCGGTCGTATTGGAATGATCGGCACGGCCATCCGACCGGTATTTCAGATTTTAGAACCAAATGCCCCGTCCTAACAGTTCATTTGAACTAAGTGTATTTTAAAAATGAAGTTTGAGCGCCGAGCTCAAACCGGGCATCCGATTTGGATTCCGTCAGTTCTGACAAGTCACTTTCATCTCCCCGGTCGTATTGGAATGATCGGCACGGCCATCCGACCGGTATTTCGAATTTTAGACCCCCGGACCCGTCCTAACAGTTCATTTGAACTAAGTGTATTTTAAAAATGAAGTTTGAGCGCCGAGCTCAAACCGGGCATCCGATTTGGATTCCGTCAGTTCTGACAAGTCACTTTCATCTCCCCGGTCGTATTGGAATGATCGGCACGGCCATCCGACCGGTATTTCAGATTTTAGAACCAAATGCCCCGTCCTAACAGTTCATTTGAACTAAGTGTATTTTAAAAATGAAGTTTGAGCGCCGAGCTCAAACCGGGCATCCGATTTGGATTCCGTCAGTTGTTCCTCCAAGTTTGAGAGAGTTTCTTGTGAGAGGATTTGTTCCTCCAAGTTGGGGTGCTGACTTCTTTGTATATTTCTCCACATCTAGTGAAGTTCCACTGTCGCCGTCGCCCGTGGACGTAGGGGGTAACCTCCGAACCACGTAAATATGTGTTCCTATCTTGTGTGATTGTTCCTTCTTCTTCCTCCCTTCTTGTTGTGCGGATCGAGATCTTGAGAGGTCACTCTGTCCGTCGGAGTGGTCGTGTCATAACAAGGATCACTTCCTCAAATTTAATGGGATTGTGGATCAAATAAGTGGAAAGGTAAATGACTGTTGGATTATGAGAGACTTGGAAAGGTTAAACACTCCCGACTTCAAGACTACGGTCGATGTAATGATCATACTTCATCCAAAAGCAATTCCCACCTCAGGTTAATGAGCTCATGATCTCCTTCCCCATTTACAAAGCTTGCATGAAACAGTGGAGAGAAATAATTCATGCGCCCGGGATCAAATACATATTCACAGGTAAATGGTGGAATAATCATAATGTACTGCCAGAAACACTTGAAGTGGGCTGTACTCTGCTAGTTTACTTATATGGACATTGATCACAATGCATGATGGGTACACACCATGACACCATAGCACTATCATCATCATCCAGTCTTACGCCCAAGATTGAAATAAAAGCTATGTCAAATATAAACAGCAGAATGAGTATATTGATATTCACATGTATAATGGACAATATGGAAGAAGAAAACACCATGAGAGTACCTTCATTGGTCATAGAACCCATCACGTACATGTATCGCTTGATCTTTGCCTGGCTTTCCTGTTCACGACCTTTCGGCATCAACTCCGAGCTAAAACCAGGAATCATGGAAAATACCTGAAAGCAATAAAATTCATTCAGTTGGAGACGGCAACATGAGAAGTTATCCAAAGGGGATAATGTGGCCACAAGACATAGAATGCAATTCCATCTCCACTAAGAGCAGCCAAAGTTTCACAAGTGGAACCCTCAAGATGCAGTAAAATACACCCCAGTCGTTTCCAACACCTGTCATAAATAATACATTTGGTTAGTACCAAGCAAATTAATGAACATAGAAAAATGTGAAAGCAATCAGCTTATCTCCCGTGATTCCTGAAGTATCACTTAGGTGTGTTAGTCTCAGGTGAACCTTACCTTATGATTGAGTCTCTCATCATAAAAATGAAAATTCACAGAAGGCCCATGAAGTGAAAATTTAAAAAATGGAATAGAGAAGTCTGCAAAAGAGCTTAACCTGCCCCATAAGTCCAGTTTCCATAATTAGAACATGGATCGTAGTCCAAAAGACATTTCTCAAACCATTCAGCTCCCATTCGCCAATCAATCCCCATATCTCGGACAAGAAATGAGCAAACAATCTGCAATAAACAAAGACTCAAATGAATATGAAGTCTGACACTTGCAGTTCATGCAAGCTAGTAACTGTGTGAGGAAAATTTTCCTCGCTAATGTAGTATCCTTGATTAAAGACTAACACAGAAGAAGTAATCTAGAAGAAGAGAACAAACAATCTGCAGCATAGAAAAGCTATAGAAAGACTTCATCAAGCGTATATAGTATAGGCACTTGTGGGCCTGTATACAAGTTAATATTTTCAGCGGTCGCTATTCGGTCTCCATGCGGTCGCTAATTAAATTTTTTTTTTCAAAAATTAATATAAAGCTACTATAAATCACCTGATAAATAACAATTTAATAAAATAAATAACCTGTTACATAACAATTTCATAAAAACATATAAATCAACTACACAACTCATAATCTCCACAAATTTCAAATTCATCACATACAAACACACAAATTAATCATACATCCATAATAAAATGGCAACATACAAATAACTAAAATGAAATCACAAATCCTCCGCATATGTGTCATCCTGGTCGTCGTCTCGTCCAACATCTCGCGACGGATGATCCTGTATATCATTTAAAAAAATTAAAATCAATTCTTTAATAAAGAAATCAATTATTCTTGAAAATTAAAAGCAAGATGTTTTTCATTGAAGTGAAATTGACGAATGATAATTTTAAACGTTTTGCTCAAATCGGTAGTCCGATTTAGAATCCGTCAGCTCTGACAAGTCACGTCTACCTCCCAGGTCGTGTTGGAATGATCGGAATGCCGATCGGATCAGTATTTCACATTCTGGACCCCCGGACCCCGACGGCTTTGATTATAAACCAAGTGCATTTGCAAATTGCACTTTTGAGCGTCGGGCTCAAACCGGATGTCCGATTTAGAATCCGTCAGCTCTGACAAGTCACGTCTACCTCCCAGGTTGTGTTGGAATGATCGGAATGCCGATCGGATCAGTATTTCACATTCTGGACCCCCGGACCCCGACGGCTTTGATTATAAACCAAGTGCATTTGCAAATTGCACTTTTGAGCGATTTGCTCAAACCGGTAGTCCGATTTAGAATCCGTCAGCTCTGACAAGTCACGTCTACCTCCCAGGTCGTGTTGGAATGATCGGAATGCCGATCGGATCAGTATTTCACATTCTGGACCCCCGGACCCCGACGGCTTTGATTATAAACCAAGTGCATTTGCAAATTGCACTTTTGAGCGTCGGGCTCAAACCGGATGTCCGATTTAGAATCCGTCAGCTCTGACAAGTCACGTCTACCTCCCAGGTCGTGTTGGAATGATCGGAATGCCGATCGGATCAGTATTTCACATTCTCGACCCCCGGACCCCGACGGCTTTGATTATAAACCAAGTGCATTTGCAAATTGCACTTTTGAGCGTCGGGCTCAAACCGGTAGTCCGATTTAGAATCCGTCAGCTCTGACAAGTCACGTCTACCTCCCAGGTTGTGTTGGAATGATCGGAATGCCGATCGGATCAGTATTTCACATTCTGGACCCCCGGACCCCGACGGCTTTGATTATAAACCAAGTGCATTTGCAAATTGCACTTTTGAGCGATTTGCTCAAACCTAAATCTAAAATCCTAAAACCTAAACCTATTCCCAAATCCCTAAACCTTAAACCCTAAACCCGTAAAAATTGTAAACCCTATAGAAAAAAAAACGTAAGCCCTAAAACCCCTAAAAACACTAAACTGCAGACCCCGAACCCCCTAAATCATAAAACCATAAAACCCTTAAAAATTATAAATCTTAAACCCTCCCCTAACCCCTAACCCCACTACGATCCCTTAAACTCCTAAACTGCTAAACCACCGATTGCTAAACCCCAAACCCTCAAACTAAAAATCCCAAACCCTAAACCTTAAAACCCTAAATCTTGAGTTACCCCTAAAACTAGAAACTCTAAAATCCTTAAAAACCACAAACATAAAAGACTAAATCTGAAAAACCCTAAATCCTAAACCTTAAACCCTAAAACTCCTAAACCTAAAAATCAAAAATCTTAATACTATAAACTCTAAACCATAAACCATAAATTTAAAATCATAAACCCTAAAATCACTAATAACATCAAACCCTAAATAAAAGAAACCCAAAAATGTAAACCTATATGTAAAACCCTAAAAGCCCCAAGAACCTTAAACCTTAAAAACATTAAACCCTAAACTCAAAACATTAAACCATAAATCTTGAAAACCTTAAACCCTAAACCCTAAACCTTAAAAATATGAAACCATAATATCTATAAACCATAAAAACTCGAAAAACCCTAAACCCTAAAAATCCTAAATTGTAATAACTATAAACCCTAAAAACATGAAAAACCCTAAACCCTAAAACCTAAAATCCTTAGAAACTAGACCCACTAAACCAAATGGGCAAACACATAATGGGCCGAGGCCCATATACTAACAATGTGAATCGCATCGGAGTGATTGCCCTAGCGGGTTGAATCAGGTGCTTCCTAACATATTGTTTTTGTCTGTTTTTCTTAAGTCGGACCACGATCTTCAGCTGATTTGAATTCGCAAACAGGGCAAGAAAGAAGAAAATCTGATGACAAACATACGTAGAAGCGGGGTCGTACTGATTGGAGGTTGAATGGGGTTTTAATGGGTGTATGATAAAGTTGCTTCCTGGGAGATGGCCTTCATCCCTTCGAGTATGGAACAAGACAACACAGAAGAAGGACAAGAAGGAAGCATGGGGATCAAATGCAAAACTCGCATAGGACTTACTGTTTTCCAAATTTCTCACCCACGAGTTGCATGGGGATCCAATGCTCATCCGGCAGAATTGACGTGCCTGGAGGCTTCTTCCAAGCACCCTGTAAACTCGCTTTTCTCTGACCCCAACACATAAATTCATCTACAGATGATCTCCGCATGTATCTGTACACAGGAAGGCGAAGCCTCTGAGCAACTCCAATTGGCACTCGCCTAAGACTTGGGCAACGGCCTCCCAGCCAAGAATGATTTGAAGAGGAAGAAAGCTCTCTTGGGTTGGAACAGAGGGACCTCGTGCCCGGCTCCCCTCACTGTTGCGAAGGTTAACCCGTCGTAGACCTCGGTCCAGCCCCCTACCTGAAGTCAAACGCAAGCACACGTAAGACACGAACTGATCGCACCACGGCCTCCAAAGTCTCCATTAATGGCGATGGTTATTGGTTAGGTCAGAATATGTGCATACCTCTCGGCCGGAGTACCACGGATACCATGGAATCTTAACGGTGAGGTTGAGGTGGTTCAAGGAGAACCTCGTAGCCGTGACGGGGACGACGGAATCTGTATCCCCGCTTCGATACACAAGTAGGATCCATTGATAGAAAAGTTAGAAATATAGGATAATTGATCTATTCAGGGTTGTAATATGATGTCTTCCCGGATTTGTAAACTTTTTACCTGAAAACCCATATCCGAAGGCCTGCCGCCATTAACTCCTTGTACGTTGGCAGCATGGAGAACTGGGCATCGCCCCAGTTTTTGATGAGCACGTCACTGTGTACAGAAAGCCACCAAAAGCATCACAGTTCTGAGTGATGCACAATTGAGAGATAACTACATAACACTGGGGAAGGGGGGACTCCGGCGGAGGAGGGGGGCTAGGGCGGAGAGGGGGCCGCAGGGGGAGGGGGCCGCAGGGGAAGGGGGCTCGGGCGGGGGCTCGGGCGGGAGGGTGGAGGGGGGGCTAGGGCGGAGAGGGGGCCGCAGGGGAAGGGGGCTCGGGCGGGGGCTCGGGCGGGAGGGTGGAGGGGGGGCTAGGGCGGAGAGGGGGCCGCAGGGGGAGGGGGCCGCAGGGGAAGGGGGCTCGGGCGGGAGGGTGGAGGGCGGGAGGGAGGGCTCGGGCGGGGAGGGGCTCGGGCGGGCGGGGGTCGCAGGGGGGAGTATAACGGGATCAGCGACCGATTGGCGACCGAATTTAGTTCGGTCGGGAGGGTGGAGGGCGGGAGGGAGGGCTCGGGCGGGGAGGGGCTCGGGCGGGCGGGGGTCGCAGGGGGGGAGTATAACGGGATCAGCGACCGATTGGCGACCGAATTTAGTTCGGTCGCCAATAGGTCTCAGATGTGCGACCGATTATTTCGGTCGCCGAATTGGTCTCTATTTGGGACCGACTAGCGACCGATTAAAGCGGTCGCTAATGCGGTCGCTATAGCCACTTTTTCTTGTAGTGAGATAGCAATATGAACGCTCAGATAATCTGTGAAAGGTGGTAGAAGATATGGAGCTAACGCACAAGGTAAACCACTACACATAAAATTTTTAGGTGGTTCGGTCCTCCAGACCTACATCCACCCCTCACTCCCAACCGGAGTGAGGCTTCCACTAGCACAAGCTAGAAACTGCAGACTCAGTCTGCGAACAGAATGCTGCCACACAGCTTGACCAGGGGAACAACCTCCCCTCTTCCTCCACACCGGAGGGACACCCCAAGTGACTCACAGCCACTTGGAAACCATAGACCGAAGTCTCTCTTCCTCCAGACTAGGAGGGGACACACCAGTGACTCCCCATCACCAGCAAACCAGAGGTCACAGACCTCTCTTCCTCCAGACCGGAGGGACCCGACCTCTATCCAGAGAATCAGAAGAACAAAGATAACCAAATGAAAAAAGAAAACTAAGAAAGGAAAAATACACAACGATCAGAAAGCTGTAAAGAAAGATAACTTAGATGTGGCTCCCATGGAGCTGACTGGCCTGAATTTGATCCACGGTCCAGTAGACAGATCTTCAGTCGAGACTTCTTTCTTCTTCTCCACGAACTCTCACTCTCTCTCTTCTCCTTCTCTTTTTCTCTTTCTTTTTCTGTCACTCGATCGTGCAGGCTCTCTCTATCTCTTCTTTTCTATTCTTCTTCTTTTTACTCTTCTGCTGCTCTCTGCCTCACTTCTTCTTCACTCACAGTCTCGATCAGCCCTCTTCTGTTCTTCTCATTAGTCTTCTTCTGAGGAAGACATCTTCTATATATATATAGCAGCAGCTTAGGGCATGTGCTTTCCACTTCTCCCGCCCAAGTGATGCTACCACGTGTTAGCATCTCAGCTTCTTGGATCACGTGCCAGGTGCCCACCTCGAGTCACGTGCCCAGACACATTAACCTCATCCAACAATCCTGTCAGTTAATCAGTTGAAGACAGTATTAGCTTAAGGCAATGTTCAGACTTCATTCAGCAAGCAAGGCAAGCATGGATGGCTGTACAGAGTTGATCGTATGAGGCAAGACGAGTGTACAGACTTCTTACCACATGCTGTAATATGCATATATGATGCAGTGTATAGACTTGCTGACACTTGCTGCAGTATGCATATGATGCAGTGTATAGACTTGAAGAAAGCAATTCATACACAATGATGCAATGTTTAGACTTTGATCATATATGAAGAGCATATGCTGTACAGACTTGCTAATGAGTAACGTAGAATGCATCAAGCAAGATAATGCATGAAGACCATTGTGCATACATGCTGGCAAATGGATGTACAGACTTCATTCAAGCAAGCGAGACAATGTCTAGACTTTGATGAGAACAATGCATGAACGTAGTGTATAGACTTGCTGAATGCCTAGCTATCGTGCGGATGTATAGACTTGTGTTATGCAGCCTAAGTATGTACAGACATGATGAGGTGCTAAGTGACAGAGCTGGCTGTACAAACTCTGAGGAAACACAAGCAGCGTTATATAGACTTGAAAGACGCTAGATGCACAATGTATAGACCTTAACTCAATGTATAGACTTCACGACTGATGAATGCACTGCACTGAACAATGTATGGACTTAACGATGTGCAGACTTGCCAAGACAAATGAGCGATGTACATACTTGTGCAAGCAAAGTCTGTATAGACTTAGTCAGCAGACTAGCTCGATGTACATACTTGCTCGTTGTTCAGACATCATGGACGATGTACAGACATGCAAAGAGAAAGGCTGTACAGACTTGATGGGCGATGCAAGGCAAAGGAATGTATATACTTCCAATGTATAGACTTGCCAACTGAGCGATGTACAGTCTTGAACAATGAAGCTCTGTACAGACTTGATCAAGGCAAGGCAATCGAGTGTATAGACTTTCAATGTATAGACTTGCCAAAGGGTCAATGTACAGACTTGAACAAGGCAAAGTCTGTACAGACTTTGAGGTTCACAATGTATGGACTTTGGCAACACAACGGCTGTACAGACTTCCACTCAACTGCGATGTATAGACTTGCCAAGGGAAACGACGGTAAAGCTATCAGTGTATAGACTTTGAGTGCAACGTCGGTAAAGCTACCGATGTATAGACTTTGAGTGCAACGTCGGTAAAGCTACCGATGTATAGACTTGCAAGTCGAACTAGTGGCTGTACAGACTTCACCTCGAGCTTCTACAGTGCAGTGTATAGGCTTAGAATCATATGAACATGGCGCTATACAGACTTTGAGTGAGAGTCCAATGTGCAGACTTGCCACCGACCAATGTATTGACTTGATGGTTGTGAGACGATGGCCAAGACAATGCACAGACGGATGTATAGACTTAAGATGAGTGCATGAACAGTCGGATGTACAGACTTCACTTGAAATAGTCCGATGTACAGACTTGGGCTGAATGCATGAACAGGTCATTGTACAGACTTGTAAAGCATGAAGGCCAATGTAATGTATATACTTTCATGAGACGCTCAATGAGACGCTCAGTGTTTAGACTTATGCTGTGCAGACTTTGACTCAAATGTGCATATGAGACGCTGAACAAGACGATGCACAATGTATAGACATTAAGTGCAATGCAGAGTGCTGTACAAACTTGGATGAATGAACAAGCATGAATGTATAGACTTTAAAAGACACTGCATGAACAATCCAATGTATAGACTTCCAAATGAAGTGATGAACGACACAATGTATAGACTTTGCCCCTTGACGAATGTACAGACTTGGCTTCGTGCTTGCTACAGGACAATGTATAGACTTGATGCAACTTCAAAGCACAATGTGCAGACTTTAGCAATGTAACACAATGTACACACTTCATGAGACAATGGATGTACACACTTCAGCTACGCAAGCTACAGTGAATGTATGGACTTTATGAAGACGATGCATGAGACGCGAACTCTGTACAGACTTGGTGTTGGGACACTAGGAAATGTACAGACTTAGAATGCCTGCAGTCTATGCAATGTATAGACTTGGTGACTCGCGTGCTGTGCATTGTGCAGACTTGAAGTCTTGAAAGCTGTGCGGTGTTTAGACTTGAAGTTGCTGCAACTATGCAATGTGTAGACTTCCACAAGCAGAGAGATGCAGCAGATAAAATGACTAAACATGTTTTATGCAGCAGATAAAATGACTGAACATCAAATGCAATGACTCACAGTGTAAGCAGATAAAATGACAGAGCATCTGAAAGACTGAACATATGAATGACTGCTAAACTGAATCAGCAAGGTCTTTCATGCACACATGCATATGGTGACTTATAGTGTTTGCTATCATCAAAACCAATCATCAACACCACAGGGGCACAACATTGATTAGTTTCCAAGACGGGGATGCCTCGGGGGATGACACGAAAGCATAAAGAATACAGACTAAATACACCAATGGATGCTATGGAATGAGTTCATGCAGTTGTCCATTCATGCAAAATGCAACGAGTTTATTAATTGATCTATTCATGTATTTAAAGGTTCAGTCACACTCATTTAGATAGCAATGTATGCTAATGCAAATGTATGTCCAAGATTTCAAAATGAATGCTCAACGTAACTGAAGACGTTGGACCCCTTTTTATTCATTTATTTGACTAGATTTATTGAATCAATTAGGGCTTTAACATTAACGCATCAAGAGTCAACACATAGTCAACGATATGCACATGAAGTCAATGCATTATTTTTATTTCATACATTAAGTCACCGCCCTCCTTGGACTAAGGTTGACGTCAGTGCACTTCATGCACTACCAAGGGTCGATGCTAGTATGAGGTTGAGGTCGGTGCACATTTTTAAAGGTCAATGCAAAGATGAGGTCGTCACACAAATGGAGGTCGGTGCATGTGAGATGGATGCATATATGGGGTTGATGTATGCATAAGGTTGGTGCAAGCGGAGAGGAGGTCGGTGCACAAACAGAGGTTGATGCATGTTTGAGTTGGCCTAAAATGGCGCGGGGTATTGTTTGGGGCTAAAACGGCGCACCGTGTTTGGGGCTAAAACGGCGCGCCCACGGTGCGCCAGGTGGAGGCCAAGGGGGGTTGAGTGAAATTATGAGTGTACGGCTAAAGCGGCACGGGGGGGTACCGCGCCGAAAAATGGCGCGCCGATTTAGGGGCGCGCCGGATTAGGGCAGGTTTGATTTATTTTGGGCTAAGATGAAGGGCCAAATGATTTTCTTGGGCTTGGATGTTAATTAAGAAGATTAAAAGGTTTATTCAGACCCCAAATGTTCTGCAAACATAGCCAGTCCAGACTTATGCGAGGTTCCTACTCGAGCATAGTCCAACATAGACTTATCACTGTAAATTCATCACAATTCAGACTAAGTGTTTAGTTAAAAATTGGGCAGCACGTCCCCATGCCCAGAGGGTTGTGGGGGCGAAGTGGAGACAGTCCCACAGCATCTGGGGTATGCTCCTTAAAGCCGGGAATGCCAAACGGTGACTGGCGGACTTCAATGGAGGGAAAATCCCGAGGGCTAGCCTACGAGGGGCACCAACACTCCACGAGTCGAAGATATCATTAAAGGGACGACCGAGATGGAAGGATACCTCGAGGGCTAGCCTACAAGAGGTACCTTACCCACGGGCACCACCATTCCTGAGAGAATATGGATTTGATGTCAGATTAAGAACCCTGTTAATGTTCACATGATAGTTCAAGGGGTACATGTCATCAAGGGACATGACCCCATGGTCCAATGGTGACTAAAAAAACGTCAATGGGGAATGTCCCCTCTCCCCGGCCACCAGACTCATTGAGGAAAATAGAAGCACATAAGGTATATGCAGAATGCATTCGGCCAATAAATCGACTATAGAAAGTCATATGCATATGAGTATATACATATGTGTATATACATATGAGTATATACATAGGAGTATATATAGCTATAGGGGTTAGCTGGTTAGCAGATTAGCCTCCGGAAATCGTAAACCAAAATGAATCAACTGGAGAAGACAACCCTTCATACAGTTGATGTGCAGCTACAGGGAAGATGATGATATGAGGGTACCATGTGCCCAGACTGTAGGGATGGTCCCATCCTCCTCAGCCCACGACTAGGGATAGAAGGGGTAATAAATGGTCGGTCCCGGGGTTTGACCAGAGAGGCACAACCCTCCACCAAGACGATCGAAACCTGATACAAGCATATCACTGGAAAACAAACCCCGGGGAGAGGGGGGGATGGTGTTAATATTGCCCAGAGAAATATTTGGGTGCATTCGGCATTAGAAAACCAGACAATCACACACAGAGCATAGGGAAAAGGAGTGCAATCAGATGGAAAGAAATAGTTCAAATATGCATCAACGCGTTCATCTAAACCCAAAGGGAAAACATCATGTAGAACATTATATACAACTGCGGCTCAACGTTGTCGCACGAAGCCGACTCCCGGCTTGGGGAGGAAGAGAAAATGAAAAGAAAGAGGTAGAGCACAATGGCTAAGAAGAAGACCTAAGGGCTCATATCATTGCCCATTCCATTACATCGCTCGTCAGAGCTATCTTGACAAAAGGAGGGAAGATAGAAGAGGAAAAATCTAGATGACTTCCACAAACCCACCTCGAATATCTGCAGCAGGGAAAATAGAGTATCGGAAACGTGCTCTTCGCTCCCCTTTCTTCCTCCCCAAGCTTCTCTTCTCTTCTTTTTTTTTCTTCTATCTCTCTTCGTGTTCTCTCTTCTATGCTGGCTCTCTCCTTGTTATCCCCACCGCTATTGGCTTCGCTCGCTCTTCGACAGTAGATGATTGATATATATAGCAGAACCCTTGGCCTGGCTTCACCCAACGTGGGGATAGCACCCCGGATAAGGGGTTTGCACTATTGCTCACCGGGAACATGGGCGTCGGAAATAAGTAGTGCGTCGGATTAAGGGGCACGCCGGATTAACTCCTGTTGTCGTGTTCATTTAACACGGGCCAGACGATGGTCCTTGGAGCGGCTCTGGGAGTCACTATGATCTTTCATCTCACCATGGTCTTGCCAAACCACGGTGGGAGGCATTGATAAGGCTTTCAGGCCGCTGAACGACCGCCAGCGGAATTTTGTGCATCTTCGGCTTGGACACGTGGTTTTTCCACTAATATGGGCCTCGGCACTATGGCTTGTGATGCCTGCTCGGCTTAACTTGGCTTCGTAGCTTTCTCGGGGAGTGAAATACCACCCGGGGTACTTTCGCCTTGACTGGGAGATCATTTGATCACTAACGGACCCGATTTACTGAGAAGACGTACCCATGCCGGGTTATCTGGGTCTTTCGCCGACGGAGCCTTCGATCCCTTGTTCTTAAAGGGCCAAGGATGTTTTATCACATCGGGAGAATTTTTCTTTAAGGTGGCGAGCCACCATGTATACCCTTGTCCTTGGTCGGACAACGGATGCTGCTCGTGCGGCACAACCGAGTCGATGCCGGTTCATTAGGCAGGCTTGTCGGCACTACCGGTTTGTTGTGGATTCTTCTCGATTCTCCCGAGGTGAAGTCCCTGGTGTTCAAACCGGGTGACCTGAGGCTCTGGCAGCTTGAGAAGGCTTCGGGGCATTGGTGTCCTTCGGCTTCTTTGCTTCATCTGACTGGCAGAGACCCATAATGGCCCTTAAATCAGCGCGGTAGTTAATCCGGCGCGGCCAGGAGTCTTGGTTAATACAGCGTGCCTCTTACCAATGTGCCATTTGGAGTGGAGAGGGTTAATACGGCTTGCTATTTAGCGCGCCAGATTAACCCAAGAGGGTGCCTTGATTCGAATTCGGGTGGGGGAGGTTGAATCCGGCGCGCCCTTTTGGCACGCCGGATTAAGCCCATCAAAGGCCCCTATAAACCCCTTCTTTCTTCTCTTTCTTTCCTACTTCAGCTCATTTGTGTTTTGACTTTCTCTCTCTTCCTCCCCTCTTGAGCGTGGCGGCGGCAGTAGAGAGTGGTGAGTGGGAATTCGGGTGTTAACCCTTTGTTTTCTAGGCCTTGGGAGGCTCCTTGTAGGCTTGTCCTCGGAGCTGCACCCCTGGGTGTCCTATTCAGCCCCGGCGTGGCACCGACGGCCTTTTTCAGGGACCGTCACTTAGTGGATGAGTTCCCGCTTCGCTCTGGAAAACTCCCGGGCTGGGGAGACTCTGTCGGATTTTTTTCAGAATGACTTTGTCTTCAACAACTGCTTTCTGACTTTGTTTGCTTTCTTTCGTATTTGTTTTTGATGCAGATACCATGGCATCTGACTCTTGTTCCTCCTCCCGTGCTGTGGTGACGTGGAGGGATGTTCATTCTCTGGACAGAGACCATGGCAAGCTGGCCAGAGTGGCAGAGTCCTCTGATTCGGAGACCGAGATAGTGGACACTGATCGCCTGCTGGTCATCGGGAGTGACTCTTTCAAGTATGAACGCCCTGACGGCTGTAGAGTAGATCATCCCAAGGACAAGCACTTGATATCTTTTCTGAAGGGGTTCAATCTCCAAGGAAAGTGGGATTTGTTCCTTGTTCAGAAGGCTGAGCAGGCGTTGCTTGTAGGGCGGGACAACCTTACTGATTTTGTTGTGAGGGGAAGACCCATATAACTGCCCGGGGAACCAAGGAAGTGGGGTGCTGTGCTTGGACACCAAGAGCTGTCCCCACAAGACTGGCTATTGACCAGGGCCCCTGAGTTTGTTCCTGCCAGGCGGAACGAGAATGCGGGTCGCGTAGACCGGGAGAAGCCATCTTTTGGTCTATTCTTGGCACCGCTAAAGTGGGGGTACCGAGATGAGCCATTCTTGTTAGACTGCCTAGCAGTTCGGTTCAAGCACCAAATTTTTGTGGGGTGGTTTGCCGATTTGAAGGCCACCAACGCCCATGCTTTCAAGCCAGGGGTAGTAGAATTTATAGATTTTGTCTTGCAGCACTATGCACCTATCTTAATCAGAGCAGGTGTGTATCATAGCGTATATGCATCGAGATACCGCTATCCCATCTCAAAGGGTCTTTGTTGTGATATGATTGAGGTTTTCTGTCCGGAGTATAACACCTTTTACACCTCAGAAGGATGATGCATCCCCTAGTTGATGTTTGTGTTTGGTATTTGGTTTTAATGATAACAAAACGATTGTGCTTGTGTGTGGTTCATTGAGCAACATGTTTATGTCGTTGATTGATGAGTTGCAGTGATATGAATCTCTTGTGTTTAAGGAACTAATGCTATATTTATCTTGGCTTGTAGGAACAAGTCCATGGCTCATGCTTGGAACTCAAAGGAGCGCATCAATGAAGTTCTTCTTCCATAAGAGAGTTATCTTTCTCATTGCATTGCATTGACTCTTACTATGTTTTATACACTTCATCAACAAAGGTCTTTCGTGGTTCCTCCATATGAGATTTGGGTCATGATTTTATCAGAATTTCTACATGCCTCTTGTATACGCTCATATTTGCCTAAAAAGCATGGCTTAAGAAAGTGTTTCTTGTTTGAGAAAGATTGGGCTCCTATGTGCTTGAAGTTGTGATATGGAATGAAGTCTCAATAGCTTTTTATGTATGGTCTTGAATGCACTCCATGCATACTCTTTATAGGGTCTTGAGGCTAGTTAAATGTTTGAGTTCATCATGCAAATCTTAGAAGAAATGAGTTGTTAGTGCTCAAGCTTGAATCTCGTGAGAACTTTGGTAAATTTAGGATTGAATGATGCTCATATACATTGCATAAACACTTGGCAAATTAGACCCAATCGCATTATTGAATGGCATCCTCATGATATATGAAATTTGGTTCAATGATGCTATCTTATTGCACAAATTTGATAGCCATATGATCTTGATATTATGTTATAGTTGATTGAGTTTTCCAAGTGTTTTCATTCTCCTTGTTAATGATTTAATGTATGTACTTCATGCATTCATCACTTGGGATCATTGGGCATGTTTTCTTACATGTTTACTAATGTTTTTATTTTTTCTGCAGGTTTAGGTCGACCTAAAATTACTGTAGCTGGAGGTCGACCGCCAATGAGGTTTAGGTCGATCAAAATTCCCAGTGATGGGAGTTTTCAGCCCTTCAGAATTCCGGTCGACCGCTAGCCCCGTGTAGGTCGACCGCCAACGGCGAAAAGTCAAAAACGTGATTCCGAAACTCATCTAAACCAAGTCAACAAGTGCCTAACCTTTCGTCCCTTTGTCCCTGGGTTGGTGGTAGACTTATTAGAGGTCTTTTGGAGGACTCTAGAAGGGTTATGATGGTCTTTTGGTCTCCTCTATATTTGCTTAAGTGAGAGCTACGAATTTAACATGCAATAACCCTAATTTTTCCTTCTTGTAGGTGAAGAAAGAGGATATAGCAAGGAAGAGCTCAAGCCAAGAGGATTTGAGCTACATCCAGGAGGATTTGGAGATCGTGGATGAAGAGAAAGTGAAGCGGATTGAAGAGAGATACGCATTGACGTTCAAATTGACGGCATCCGGCTTACCTCCGAATCAAGCATCGAAGGGGGAACAACTTCCACATCTTACTCCTATCCATTTGTGATTGTTCTTAAGGGTTTCATTTGTGTTTGAGTATATCTTAAGTATGTGTTTTCATTTCCTCAACTCATAAAGATTTCCGTGTGTGTGTGACCGTCTATGTATGGTCGTGTGATTTCGGTGCTGCGGGTGTTACAGCTCGTGTTTGTGTATGTTGTTTGCTGCATTTGTTGCGGCAAGTCTGTGTGCATTGTGATCTGGTGTTGGATCGTGTTGGAGACTCTGTCTCCGTGTTTGTGTGTGTGTTGGGGCACGTCCCCGTGTGTGTGTGCATGCGTATTCCTACGTGTGTGTGTTGGAGCGTTGCTCCGTGTTAGGGATTCATCCTCGTGTGTGTTGGAGCGTTGCTCCGTGTTGGGAAGTTTTCCCCGTGCTGGTCTATCTAGCAAGTGGAGCCTTACCAGTTGGTAAGGGGTGGACGTAGGGAGCCCGTCGTGGTTCCGAACCACCTTAAAAATCTCCGTGTCCTGTGGTTTGTCTTGTGTGGTTGTCTCCTTATCATCTACCTCATTCACAGGACATTGTGTTTCAAATCATACATTGTTCACACACATTGCTTGATTGTCTAAATTTCACTGTGTGTCATACTTGCTTGACAATTGTGTTTACTTGCCCGAGTGAGTCGGAAGAAATTGAGTGAACTTAGCTTACACTGTCTAGGTTAATCCGTTCAATCTTGTCAAAATTGTTAATTCCGCATAGTTAGTTTTTAATTTACCATTTTAAGTGGGGGACAATTCAACCCCCCGTTCTTGTCCGCTCACCTATCCGGGACCAACAATTGGTATCAGAGTATGGCTCTAATTTCTTGGGTCTAACGACCTTTAGAGTGATCCCTATCGGCGAGTTTCATTGAGCATCATGTCTTGTAGTGGTTCATCTTCTCTTCCTCCTCGTTTTGATGGTCACAACTACAATTCTTGGAGAAATGGCATGTGTACCTATCTTGTAGTCTATGAAACTGAAAGTTGGAAAGTGTTATGCAATGGTCCATATAAACTCCCTGCAAATGAAACCAAGTGGAATTAAAAACACATAAAGAAAAATGTTGTAAATATGACTGCATTAAATATCTTGAAGAATAGCATAGAATCTGATGTGTTTTCATGTTTCTCAATGTGCAGATCTGCAAGGGAGCTTTGGGATGTGCTAGCATGCAAGTATGAAGAAGATGGAAAGGATACATGCATAATGGCTCATGGAGAAGGTGAAGGTGAGGTAAATTCTAACTCCGAAAAACCTTCAATTGAAGAGTGGCAATTAGCATACACTGATTTGTATGAAAAATGTAAAAAATACAAATCTGAAATCAAGAGATTGAAAAAGAAGAATGATGGGAGTGTGCATGTTAATTCTTCATGTGAAAATTGTAAAACTTTGGAATCAAAAATTGAAAATCTAGAAGAACAAAATGAATGTATAGAATCCAGAGTTGAATTGTTCTCAAATGAAGTTTCTTGTTTGCATGAAGAGATTAAGAATGTTAGAAGATCTAGTGTCTCTCCTGCATGTGAAAATGATTGTCATGAATTGTGTGAGCATAACAAAACCTTGTTATCTAAAATCTCCATGCTTGAGAAAAATGAAGAATCTCTTAAGAACAAGCTGGCTTCTTTGTCTGACGATGATAAGATGTTTGAAAAACTTCTTGATAATGAAATTGACAACAAAAGCATCATGGATGAAAATGAAAATCTCAAAAAGAAAAATGGTGCTATGTTGATTGAAATCTCATTGCTTGAAGGTAGTTTGAAGAGTTTTGAAAAACTTGAAAAAGAGATTTCTCTGTTGAAATATGAGAATGAACAATTGCTTGGAAAGAGTTCAAAGCATGTTGAGACTGAAAAAGTCCTTGAGAAATTGACTGAAAAATTGCATACCATAAATGAGGAAAACAAGGAAATTTTGAAAGAGAATGAAAACTTGGAATCTGTGAATTACTTGATCAGTGAGAAAATCCTTGCATGTGAAAAAGTGATAAATGAGTTGAAAAATGACTTGTCTAGATTTGTCAAAGGGAAGGAGAGCTTAGATAAAATGCTAGGTGTTAAGGTGAATTTTCAAAGAGAGGGTATTGGATACAACCCGGTCAACAAAAAGCATTTTGAATCAAAATTGAAAACCTCTTTTGTTCATGCCTCCAACATTCCTAGCACTTCTAAATCACCTCCTCCCCTTTCTCAAATGAAAACTTCTAAAACTGGTTTTGAGAAGAAGAAAAATATTGATACAAAACCATCCATGCCAAATAGAATTCAAAAACCAAAGTCCCATGTTGAATGTTTCTATTGTGGTGTGTTTGGCCATGTTATGAAAAATTATTTTCTGAAGCAAAAAGATGAACTTCATGCCATGAATGCTAAGTTCAATGTTCCAAGAAAATTCAGTGACAAACATGCTTATCATGCTCAAATTTTTTCATCTAAAAATGGAATGTTCTATGAAAAAATCAAACGTACAATGAAAAATCATTCGGTGGAACTACTTCTCTCTGTTGTTTTCATTGTGGAAAATATGGGCATGTTATGAAAGAATGTTGGTTTTTGAAAAATGATGATTTCCTTGCCTCTAGAATGAATGTTGGGTTTAACTCAGTTAAATCTAGATCTTTTGAAAATAGAAGATGGAATGTCTTTGAAAATTCTTTTGCTCCTAAGAGGAAGTCTTTTGGTAAAACTGTCTCTCCTCAATGCCTTTATTGTGGAAACCATGGACATGTCATTGGGAATTACAGGATCATGAAGAATGATGATGTTGTGACAATGAAAAGGAAGAAAGTATTTGGTGGCAATGCTACCAACCTCCAGGGACCCAAAAGGCTTGGGTGCCCAAATCTGTTGAATGAATTATCTTGGATGTAAGTGTGTCTTGAGGTAAATAAAGAATGAAAGTGGTTCAAAATGGGGAACACGACACACTCATTTGGTAAAACCCCGACTTTGTTCTTTTATTGTCAAACTTGATGGTTTTGATGCTTTGGTGTGACATTTTGGTGTGTCCTCATGTTATGTTTTGAATTCTTCACAAGTCATACATGTACTCATCAAATGAATTTTTGATATATCAAATGGTGATGTGTGAAATGACAGGTTAAGCCTATTAGGAAGCCATCACTATGCGTGAGTTGGACTTTTGAATTAAAACCTCCGCCGTGTACCAAAATTCAGAAATTGAATTGCCATCACTATGCTTGGCTTATGAGGAATCATGTGTCTTGAATAAAATTTTCTGAACTATGGACTTGGTTGATCAAATGTAACAGTTGACATTGACTGTTGATCATGGCTCAGTTTTAAGCTCATAGACCATGTGTGATTGCTCTGTAAAGTGATAAGTTGTTTGACATGTTTAAAAATCTTTTCTCGATTATAGATGCTCAAACACTTGTCTTGCTCACTTGTCAAATTCTGTGTGAAATCATTGGACACTCGATCATTTACATATTCACACATGCATGGCACATCATGTTCGAACTATAGCATATGTCTCATGCATTTTTTTAATGATCAAAGTTGAACTGTTGGTTCTAAGGAAAATGGTCCTTCGTGATGAAATCTGAAATAAAATGCTCATGATTCAGTTCTAGATTCTATGAAAAATTCATCCTCTGAATTCATGAGTTTCATGCTTGCCTGAGTATTTTAAAAATGCACAAAAATTGGAAAACTACATTAAAAAAATGCATTGACACATTTACATATCATTCATAGATCATGCATTGTGAATTTGAGTCGCATGCATACTTTGACTTATTTATCCTTGAATGTCATGATTTATGAACTAACAAAATCATAAAAAGATGCATATTGCATATTCATCCATGTAGGGAATATGCATATACTTTATGATAATTGCATATCTTGAATCATGAGTGCCTGCATGAATGTTTTGCTGAATCTGTGCATGTTTGCATGTATTAGGTTACTCTCCTTGAATTTTCTAAGACCTTATCCCCTTGCTAAATAATAATGCAATGGTTTGGTTCATATGTGATACATGTCATATACTAAGGGGGAGGATTTATTTCCGACCGTACATACATTTAAGGGGAGTCATAGCTATGTCTTGACAAATTCATTTTATACATGAAAAATAAAAATTCACTCCCACACTCGTGCACATAATGAATCTAATGACTTTCATTGATAAGGATTTAATAAATTCCTTCCAACACTTTAAAGGGAACTTGAATCTCTACATGGACATGAAAGAGTAATCATGAGGAAAAAGCTACCTACCCCACAAAAATTCAATAAGTGGAACGTAGATCCGAGAAACCGAGAATTCCCCCTGAAACAAAGGAGGAAACTCGTGTCGAAAAGAGAAACAAATCCACATGTGTGATGAATCCTAGTAGCCGGGAAACCCCATTGAGACACATGAGGTGACTTGCGCCGAAAGGTGAAGTCTATTACAAGAAACAAAATAGGGGCTGTGCGAAGCTACCGAAAGTCGAGAATCTAAAATAAAAGTGTAGAGAGGAGATTACCTTCTAGTGTTCTTTAGAAAATCTAAAAATCTATATATTTTAAAGCTCATTATTCATTGAATCACATTTCACATGGGCATTTTTGTGATGTATGTATTCTATGAATTTGTCTACATTCATAGTTTATGTAGTACTTCTATATGTGTATGCACAAATCTCTTAATTATGCTTCATGTCTTATATTCTTGAATCTGAATCACCTACTCTTTTCTTAACCCATGCCTTACTAAGGGGTAGTTACTATATGTGATATTTGTGTGCAAGACAATTGTGCTTGTATGCTTGCATGGTCATGCATTTCCCTTGGGTCTAATTCTGAGCATAAACCCTGCATTTGAAAGATAGAAGTCATCATGTGCATAGCTTCATATCTTGCATGATTAGCATTCACATCGTACACATTCATTACATTTGAAAGGTGAAGCTCATGGTGTGCATATTTACATTTATGGCATTTTCAGCATGCATATAGTTCATGCATGATATCTAAGAATCAAAGAAACACGCATATAGATTCCATGAGTTCAAATTTGAAAATCTGCAAATCAAAGAAATTCATGTCATGTGTCATCTTTTGTAGCATTTCAAAAGAAAAACTTGAAAATCTAAAAATCAAAAATCTGAAACTCCAAAAATAATGGCATTTAACGTCAAACATCTTGCCGTTGCCATGCTCTTGCCTCTTGTGAAACTCTGCAATGGACTTTGGATTTTGAGTGCTATCATCTTGTCATGGTATCTGAAATGTTGCACAAATCTACCAATAATTGAGTGCTATCATCTTCCAACAATGGTATCCTATCTTTGGGGCCAAAAATCAGCAACCATTGGTATCAAAATTGGTATCACTTCTTCAGGCCTCACATGTTTAAGTTTATCATGCATAATTAAGTGGAAGTTGGTATGATAATGGTTCTATTACCTAGACACATGATGATTTCAACTTTGTCTTGATTGTGGAGTTTGTGAGGAATAGTCATGTTCAAATGCGTGATTGAACCTAGTTCATGGGATTTCATACATGAACTTCATGCATTTACTATATGGATTATTGAGCTGTTTGTGAGGAATGGTCATGATAAAATGAGCATCAAGTTATCAACTCAATACTAACATGGCTCCATTGTGTTACTTGCAGGAAAGAAATGGTTGGATCACACTCACACATCACATGTATACATGGTAATATCGTCTCACTTTCTCTGTCCCATGGGGGTGGTGGAGATTGGCAAAAAATTGGCCTTTTGGTTCTCCCACCCTGTTCACATTCATGGAGGAATCTTAATTGATGTGCACATGCTTCAGGTTCTAAATCAAATAATGGTTGTGTTTTGGACATCACATCGAGCTTTTGGTTGGTTGATACTAAATTTTGGTTGGCAAAAATGAAGGGTCGAATGATGTTCTACATCTTCATACGGCATAATGACTCCCTGTTACTTGGGCTTTACAATTCACATTCCAAGTTTACATACGGGAGTGTAGCAAGCCACCCATGTTCATATCCTGTAATATCACCCCCTAGTCTTTTTGCAGATGACAAAAATGGGGAGAAAAATTGGTGTGTAAAACTCCGTGTGTGTTGCTTTGCATTTGCTTTGTCTCTTATATACTTGGTGTGTGTTGCTTTGCATTTGCTTTGTCTCTCATATGCTTGCACTTACTCTATATCACACATCATTTTGTCATCATCAAAAAGGGGGAGATTGATGCATCCCCTAGTTGATGTTTGTGTTTGGTATTTGGTTTTAATGATAACAAAATGATTGTGCTTGTGTGTTGTTCATTGAGCAACATGTTTATGTCATTGATTGATGAGTTGCAGTCATATGAATCTCTTGTGTTTAAGGAACTAATGCTATATTTATCTAGGCTTGTAGGAACAAGTCCATGGCACATGGTTGGAACTCAAAGGAGCGCATCAATGAAGTTCTTCTTCCACAAGGGAGTTACCTTTCTCATTGCATTACATTGACTCTTACTACGTTTTATACACTTCATCAACAAAGGTCTTTCGTGGTTCCTCCATATGAGATTTGGGTCATGAATTTATCAAAATTTCTACATGCCTCTTGTATACGCTCATATTTGCCTAAAAAGCATGGCTTAAGAAAGTGTTTCTTGTTTGAGAAAGATTGGGCTCCTATGTGCTTGAGGTTGTGATATGGAATGAAGTCTCAATAGCTTTTTATGTATGGTCTTGAATGCACTCCATGCATACTCTTTATAGGGTCTTGAGGCTAGTTTAAATGTTTGAGTTCATCATGCAAATCTTAGAAGAAATGAGTTGTTAGTGCTCAAGTTTGAATCTCATGAGAACTTTGGTAAATTTGGGGTTGAATGATGCTCATATACATTGCATATACACTTGGCAAATTAGACCCAATCGCATTGTTGAATGGCATCCTCATGATATATGAAATTTGGTTCAATGATGCTATCTTATTGCACAAATTGGATAGCCATATGATCTTGATGTTATGTTATAGTTGATTGAGTTTTCCAATTGTTTTCATTCTCCTTGTTAATGATTTAATGTATGTACTTCATGCATTCATCACTTGGGATCATTGGGCATGTTTTCTTACATGTTTACTAATGTTTTTATTTTTTCTACAGGTTTAGGTCGACCTAAAGGACGGTTTAGGTCGACCTAAAATTACTGTAGCTGGAGGTCGACCGCCAATGAGGTTTAGGTTGATCAAAATTCTCAGTGATGGGAGTTTTCAGCCCTACAGAATTTCGGTCGACCGCTAGCCCCCTGTAGGTCGACCGCCAACGGCGAAAAGTCAAAAACGTGGTTCCGAAACTCATCTAAACCAAGTCAACAAGTGCCTAACATTTTGTCCCTTTGTCCCTGGGTTGGTGGATGACTTATTAGAGGTCTTTTGGAGGACTCTAGAAGGGTTATGATGGTCTTTTGGTGTCCTCTATATTTGCTTAAGTGAGAGCTACAAATTTAACATGCATTAACCCTAATGTGTTCATGTTTTCCTTCTTGTAGGTGGAGAAAGAGGATATAGCAAGGAAGAGCTCAAGCCAAGGGGATTTGAGCTACATCCAGGAGGATTTGGAGATCGTGCATGAAGAGAAAGTGAAGCGGGTTGAAGAGAGGAAGGCATTGACGTTCAAATCGACGGCATCTGGCTTACCTCCGAATCGAGCATCAAAGAACATCATCATTCAACCTGGAAATCGAAGGGGGAACAACTTCCACATCTTACTCCTATCCATTTGTGAATATGCTTAAGGGTTTCACTTGTGTCTGAGCATATATTGAGTATGTGTTTTCATTTCCTCAACTCATAAGGATTTGTGTGTGTGTGTGTGACCGTCTGTGTACGATCGTGTGATTTCGGTGCTGCGGGTGTTGCAGCTCGTGTTTGTGTATGTCGTTTCCTGCAGTTGTTGCGGCAAGTCTGTGTGCATTGTGATCCGGTGTTGGATCGTGTTGGAGACTCCGTCTCCATGTTTGTGTGTGTGTTGGGGCGCGTCCCCGTGTGTGTGTGCAGGCGTATTCTTGCGTGTGTGTGTGTGTGTTGGAGCGTTGCTCCATGTTGAGGATTCATCCTCGTGTGTGTTGGAGCGTTGCTCCGTGTTGGGGATTTATCCTCGTGTGTGTTGGAGCCTTGCTCTATGTTGGGGAGTTTTCCCCGTGCTAGTCTATCCAGCGAGTGGAGCCTTACCAGTTGGTAAGGGGTGGACGTAGGGAGCCCATAGTGGTCCCGAACCACCTTAAAAATCTCTGTGTCCTGTGGTTTATCTTGTGTGGTTGTCTCCTTATCATCTACCTCATTCATAGGAGATTGTGTTTCAAATCATACATTGTTCACACACATTCCTTGATTGTCTAAATTTCACTGTGTGTCATACTTGCTTGACAATTGTGTTTACTTGCCCGAGTGAGTCGGAAGAGATTGAGTGAACTTAGCTTACACTATCTAGGTTAATCCCTTCAATCTTGTCAAAATTTTTAATTCCGCATAGTTAGTTTTTAATTTACCATTTTAAGTGGGGGACAATTCAACCCCCCCTTCTTGTCCGCTCGCCTACCCGGGACCAACAAAGGAGAGACGTCGCTAGACCTTTGGAGTCTTTCACAGTTAAGCGGCCTCCCAATTGATGGCGAGCCGTATGAGGAAGTCTGTTGGCCGGATTGGCTGAAAGTCTAGACGGACGGTGAAGGGCGATATTTGAATGGTTTCGCCTACCGCTATATGATGAAGGCATATCGTAGCCTTTGCCGCTCCTCATATGATGCCAAGGGGGTGCAGAAGCCTGGAGAGAAGAGGCATGTGCGGATGGGCACATGGCTTGAACATTTCTTCAGAGGGGAGTAGAAATACAGAGATTTCCGTTCGGTAGTGCCGGCTCCTATTCAACGGAAGAAACGGATTTAGCGATAGGCTGCTTTCCCCTCGACTTCAGAGGGAGGACAACCAGGAGGGCCCAACCCTCGGGGCGTTGACGTTGTTACTCATTGCGCTGCATTTCTGACTTATTGGATTTGCTCCTTCGCTCTCCCGCAAGGTTACGAGAGCGTGATCAGGACAGAGGCTATCTATCCTACCTGCTTGATGGCCTGGGGCATGAAGCTCTCGCTTTGCCCAGTCGCATTGTGTTTGATATATAAACTACTGGGAGACTTGCATCGCTCTTGCCTTCCCAGGAATCTTCGGGGGGTTGGCCCGCTGCATTTGTTTAATGCTTGGGTCTGCACTCTTTTCTCGAAGTTGCTCCTCGGTCGCTTCAGTCGGCGCAGCTGGTTCCCAGGATGAGAGAATTCACCAGTGTTGAGCCGACCCGAGTGGCAGACCAACTATTTGCTATTCATGGAAAACTGACAAAAGTTCCACAGGATTCCCCGGGGGTTCTACACTTTTGGAGTATGGCTGCTCACTCTAGTCCATTGGTGAACAGAATGAGGGAGTGTCATCTCAGCGAGGTGGAGGAATATGTTCACCCCATTTCTGACACCAAGTGTACAAAGCCAATTTTGGAGTCAGAGCTGATTGATTGGGCGCTATCCATAAGGCCGAGCGTCCTGGTTTTCCGCAAGAGCGGCATTTTATGGCTAGAGCCTTACTACCCATTCCGATTCAGTCTAAATTTTGATTATGACCAGCATATTCCTGCCACCTCTACTCAGTTTGTGCTTCTGAACAGGGCCCGGGCTGGCCAAGTATCGAATGATGAAGCTCGCATATGGTGGGACTATTTTCATCGCCGAGAGGCAGCTTCATTCAGAGTTCTGGCCCCTGCATGCTTTCCCCCTGTAACTCCAGAATACATTAAATGGTGGAATGCGTGCATGAGCTTCTATAGGAACTTGAGGAGAGAATGCTGGGCCGTTGCAGAGTGCAAATTTTTGGATTCCCAGCCGGTGCCTGCTTTAGACATTGACCCGACTTACTTGAAGAAGTTGAAATCTTGGACGAACACTACAGTAGCGAGCTATGTGGAGGCGCACAAAGCTGCCAAGCAACGTTCATCCAAGATCGAACCAAAACTGCCAGAGATCAACTAGGATGGTTTCTTGAAGACACTTCAAGGCCTATGCCACGTGAGCAGTGAGCGACTGATCCTCCACCAGATTCCTTTGCCAGTGGAGGAGCCGATGCCTTCTACAACTTCTTGGCATCCCGAGAATGATCGGCTTTATCCCTACAGGACTTTTATCAAGAAATAAGACCGATGGTCGGCGCTTTACGAAGGCACTCCCTGGTTGTTCGCATTGCTGCACTCTCATGGACTTTCAGTGGGTAGCCCTGGTGAAAGCATATTGGGCCAACCCGTTCTCCTTTCTTTAAAGTATGCCGACGGATAGGGGCTAGACCACCTCAGCCTATATTATCATCTGTCTTCATGCGGCCATGCGGACCTTGCGTTGCTGGCGGAACAGTGCGAGGTGATAGGGGACATATGCTGGTTGATTCGCGAAGCCACCTCCAGGGACACGGAGCCTTCGCTGTTCTATTGGCCACTTTCTCCCTTTTATACAGGACCAGCATGTATCTTTCTTTCTCTTGCCTTTAGCTTTGGGTTTCCCTGTTTGCTATTGTGTATGTCACCTCTTCTCTTTCGCCTTCGCATATGCATAGTTCGGCTATCTTCGAAGGAGACCAGACATTTTTGGGAGTTGATAATAAAAGCTCAGAAGCCGATGTATTTTGAAGTTCCCGAAGCTGCCCCGACCACGACACCGCTTCCTCCGGGGGACTCACAAAAGCGGACGAGGTCCCAAGTCCGGGAAGCAGTTACTCGAGCAAAGTGGGCCCGTCGGAAAAAGACCGTAGACCCAGCACCTGCGATTGCCCTTCCGAGTGTGGTCTCATTTGAAGAATTCGAGGCCTCTCGTCCCTCAGCTCACGTAACTCGAGGTATACCTCTCATCCTATGCCCCGCCATCATCTTGGCAACATAGGTCAATTCTTATTCTTGCAAACGCAGCTGCTTCGTCTGTAATGGCCGCACAAGCGGCTGCCGCCTCTGCGGGAGCTGAAGAGAGAGAGGATGTAGTGCAGGCAGATCTGCCCTCCCCCATGCCCAGGCATGAGATAGAAGGTAATTGATGATCTATCCGGTTGCAGATTTCTATAGTTTATTATCCCCTGGGCTTACATGGGTGCTCCCCTTTTCTCAGCTTCAGTCGAGATTCGACCACCTTCGCCCCCTGTCGTGGAATCAACCGAGGGAGTTTCTGCGGGGAAAGAGGTAATTCCAGGAAGTCAATTCACTCCTGGAGCTTGCTCGCCTGCTATCCCCGTCATAGGGTTGGCTGAGCATGCTCTCATTGAGCAAGAGGCTTCGGCGGGAGGCCTCTCAAGTGAAGGACCACCGCCTTTGAGAGAGAAAGAACTGATGTTGGTCCAAAGCTCGTCCTCGTCGGAGTAGGTGAACTATGGCATCGGCTCAAGTGACAAGGATTTTCCCTTGACGGGAACAGAGGCCGAGGACGCCGGGGTGTCTTCCGCCTATGAGAGTGACTTACAACTTTTAGTCCTCTACGGCTGATGCTGAGAA
The DNA here is from genome assembly GCA_022559845.1 of Amorphophallus konjac. NCBI lineage: Eukaryota > Viridiplantae > Streptophyta > Magnoliopsida > Alismatales > Araceae > Amorphophallus > Amorphophallus konjac. The sequence goes on along the minus strand of CM040128.1, from coordinate 72,816,018 downwards.
GCTTCGGGCCACCAGGTCCTTCGGTGGGAGAAGGGTCAGAGGCGACGGAGATGGTAGCTCCTGCTGCTGCAGACTTGAGCTTAATACCGGCTGAGGTAAAAGTTGCATTTTTTTAGTCTCGTGCTTATTCTCGTCTGTCCATCATGCTGGCCTTTTGAGATCCTTATGCTCTCTTTCTCTTGCAGGCTTCTACTAGTCAGGCTGAGGTCACCTCACCGGTGATCACCGTGAAGGTACCTCTGCCGCCTCTCTTTGCAGATCCGCCATTGTTCCCGCCAGTCTTGAGGCCCATATCCTTGCTGTATCCAAAGGATTATATCATGGTGGCGGGCTCAGAAGCGTCGGGGATGGTTGCCGAGTCTGAGCCGTCAGCTGTGACTTCGGAGCAGCAGCAACTTGTCATCGTCGATAAGCCATTTCAGAGTGGAGAAGGCCTCCCTGGGGAAGAGGAGGGTGAGATCATGGAAGAAGTGATCGGGGACTCGATGACCCTAACCCTTGCCATTGAATCATCATTGGTGGCAGCTGGAGGGGCCGTAAATAGTGACCAACCGCTTCCTGCTATTGAGGGTCGAGACGCGGCGCTCTCGCCAGAAGTTGGGAAAGAAGTCGCTATCATTGACAGTCCCCCTGTTGCATTGTCTATCGGGGCCAATCTTGGCGCGGGCGCCTTGCAAGACATACCATCCTCGTCTTCTGCGCCGAGCGATGATATTTGGGCTGCGGTTGACAGCCGTGTAGAGTTTCATCTCCCGAACACGCCATCACTTGGTTTGCAATCATCGAGTGACCTAGTGTGGCAGTATCTGGAGACAATGCGGGAGACTGTGACAGTTCACCCAGAGCTGACCTATGTGCTGTTGAGGGGCCTTGTAGAACACCTCTCCCACTCCTTGCTGGCTTTTGGCTATCCCATGGAGGATTGGGTGCAGCGAGTAGTTCTGCTCCTGAAGCACATGAACAGGAGGGAATTCATCGGCCACAGCTTGATAGATCAGATGGCGCCCACAAAACTTGAAAGGGCAGAGTGTCAGACTGCCCTTCAGTCATCGAGAGTAACTGTACAGCAGATGTGGGATGCAGCCGATGATTCTAGCCAACGCCGGGCTTCTTTGAAGACTCGGATAATTGAGCTCCACGCAGAACTTGACCGGGCCAAAGCAGAACTGGAATTGTCCGACCAGCTGTGGGTTCAACATATAGAGGCGGCTAAGCTGGCAAAAGGACAGGCCGCATCACTTGAGGAGAAATTGGCGCGACTGCAGACCGAGGAAACCCGTCTACAGGAGCTGGCCCGTTACCCGTCTTTAGGGCTGCTGGAATTCGAGGACATCTTCCGTCGCTCTCTACAGTAGCTTTATTATTTTTCCACCTTTTTGTGAACCTTCACGTATTCCGGGGGTGTCCCAGGTAACATGTATCTTTCCCTTTATATTCGAATGGAAAACTTTCGTTGTCTTATTTTGCACATCTGCTTGCCGAGCCAATTTATTTAATCCAAGGTATATCAGTTGCTAGGGTAGGAGAGCGCTCACACCTTCAGGGAAGGGGCGAGGGGTTCGCTCCACCATAGCGCAACTTCTCCTTGGGACCACTGATCCGCCTAGGCCGAGCGCCACGGGATAAGGAGAGAGGTTTACGGGCCATCAAGGGCCAGGGGGTAGAACCAGAGATTCATTTGAAGACCTTGCCGAAGGCTACAAAGGTTGACGGCAGGTTTGTTTGTCGGCACGGGTTTACGGCCGAGGCAAAGGGAGGTTTGATCATTAACAGGGACGTAAGGCCCGAGTTAAGGGGATATTGACCGGTCTTGTAGATGGTGACAAGGGTCAATGGCAGCTTGTTCATCGGCATTGGATACATGTCGAAGCAAAGATAGGTTATTCATTAACGCGGACGTAAGGTCCGAGTTAAGGGGATATTGACCGGTCTTGCCGATGATGACAAGGGTCAATAGTATTTTTTTCATCGACATTGGCTAAACGTCGAGGTAAGGGTTTGTTCATTAACGAGGACGAAAGGTGCAAGTTAAGGGAGTACTGACCGGTCTTGCCGATGGTGACAAGGCTCAATAGTAGTTTGTTCGTCGGCATTGGATAAATGCCGAAGCAAAGGGTTTATTCATTAACGGGGACGGAAGGTCCAGGTTAAGGAAATATTAACCGATCTTGCCGATGATGACAAGGGTCAATAGTAGCTTGTTCATCGGCATTGGATAAATGTCGAAGCAAAGATAGGTTATTCATTAACGCGGACGGAAGGTCTGGGTTAAGGGGATGTTCACCGGTCTTGCCGATGATGACAAGGGTCAATGGGATTTTATTCATCGACATTGGCTCAATATTGTTGACACCCGTTTTTAGCCTGCAAGTTACGTTATTTCTCTTATTCATCATTTTTGATGTCTCGAATTAACCGCTGTTTCGGAGCCTTCCTTGGATAGATTCGAGCCCATTTTTATTGTTCCATTCCCTTTGAGCCTTGGAGATCATGATTTCATTGAGCCCTGGGAGTTGTTTCCTCAGTTTTCAGCCTTTTCCTCAAGCATTCGGTCTCTTTCGCTGCGTAGTCTTGAAAATAGTCCTTTTTCATCCCCTTCTAGTCCTCTATTCAAAATGAGCCCTTCACCAAAGTTGTTCATTTTGCAAAGCTCTACATTTCTTCTTCAACGCCATTATCCAGTTCTCCACCGTTTTCAAGTCCCAACATTTTTCTCTATTCTCACCCCATTTTCTCTCTCTTCTGATCATCCTTTTGTCTTTCTATCTTCATAAAAGTTGTTCATCTTTCAGTTATCTACCAATTCTTCCTCTATCACTTTCACTAGTTCTGCACCGTTTGAGAGATATGATCCGATTTCTAAAGTCGTGCGAGCCTGATAGCCACTTTGAATAAAACTGTTTACTGTTGACCGTTACTGTTCAAACGGTCAACTGTTGACCGCTTCATGATGAAAATGGTCAAGAGTTGACCGTCATGAAAAGTAACTTTATTTATTTATTTTTTATTTTTTTTAAAATTGTATTATTTTTAAAATGTCAAAAAATGGACTTCTTGAGACCGCTACAATAAAAAAATGGTCTTTGGAAGACCGTTTATTCATTTCTTGTGCCAGAAGTCTCTCGGTCGCCCTAGTTGCCTGGCGGTCATCCCATGACCGTTTATATTCAAATGGCGGTCCTCCTTAGACCGTTTTATTCATAAAGCGGCCGCTCGATAGACCATTTCTTAAATAGAGAGTCGAAAAGTTCCTGAACTCCGTCTTCTTCGCCGCCGGACTCTAAGGTCGAACCTGTGCAACAGGGCCTCCTTGTTAGGGCGCTATCTTATAGAATCCTCCACGAAATTGAGCCCCGTTTGTTTCTGTGTCTTCCCCTTTGTATTATCTTGAATTTGGTATATGGAGCATGATTTTTAATTGACCATATCGACTGGAATCGTGGCCGCAAGTTCAGGTTTTACGCATTTCGTGTAACAAAAACTCTACCAGATTAGGTTCCAGAGGCTTCTTCCAAGAGCCATAACTTCCACATCCTTCCACCAAAAAGAGTCCCGTTTATTCCTACGTCTTATCTTGACTATTATCTCGAGAATGATCCAGAGATCTCGAGATTTGGTGGACTCTATCTCCTAGAATCGTGGGAGAAAGTTGGGGATTTCACAACTTTTCTATAAATAAGTGCCCAGTTCGCCTGCGCGACGGGGGGCTCTTCTTCGACCTGGGGCGAAGCCATGCCGGATTGTTGACTCAAACCTTCAACCCCAGGCTATTGAGGGAAGTATTAGCTTTAATTTGGTTCCTCATTTACTTCATTTCGTCTTCATTTGTCCACCTAACTTCGCCTCTACTTCTTGCAAATCATCACAAGTTCTTGAACCTGTGCGGCGGGGCGCCCTTCGTCGGTTCGGGATGGAGTCATCCGGCATCCTCTTCGTCCTCCATTGGTCCCATCCTGAAGAAGGGAGTATCTTCTTCATTTTTCATCTCTCTGGGTTCTCTATACTCTCTCCAATTTCTTATTCTCTTCTCCTACTTTTCACAAATCACCACAGTTTTTACACAGTTTTTGCACTGTTTTCTGCACATTCATGTATTTTTCTCTATTTTGCACAACGTTTTTCTCCCTCTTCTTTCCACCAAATTTCATGATTTCAAATCCTATGCATGCATAACACTCCCACCTTCCTTTTGCACCCATTTATAAGGGTTAAAAACCCTCCCCCGGTGTGTTCTCCCCCATTCTTTCATGCTATTTCATCACTTTGGACATGTGCTACACTTTCATAATCTAATGGGTGTTCTTTCGTTTTCATGGCTTTGTTTTGCAGGAGACAATCAATAGGACGTGAGGCCCTCTCGCTCTATCCGGCTGGAAGGAGAGGAGGTGTACCCATGATCGATTCCCCACATCCTTTCAAGTGCGATCTCACGTGGTAGCGGCTTTCCTTCAGGCCGCATCTTCTTCCTCATTTCCCAAGGTACGCGGTAGATTTGTTTTCATTATAGCATCTATTTCCTACTACTATTCCTTGGGTGGCGATAACAGTTTCTTTCTTTTCACCATCGCCCCTTGGCCTTCATTGTCTATATTTCATGTTTTACATGTTCATGTTTATGTGTACATGTTCATAGTTCGGGGGCGGGGTAGATTAATCTACTTACACCTTTTTTGGCGATCACGGTGGGACACCTAGTGCCCATCACCAGGTGGGCCCATTATATGAAAAGATGTTTCAAGACAAGAAGGCCGAAGGTCCAAGTCCATGCCAGGCGTGTCCGTTACAAGATAGTTTCTGCCACGAAGAGGCGGCGATGCAAGTACAAAGGCCGCATGTTGTGCACTCGAGGGGCCACTACTTCTTCTTCTCCTTTCTTCCATTCATCATTTCTTCTACTCAGCTCCCACCCTTGGGTGGTGTATTTACCTTCTCCCAATCCAATTTTTGTTGTTTTCTCCTCTCTTTTCGGGTTCGCAAACCCCCATTCTTCTTTCTCCCCTCATCCTGAACCTCCGGATTCTCTATTTTCTCATGATTCTAGACCTCGGCCTATGTCATCCTTTCATCCCACTTTCGGGGCTTCTTCTGATCCTTCTCCTTTGGTATCCCCGGGTTCTACTTCTCATTCTCTTTCCCCGACCCTGTCGTGTGTCCCGCGCACTCTCTCCCCGACCTTGTCAGGTGTCTATCATTTCCCTTCCCCGACCTTGTCGGGTGTTTATGCTTCTTCTTCCCTGCCTCTGGCAGGTGATCGCTACTCTCCTTCTCTGACCATGTCGGATGATTCTTATTCTTCTCTTTCTTTTTACTCTTCCTCACCCTTTCGGGATTCTCACCCTTTCTCATGCTGTTTTCGAGGCTTTAGCCCGCCTTGATCTTAGTTAATCTCTGTTTATTCTGTATCCGGTTCCTTGTTATCATGGCCTAAGTGCCTAAACGAGGGAGTTCTAGCCCTTGTCTCTCTTCCTTTTTATCCCTTCTTCGTCCAGTATGATATCTGCCACTCCTCTGTGTCGAGGAATCCAATCCTTTGCTCTCCTTTCATCCTTCATCCTAGCAAGCAAGGAATATCAAGCTCGCACTCCTCAAAGCTTGATGATCGAAATTGCTTCAGGATGCCAGTTTCCACGCCATGGATTTGCGAAGGTATCTTTTATATTGTGCAAGAACATGTTATCATTGCTATTACTCTGTTATTTCTGCACATGCTTATAATGCTGGTTTCTCAACATGCTTGAGGGGCTTAGTTAGTTTGCTTAGTCAAATGAGTCACTTCTGCAGCATCTTAGGCTGGTGATAGCTTAGTGCTGGGGGTCTGAATTTCTTTCCCCGATCATCGAGGGTGTCCTTTTAGCAAGGGTTTTTCACACACTTCACGGCGAGCCATGGCCAATCTCTCTGAAGTGACACCGTTGCTGCTTTGGCCATACTATGGGTATGCACGAGGGTCTTTTCTCTTCTTTGCTCAGCCAAGTGCAGGGGCAAGAGAGTGATGGATGAAATAACCAACCTAGGCATTCCCCAATACGAGAAAGGTTTCAAATAGGGGCAGTCTTAGAAAAAATAAATGAATGAAAAACACCATAAAAAAATCCCCCGATCCTAGTAACCGAGCCTGCTTCTCCTAAGGCAAGAGATGAGGTTCGTGTAAAACGGTGAAGGGTAGTGCATTATCATGCGTGTGTCAAAATCAAGAAGGAGCTTTATTTCAATATTTGGCCAATAAGGGCTACGTCAAAATTATATATGAAAATCAATGCAAAATTACGATTAAAGACTCAAAGCCCCGGCGCAACAGACCTACTCTTTGAGGGGTGGTGCCTTGGGAGGAAGTCGAATCCTGATATCTCCCCTCTTGCATAAAGTTTGTCCCCCATTTTCTTCTGTTTCTCCCTCTTAGACTGGGTTGAATCCCGGGTATGGCCTTAGTAGGGGCACCGTTCTTTAGAGATGGCTGGTTGTGGTAAGTCACCTTCAAATGCACGCCCTACTCAAAGGAAGTCCTTAATGAGAGGGGGCAGAATGATAACCCCTTGGCCAGTAGCTTGAACCCGTCCTTGGATGCTGCAGATAGCAATATTTTCAAAATCCCACAAAAAGAAAAAAATCAAATATTATCAAAATCCCAAAAAAATTAAATAGTGTCAAAATCTCCAAAAAAATTAAATATAGCTCAAAATCTAAAAAATCAAATATTGCTCAAAATCAAAAAAATCAAATATTGCTCAAAATCCAAAAAAATCAAATCAAATATTGCTCAAAATCAAAAAAATCTAAAAAAATCAAATATTGCTCAAAATAAAAAAAATCAAATCAAATGTTGCTCAAAACAAAAAAATTAAATATTGCTCAAAATCCAAAAAAATCAAATATTATTCAAAATCAACAAAAATAAAAATGCAAAAATTATCAAAAATCCAAAAATATTTGTCTTATGTTCCTTTTTCTCTTTTGTCTTGAGGACAGGTATGATTTGTTTGCTAAGTGTGCAGGTCGTCGGAGTTCAAGCTTCTTGGCTCTGTCTTTTGCTTTGCCTCCTTTTCCTTAATATGTTCTCATCTCTTCAATCCTATCTTTAGATCTGTTATGAAGTTCATGTCCTACTCAACTCAACTTCGCTTCGCCGTATCATGTCTCCATGAGAGGGCATTTCCTCACGATTATGAACCTAGCGGTTTCGCTTCGTTTGATCTTGAGCTTTGATTGAAGAGCGTATCTGTCATGTCTTTGACCCGCCATGTCTGTGGTCCTCCACATCTTTTATCCCTCTGTGTCCTTGTCGCATATATCTATGTTCCTTCGTGCTGTCACCCATGTTATCCCACACATGTCTTTATCCCTCCATGTCATCCCACGTGTCTTTGTCCCACGCATGTTATTTTGCCCCTCACCGCGTGTTGTTAGTTGTCTTGCACATGTTGTTAGTCGCCCCTTTATGTCCCGTGTTTTGTCCCAACCGTGTGGTCATCCCTCATGTTCTTGTCCCAACCGTGTGTTGTCCCACCGCGTTGTTGTCTTGTCACACCGTGTTCATGCATGCATGTTGTTTGTTCATGCCATTGCATATGTGTTCGTTTGCCTTTATTAGGTTACGTTGCATTGTCTCCCATTTCATTTGATCGTTATGTTATGTCATGTTGTTTGTCGTTCAGTTGATCGTTATGTTATCTTCGCTATGTTTATACTTGCTTGTTTGTCATATTTGTCTTATACATGAAAATTCATAAAAATCAGAAAATGAAAATCTAAAAAATGTCGTTTCACCTGTGCAGGTAAGTCAGGTATGGCTTTTTATCCCTACTCATTGTTGCATTACTACATGATATCTATACTATTATATTATCTCGAGAACCGACTGGTCATTCATGTGTTCCAGGATATGACATTCCCCTCTAAAAAAAATATGATGATCTAGGTGCACATGGTTAATCATCGAATAGGCCGTTAGGTTGGGAAAATTAGGGAACGATGGTTCTATCACGCACGCCGTGGTTGCGGATAGTGTCTTGACCCTGATTATTCCGGTCTAGCAATACTATTCTCGAGTACTTTCTATTTTAGCTTTCTTTGCATTCATTTTGATGATTTCTTTATTTTAGCCCAGCATGCATCATATCACATTTTGAGCACGCACGCCTCGTGATCCGTTCAAGGTATTTCCTTAGCAATGGTTAATTGCACTTCAGTTCTCTTGGATAAGAGATTCTGATTCCACTCTGAGTTTGAACGTCTTCTCTGATCGATCCGCTTGGTCTGGTTGGCCAGCGTGATTCCTGTCTGGATTTTATCTCAGTTTTTACTTTCTCCTTTTCCAGCTTTTCGGCTGTGCTCTTTCCGATCCCCTCATTGTCTATGGATTGTGTCCCTGATGAGGTTGGTCGTGTTTCCATTTTCTCCTGTTAGTTTAGTTCTCCAGACATGTCTCATTCTTGTCAATTACTCATGGTGCTTAGTTTGGAGTTTTCGGGAGAATTCCTATTGCTTGTTGGTTAAAACAGGTGTCTTTTGCCCTGATGCCCACTTATCAATTCTCTCCGCTTCATCTCTGCTTCACCTCCATTTCACGTCGCTGTGGCTTTAACTCCAGCTTCTTTCCATTTTACCTCTGCGTCGCTTTTGCTTGCTCCCTTGCAAAGCGGACATCAAGGAGGGGCATCTGTTGACACCCATTTTTAGCCCGCAAGTTACGTTATTTCTCTTATTCATCATTTTTAATGTCTCGAATTAACCGCTGTTTCGGAGCCTTCCTTAGATAGATTTCGAGCCCATTTTTATTGTTCCATTCCCTTTGAGCCTTGGAGATCATGATTTCATTGAGCCTTGGGAGTTGTTTTCTCAATTTTCGGTCTATCCCTCAAGTATTCGGTCCCTTTCGCTGCATAGTCTTGAAAATAGTCCTTTTTCATCCCCTTCTAGTCCTCTATTCAAAATGTGCCCTTCACCAAAGTTGTTCATTTTTCAAAGCTCTACATTTATTCTTCAACGCCATTATCCAGTTCTCCACCGTTTTTAAGTCCCAACATTTTTTTTTGTTCTCACCCCATTTTCTCTCTCTTTGAATCATTTTTTCATCTTGCTCTCTTCATGAAAGTTGTTCATCTTTCAGTTATCTACAATTTCTTCTTCTACCACTTTCACTAGTTCTGCACCGTTTGGGAGATATGATCCGATTTCTAAAGTCATGCGAGCCTGGTAGCCACTTTGAATAAAACGGCTTACTATTGACCGTTACTGTTCAAACGGTCAACTGTTGACCGCTTCATGAAGAAAACGGTCAAGAGTTGACCGTCATGAACAGTAACTTTTTTAATTTTTAATTTTATTATTTTTAAAATGTCAAAAAATGGTCTTCTTGAGACCGCTATTATAAGAAAATGGTCTTTGCAAGACCGTTTATTCATTTCTTGTGTCAGAAGTCTCCCGATCACTTGGCGATCATCCCATGACCATTTATATTCAAATGGCGGTCCTCCTAAGACCGTTTTATTCATACAGCGGCCGCTCGATAGACCGTTTCTCTAACAGAGAGTCCAAAAGTTCCTGAACTCCGTCTTCTTCGCCGCTGGACTCTAAGGTCGAACTTGTGCAACATGGCCTCCTTGTTAGGGCTCTATCTTATAGAATTCTCCATGAAATTGAGCCCCGTTTGTTTCTGTGTCTTCCCATTTGTATTATCTTGAATTTGGTATATGGAGCATGACTTTTAGTTGACCATATCTCCTGGAATCTTGACCGCAAGTTTAGGTTTTACGCATTTCATGCAACCAAAACTCTACCAGATTAGGTTCCAGAGGCTTCTTCCAAGAGCCATAACTTCCACATCCTTCCACCAAAAAGAGTCTCGTTTGTTCCTACGTCTTATATTGACTATTATCTCGAGAATGATCTAGAGATCTCTAGATTTGGTGGACTCTATCTCCTGGAATCGTGGGAGAAAGTTGGGGATTTCTCCACTTTTCTATAAATAAGTGCCCAATTCGCCTGCGCGACGGGGGGCTCTTCTTCGACCTGGGGCAAAGCCATGCCGGATTGTTGACTCAAACCTTCGACCCCAGGCTGTTGAGGGAAGTATTAGCTTTAATTTGGTTCTTCATTTGCTTCATTTCATCTTCGTTTGCCCTCCTAACTTCGCCTCTACTTCTTGCAAATCATCACAAGTTCTTGAACCTGTGCGGCGAGGCGCCCTTCGTCGGTTCGGGACGGAGTCATCCGGCATCCTCTTCGTCCTCCATTGGTCCCATCCTGAAGAAGGGAGTATCTTCTTCATTTTTCTCCATTTTTCATAACATTTTTCTCCCTCTTCTTTCCACCAAATTTTGTGATTTCAAATCCTATGCATGCACAACACTCCCACCTTCCTTTTGCACCCATTTATAGGGGTTAAAAAAATCCTCCCCCGGTGCGTTCTCCCCCATTCTTTCATGCTATTTCATCACTGCAAGCATGTGCTACACATTCATAATCTAATAGGTGTTCTTTCATTTTCATGACTTTGTTTTGCAGGAGACAATCAATAGGACGTGAGGCCCTCTCCCTCTAGCCGGCTGGAAGGAGAGGAGGTGTACCCACCATCGATTCCCCGCATCCTTTCAAGCGCGATCTCACGTTGTAGCGGCTTCCCTTCGGGCCGCATCTTCTTCCTCATTTCCCAAGGTACGTGGTAGATTGTTTTTCATTATAGCATCTATTTCCTACTGCTATTCCTTGGGTGGCGATCACGGTTTCTTTCTTTTCACCATCGCCCCTTGCCTTCATTGTCTATATTTCATGTTTTACATGTTCATGTTTATGTGTACATGTTCATAGTTTGGGGGTGGGGTAGATTATTCTACTTACAAATGTTGAGGCAAGGGTTTGTTCATTTTTTCAATCAAGACCGGCCCACAGTATCATGGACTGGTCGAGTGCATGCCCCCCCAGAGGGGAACGTGTTCTCACTCCCCTAGGTTGATGCTGTGGCTTGAAATTTTATTAATTTTGTGAAAGAATACAAGCTCATCAGGGCATACCCCTGTCTGTACAATCTGCCAAAAGGAGAATCCAAGGAGACTGAATTATCTATTTACAAAGACAAAGAGAAAGCAAACCTCCTCTATCCATCCTATACGCTCCCCTCACCATATTTGGGAGTTCACTTACATGAGAAAAAATTGAGTTAGAATGACTTAAACTTGCATAGGAAGCCAAAGCATCGGCCATTTGGTTGCCTTCCCTATAGACATGTCTCACCAAACATCCACTTTGAGTTATTAGTTCCAGAATTTCATTCCACCATGGATAGACAACCTAGCTGGGAGCTTTTTTCTTATGGATGGATTCCACGAGGAAAGCACAATCTGAGAATATTGCAGCCACTTTAAGACCTCCGATATTAACTATAGACAGCCCATCATAAAGAGCCCTCGCTTCTGCTAATATACTGCTTCCAACTCCATAGTTAAAAGCAAAACTAATAATCATGTTACCAGTTGAATCTCTAACACAGCCACCACCTCCACATATACCCGGGTTTCCTTTTGAAGCACCATCTACCTGCAGGGTGAAGTGGAAAGGGGCTAGACTGCAAGTTACTAGCATTGGCCTCCTAGGAGTGATCTTCGAGAACAATTGGAATTGATTCAGAATTGTTAATTATTCTGTAGAGTTACTGACTGAGAAAAATAGATTATTCAAAGCTTGAGAGAGGCTAGCCACCACTTTCCTCTTGATGTAGATTACATTGATGGCAGAGTTTTCAAACTTGGCAGAGCATCTAGCCTTCCAGATCTCCCATATCAATAAGATTACCGCATACATTCCGGAGTAGTTGAATGCAGAGTGCAGATTGGAACTAGCCAAGATGTTCCAACAACGAATGGTAATATGTTCACTAAGATTGATTTTGGCACTTATCAAGGGAGAAACCCAATTCCATAGGGCAGCAACTAATTCTCCTTTTATAAAAAGGTGGTCCAGGTCCTCCTGAGATGGGGATTGACAACACCAACATTTTGATGCTAAAGAGATATCACACTCTATTACTCTGCCATCGACAGGTACAACTCTATGAATAAGTTTCCAAAAGAAATTAGCTGCCCTGGGAGCAATGCTTGAATGCCATAACTTGGTCCATGGCTGCCTTATTATACCACTTGATCTCAACAGTTTGCAAGAAGACTGTATACTGAATTCTCCACCAACTGTGCCAGTCCAGATAGAATAATCTGATCTGTTACTCAACTGAATATTTGGTAATGATGGAAAACTACTTAAGAAAGACCAAGCTAAATGGTGTGGATCAAGAAAAACCTCCCTGACTGTCTGCTTAGGCAGCCTCTGAATTCTGTTAAAGTTTTCTGACTGTACAGTATTAACAAGAGGCCCTTTGCCCGTCCAATTATCTTTCCAGAAATCTGTACCATTACCATCCCCAATCATCCACCTTGCATTGTTGATGATAAGCTTTTTTGCATGCTGAAACATTCTTAGGGGCATTCCAGCTGGAAAAGGTCTAATACAGTCAAAGAGACAGGTTTTAATAAACCTCTACCTAGCATACTGGGACCAAAGGGAGGATCCCTGAATTATACTCCACAGGCTTTTTGCTGCCAAGGACATCTGAACTTGGTTAAGATCTCTAATGCCAAGGCCCCCTTCCAGTTTAGGCTTTTGAATGCTTTGCTAGGAAATCCAGTGTCGACGTCTTAAATTGTCAGAACCCTGCCAATAGAAATTAGCACATAATCTGTCAATGGCAGATATGATAGACTTAGGAATGAAACAAGCCGAAGCCAGATATATAGGAATGCTTCGGAGGACTGAATTGATAAGAATAGCCCTCCCTGCCTGTGAGAGAAGTTTGGACTACCAACCCTCTAACTTCTGCTGGATTCTATCTAAAATGTATTTAAAGTCCTGACATTTATACCTTCCTTTCTTCACAGGGATTCCAAGATAGCTAAAACTGGTGGATAGGATTCTGAAGCCTGTTTGCAAATGTATGGAATGCTTAAGTGAAAGAGGGGCTTTATCAGAAACAATGATGCTACTCTTACCAACATTGATTTTTTGCCTAGAGCTGTTGTCATATCTAGCAATAAACTGCTGAAATGATGCTAAGTTATGCTTACTAGCATTTATGAAGATAAGCGTATCATCCGCGTACAGGAGATGAGATAGTTGAATAAGGTTTTTAGGCCCATAATAGCCCCTCAAAATTCATGACTGGAAAAGAGCTGTCAGCCCCCTACTAAGCACTTTCGAGGCTATAATAAAAAGATATGGAGCAAGGGGGTCACCTTGTCTGATTCCTCTACTAGACTTGAAAAACCCTGCCATTTTACCATTGAAGTTGACTGAAAACCAACAGTTTGTCAGAATCATACCAATGTAGGAAGTAAATCTTGTATTGAAGCCAAATTTGCTTAGGACTGCCAATAGAAAATTCCATTCCATTCTATCATAAGCCTTACCCATATCTAGTTTAACAATGGCATTGTGACCCCTCACTTTCCTATCAATGTCCTTCATAAGTTGTCTTGCTAAGGCTATATTGTCCAGGATATTTCGGCCTTGAACAAAAGCTCCTTGTTCCTTCAAAATGATGGTTGGCAGGATTGGGGCTAATCTCTTAGAGATGATGGAAGAAATAATTTTGTAGGAAAAATTACATAAACTTATTGGCCGAAAATCATTAAAGGTCTTAGGTTCTTGCACCTTAGGAACTAGTGCAATGACTGAAGAGGCCATACCTCTGGGGATAGGAAACCCCTTAAAGAAACTTTGCAATGCATTTATGACATCTTTACCTATGATATCCCATACATTTTTGTAAAACTCTCCTGAAAACCCATCAGGTCCAGGGGAGCTGGACCCTTTGAGAGACCACACTGCTTCTTTAATCTCATTATCTTCTGGAATTGAGCATAAGAGACTGTTCTGAACATCAGTAATTAAATGAGGAATACAATCCAGCATGGGCAAGTCAATAAAATGGTTTTTAGAAGAGAACAGCTTTTGGAAGTACTACTCTGCCTGGCAGCAAAGAATTTCTTGGTCTTCACACCAATTATTAGAGTCACCCAATTTTAACCTTCTAATAAAGCCTCTTCTCCGATTGCCTTGAGCAAGAGAGTGATAATATAAAGTGTTTTTGTCCCCACTTTCTATCCAATCAATGCGGGATTTTTGATGCCAAAATAGTTCTTCCCTGTGTAAAGCCTCGTGGAGATTAGGCATTACAGCATTAAGATTGCTTCTATTTTCTATTGTAGGAGCAAGATCAAAATCTCTTTGTTCATTAACGAGGACGAAAGGTCCAAGTTAAGGGAGTACTGACCGGTCTTGCCGATGGTGACAAGGGTCAATAGTAGCTTGTTCGTCGGCATTGGATAAATGCCGAAGCAAAGGGTTTGTTCATTAACGGGGACGGAAGGTCAAGGTTAAGGGAATATTGACCGGTCTTGCCGATGATGACAAGGGTCAGTGGCAGCTTGTTCGTCGACATTGGATAAATGCCGAAGCAAGGGTAGGCTCATAGGCGCAAGGATCGTACGGGAACCTTTGCAGGAATTAAGTGACAAATGAGAATATAACCTCATTATTTCATCATCATCATTCACTTTTTTTTTTCATTTTTTTGTCACGTTACTGACTTAAGCGCCCTTGCGGGTTTTCACCGAAGCCAGCCCCCTCTTGCTTTTACCCATGCGCCCTTGCGGGTTTTCACGTGACGGGATACCAGATTTTGCCTGCGGCGCCCTTTCGGGTTTTCACCGCAGCTGGGTTAGAGCCATTTTTGCCCTTACTCAGAATATCTAAGTAAGTCCGGCGAGGCACCTCTATTTTAAGCCTCATTTTTTTCTTTTTTTTTTGTACTTGATTCACGGAACGAATCCAGAATGGATGAGGGCATGTCTGCTAGCAATGGACGGGAAGCCCAGGATAATGAGATGTTGAGCAGCCTTGCCGGTGATGACAAGGGTCAAACGCAGGTTTGTTCATCGACATTGGCTAAATGTCGAAGCAAAGGTATATTCATCAACAAGGACGAAAGGTGCAAGTTAAGGGGAACGTCGACCGATCTTGCCGATGATGACAAGGGTCGAACACGGTTTGTTCATCGACATTGGTTAAATGTCGAAGCAAAGGTATATTCATTAACAAGGACGGAAGGGCCAAGTTAAGGGAAACATCGATCGATCTTACCGATGATGACAAGGGTCGAGCACGGTTTGTTCATCGACATTGGTCAAATGTCGAAGCAAAGGAGGTTTGTTCATTAACGAGGATGAAGGGTCCAAGTTTAGGGAAACGTCGACCGATCTTGCTGATGATGACAAGAGTCAAACACGGTTTGTTCATCGACATTGGTCAAATGTCGAAGCAAAGGAGGTTTGTTCATTAACGAGGATGAAGGGTCCAAGTTAACATTAGGGGAAACGTCGATCGATCTTGCCGATGATGACAAGGGCCGAACACGGTTTGTTCATCGACATTGGCTAAATGTCGAAGTAAAAGTATATTCATTAACAAGGATGGACGGTCCAAGTTAAGGGAAACGTCGACCGATCCTGCCGATGATGACAAGGGTCGAACACTGGTTAGTTCATCGACATTGGCTAAATGTCGAGGTAAAGGCATATTCATTAGCAAGGACGGAAGGTCCAAGTTAAGGGAAACGTCGACCGATCTTGTCGATGATGATAAGGGTCGAACACGATTTGTTCATCGACATTGGCTAAATGCCGAAGCAAAAGTATATTCATTAACAAGGACGTAAGGTCCAAGTTAAGGGAAACATTGACCGATCTTGCCGATGATGACAAGGGTCGAACACTGGTTTGTTCATCGTCATTGCCTAAATGTCGAAGCAAAAGAGGTTTATTCATTAACGAGGACGAAGCGTCCAAGTTAAGGGAAACGTCGACCGATCTTGCTGATGATGACAAGGGTTGAACACTAGTTTGTAGAGAGAAAAGATCTTCGGCGGGACTTGTGATGATCGTCCTTTTCGGAGTTTCATTAGGATGAGGGTGAAGTGGAACTTTAAATTACCACATTACTGGCTTAAGCACCCTTCCGGGTTTTCACCGAAGTCAGCCTCCTCTTGCTTTTGCCCACGCACCCTTTCGGGTTTTCACGTGGCGGGGTACCCGATTTTACCTGCAGTGCCCTTTCAGGTTTTCACCACAACCGGGTGATAGCCATTTTTGCTCTCGCCCTAGTGTTGGAACGAGGCCGGCGGGGCACCTCTATTTTAAGCCCCATTTTTTATATAATTTTTTATCATTTCATTCATCATTTTTTTTGAACATGGAGTGAGAAAACGTGGATGGGTCAATCATGTGATGTTTGACCCTAAGCAGTAGCATATGACAGTTGGCTACTGCACGCAGCCTTGCGCCGAAAAAGGAGTTTATTCGTTGGTAAGGACAAATACCAACGCAAGGGCTGAGTTTCTGCGCCAATTCAGACGTAAGGTCCGTAATGGAAATAACGTGCAGAAGTCAGTTGGGACATAAAGTTTTACGCCAGAAAGGGGGTTTATTCGTTAGCAAGGGATTAATGCTAACGCAAAGTGTCACGCCCCGATGCGGAAAATTGAGGCGCGAGCAGTTACGAGGCACTCGTGTCGGTCAGAGCATGTACACATTTAATTCTAAAGATATAGAGCTAAGATGAAATTGCTAATTTTATTCCATCAAAATAAAGGTTTACATCACTAATTTATAAGCCATAAGGCATGATACAATCTTCCAAATTTTCCAAATACATAAACCTTGTAAAAATACTAATGATCTACATAAATCCTAGGGAAAAGAAAACACGCATTCACTCTTGTCCAATCCCTTGTTCATTTCCATTTCCTACAACAATTAACCAAAACGTAGGGTGAGCAAAAAGCTCAGTAGGATTTTATATCTCTAAAGCCAGGCAATCTTCATGTATTTAACAATTTAACAATTCGTGTCATGAAGTAATTGATCATGAGTTTCTGGTATGAAATTTTGTATAAGAAATTTCCAAGTAATTTCAAGATAACAAGATAATTTTAAGATCATGATAGTAGATAAGACGATGGTCATTTCTAAGAATATATCAAGAACTTTCATGATGAGACAATGGGTTATCATTAAGACAATGATGAACTTTTAAGTAATATCGAAGTAGAGCAATCACTTGAACTTTAAACAATATAGAAGTAGAATAATTACTTCTACAAAGATATTTATGATGAATCTTTAAGCAATAACAATATAGAAGTAGAGCAATCACTTCTACCAACACTCAGTAGGATTGGCCAAAGCACTAAGGGGAGATCACGACGATATGACAGCCCCTCATGGAATATCACTATTTGGCTACACACTTAGGGGTTCTCACGACAGTATGATTGCCCCTAACTGTAATAGACCCTGTATTGGTGAATGCAAGCACCTGATCATTATAATACCGGTTTATTTTTGGACTTTGCCACGCCTGTGGGATCAGATCAGAACCCCTTTATACACTAGCATTTAAATGTCATTTAATTGGGACCCATAGCCCCTGACATTTTTTTTCTATATAATTCCACAATATGGCCAAAGAATTTCAGGAACAAGCTCATTTGTAAACAAGTATAGATATGGCAAAAATTGTGATAATTTGCAAAGGAGAGTGGAAAACGCATTTTAAGCATCATGTTTAACGACATTAAGTCGTAGAATTCAAAAATGAATGGTAAGTAGGAAGAAACATTAAGATAGTGGTTTTATTAGAATTATTTTAAACATCTTAACAAAATCTTAGAATCATAAAACATCAATTTTTTTGTAAAGAACAACTTTTAGTAAAGGAACATATATACTTATGAATTGAAATCATGAGTTTAGATATTAACTTTTAATTATAGATTAATAATTCATATGATAAGAAAATAGATTTAACATGCTGAAAGTAATATTTATACATCAATATGATCGAAAATACCTTTTTTACATTCTGAAATAATTTTTTTACACCATTATGATAAAGAATAAAATAGTTATAGGCTAAAAAGATGTTACTGTCTGTGAACGCGCTATAGCTCAGGGTCGCGTTCATACAGCATATATAAATATAATATATATATATATATTCAAAATATTATATTTTTGATCACCAAAATTTTCGAGAAAATTTTTATGAACGCGCTAGCCAAGACTAGCGTGTTCATGAAGAACGCGCTAGTCAAGAGTGGTGCGTTCAGAAACATATGTATATATTTAAAAATTTTAAAAACTAAATGAAATAGATAGGTTCTATATAAACCATAATAGATATAGACTCCTGATATATATATAAACACTTTAGGTATTATATATATATATTAGAAATATTATACTTTTAATTTCTGGACATCCGGGGTCAAGGGTATGAACGCGCTAGTCGAGACTAGCGCGTTCATGAAGAACGCGCTGGGTCGGGCTAGCGCGTTCAGAACGCGCTACTTAGGTATAGCACGTTCTGGACCTGATGAAAAAACGAGAATACCCCTCCAATAAAATGACCATGACTTGCTCATTTCATAACGGAATTTAATAAATGAGCTATCAATGGAAAGAGGACAGAAAAATGAACAAGATGGCATACGTTAATTAGAGTTTAGCCTGAGAGACACCTACCTTTTGTCGGATCTAAAGAATATCCCCAAATAACAAGAAAACCCTTTGATCTTCCAATTCCTCCTTCAAATCTCCACAAATCTTCGCAGCAGCATAGACTTAACTTCCAGAGATGGTTTAAGGGTCAAACGGGACTCTATTTATAGCCAAAACATGGCCAAATTTGTCAAGATTCCTTACATAATTCCACCAAACCCATTAAGTCCGAATTAGAAGAAAAATACCATTTCTCTTCTTAATCTAGCCCATCTTAGGTGTGAAAATAATGTAAAAACGGCTGGTCCAAGGTGGGCTATTAGGTAAGGGTTGATTCTTGAGTCAATCTTCTAAAAATAGGGTTATTTTAATCCCTTAAATGTCATATTAAACATATGTTATGAATTTAAGGTTAAATATCCTTTAATAAATCCTTTAATCCATTAATCCAGTCCATTATGGATTATCCAATGGGCCAATTGTAATCCTAATCCATCATATGGACTTTTATTAGGCTTGCAATGATTTATCTAAGGGTTAAAGCATTAAATTTCAATTTACCTTAAGTAAATTCAATAATCCACTTTATTTCACTTAGTAAAAATGTAAATTAATCATTTCATGAAAATTTTAATTGTATAATTTATTTAAAAAAACTATTTCTCATTTTAAATTATCGGGTTTCTACATTCTCCCCCACTTAAAAGAATTTGGTCCCCAAATTCACATGATTTTCTTTCCGTAATAGGAGCGTAAAATTACCATATCCAAACTATGCATTCAAACTAGATCATTTTCATAACATGCTAAGTGCTAAGATCACCATTTCTAAAATATGCCATCATAGACGAGATAGGTTTATAAGGTTACCTTCCAATACTTGCGGCGCTCCTTTCTTTAAGAGTGGACAACGAGCAATTTTATGATCCATGCTTCCGCAACGGATGAACTTCCCAAGTTAATACCATCATTTATCTGGGTTGTGCCTTCCTTTCTTGCAATGCTCGCATTTTTCCTTGACCGGAATAATTTGTTGATCATTATTCCGGGACTTCTTGTCCTTACGGAAATCGTTACCTCCATTTAACCTCTTCTTGTCATTCACGGTTTCCGCGCTATTGGACCAATGGACTAACTCCTTCTTGGCGACTTTCCCTTTGATTCGCTCCACCATATTCATAGCATCTTCTAAAATTTGTGCTTTCCTAACTATTTCCGTATAAGTTTGAATCTCCAATGGAGTCAATCGAGGAATGAGTTCCACCTTTAATCCATTCATAAATCTTCTTGCTCTCATTTTCTCCGTACAAACTAGGTGTGGGGCATACCGAGCTAATCTAGAAAATGTCGCCTCATAATCTGCTACAGATAAGCTACGTTGTTTTAATGTCGCGAACTCCATGGCCTTCTTCTCGCGGATTCTTTCCGAGAAATACTTCTGATGTGACATAACCTCGGACCTAATGCAAGCAAGCACAATCGCATTCAAATGGGCCGAATTGGGCCACCGCTCTATCGACACTCACCCAAGCCCGGGGTAACTTGGCAATGCCAAGGTGAGGTTGAGGGGTTGGGCCCTTGCTGGTAGAGGGCCAGCAAGGCCAAGATGGGATTCCCAATGGGTGTGGAAGCCCAATTCAATGGGGCCGACGAAGTGCCGAAGGCACCGGTTGCACTTTTCCCACGGTGATCACTCAAGGTAATGGGGCTTGAGGATCGAGCTCTCACTCGCATAACCAGCGGAACAAGAACTTATAATGAAAGACAAGCACTAATGGAGTGAGGTGTGAGCACTTACTCGACCGGTTTGAAGAAACCGATCCCACTCGGAGACGAGGGCGAGCGGGGAGGCGAGTGGATCCCCACACGCCGCGGCGGTGTCGCTTGACCTGCCCAAAGAAGTTACAACACTACACCTCTCGCAGGAGGGGGACCTTGGGGTGGGGGTTAATGATATTACAATCAATACTACCTCCACACAGGGAGGGGCCTTCAGCCGGCCAAGCGGGAAGGGGGAAACTAGGACCAAAAGCGATAAGAAGTTGGGAAGCTGAATCTGCCTGCTGTCTGGGAGGGAGGACTGACAGTCGAAGTTGGGGCTGCAGAAGTTGATACAGAATTTTACTGATGGCGAGACCAGGGGGGAACTCTTCGTGACTGGTACTGGAACACTTCAGAATTTTTTAAATTTCTTCTGGTACCACTACTGACCGGGGTGGAGCTTCGAACATAGTGGCAAGTTCTGGGACTAGCAGCTTCAGATTTCTAACCGCAGGTTGCAGAGAATGCTCCGATGGCTCCCAGACTCCGAATCGAGAACCGCCAGAGTTGTTGGAATCGTGGACGAGTCTTCTTCACAACAAAACTAACGGGGATGCTAAAAGATGCCAGAGAAGACCTGGAGGTTATGAACAAGGATGGCTGGTCGGGGTAGACTGTGGGGAAGCAGATCCGTGCAGCAGAGGGAGAAAATTGATAACTTCTGCTACTGGATGCCGAATAGAGTTCCGCTTCTTGATTCTGAAAGTAGACAGAGCGATGAAGAACTTTGTAGAAGAGCTTGGGGGCTGATTCCTCTGAGGTTCGTCGTGGCAGTGCTTCTAATCCGGTTCTGGTACTCCGCAGGGACAGCTCTGCGCCGTTGTGGAAGAACGAAGCTCCTCTTGTGCCTTCAAACTCGTCCGAAGGAAGTCGTGGTGGCCGCTGCAAGTTGCTGGTTCATCTGCAACCTCTGGACAGCAAACTGCAACTTCGAAGTAGCTTCCAATGACCAAGAAAGAAGAAGGGGAAGGGGGTAGATGAGTGTGGGAGTGACCCCTGGTTGTAAGGGGGTCTTGGAGGTGGTGTTCTAAGGTGTGGGAGGTGGAGAATAAGGTCTGGATGAGGGTCCAACAGATGGTGGTAGTGGGGACTGCAAATTTGGGAAGGTGGGTGAGAGGGAAAGGGTATTTGAAAATGGGTTTAAGGGTGGGGTTAATTTGTTTGTCTTGGGAATGGGGGGGTTGTGTTGGGGAAGGGAATGGGTGCTTGGGAAAGTGGGAAGGGTGCTTGGGAAAGTGGGAGGGGTAGTTGGGGGTTGGATGGTGAGGAGAGGATTGGTGGAGGGGGTCTTGGGAAGGGGTGGAGTATTGATGAGGGTTGTGGGGAATGGGAAGAGGCTTAAATGGGGTAGTGGGGAGTGGAGGTGGTTGGGAAGGGAGGAGAGAGAAGAAAATTTGAATTTGGGTGTTGAGGAGAGAGAAAGTGGAGTGAAAAAGAGAGATTAAGAGAGGGAAGGGTGGGGAATCTCTCCCCTAGGGTTTCTCACCTAAAAAATGGAATCTCTCCACTAGATAAGAAGTGTAAACTCTTAAAATGGCAAGTTTTTTTCATTCATTGATTCATTAAGTTGAAATGGGGGGAATGGGGTCCTATATATAGGCAACCCACATTTTACAATAAGTCCCTGACAAAAGACTCAATGACAAATAACCGAGGGGGTAGAGGGTGCACTTGGGCCAAACCCAATGAATTGGGCCCAATAACTAACTAAACAACATAATGACTCTCAAACTTAGGGAAATAAGCACAAGACCTAGGGACATGACTCAAGTAAAATGAAAATTACATCAAATGACTCAAATAAAAATTACGTAGGACTCAAAATTAGATAACTAGACCATGCCGGATGCAACCGGGGCGAGGAGACGAGCTGTGAACGTGGGCATGGGAGGTGATGTCCCCATCATACTCCCGGGATACGGAGAACTCGACTCCGTCGAGTAAGTGTTCTTCCCTCCTCGGAGGGTGTAGAAGTGGTACAGCCCTTAGGTCTTCCGAATGAGACCGATCCATCCACCTGTCGAGATAGCGCTCGTATACCTTGCTCCGGGTGGTAGTGACTTGTTCATCCAATATTCGTTCAATGTGCTCACGTTGGGCTCTCTTGGCTGGTGGTCTCTCCTCACGGGTGGGTGCTCTCTCAACGGAGGGAATAGGCTCAATATCCTCACTAGGTACCACCGTGGGTCCCTTATAAGGCACTAGGTCGACTACATTGAATGTGGGACTCACTCCATACTCCTCGGGGAGATCTAACTCATAGGCATTAGCGCCAATGCGCCTCAGGACCTGGAAGGGACCAGCCCCACATAGCCTCAATTTGGAGATGACTCCCGGGGAGAGCCTCTCCTTCCTCACCATCACAAAGTCACCCATGTGAAATTCTTGGTGACGCCGATGAGAGTCGGCCACCCTTTTATCAGTCACATTCTTCTTGCTAATGTGCTTGCGGATCTCTTTATGCAATGTTGTGAATGCAGACATTCTAGGGGTGATGGGTGGACCTGGGCAACCAAAAGTAGACCTATCGTGTAATGATGCAGTGTAGACTTTGGTTAGCCTAGGTGGGACGGGACACCCGTAGGTGGCCCTATCATGCAAATTGGTGATAAATATTGGGGGACCCGGGCATCCGTAGATGCCTTTGACATGCTTAAGACCCATGATGAATGAAGGTGGACCATGACATCTGAATATGAACCACTCATACTTTCTACTTGACATGTGGGTGATATGAATGAATGGACCCAACATAGTGTTCATGCCAAGGGGTATGGTAAGCCTAGACACATGCATACTTTTCTCAAATGTGACTTCCATGTGTATAGGTGTGGGACAACCTTTGAACTCCCATTGGAAAGGATCGAATCGATCTAAGAAGGTGGTCGTCATGGGATGGGGCACAACCTTATTACCTAGGGATATGTGGCCCAAGGTCATGGCTCCCAAGGTGTAACTCGGGTTTAGGATAGGGTGGCTTGGGTCAAACATGGTGGGTTGGGATAGTGAAAGGTGGGTGGTGGATAAGGGGGTTGGGTCACATGGGGAACTAGACTCCCATAGGAAGGGATCAAAGGGGTCGTGGAAATGTCTTCCTAGAGGGAGGCACTCTATGTCTTCAAGGTTCCCAAATTGTGAGTCATCCTCCTCCAACGTAATTGGGCCAAGTTTTCTAGTGGGTTGGTCGATCAAAGTATTTGGGATCTCAATGGTAGGGGAGTGGATCGAGATGGGTTCTTCTACCATAGGGAGAAGAAAAAGGAGGTCGCTAGTGTAGCAACCAATGGTATAGACCGAGGTGATTGACCCGATGCATGGGTGTAGGAGGCCAAGGCTCCTAAGTTGTTCGGCCATAGGGGTCAACATGCTAGTGAACTCAATTTGCCATGCTAAGCCTCTAAGAAAATCCTCTAAGGTCTCTACTTGATAAGATGCTTGGATTGTGGTGTGATAAGAGGAGATGGGCACTATGGGATAGTTTTCCTTCATGGGTGAGAAATCATGTGCCGTGATCTCTCTTATTGGGCTCTCCTTTAGCCAACTAACAAGGGGTTCCCCTAAGATGAGATTGACTCCAACTAAAGATGGTGATGTAAGGTGAAGACCCTCGTATGTTGTTTCTTCTTCAACTTGGACTTGGGTTTCCTCCAAGGTGGAGAGTGGGTTTGGAGTGTTCACCACTATGGGGTGGGGTATGGGTTCTTCTTCCAAGGAGGTGAGAGGGGCTTTTGAGGGTGTGGTGATGATTGGGGCATGGTGTATCCGGGGTGGTAGGTAGTGGGAAACTTGGGTTAGGATAGGTGAGGGTAGTAGTGGAGGCTTTGGTGGGAGTTGGATTGGGGTAGGGAGAGGAAGATGGGTGGGTTGAAGGGGTTTGGGTTGATTTGTTTTGGGAGGAGTGTCTCTTTTTGGGGGTGATGGAGAGGTAGTGGTGAGGGTTACCATGGGCCTAGGTGGAGAGTTGGTCATGGGGCCCAATTGGGTATGGGGTCCTATGGTTGTGGTGTGGACTTGGAGGTGGGGTGTAAATGTAGTGGTTGGGGTAGGAGAGATGGGAAGTGGTGGGGATGATGGAGTTGAAGTGCTCCTTGGACTTTGGTGATTTGAGTAGGAGGGAGAGGGTTGGAGAGTGTAGGTTTTTCTAAGCTCAGTCTTCATCTCATCCCAAGTGCTAATTGGAGCCTCCCTACGGATCTTTCTCAAACCTTCCACAACTAACCAATGAGTTTTAGCTTGTTTGGAGAGGTGTGCCTTGGCTAGCCTCATTCTCCTTCATTCGTTCAAGGGGTAACCTTTAAAGAATTGGTCTAGGGAAATCTCCCAATCTAGGTAAAGGCTCGAGCTGTTGGATCCATCAAAGGCGGGGGTTTTGATTTTCAAGTGTTCTAAAAATATGGTTTCTAGATTTTCCCAAAGGTCACTCTCATTCACTCTTGGTACTCGGCTATTTCCTTCAAGTTGGTCGAGTCGAGACATGATATCTTCAAGCCGATTAAGGACATTAGGTAGGGCTTCTATGATAGAGGTGTTGCTACCCACTTTGTTGGTAATGGAGCTTCCATGAGGATTTGGGCTTATTGGGAAAGTTGATGGGGATGGATATGACGGGTATGAAGTGGCCATTCTAGTGGACATGGGAGATGCAACCGAGGATTCTAAATACATAAACATGCCATAGGACCAACTTGTGGAGAGACAAGTTGTGAACTTACTCTGATACCAATTGATGTGACAAAACCTCGGACCTAATGCAAGCAAGCACAATCGCATTCAAATGGGCCGAATTGGGCCACCGCTCTATCGACACTCACCCAAGCCCGGGGTAACTTGGCAATGCCAAGGTGAGGTTGAGGGGTTGGGCCCTTGCTGGTAGAGGGCCAGCAAGGCCAAGATGGGATTCCCAATGGGTGTGGAAGCCCAATTCAATGGGGCCGACGAAGTGCCGAAGGCACCGGTTGCACTTTTCCCACGGTGATCACTCAAGGCAATGGAGCTTGAGGATCGAGCTCTCACTTGCATAACCAGCAGAACTAGAACTTATATTGAAAGACAAGCACTAATGGAGTGAGGTGTGAGCACTTACTCGACCGGTTTGAAGAAACCGATCCCGCTCGGAGACGAGGGCGAGCGGGGAGGCGAGTGGATCCCCACACGCCGCGGCGGTGTCGCTTGACCTGCCCAAAGAAGTTACAACACTACACCTCTCGCAGGAGGGGGACCTTGGGGTGGGGGTTAATGATATTACAATCAATACTACCTCCACACAGGGAGGGGCCTTCAGCCGGCCAAGCGGGAAGGGGGAAACTAGGACCAAAAGCGATAAGAAGTTGGGAAGCCGAATCTGCCTGCTGTTTGGGAGGGAGGACTGACAGTCGAAGTTGGGGCTGCAGAAGTTGATACAAAATTTTACTGATGGCGAGACCAGGGGGGAACTCTTCGTGACTGGTACTGGAACACCTCAGAATTTTTTAAATTTCTTCTGGTACCACTGCTGACCGGGGTAGAGCTTCGAACAGAGTGGCAAGTTCTGGGACTGGCAGCTTCAGATTTTCAACCGCAGGTTGCAGAGAATGCTCCGATGGCTCCCGGACTCCGAATCGAGAACCGCCAGAGTTGTTGGAATCGTGGACGAGTATTCTTCACCGCAAAACTGACGGAGATGCTAAAAGATGCCGGAGAAGACCTGGAGGTTATGAACAAGGATGACTGGTCGGGGTAGACTGTGGGGAAGTAGATCCGTGCAGCAGAGGGAGAAAATTGATAACTTCTGCTACTAGATGCCGAATGGAGTTCCGCTTCTTGATTCTGAAAGTAGACAGAGTGATGAAGAACTTTGTAGAAGAGCTTGGGGGCTGATTCTTCCGAGGTTCGTCGTGGTAGTGCTTCTAATCCGGTTCTGGTCCTCCGCAGGGACAGCTTTGCACCGTTGTGGAAGAACGAAGCTCCTCTTGTGCCTTCAAACTCGTCCGGAGGAAGTCGTGGTGGCCGCTGCAAGTTGCTGGTTCATCTGCAACCTCTGGACAGCAAACTGCAACTTCGAAGTAGCTTCCAATGACCAAGAAAGAAGAAGGGGAAGGGGGTAGATGAGTGTGGAAGTGACCCCTGGTTGTAAGGGAGTCTTGGAGGGGGTGTTCTAAGGTGTGGGAGGTGGAGAATAAGGTCTGGAAGAGGGTCCAACAGATGGTGGTAGTGGGGGCTGCAAATTTGGGAAGGTGGGTGAGAGGGAAAGGGTATTTGAAAATGGGTTTAAGGGTGGGGTTAATTTGTTTGTCTTGGGAATGGGGGGGTTGTGTTGGGGAAGGGAATGGGTGCTTGGGAAAGTGGGAAGGGTGCTTGGGAAAGTGGGAAGGGTAGTTGGGGGTTGGATGGTGAGGAGAGGATTGGTGGAGGGGGTCTTGGGAAGGGGTGGAGTATTGATGAGGGTTGTGGGGAATGGGAAGAGGCTTAAATGGGGTAGGTGGGGAGTGGAGGTGGTTGGGAAGGGAGGAGAGAGAAGAAAATTCGAATTTGGGTGTTGAGGAGAGAGAAAGTGGAGTGAAAAAGAGAGATTAAGAGAGGGAAGGGTGGGGAATCTCTCCCCTAGGGTTTCTCACCCAAAAAATGGAATCTCTCCACTAGATAAGAAGTGTAAACTCTCAAAATGGCAAGTTTTTTTCATTCATTGATTCATTAAGTTGAAATGGGGGGAATGGGGTCCTATATATAGGCAACCCACATTTTACAATAAGTCCCTGACAAAAGACTCAATGACAAATAACCGAGGGGGTAGGGGGTGCACTTGGGCCAAACCCAATGAATTGGGCCCAATAACTAACTAAACAACATAATGACTCTCAAACTTAGGGAAATAAGCACAAGACCTAGGGACATGACTCAAGTAAAATGAAAATTACATCAAATGACTCAAATAAAAATTACGTAGGACTCAAAATTAGATAACTAGACCATGTCGGATGCAACCGGGGCGAGGAGATGAGCTGTGAACGTGGGCATGGGAGGTGATGTCCCCATCAACTTCTCATTAAAATGTTCTAAGAACTCGTCCCATGTAATTTGTTCATTAGGTAAGATCGCTTCGACGGATACCCACCATGCTCGGACATCCTTTTCTAGTTGGTAGGTCCCTAGTGGTACATTCTCTTCATCGGTGCATTGCATTGCCTTAAAGGTTCTCTCTACTTCTTGCACCCAATTCTCCGCTTCATCCGGGTCAGTAGATCCACTAAACTTTGGGGGATTCATCTTTTAGAATTTTCTATGTAAACACTCGGCTTCATGCCGTGCTCCACCTTACGCAACTTGTTGCAAGTCTTGTGTTAGTCCTTGGACAGTGCGTTGCATCTCGCGCCATTGCGCTCTCTCGACGGCCATTTGCGAGATTTAGCCTGAAACCATAGTTACAGGGTTTAATCATTTTTCCTTGGTATTTATTTCTTGATAATTCATTCTTATTAAAACATAACCCATATTTCTACCCAATCTTATCGGGAAGGTTTAAATTTCTATCCATGTTTCTATCAAGGGAAACCTAAGTTTTAAGAATCCTAGGTTTTATGTAACCTAGGCTCTGATACCACTAAAACTGTCACGCCCCGACGCGGAAAATCGAGGCGCGAGCAGTTACGAGGCACTCGTGTCGATCAGAGCATGTACAAATTTAATTCTAAAGATAGAGAGCTAAGATGAAATTGCTAATTTTATTCCATCAAAATAAAGGTTTACATCACTAATTTATAAGCCATAAGGCATGATACAATCTTCCAAATTTTCTAAATACATAAACCTTGTAAAAATACTAAATATCTACATAAATCCTAGGGAAAAGAAAACACTCATTCACTCTTGTCCAATCCCTTGTTCATTTCCATTTCCTGCAACAATTAACCAAAACGTAGGGTGAGCAAAAAGCTCAGTAGGATTTTATATCTCTAAAGCCAGGCAATCTTCATGTATTTAACAATTTAACAATTCGTGTCATGAAGTAATTGATCATGAGTTTTAGGTATGAAGATTTTTATAAGGAATTTCTAAGTAATTTCAAGATAAAAAGATAATTTCAAGATTATGATAGTAGACAAGACGATGGTCATTTCCAGGAATATATCAAGAACTTTTATGACGAGACAATGGGTTATCATTAAGACAATGATGAACTTTTAAGTAATATCGAAGTAGAGCAATCACTTGAACTTTAAAAAATATAGAAGTAGAATAATTACTTCTACAAGGATATTTATGATGAATCTTTAAGCAATAACAATATAGAAGTAGAGCAATCACTTCTACCAACACTCAGTAGGATTGGCCAAAGCACTAAGGGGAGATCACGATGATATGACAGCCCCTCATGGAATATCACTATTTGGCTACACACTTAGGGGTTCTCACGACAGTATGATTGCCCCTAACTGTAATAGACTCTGTATTGGTGAATGCCAGCACCTGATCATTATAATACCGGTTTATTTTTGGACTTTGTCTCGCCCGTGGGATCAGATCAGAACCCCTTTATACACTAGCATCTAAATGTCATTTAATTGGGACTCATAGCCCCTGACATTTTTTTTCTATATAATTCCACAATATGGTCAAAGAATTTCAAGAACAAGCTCATTTGTAAACAAGTACAGATATGACAAAAATTGTGATAATTTACAAAGAAGAGTGGAAAACGCATTTTAAGCATCATATTTAACGACATTAAGTCGTAGAATTCAAAAATGAATGGTAAGTAGGAAGAAACATTAAGATAGTGATTTTATTAGAATTATTTTATACATCTTAACAAAATCTCAGAATCATAAAACATCAATTTTTTTGTAAAGAACAACTTTTAGTAAAGGAACATATATACTTATGAATTGAAATCATGAGTTTAGATATTAGCTTTTAATCATACATTAATAATTCATATGATAAGAAAATAGATTTAACATGCTGAAAGTAGTATTTATACATCAATATGATCGAAAATACCTTTTTACATTCTGAAATAATTTTTTTACACCATTATGATAAATAATAGAATAGTTATAGGCTAAAAAGATGTTATTATCTGTGAACGTGCTATAGCTCAGGGTCGCATTCATAGAGCATATATAAATGCAGTATATATATATATTCAAAATATTATATTTTTGATCACCAAAATTTTCGAGAAAATTTTTATGAACGCGCTAGCCGAGACTAGCGCGTTCATGAAGAACGTGCTAGTCAAGAGTGGCGCGTTTAGGAACATATGTATATATTTAAAAGTTTTAAAAACTAAATGAAATAGATAAGTTCTGTATAAACCATAATAGATATAGACACATGATATATATATAAACACTTTAGGTATTATATATATATATTAGAAATATTATACTTTTGATTTTTGGTCATCCGGGTTAAGGGTATGAACGCGCTAGTCGAGACTAGCGCATTCATGAAGAACGCGCTGGGTCGGGCTAGCGCGTTTAGAACGCGCTACTTAGGTATAGCACGTTCTGGACCTGATGAAAAAACGGGAATACCCCTCCAATAAAATGACCATAACTTGCTCATTTCATAACGAAATTTAATAAATGAGCTATCAATGGAAAGAGGACAGAAAAATGAACAAGATGGCATGCTTTAATTAGAGTTTAGCCTGAGAGACACCTATCTTTTTTCAGATCTAAAGAATATCCCCAAATAACAAGAAAACCCTTTGATCTTCTAATTCCTCCTTCAAATCTCCACAAATCTTCGCAGCAGCATAGACTTAACTTCCAAGGATGGTTTAAGGGTCGAATGGGGCTCTATTTATAGCCAAAATATGGCCAAATTTGTCAAGATTCCTTGCCTAATTCCACCAAACCCATTAAGTCCGAATTAGAAGAAAAATACAATTTCTCTTCTTAATCTAGCCCATCTTAGGTGTGAAAACAATGTAAAAACGGCTGGTCCAAGGTGGACTGTTAGGTAAGGGTTGATTCTTGAGTCAATCTTCTAGAAATGGGGTTATTTTAATCCCTTAAATGTCATATTAAACATATGTTATGAATTTAAGGTTAAATATCCTTTAATAAATTTTTTAATCCATTAATCCAGTCCATTATGGATTATCCATTAGGCCAATTATAATCCTAATCCATCATATGGACTTTATTGGACTTGCAATGATTTATCTAAGGGTTAAAGCATTAAATTTCAATTTACCTTAAGTAAATTCAATAATCCACTTTATTTCACTTAGTAAAAATGTAAATTAATCATTTCATGAAAAATTTAATTGTATAATTTATTTTAAAAAAATTATTTCTCATTTTAAAATATCGGGTTTCTACACAAAGGAAGGATTTCCACCAATTCGGACGTAAGGTCCGTAATGGCAGTATTGTAAGAAAGTCGGCTGGGACACGAAGTCTTGCGCCGAAAATGGATTTATTCATTGGTAAGGACAAATACCAACGCAAAGGGGTGAGTTTTATGTCGATTCGGATGTAAGGTCTGTAATGGCAATATTGTTTTTTTTTTTGAGAGCTCGGTCAGGGCGGAGTACCACTAGACCAAGGTGGGTTTCGGGCATTCTGGGGATGCCGGTGGGACTGCGTGGTATAGCTTCATGTGTTTCCTATTAAGAGGGGAAAACTGAACTACACCCTTGTGATCTACAAGAACGTAGGCACCCCCTTCATATACCCGGCGGATAATATATGGTCCGACCCAATTTTTAACCAACTTCCCCTTGGGATTGGAGGCCATCACTTCTCTTCTTTTAACCATTACCAGGCCACCTTTCTTGAATTCTCATCCTTTGACCAGCTTATCCAATGCGCGGGCCATGCGAGCCTTGGTAGAGTTGGATATTTTGTTGCGCACAGAGACGCTTTCCTTCGAGCTCGGCGAGCTCTTACAGTCTTCTTTCCATGTTAGTCTGCTCGCTGCTAACCAACCCATGCTGGATGGCGACTCGCAACGAGGGAACCTCCAATTCAATTGGCACCACAGCCTCCGACCCGTACACGAGGGAGTAAGGTGAGCAGCCAGTTGGGGTTTTGTAAACTGTACAATAAGCCCAGAGTGCTTCGTACATCCTTTCTTCCCAATCCCTTTTATTAGCCTTTACACTCTTCGCTAGCAGGGTGCATAACGTTTTATTGAAGGCTTCTGCAAGTCCGTTGGCTTGAGGGTAGTAGGGAGATGATGTTCTCCAATCAATCTTGTATTTGTTAGCCAGTCGGTACACCTTCTGGTTCCTGAAGTGACTGCCATTGTCAGAGATAATTCGGCTGGGGACTCCAAATCGGAATATTATATTCTACCGGAAGAATATGGCGACCAATTCTCCTATCACTTCTCTTAGCGCTATTGCTTCTGCCCATCTAGAGAAGTAATCTGTGGCTGCTAAGATATATTTGCATCCTAATGACGATGCTGGCAATGGTCCTACCACGTCCGTGCCCCATTGAGCAAATGACCAACTTGGTACGGTAGGATGCAGCGGCGCCGGTGGTCTTCTTGACACAGTGGCATGTTCTTGACACTTCTGGCAGGCTTTAGCGGACTTGCAGTAGTCGTCAAACATAGAGGGCCCGTAGTAGCCCAATTTCTTTATTTCAATTTTCATTTTCGGACCGGCCTGATGTGCCTCGGCTGACCAGGCATGGACTTCTTGCATTATTTGCCAAGCTTCTACTGGAGACAAGCCGCGGAGTAAGATCTTCTTTTGGGCATCCGCCATTATCCGGAACAAAGTTTCGTTCCTCATTTCATAAGTCTTTGACTCTTAGGAGCTTCATTCTTTGTTCTTCTTCTTTCGGGAGCTGTTGGTGTTTAAACCAACGTAGGAGATGCTCCCGCCAATCGGGCTGTTGGATTTCTTCCGCCGCTGCCACTTCATTTTCTTGTTCATCGGCCAGGACCTCTGTCACCCTGGGGACCTGCCGCCAGTTAATTGCTATTATATTCAGGCTTGTGTCTGGCGGGATTGCCAAAGAATTGGCCAACTTTACGAGGGCATCCGCCTGAGCATTTTGTCCTCGGTTTATGTGCTTGATGCTGATGAAATAGAACCTTGTCATCAGGGGGAGTGCCAACTGGTAATAAGGAAGGAGTTCTTACTTCCGCACATCGAACTCTCCTTCCAACTGTTTTATAACTAGCATGGAATCCCCGAATGCTTCCAGCATCTGAATTCCCATGGACAGAGCAATATGCAGCCCGATTATTAGGGCTTCATATTCTGCTTCATTATTTATGCAGGGCTTGTTTATTGAACATGATGTATATATGACTTCTCCTTCTGGAGATTTCAGGACTAAGCCTACCCCTGCCCTAACTTTGGCTGACCCAGTTGCCGGGGTATCAATTCTGGATGCACCGTCAAAGTATAACTGCCACAATGAGGGCTGTACTTGGCTGACCTCCAGGGTCTCATCTTCAAGAAGCTCTGGCTCCAACGGATAATCTTCTGGTACTGGGTTCTCAGCGAAGAAGTCTGCGATGGCCTGGCCTTTGACAGCCCTTTGCTGCACGTAGGAGATATCAAACTCCATAAGAATCACCGCCCATTTGCCTAGGCGGCCTTTGAGTGCCGGTTGGGACATGATATATTTAAGCGGATCCGCCCTGGACATCAGCTTAATTTCATGCGACATCATATAGTGTCGAAGCTTCTTGACTGCGAAGACCAGTGCCAGGCAGGTCTTCTCGTTAAAGGTGTATTTCTCCTCAGTTCTGACTAATCTCCGACTGAGATAGTAGAGGACTTGTTCCTTCCCTTCTTCATTGTTCTAGGCTAGCATTGCCCCCAGGGACTTGTACGTGGCTGCTATGTAGAGGATTAGTGGCCGTCCTTTCACCAGTGCACCCAGCACTGGAGGAGTCTTCAGATAAACGTTCAGCTTGTCAAAGGTCATCTGGCAGTCTTCATCCCAGTAAAAGGGAACATCTTTCATCATTAGCATGTGAAAGGGATGGCATCGCCCTGACAAGTTAGATATAAACCGCCGGATGTATGCCAGGCGGCCTTGTAGAGATCTCAGCTCAGAGAGGTTCCTTGGTGAGGGTAACTCCTGGATTACCTTGATCTTTGCGGGGTCTATCTCAATTCCTCGATATCTGACAATGAATCTCAAGAATTTTTCGCTCGATACTCCGAACGCACACTTCATGGGGTTCATCTTTAATTCGTACTGCCTCAGCCTCTGAAATACAACTCGGAGGTCCTGCAGATGGTCTTCTTTCTTTCTGGTCTTGACTACCAGGTCATCTATATAGCACTCGACCTTGTGGTAGAGCAGTTCATCAAATATTTGGGTCATCACCCGCTGGTAAGTGTTGTGTCCCTGAAGTCATTTGAGTCATTTTGTGGTCACTTGGGTCATTCGACATCATTCTATGGTCATATGCATTCTGTGGTATTCTTGGTTTTGATAATGGCTAAACACTATTAGTCATTGTTGTTTTTCACTCCTATATGACTGACATATGTGCTGTTGTGTTCATGACAGATATGCAAGTGAAAGCTCAATGTTGCGCCCTCGCACGCGGATCGACCTACGCAGTCAGGTCGCGGGGATCGACCTGCCCGGTCAGGTCGCGGGGGTCAAGGGGGCAGTGCCCCTTACGGGGGTTTCCAGGGGCGGAGCCCCCGGAACAAAAATTTGATTGAAGACTCAATAATAAAATCTTCAAGACAGTCAAGGAAGATGCCACGGACATGACCGGGCTGCTAAAGAAGTTGAACGACGGAGCTGACGCGGATAACGGACCGACCCGGGATAGGCCGGGTTCTGCCCAGCTGGCGGTCGACCGCCAGCACAGGGGCGGTCGACCGCCCCAGCCAGGGATCGCCAGTCTGCATATGTTTTAGGTGGCGGTCGACCGCCAGCCCATGTAGGTCGACCGCCAGTCCCAGTGATCATCCGTCTATAGTGTTTCTCAGTGGAGGTCGACCGCCAGGAGCTGTAGGTCGACTGCCAGCCCCGATGCAGCCTTGTTTGACTTCGAAATCCACCTTGTGGCCAGCCCCTTTCCATGGATTTGTTTAATCAAACCTTACCTAATCTTCCATGATTTGTGGATCTGGTCTAGGGGGCATCTATGGACCATTCAAGGGTTATAAAACTAACTCATGAGGGGTTAGAAACCCTAAGGCTTTAAGGGGCTTCTTGTGAGATCTAGGGTGGCTGCAAGGGAGGTTGCAAGAGAGCTTGGAGACGAGCTACTGTTCACGTGAACAGTAGTTCGTGAAGGAGTTCTTCATCCAATCAAAGGGGAATCAAGCTCAAATCAAAGCCAGCAAACTTCAAGGAAGATTACATCAAAGCAAGGCTATCAAAGTGATCCAAGGAAGCCGGTTTGATTCAAGTTCTTCAAGGGAAATCATCTACATCCATTCAAGCTTTTTCAAGCTCATCCAAGGTGATCTTTCAAGCATTCAAACTCCTAGGAGCTAACGAAGCAATCAAGATTCAAGGTAGCTTCATCATCTCCTTCATTCATTCAAAGAAGTTCAATGAGAAGATCAAGAGAGAAGAATTGAAGGAAGAGGTACTGTTCACGTGAACAGTACTCCGTGAAGAACATTCATCCAATCAAGGGTGAATCAAGAAGATTGAGTTGAAGCCAAGAGGAGCCTTGTTGCTGATCAACATTTCATACAAGGGCCAATTCATTTTCACTCATAACTCAATCTCTTGTCTTAGTTCATTCACATTTGTTTCATTTTCATTATTGTTTAAACATTGAAAGTGTGATTCATCCCTACCGGTGGTTAGTAGGAAGGAAATTAGAGGGTGTTCCAATTTACAGTTGACATCCCTACCAGGTGGTGAGTAGGAAGGCAATCGGTGGTTTCCGATTTGCGGTTCTGTGCGCTGCACAAGTGAAGCCTCACCGGGTTTTGGTGAGGAGTGGACGTAGGACTGAGGATTCAGTCCGAACCACCTTAAAAATCCTGTCTATTGTGGTTTGCCTGTGTGATTGATTCATTCTAGATGCATGCTTAGGATCGAATTATTATATATCTTGCTTATCTTGCTAAGTGAATCATAGCGTACTTGGAAGCTAGTTTCTATTCCGCTGCAATTCATTTTAACTAGCTGTTTAGAGGGCCGCATTGTGAAAAGTGGAGCTGATCTATTCACCCCTCCCCTTTAGATCCGCTATCCACCACTCAACAGTAAGTTGCGCCGGCGCTCTTCAGTTCGAACGGCATCCTCTTATAGTGATAAATGCCCTGGGGAGTTCGGAAGGGGGTGTGGACTCGGTCATGTCCCACGATCCATATCTGGTTGTAGCTGGATGACCCGTCCATAAATTACAGAGCTTCATGGCCAGTCGTGGCATCAATCATGACCTCCGTTATCGATACTGGAAAGTCATCTTTGGGGCAGGCCTTGTTTAGATGTCGGAAATCAACGCATATCCAGATCTGCCCATTTTTCTTCTTCACGGGCACGATATTAGCCAGCCACATGGTGTATTGATTTTCTTCGACGAAACCCACATCAATGAGCTTGTCAACTTCCTTGCATATTTTAGTGATGAGCTCTGGCCTCATGCGCCGCGGTGGCTGCTTCACCGGCTCGGCTTCGAGGCTTATGGCTAGCTCATGTTGTGAGACTGCGGGGCTCAACCTTGGCATTTCCTTGTAGGTCCAGGCGAAGCAATCCCGGTATTCTTGTAGCTGCTGGATGTACAGCCTCTGTTCCTCAGTAGATAACTGGGCACTGAGGAAGGTCGGCCGAGGGTCATCCTCGTCTCCCAAGTTGATTTCTATCAGTTCATTGATTGTGGCTTGGCCTCCGTCTTCTATCTCCGGGGGCGCCTGTAGACACTTTAAAAGTGACATTACTGTGAGCATATCTCATATTACCTCATAATGCCTCAGTTTGACCCTCAAATTGACTTTATTTGAGTGATTTTTCCCATTTTTCTTAGATTTTCCCTCTTTTCCCCCCTTTTCTTATTTTTCCCTATTTTTTTAGATTTTCTAGGTATTTTTCTCTATTTTTATGAATTTTTCAAGAATTAACGGCATGAGGGGGGCGTCATTTGATTTTTTTTAAAAAAATAATATTAATAAATAAAAGTGAAATGATGCCTCTTCGAGGAGGCGTCCATTCATTTGACTTTTTCCTATTTTTCTAGATTTTTTGAGAATTTTTTAGATTTTTTTAAAGAATTAATGACATGGAAGGAGGCATTATTTGATTTTAAATAAAGTAAAAATAAAGAAAAAGGTAAATGACGACAGCGCAAGAGGCGTCAATTCCATTTGGGAATTTTTTATAATATATCTCTGTGGCCCTTTTAGGGGAGTTTTGGTGACCTTCCGGGTGTCAGAAAAATTCGAAAAAATAGGAAATAGAATCAACACAGTCAGATGTACATCCACCGAAAAAATGGGAAAATAATAATAAAAAATGAGAAATGGCCTTAAAATCATTTTTCTGTGATGTTTTGAAATAACGACTATCATCTGGGCGTTATTTAAATGACGCCCGAATGAGGGGCGTTATTTATTTTTGGCTTTTTCTGATTCGCGACACTCAGGAAGTCATTATTACAAATAACGATAGCGTGAAGAGTCGTCATTTCCTCTAGATTTCTGAATTCCACCAAACACCGTTCTTCCTCCGGTTTGAGTCTATTTCCACTTCGGAAATGAATCTAATGGCTTTCTATAATCGGGAGGACTCCTTTCAATATTTATCTCTTGCTAAAATCAATTATCCTAATCTTTATCAGATTAAAACCCATGCATTCTCCCCTATAAATAGAGTCCCTGTGGCTCTGTCGAAACAAGGATTTTTTTGTTTCAATTTACAGGGGAAAGTGCTACTGTTTTCTTGGCTCCAGGAGGGAGTACTCTTTGTGTGCAAAGCTTCATCCTTTTGAAGGAGACTCCCTCCCCATCATGCATCAAAGCTATAGGAGAAACAATCCCAGGCTTCTCCTTCTTTTCATTAGTCTCTGTTATATATTCCCTACTCTTTTTTAGACCGCATGCTTGCATTACAACATGTTCATCTCTTTACCTCAACCACGTTGAACTTCCATAGTGCAACACTTGCACACTTTATTTTCTTACATTCAATCATCATATCTCCCGACCCATCGCATGGGGTTTAAAAGGGAAACACCGAACAAGGTGTGTTCTTATATATGATTTTCATGCTTATCTTTATCATGAATTTGATGCTACACTCACCTTGGTTCTAATTTCAATCTTTTATTGGTTGTTATCTTTATTTTACAAGGGTAATCAAAGAAGAACTCCCTCCATCGGCCGGCAGGTAGGAAGGGAAGAAAATCACTCACATCCCCCACATCCTTTTGAAGTATTTATATTCGCGATCCCTCTATTATTATCGATTATATCCTTTGAGGCCCACGGTCTCTAGCGATCACCCTCCGTTAGCATCCTACGCTATGCTTATTGTTTTATGTTTTGTTTAGTGGATTTTAAATAGATCCTCAAATTGGCGATCACGGTGGGACCTCCTTTATTTTTCTTTTTTTGATTACCCTCCTCTTTTGGCACCCACGATGCCCCTCCGATTTTGCACCCACGGTGCACCTCCTATTAGTGTTTCTCGTCGTACTCTGTCTATTTATTTCCCAAGTGATTGTTTGATTTTTAGATTTATTTGATATCCCATCTATCCGGTTAAAAAAAAATCAACGACCACTCTTGTGGACACCCATTTTTTTTACTGAGCACCCACAGTGGGCGACACCTTTTCCTTCCTAGCTTTCTCATTGTGTTGCATCATAATCATAATATTGTTCTGTGATTGGCTTGCGTCCATTGCATGCCCACCCTCCGTTGCATACATTCCAGCATATAATCTGTTGTATTTCTAGCATACTCCTCTGTTGCATTTATCACATATCATATTCATAAGTTCTCTGTTACGTTGGTTTCATATCATACCCATTGTATTTGTATATCAAGTTCACTATTTCTATTGCATACCGTGACCCCATCACTGCATATTACGTCCCCCTTATTCTTATATTTTCTTGTTTGCTTTGCATTGTTACATTTGTTTACCTATTGGCATTAGCGCATTTGCATTCTGTCTCTTTTTTTTTCTTTCCCTCTTCATCATATTTCCATCATATTATCCTGTGTGATTCCTTTTCTTCTTTTTGCATTAACACTTGCATCGGTTTGGGAGACCCCCTCTCCCCACACTTTTTAGGAGTCTTACCCCTCTCTTGGTTAAGGAAGGACCCTCCATTGAGCATTCCGTCTCTTTGGACCGGGAATTCCAAAACCAAGGCCTCCATAAGTCCCCGTACCCGTGGATTCCCTCACGGACGCTTGGGCAGGTTGTACCTTTTGAAGTTCCCCGGGTTTAGTTGGCCTATGCATGGTGAGCGAGTGAACCTAGTTGACATTGAAACAAAACTATATTGAAACTAGGTTCCTACCTTGTGTGACTTATATCACATTTTTCTAAAATCACCTAATTCACCAAGGTTCAAGGTCAACTAAAATCAAGCGTAAGCATCCCAACTTGATTAATATCTTTGTAACATTGCTTTGATTGGTTGAATTGTTTGCCTGCATGATGTTTAATCTTGATAACAAAACCCCCATGTCTAATCAATCTTATACTCTTGAGGATGATAAACCTAGCATATCTTATAATCCTCAAGCTTATATCGATCCTTCTAAGGGACATCGTCCTCACTTTTATGGTATTGCCCGACCCATGGGCAATTTCCAATCTCATGGTCCCTTGCATTCATTGCATGCCACTACTCCCTCGGGACCATCTCCTCCCAATGATGAGAAGGTTTCCCAAGTCATCCGTGCATTAGATCATCTCACCCCTCAACAAATTCAAGCCCTTAAGGCAATTGTTGGGGGCACATCTTCTTCTCATCCTCCCTCCAATCCCACACGGGTGGCCCATCACCCATCTTCATCCATTCATACCCAGGTGGCCCATTACCATCCCCCTTCTACAAAAATTCCTCCTCGGGTGATCCATCACCCGCCTCCTTCTATTCCTCCTTCACCACGGCCCCAAGGCCCACATGTTCCTTGCAACCCGGCTCGTCCGGGTCCTTTTGTGGGTCGGCCCATTAATCCACCTCCACGGCCTCTACATCAAGCCGTCCCTCCAAGGCTATGCCAACCCTTCAATGTTCAAGTTACACCCCTCCAACAAAATCTCCTTGATAAATTGCTTCGATGGAGGAACAACTCAAGAGGTTCACAAGCCCACGGCCCGCTCCTCCTCCTCCTTCTCAAGTCAATCCTCTTCATACTTTTATGAACAAAATCACTAAGATGGAAAAAGATTGGAAGGAGAGGAGAGATAATGGCATTATAGACCAAAGTGAGCAAGACGTTTCAACAAGTTTTGATGGTCAAGTGGACGCCGTCCACCCTCCACCAATTCACCATGTTCATACACATGGCCATCCGCCTTCTTCTTCGCCTTCGCCTCCACCTTCATATTTACCTCCACAAAACTCTCCACATTACATTACTCCACCACCTATTATCACGCCTCCACAATGGCATCCACTTGATATTTTTGATGATTATGAAGATTTGGAGCCGGCATGTGCAGATGATGAAATTCTTCAAGAGGCACCCATTCCGAGTTTCCTTCGTTTTTCGCTCCCTCCATTACCCGATGAACCCCCTGCTCAGGACGATGCCACCATCCCTAACCCCGTCTATGAGACCTCTTGGTATTACGATGATGGGTTGATACTCCAATCACCTACACCGGCTCACCATGACCCTTCCATTATCTCCAATCCTCCACGCACCACTAAAACCCGACGCTTTCTGCGAACCAAACCCACCACACCTTTAACCTCCATACCATTGGCCACCGCCGAACCTCCCACTAAAACTCAAACCATTGTACCTCCAACCTCGACACCGTCAACTTCCACTTACCCTTTCGCCAAGCTATCCGAGCTTACCTCCACTCCACCGATCACCGCCGAATCTCTCATTATATCTCCTCCTTGTTCACCACCTAAAGCGTCCATTATCACTAAAACCCCAAAGCCAATTACCCTAAAACCAACTTCACCTACACCTTTACCTGAACCCGTGACTAGTCCTGGGCAGGACTCACCTATTTTTGCACTCGAGCCGATCCCAATCGCTTCCAAGGAAGGGGAGAAGCCCGACGTGTTTGAACCTCCGCTTACCCTTCCATTAAAACTCTCCATTACACCTCCACTGCTCATCAAGTTTATCATCTTCGCTTCACCTTCCTCTACCACTCGGAGTGGGTGTATTCCTACAAGCACCTGTGCCAGGGATATCCAAGAACCGGGCAAGAAGGGCTTGACCTCGGCTATGCCATTCAAAATTTAAGATTTTATTTGCCAGATGTCGATCCGTGTCATTATGCTGGGCATATTTGAGAAGTCTCCTTCAAGGCTCACTATGATAAATTCTTTCAAATTGATGCCGTATCGACCCTTTCTCAAAGTCACCTTATTCATTGGTCGATGCTCTTTTAATGCTCTCATTACCCATCGTTCCGTCATTATACGACTCCCTTGTCAAACGAAGGGGTTATCTTCCCATATTGCCATAACACATGAGAGTATTCGGGCATTAATTCCATCCATTGAGCCGTCTGGCCGGGCACCCTCCTTGCCATGGAGGGGTGGGCATCCTTTCGCTAATGGGCTTTCCACCAATTCATTCACTCCTTATTCTGTTCCACCCACATTTTTTTCTCTACGGGCCACTCAATGGGTGAGGAGGAGGATCTTACCCTCTCATTCCATGCATTCTCTGCATTCTTTGCATATCATGCATTTCATGCATTTCATGCATTTCATGCATCCCTTACATCCATCACATTGCATTCACATACATTCCTTTTTTCCTGGGTTTCCGAACCCGTATCTTCTCCGCCTTTCGGACCTTCCACATCTTCTACCTCTGGACCTCCCTCTCCAGGCATCGCGCCCCAATACACCTACATGTCCAGATCCTTCGGGCTTCTCACTGATTCCTCCAGGGCATCGCGTCCCTCGGTACTTGCCTCCTCCGGAACCTCCGG
The DNA here is from genome assembly GCA_022559845.1 of Amorphophallus konjac. Taxonomy (NCBI): domain Eukaryota; kingdom Viridiplantae; phylum Streptophyta; class Magnoliopsida; order Alismatales; family Araceae; genus Amorphophallus; species Amorphophallus konjac. Next base: position 72,774,560 of record CM040128.1, on the reverse strand, counting down.
ACCCTCCATATCTTCCACCTCCAGAACATCCGGACTTATCTTTCCTCCTTAGGCATCGCATCCCTCGGTACTTGCCTCCTCCGGAACTTTCGGATCCCCTATCTTTCTTCCAATTTGTCCTTCTACTTCTCCAGGATATTGCATCCTTCATACCTTTCTTCCTCTTCAATCATCTTTTCCCTTACCTTTTCCCAGGGCATCACGTCCCTCGGGATTTTCCTCCTCCGGAACCTCCAGATGATTTCTACCCGCATGATTCTCTTCCTCCCTTGTTTCCAGAACCTCCGGATCCACCTCTTTCCATTTACCAATTTCTCCTCTTGATCCCTCCTAATCCCGGGTCCGACCCAACTTCTTCCACATCCACTGCTTTGGGCATCTGTCCGTTCTCTCACTGCTTCCGAGGCTTTAGTCCTCACCCCTCCTCTTGCTTTTTCTCTCCTTCTATAGACCTTTCATGTGATCAGGGTCTCTGCACCCTAGTGAGGGAGTTCTAGCCCTCGCCTCTTTTCTTTTTATCCTTGTTCGTTTGAGTCGGGTCTAGGCACCACTCCTTCTTGTTAAGCCACTTCAAACCTTGGCTTCCAATCCTTTTATCTACCACTTAAGGACAAATCCCATGTTCATCAAGATCGCCTCCAGTAGCTGTTGCTTCACAAGGTTGCAAGGTAACATTTTTACGTAAGATTTGCAATCTTGATTTCATCATTAATTCAACTTATTCACGCATGGTTTTTTTCAAAAAGAAGTGCTTCTTAACAAGATTAAGAGTGGTTACTTTAGACCCTTATCTTTGTTCAATTATTTCAAAAAAAAGAAAAAGAAAAAAAGAGTCTTTAGGCTTGCTTCTACAGCACTTTGGTTAATAAGAACCCCGCGCTGGGAGTTCGGCATTCTCTCCCCGCTTGTTAGGGGCAACCCTTAGCTGGGCACTCCACACACTTTACGGCGTCCTTAGCCGGCTCCTTTGGATAAATACCGTTGCTACTTTGGCCTTGCCATGAGTATACCTGAAAGTCCTTTCTCTTCTTTACTCGGCCGAATGCTGGTGCAAGAGGTTGACGGATGAGATAACCAACCTAGGTATTCCCCAATACGAAAGAAGTCTCAAATAGGGGCCGTCTTGACCCAAAATAAAGTGAAATTTCATGATACATCTAGCCAAAAGGGCTATTATGAAAATCAAATCAAAATTTTGATAAAAGTAAAATTATGAATTATGGCATGTCAAGAGAGGCAAAGTCCCTGCAGGGAAAACCCTGGTCATATGCATGTCAAGGGTCTAAAAAATCAAAGGCACAAAGTACCGGCGCAACAGACTATCTCTTTGAGGGGTAATACCCCAGAAGGAATTCAAGTCCCGACATCTCCCATCCTACATAAAGCTTATCTCAAATTGATCTTCTCTTCTCCCTCTAAGACCGAATGTTTCTCGGGTATGGCCTTGGTAGGGGCACCATTAACTATAGACAGTCGGCTATAGGATGCCATTCTTAAATGCATGCCCTACTTTGGGCAGTTCTTAGTGAGAGGGGAAGGAACAAGAACCCCTAACCAGTGATTTGAGTATTCATTTGGTGCCATACTAGCAATGCCTAAAAAAATAAAAAAAACTTTAAAAAATTAAATATTTTCTCAAAAAATATAAAAAATTAAATATTTTCTCAAGATCCCAAAAAAATCAAATAATTTCTCAAAAATAAAAAAAATCAAATATTTTCTCAAAAGCCTAAAAAAATACATATCTTCAAAATCCATAAAAAAATTTAGATATCTTCCAAAAATCCATAAAATTTTAAATATTTTCAAAACCATAAAAATTTGCATATTTTAAAATCTAAAAAAAATACATTGTATTTTGTTGATGGTGCTTTTGCAGGGACAATAGCTCTCACAAGACCAAGAGCACGAGATGAGTCCTCTCCATTCGTCGCTATCTACCTTTCGATTCTTCCCAATGTTGTTTGATATCTTCAAGATATGCCACGTTGGGCATCAGTTGATCACATCTTCATGATTTGCTAGGCATTACTCCGATTATTCATCTCCAAATCTTTTTAATCAACTCCTGCTGATTTCACTTGATCACTCTTGTCGCTGGGCATTACTTAATCTTGATCATTTAAGTGACTAGCCAAGTTACCATCCTCATGAAAAACAACAAACAATGATGCTATGCTATCTATGATTTAATGATGCTATGTATGTTGAATGCTTAAATGCTATTCATGCCATTCACGCTATACACGTTTGAATGCTATTCATGATATGATACATACAAGCTATTGATGCTTTGATACATGCTATATTGTTGTTATTCAATGCTATTCAATGCTTTCATGCTTGAATTCTATCCCTGCTATGGTTGCAATGCTTAAATGACTTATTCATTGCTTATGCTTCATTTATATCTTGGTTAATGAATTTTGAGCGCAGGAAAGAAGCTCTTGATCCTGCCGTCTGGACATCATCATCCAGGTCCCACAGTACTTGCACCTCATTTCTCAGTTCCCTCATGCTTATTGCTTCACCATCTTCCAGTATGCATTTTTACTATATGTTATCATACATAATTAGATTATATCAAGGACCTTGTGGCTTTGGTAAATCTGGAATTTGAGTTCCTCTTCATCAAAAATAATGATGATTCCAGAGGAGTCTTAGTCACACGGATAGGCTGTTGAGCCATTCAAGACTGGGGACGATGGTTCCCTTTTACGAGTTGATATGCGGATAAACGGGCTTCGGCTTAATATCAGCTCGCGAAATCAGTTTCTTGACCCAGTCTTGGCAGCTTAGCAATATTATCCTTGATTATCTTATATTTTTATTTGTTTTAATCTTTTTTCTTTAAACCCACCATGCATTCATGTAGGACTTTGAATCAATGTTGGAAAATCATTCTGATAAGCAGATTTGGAGAGTCAAATTGATCTTAATCTTTCCAGATATGAGATATTCATTGCTGAATGGAATCCTCAGTTTGTCAAGTCGCTGTTTTGGGTCATTTTCTCGAAAGCACTTTGTTTCGATTTCTATCCACTATTTTTACTCTCTTTTTTCTTAGATCCGCGTTGGCTGCAGCACATCCTGTCACGTCCCGAGCTTTTATGACAGCGGAAGACTCGCTCGAGAAACGTGAACAGTCGACATGGTAAGCCTCTTGCAAGCAAGAACGATCAGAACGCAAGACAATCGCATACATATATGTAATTACACAATATTTATTCAAACGCCAACTTTATTTCATAATAATCAAATTTAATACTCAAATACAATCATTAATTCCACTTATTCTAATATACCAGACTCAAGAAAATAGGAAAATTACACAGACTCAATCTAAACAATTTAGACTTCCTAAGTCTTCACTCTCATCTTGACAATACTTTCATTCGCTCTCGGACCCGCTACTTGTATAACCCGAATCCGAATTTGAATCACTTCCATCTCCTGAAAAGATTAGAAATAGGTAATGAGCACACTTGCCCAGTAGGTATCTTCGCATCAACATGAAGACACTATTAAAGTAATTAACAATTTAGCTCTAAAGAATAAGGTAGAATCATGCGAATGCGATCAATCACGCGTTTAAACCAAGTAACAATATGATTATGTAAGATAGAATGAGAGCAAGTATAAACTAGCAAGAATGAAACAAGAACATGATATGGCCTTTCATGAACAAGAATGTAACGAGAATGTACTAGCAAGTCACATAATCATCACTCCAGTATCTTTTACTTATGAGCAAGTACCTCATGAATTTCTGTGAAATATCAAGAAAGTCAAGTATCAATCATGCTGTATTGTGTTGTGGAATTTCACTTATTTATAAAGAAAGTACTCCCAGCGCAATGCGATGCCAGTAGCATCATACCCCATGGTTTATAATAGTATGTTTCCGACAATCAGCTGAGGGGACTATCATAGAGCCCTTGAACACAATCAGTGCTCGATCGCATCTTCAAGTATAAATCAAGTTTTATCCACGCATGTAACAATAAAGTATGGCCAAGAATGTACAATTCCAACAAGCTCTTAATAACGATAATTCAATAAATGATTGCTTCAATAAGAATCATGAGAAATCAAGAATGACTTAAGCAAGGTTATGCTTATAGAAATAAATCGGCAGCATAACGATACATTCTTTATCTTTCATTCATTATATTAGGTTCCTTGATCAATATGATAAGTTCTAGATCATCAAGAGTCTATTTAGAACCTTGGAATATCAACCCTTGGTCAATCCTTGGGTTAAAATACTCAAGTAGTGTGACGGTCGTGTACTGGGCCATTACAGATGTGACGCTCCATTATTTGGCCGTTACACTAGTCTGAATCCAGAACCAAGAAATCAGACTCAGTTGAATGTGACGGTCGTACATTGGGCCGTTAGATGCTTTTGACGGTCCAGTGTGGAGTCGTTACATTACCGATAACCAAAAACATCGATAGTGTAATCTAATCAATGGGCTTTAATGGTACAACCAACTCGGCGTCCTAGTGGGAATCCCAGGCTCGCGGAGAATTACTGAGGCCTTGAAATAAGATTTCCTAGTCTATTGGAAGGAATATCCAATAGAGAGGTCCTCATGTCCAAGAATAGTGTTCCTATAGTGTAAAGTGAACTAAATGAGCAACATACCGGAATATGCGCCATGCACTTAAAGAAATGACTCTGTAGATGGAAAAGAATGTGTAACAATGTGAAACCATGAGAAAACTCCGTCAATACAACATTTGGAAAAATCATGATTTAGAATACAAAACAATAGAGATTTAGTCGATGAAATTAACATAACTTAAAATAATCCTAAGACACATTAACCATGCAATTTGATTATGAAATAGTAACTAAACATAAAGTCATGATAACATGTCCAAACTTAGCTATCTAAGCTTATTTATAAGTAAACTCTAACTGGTTATCATTTTGCCTCTGGCTGACAGAACACAGTGCCTGACGGTCTAGGATAGGCGTGTTACAGTATTGTGACGGTTTATTGAGGGGCCGTTACAGTGGCGTAACGTTCCTGCTAGGGTGCGTCAAAGACAATAGAACAAATAAAAAAACAACAGAATGTGGCGGTCTATCGTAAGGCTGTTACATGCATGTGACGATCTTACGTTAGTGCGTCAGAGAACCTGCTGGCAGTAAACTAAAGTGAAGGTTTATGAAGACATAACATACCTGAAAATCAACATATTACCACTGTCCTAGTCATGATAACGATGCATAGGCCAACTATATGTAAGGGTTTAGTGAATAGACAAGATAATACCTTTTAATTTCCATTTAGGGCTAAGAGATGCATGAATGTATAAAACTATGAAATCATAAAATTCTTAGTCTATAATGCATGAAATCAAGCACAATCAGAGGGCTTTTATCCCTAACAAGTTGTTTTTACCAATCATGAGATAACCTACCTCTTTTAAGACCTTCAAACTTCGAATTTAATGCTAGGTGCTACCCTTAGACCCTTGTACTTCTTGTGATAAATCAACAACTTCAATCTGCTCTATTTCCTCAGCCTCTTGACCTAAGAATGTGAAATTTTGAGGGTAAGGAGATGAGACTATTGGGTACAAAAAGTTCTAAAGGATTGAACTCTAATTACCTCGTTTAGACGTCCTAATCTCTGGATCTTCAGGGGTCTTGCGTTCAGATTCCTGGGTTGCTAAGGTTGAATCAGCAACTTTGGAAGCTTCTATCTTCTTGGTTGCTTTGTCTCCTAGCACGAAATTTGGAGAACTATTAGTCTATAATATACTAAACAAAATCTTCTAAAAAACTTATCCAAAATTATGACTCCTTACCTTGATTCTTCACGGGCCAAAAGTAAGGGTCGCTCAGTTCAGAACTAGGTCCTACTTATAGGGTTTTGGTTAGGATTTGAAGATTAGATCGATTCTAGAGTCCTTAATTTGTCAGAACCTAATCCCTAAGAGTCCTTTGCAATGTTATAAGCTATCTCAAATCGATCTCTTGTAGATAGGATTTCAAAGTTCCAATCTTTTTGCAATTTTCTCACCTTACGTAATCTGCAGGATGTAACGGTCGTGTCTAGGTGCGTTACAGGACTGTGGCAGTCGCCCGATAGACCGTTACATGTAACGTGTATGGAGTTTCAATTTAATAAAACTCTTTTATTCGTTTATCCATATAATTATCTTATATAATTAGTATTTATCCTTAAAATACGTGAATAATCCAATTACCCTTCTAGAATATGGGCCAAATTTGATGGGCTTGGTCCATAAACCTTTTGGACAATTATTAGATAGGCTAGGTTAACTAATTAGCCTTTTCGAGCCTTATATTGACTTATTAATCCAATAACCCCTTCATTAATTTATTTAAGCCTTTATAATTTCCAAAAAAATATTTTATAATTCAAAAATTATTTATAAATTCTGGGGCACTACACCCTCCCCCACTTAGAAGAATTTAGTCCCCAAATTCAATATATGGATTTCGGAGAGTGTACTTACAGTTAAATAATTCTGGGAATCTTTTTCGCATGGCTGCTTCGGTTTCCCATGTTGCTTCATATAGCCATACTTCTTCCATTGAATCTTGACCATATGAATAACTTTATTTCGTAGTTGACGCACTTCTCGTTCCAGAATCTTTATTGGCGTTTGCTCGAATGTCATATCCTTCTTAATCTCTAGATTGTCGTAAGTGATAATATGGTCAGAATCATATACATACTTCTTCAGCATGGAGACGTGAAATACGTCATGAACTCCGGCTAATTGTGGAGGTAAAGCCAGTTTGTAAGCTACTTCACCAATCCGTTCGAGAATTTTAAATGGGCCAATGAATCTTGGAGTTAGCTTTCCTTTAATGCCAAATCTTCGAATACCACGACCTGGAGAAACCTTTAAATATACATGATCTCCTACCTTAAACTCCAAGTCACGTCTTCGATTGCCAGCATAAGACTTTTACCTATCTTGTGCCATTTTCATTCTTTCTTGAATGATTTTGATCTTTTCTGTAGAGTCCCTAATGAGATCGGGGCCTAGGAATTGTCTTTCCCCTATTTCACTCCAACATATTGGTGATCGACAACTTTTTCCATATAAAGCTTCAAAATGTGCCATTTGTATGCTGGCCTGGTAACTATTGTTATATGCAAACTCTACTAGAGGTAAATGATCATGCCAACTACCTCCAAAGTCGATAGCACAAGCCCTGAGCATATCTTCTACTACCTGATTTGTTCTTTCCGTTTGACCATCTATTTGTGGATGAAAAGCTGTGCTGAAATTCAGTCTAGTCCCTAGTGACTGTTGTAGACCCTTCCAGAACTGTGATGTGAATCGAGGATCTCTATCATATATAATAGTGACTGGGACACCATGTAGTTTGACAATCTCTTTTATGTATAATGCTGCTAGAATATCTGTAGACCATCGACTCTTTATTGGTATGAAGTGTGCGGATTTAGTTAATCGGTCTATGATTACCCATATTCCATCGTGTCCACCTCTTGTCTTAGGTAAACCCATAATAAAGTTCATCCCTATACTCTCCCATTTCCATTCGGGAATACTCAAGGGGTGCACTTTAACTGCGAGTCTAAAATGTTCTGCTTTTACTTATTGGCATGTGAGACAACGTGATACGAAATCAGCTATTTCTCTCTTCATGTTGGGTCACCAGAAATTTCTTTTGAGATCTTGATACATCTTTGTTCCTCCTGAATGAATTGTGTTTTTGGAATTATGCGCTTCATCTAGGATTAGTTTCTTCGTAGCCTCATGATCTGGTATACATATTCGGCCCTTGAATAACAATCTTCCGTCATTGGAAATAGAAAAATATGGTCTTTGTTCAATATTGGCCTTAACTTCCAGTAATATAGGATCATCATTTTGCAGTTTGACCAGATCTTCTATCAATGTAGGTTGAACTCAGATATTAGCTATAAAATAATCTTCTTCCTTTATGTCTATATCTAAGTTCAACTGAGCAAATTGGGGAACAAGGTTAGTTACACTAATCATAAGACTTGATAGCATACCCATTGGTTTTCTACTGAGTGCATCTTCTACAGCATTAGTCTTGCTAGGATGATATTGAATAGCAAAATCAAAGCCTTTGAGATATTCTAACCACCTCCTCTGCCTCATGTTATGCTCTTTTTGAGAGAATAAGTATTTCAAGCTTTTGTGGTCCGAGTATACTGTGAACTTTTCTCCATAAAGGTAATGACGCCAAATTTTCAAGGTGAAAATAACTGCCGCCAATTGCAAATCATGTACATGATAGTTTTCTTCGTGACGTTTTAGTTGTCTAGAAGAATAACAGATTACTTTTCCACTCTGCATGAGAACGCATCCTAAGCCAATGCCAGACGCCTCCGTATACACTTTGAATCCACCACCTTCCATTGGTAGTGATAAAATAGGAGCTGTTGTAAGATGATTCTTAAGACTTTGAAAGCTCTTTTCATAGTCCTTTGACTAGACAAAAGGGTTTTCTTTTCTTGTGAGTCTAGTTAAAGGAACCGTAATTTTTGAGAAGTCCTTAATGAATCTCCCATAATAACCTGCTAAACCTAGAAAGCTTCTTACTTCCGATACAGTCGTTGGTCGACTCCAATTCTTGACAGCTTCTACCTTAGAAGGATCCACAGCAATACCTTCTTTTGAAATAATGTGGCCTCGGAATGAAACTTCCTCGAGCCAGAATTCACACTTATTGAGTTTGGCATAAAGTTTGTGTTCTCTAAGTGTTTGTAAAGCTACTCTCAAATGTTGTTCATGTTCCTCTTTTGTCTAGGAATATATCAAGATATCATCAATGAAGACGACGATGAATTGGTCCAGATATGGCGGGAAAATATTGTTCATAAGTTGCATGAATGCTACGGGGGCATTAGTTAATCCGAATGGCATTACCACAAATTCATAGTGGCCATAACGACTTCGAGAAGCCGATTTATAAATGTCCTCTTCTTTAATTCTAAGCTGATGATAACCTGATCTGAGGTCAATCTTAGAGAAATACTCTACTCCCGAAAGTTGATCGAAGAGCTCATCAATACGTGGCAACGGATACTTATTTTTAATTGTGAGTTGATTCAGTCACCGATAATCGATGCATAGCCTGAGAGAACCATCCTTCTTTTTGACAAATAGGATAGGCGCACCCCACGGGGATCTGCTAGGTCTGATGAAGCCCTTATCCAGAAGTTCCTACAACTGCTTCTTCAATTCCTTAAGCTCCGTGGGGGACATTCTGTAAGGGGCTATAGAAATAGGTGCCGCTCCTGGAATGAGTTTAATAGTGAAGTTCACTTCCCTTTCGGGTGGTAAACTGGATAATTCGGATGGAAACACGTCTGGGAACTCATTTACAATAGGGATGTTGCTATGATAATTTATTTGGACTCCGTAATCATGACAGAAGCAAGAAAAGCTTCACATCCTCGCAAGATAAGTTTGCAAGCGTGAAGTGAGGATATGATAGTGGGGTGCTTTTTGTACTTGATGCCAAGAAAAGAGAATTTCGGAAGATCGGGCTTTCGAAAGGATATAATCATGTTTCGGCAATTAATATAAGCATCATGATCTACAAGCCAATCTACACGATGAGCCATAAGGTACCTGAGAGAAATATAACAACTTGTTATTTCTCATGAAATTGGAATGAAAAAAAATCAATCTTAAAGCTAATTAATTATCTTATCCTGGGCTCTACCCAATTCTCACATCGGTATGGAAATTTCTTCCATAGTTCATAGGTAGGGGTCCTTAAACCTTGGACTTTTCCTATGACATGACTCTTCTTCCTAAGTCTTGAGACTTAGGCTTTGATACCAACTTAACTGTCACGTCCCGAGCCTTTAGGACAGCGGAAGACTCGCTCGAGAAACGTGAACAGCCGGTATGATAAGCCTCTTGCAAGCAAGAACGATCAGAGCGCAAGACAATCACATACATAAATGCAATTGCATAATATTTATTCAAACTCCAACTTTATTTCATAATAATCAAATTCAATACTCAAATACAATCATTAATTCCACTTATTCCAATATACCAGACTCAAGAAAATAGGAAAATTACACAGACTCAATCTAAACAATTTAGACTTCCTAAGTCTTCACTCTCATCTTGACAATACTTTCATTCGCTCTCGGACCCGCTACTTGTATAACCCGAATCTGAATTCGAATCACTTCCATTTCCTGAAAAGATTGAAAATAGATAATGAGCACACTTGTCCAGTAGGTATCTTCGCATCAACATGAAGGCACTATTAAAGTAATTAACAATTTAGCTCTAAAGAATAAGGTAGAATCATGCGAATGCGATCAATCACGCGTTTAAACCAAGTAACAAGACGATCATGTAAGATAGAATGAGAGCAAGTATAAACTAGCAAGAATGAAACAAGAACATGATATGGCCTTTCATGAACAAAAATGTAACGAGAATGTACTGCCAAGCCACATAATCATCACTCCAGTATCTTTTGCTTATGAGCAAGTACCTCGTGAATTTCTATGGAATATCAAGAAAGTCAAGTATCAATCATGCTGCATTGTGTTGTGGATTTTCACTTATTTATAAAGAAAGTACTCCTAGCTTAATGCAACGCCAGTAGTATCATACGCCATGGTTTATAATAGTATGTTTCCGACAATCAGCCGAGGGGACTAGCATAGAGCCCTTGAACACAATCAGTGCTCGATCGCATCTTCAAGTATAAATCAAATTTTATCCACGCACGTAACAATAAAGTATGGCCAAGAATGTACAATTCCAACAAGCTCTTGATAACGATAATTCAATAAATGATTACTTCAATAAGAATCATGAGAAATCAAGAATGACTTAAGCAAGGTTATGCTTATGAAAATAAATCGGCAGCATAACGATACATTCTTAATCTTTCATTCATTATATTAGGTTCCTTGATCAATATGATAAGTTCTAGATCATCAAGAGTCTATTTAGAACATTAGAATATCAACCCTTGGTCAATCCTTGGGTTAAAATACTCAAGTAGTGTGACGGTCGTGTACTGCGTCGTTACATGATGTGACGCTCCAGTATTGGGCCGTTACACTAGTCTGAATCCAGAACCAAGAAATCGGACTCAGTTGAATGTGACGGTCGTACATTGGGCCGTTAGATGCTTTTGACGGTCCAGTGTAGAGCCGTTACATTACCGATAACCAAAAACATCGATAGTGTAATCTAATCAATGGGCTTTAATGGTACAACCAACTCGGCGTCCTAGTGGGAATCCCAGGCTCGTGGAGAATTACGGAGGCCTTGAAATAAGATTTCCTAGTCCATTGGAAGGAATATCCAATAGAGAGGTCCTCATGTCTAAGAATAGTGTTCCTATAGTGCAAAGTGAACTAAATGGACAACATATCGGAATATACACCATGTACTTAAAGAAATGACTCTATAGATGAAAAAGAATGTGTAACAATGTGAAACCATGAGAAAACTCCGTCAATACAACATTTGGAAAAATCGTGATTTAGAATACAAAACTATAGAGTTTTAGCCGATGAAATTAACATAACTTAAAATAATCCTAAGACACATTAACCATGCAATTTGATTATGAAACAGTAACTAAACATAAAGTCATGATAACATGTCCAAACTTAGCTATCTAAGCTTATTTATAAGTAAACTCTAACTGGTTATCATTCTGCCTCGGGTTGACAGAACACAGTGCCTGACGGTCTAGGATAGACGCATTACAGTATTGTGACGGTTTATCGAGGGGCTGTTACAGTGGTGTAACGCTCCTGCTAGGGTGCATCAGAGATAATAGAACAAATAAAAACACAACAGAATGTGACGGTCTATCGTAAGGTCGTTACATGCATCTGACGATCTTACGTTAGTGCGTCAGAGAATCTGCTGGCACCGAACTAAAGTGAAGGTTTATGAAAACATAACATGCATGGAAATCAACATATTACCACTGTCCTAGTCATGATAACGATGCATAGACCAACTATATGTAAGGGTTTAGTGAATAGACAAGATAATATCTTTTAATTTCCATTTAGGGCTAAGAGATGCATGAATGTATAAAACTATGAAATCATGAAATTCTTAGTCTATAATGCATGAAATCAAGCACAATCAGAGGGATTTTATCTCTAACAAGTTTTTTTTACCAATCATGAGATAACCTACCTCTTTTAAGACCTTCAAACTTTGAATTTAATGCTAGGTGCTACCCTTAGACCCTTATACTTCTTGTGATAAATCAGCAACTTCAATCTGCTCTATTTCCTCAGCCTCTTGACCTAAGGATGTGAAATTTTGAGGGTAAGGAGATGAGACTATTGGGTACAAAAAGTTCTAAAGGATTGAACTCTAATTACCTCATTTAGACGTCCTAATCTCTGGATCTTCAGGGGTCTTGCGTTCAGATTCCTAGGTTGCTAAGGTTGAATCAGCAACTTTGGAAGCTTCTATCTTCTTGGTTGCTTGGTCTCCTAGCACGAAATTTGGAGAACTATTAGTCTATAATATACTAAACAAAATCTTCTAAAGAACTTACCCGAAATTATGACTCCTTACCTTGATTCTTCACGGGCCAAAAGTAAGGGTCGCTCAGTTCAGAACTAGGTCCTATTTATAGGGTTTTGGTTAGGATTTGAAGATTAGATCGATTCTAGAGTCCTTAATTTGTTAGAACCTAATCTCTAACAGCCCTTAGCAATGTTATAAGCTATCCCAAATCGATCTCTTGTAGATAGGATTTCAAAGTTCCAATCTTTTTACAATTTTCTCACCTTACGGAATCTGCAGGAAGTAACGGTCGTGCCTAGGTGCGTTACAGGGCTGTGGCGGTCGCCCGATAGACCGTTACATGTAACGTGTATGGAGTTTCAATTTAATAAAACTCTTTTATTCGTTTATCCATATAATTATCTTATATAATTATTATTTATCCTTAAAATATGTGAATAATCTAATTACCCTTCTAGAATATGGGCCAAATTTGATGGGCTTGGTCCATAAACCTTTTGGACAATTATTAGATAGGCTAGGTTAACTAATTAGCCTTTTCGAGCCTTATATTGACTTATTAATCCAATAACCCCTTCATTAATTTATTTAAGCCTTTATAATTTTCAAAAAATTATTTTATAATTCAAAAATTATTTATAAATTCTGGGGCACTACACATCCACATTGGCTGGTAACTGCTCTCCAATGGCGAAACCTGCAGGTTTGTGACTTAGGGTACTTCGACCGCGCTGGAAGTTGATCGTCTTCTTTTGTCTCCCTCGTGCCCGCGTGCACATTTGCTCCCTCTTTTATCCAAACATCGTTGATTTCATTGAATTTCTCGATATTACTTCATCTCGAACTTTTGATTTAATTCTCATTAGGTAATGTTGATTGGGTATCTCATCACACCTCGACATCTACTTTTCAATTCACTCTATTCCCTTACAAAGCATACGCCAAGGCGGGACAGCTGTAGACACTCTAAAAGTGACATTACTGTGAGCACATCTCATATTACCTCATAATGCCCCAATATGACCCTCAAATTGACTTTATTTGAGTGGTTTTTCCCCATTTTTCTTAGATTTTCCCGTTTTCCCCCTTTTTATTATTTTTTCCTATTTTTTTGGATTTTATGGGAATTTTTCTCTATTTTTATGAATTTTCAAAGAATTAACGGCATGAGGGGGGCGTCATTTGATTTTTTTTAAAAAATAACATTAATAAAAAAAGTGAAATGACGCCTCTTCGAGGAGGCATCCATTCATTTGTCTTTTCCCTATTTTTCTAGATTTTCTATGAATTTTTTAGATTTTTTTGAAGAATTAACGACATAGAAGGAGGCGTTATTTGATTTTAAATAAAGTAAAAATAAAGAAAAAGGTAAATGATGACAGCGCAAGAGACGTCAATTCAATTTGGGAATTTTTTATAATATATCTCTATGGCCCTTTCAAGGGTATTTTGGTGACTTTTCGTGTGTCAGAAAAATACGAAAAAATAGGAAATAGAATCAGCACCGTCAGATGTACATCCACCAAAAAAAATGGGAAACTAATAATGAAAAATGAGAAATGGCCTTAAAATCATTTTTCTGTGATGTTTTAAAATAACGACTGTCATCTGGGCGTTATTTAAATGACGCCCGAATGAGGGGCGTTATTTATTTTTGGCTTTTTCTGATTCGCGACACTCAGGAAGTCGTTATTTCAAATAACGACAGCATGAAGAGTCGTCATTTCCTCCAGATTTTTGAATTCCACCAAGCACTGTTCTTGCTCCGGTTTGAGTCCCTTTTCACTTCGGAAAGGACTCTAATGACTTTCTATGATCGGGAGGACTCTTTCCAATATTTATCTCTTGCTAAAATCAAGTATCCTAATCTTTATCGGATTAAAACCCATGTATTCTCCCCTATAAATAGAGTCCCTGCGGCTCTGTCGAAATAAGGATTTTTTTGTTTCAATTTACAGGGGAAAGTGCTGCCGTTTTCTTGGCTCCAGGAGGGAGTACTCTTTGTGTGCAAAGCTTCTTCCTTTTGAAGGAGACTCCCTCCCCATCATGCATCAAAGCTAAAAGAGAAACAATCCCAGGCTTCTCCTTCTTTTCATTATTCTCTGTTATATATTCCCTGCTCTTTTTTAGACCGCATGCATGCATTACAACATGTTCATCTCTTTACCTCAACCACGTTGAACTTTCATAGTGCAACACTTGCACACTTTATTTTCTTACATTCATTCATCATATCTCCCTACCCATCGCATGGGGTTTAAGTGGGCAACACCGAACAAGGTGTGTTCTTATATATGATTTTCATGCTTATCTTTATCATGAATTTGATGCTACACTCACCTTAGTTCTAATTCTCATCTTTTATTGGTTGTTGTCTTTATTTCACAAGGGTAATCAAAGAAGAACTCCCTCCATTGGCCGGCCGGTAGGAAGGGAAGGAAATCACTCACATCCCCTGCATCCTTTTGAGGTATTTATATTCGCGATCCCTCTATTATTATCGATTATATCCTTTTGGGCCCGCGGTCTCTGGCGATCACCCTCCATTAGCATCCACATATGCTCCCTTTTCTTTTTCCCTTTCCCACATTTCACCACGATATTGCATGCTTTTTATTGTTTTTTAGTGGATTTTAATTAGATCTACAGTGCCGGCTGGAGGTCGATAAGGTCGGGTATATCACTTCAAGCTCGAGTACCTCAGCCTCTTCATTCTGTTCCACCTCGGCCCTTGGAGATGTGTTTGCAGCCCTGAAGGGCTGGTGGCCGTTTGTTGTCGTGCTAGAGCAGCATTGCGGCTTCACAACAAAAGACAAGCGCGCCCCACCTCCCTGGATTGCCATATCTTCAGTGGAGGTAGCCTTTTCTTTTCTAGCAGCATTCACCTCTTGATCAGGCTTGGAAAAAGCTTCCATGATCGGTTCGAGAGGTGCTGACATCATCATCAGAGGAGGGTAACTGGAGGAAGGCAACCTTGTTTCTTTAGTATCTTCAGCTTCGCTACTGCTAGCCATGTCAAATTTGGTCTGAAGAGCCGCTTCCTCAGGATAAACCTGCTCCCAACATCGGCAAGGGAATATGGTTTCTGATTCCAAGTCTCTTGGTCGAGCTGATTCAGTATGCTCAGCCTCTGCTGGGTGTTCATCGAAAGTTGCCCCCAGTGAGTTATCTTCAGTCGGGTAGAAAGCAGAGATGGTGTCCACTTCATAGCGCTCGCCATAATAGTATTCCTCGAGGGTGAAGTGATGGGGCATCAAAGGCGATTTCATTACACGGGTGAAGTGTATTTGTGAGTTATGGCTTGTATGAGATTGTAATTGTGTATTTTCTTTCTTTTGGGCTCCTTGTAAGACTTATATCAAGCCAATGGGCCATTTGTTATGTTAAGTCCAAGGTTAGATTGCTATTAGTAGAGTCCATTAGAAAGCCTAGTTCATATTGGACCAAGTGCCACCCTTATGGACCTTATTAGTCATTTAAGGCCCAATTGGGCCACTCCCTCTCATGGGCCACCAAGACTTGGAAGGCCCAAGTCTAAACTTGAGTTAATGGGTTGGGTTGGCTGCCCTTGGACCAGCCTAGGCCCAAGAGAGGCCCATGAAGGGGGCGCCCCCTCTTTTGGCCTTATTAGGCTAGTTAGGTGGTGTTTGAATGTAATTAGTCTAAGGTTGAATGGAGATGGTCAAGGTGGATTAAACAATTGTATTTGGTGTGTTGTTCACACCTCATCTCAGCCATTCAATCCCCAACCCTTGATCCAAGGGTCCATATTAGATTTGATTGGAGTCATATATAATGTTGTATTTTCATAAGAAATTCAATGAAAAAATCAGAAAATTGTTGAGCCTCTTGGAGCTTGGTGCGCCCCTCTCTCCTCCCCCTGCTGTTCTTCCACCTTCAACCCCAGATCTAGAGTGGTTCTACCTCCCTTCATCCCCTCTCAACCTCTGATCATCACCGGTGCCGCCGCCGCCACCGTTCGTGCCGCCTTCGAGCCGCCACGGGATCAATTTTGGTGTTCTGTCTTGCTGGATAGAGGTGAAGCTCGGAAATTCCTCAAGTCAGCCACGAGTTCAGATCGACTTCAAATGTTGAGGGATGGTTCCTACCTTATAGACCCTTCTCCACAAAAAAATCCAGCTCCACATTCCCCCGTTTCATATTGTTTCCACTTCGTTCATTCCCCAAACTCAAATCAGATCTGTCTCTGTCTACAGTGACAGAACCTTTGAGTTCATCCCCTTCTACCACCCTTTTGAATTTATTTTTCCCTCCCAATTTAACTGGGGTTTCTGTCCGTTTTTCCCTACCACCACCATTTTTATTAATTTTTTTTGAGTCTTTTACCTATTTTTCAAAATTCATGTTCTACCGGAGCTACAGTACCTCCAGCCAGATCTCAGATTCGACATTCTTCCAGTAAACAAATCATAGAAATTCATAGACACATCCAAACGTATCCAAACCAACTTTTCCATCTTCCCAACTCAAAATACTACAACTTTCATGAAGAAGTCGAAGTCTGAATCCAAGTTCTTCCTAGCGGTCAACGGCAGTTATCAGAGATCAGCTCAGCAGATCTGAGTGTTTAGTTACTGTACAACATGAGGTTGTAAATTCCATAAGTCAAGATCAGCGAAGATCCAGGCCAGATCTCTAGGCCTACATTGAAGTACTTTGAGTCAGCTTTCCAACGGTGCTAATTTTGTGTCAATCCGACATCGGATCTGATCGCAGCGCCCATTCTCGCCGGAGCGCACGCTGCAAAACAGCAGCAACCAGCCCGTGGACAGCAAACCCGACGGGTGCCGATCGGAGCCGCCCGACCTCCGGGCGACGTTCCAGCGTGCCGCCAGCACGGGGATTGCCTCCACCAGTGTCCCCACCACAGTGGTGACATCGGGTCCCACACGGCCCCTCCGGACAGCACGTGGGCCCCACCGTCACTAGTTCGGGTGTTGCCGAAGCTACGCGGAAAGCCGCCCGTCAACCCGAAATCGGCCCTCCCGGGCTCCATTGTGTCACCCTTTACCTCCCTGCGTGGAGTGGGCTTTACATCATTGCTGTAATCTTTATGTATTAACTGTCCCGGGAGTGCGAGATCGGCCGGGTCCGTCGTCCCCACGCCGAGCGCGTGGAGGTATCGTCTTCGCTCTTTACTTGGCATTTTGCTTAATTCTCATATATGCTTGTTTATGCCGCTACTAGAGAGCATGATAGGGTAACTAGCTCGCTTTCTTTTTGTATCACCGCTGCTACGAGAGTGAGCGTTACCGTCCCGTGACCCGATCCGGGCACGAAAGTGCGAGCCGACCACCCTAGCTCTTGCCGGTTTCTCAACCGTGCACGTCCGACGCTTCCCTCATCAAGGGACGATCGCGAGCTTGTTGTGTCCGTGGTCCCGTCCCGCATCAATTTGGTATCAGAGCGAGTTGAGTCTAGGGTGTCAAAAAAAAAAGAGTGTCATTTACGTCTAGTCATCAGTCGGTCTAAGTCGTGTTTAGGGTCATCATTGTTTTAAAACACAAAAAAGAGTGTCTTTTCGCATACATCCCTTTACTCGATATATAGAAAGGTGTTGTCCGACCGTTAGGTTACGCCTATCGGGAAGGCCGCACACTTGTGCGAGTGACCTTCGGGTCGATTATCTCCGCCGCGTACCGAGTTTTGGTTAAGTCTAGGCGCATCATTTTGCATTAGTGTGTTTTGCTCTAGTCGGTGTGTTTGCATGCCCACTCGTCGGGGTACTCGGTACTCACCCCCACCCCCACCTATGGCCAACCCACGGGATACCTCGGGAGACTTCCACTCCCTACAAGAGGCGATGATGGCCATTATGGCTAGGTTGGACCAATCCGATGCTAACTTTCGGACCTTCTCCGAGAATATGGATGGTCGCCTTAGGGCCATGGAGGGACGCATGGAAAACTCCGATAGGTCGGTCCAAGACCTCGTTGGGCGGTTAGATAGGATGTCACACGGGGACCCTCCTGGGGCAGCCCAAGGTCCACCCGCACCTCCTCCCGCGGGGGCCCAAGTCCCACCCGCTCCCATGGCCCAAGTCCAGGCCGCTCCCTCGGCCCAAAACCAGCCACCACTGGTTCCTCCACCCGCCCCTCCTCGGGTTCCCCAACTACCACACCGTGACCTTGGTCTCGAGGACTATGGGTCCGACAATGCCTACGAGGGGTATGGTCAACGCCGTCGTGGTTTTCAGCCACAACGAGATGAGGATGATGATCGGGTCCTTAAGACCGTGCGAGCGGATCCTCCCGCTTTTTACGGGTCTTTGGATCCGAAAGTCTACCTAGATTGGGAGTTTGGCATGGACCGTTATTTTGAATGGTATGATATGTCGGAGCGTCGAAGGGTCTGATTTGCCACCATGAAACTCATGGGGCAGGCACAAACCTATTGGAAGAATGTGGAGAGCCTGCTACTTCAGCGGCTAGAACCCCCGATCGACACATGGGCCGAGATGAAGAATAAACTTCGGCAAAAGTACCTTCCTCCCACATACCGCCAGCGACTCATCGATAGATGGCAAAGTCTTAGCCAGGGAGACCGGTCCGTCTCCGAATACATCACGGAGTTTGATGAGTACTTTCTCCGATGTGGTGTCACGGAGGAGAGTACCATGCCCGTGTCCCGCTTTCGACGTGGTTTGCGGCCACACTACCAGTATGAGCTTTTCCGCCGCAATGCCAAGACGTTGGAAGAGGCATATCAGGTTGCTCTCGAGATGGAGCAATTTGAGGGAGAGTTCGAGTCTAGCCATCGGTTGGGCCCCACCCCTCTCCGTAGTACCGAGCCCCGTCACTCTATAGGCCCACATCAGCGGCCTCCCATGGCTCGACCTCAGGAGCCCACCCGTCAGGAGCACTTCGCTCCACGGCCTCGCCCTCCTCCACCCCGGGATCTATTTCCATCCCAACCACCGGCACCCTTTGCCCGTCCCCCAGCTCCTATAGCCCGTCCTCTGGCACCGGCACCCCCTCCACTCTTGTCCAAGGCTCCTACACCTCCCCCATTGTTGCCTACACCCCCTACCCGGCGGGATGATAAGGGTAAGGCCCCTCTTATCAGGGAGAGTAGTCGATCGCGAATACAATGTTTCCACTGTCACGGGTACGGCCACATTGCTAGTGAGTGTCCCGCTCGCACCACCCTAGCCTTAGGTGTTGGAGGATCCGCGCCTCCCGAGCTTGAGCATGTCGATTACGAGGCCGACGAGGCACTGGCCGATGAATACTATGCCATGGGGGAAGAGCTGGGCGACCCTTCGGCCGCCCAGGATGTCGCCACCTAGTGGGTTTGATGCTACCACCTTAGTCTAGAGTCGTGCATGAGTCAGTGTGCTTTCTTTGTGTGGTTTGTTTGTGTGGTGATTTTGAGTCGATTGTTTGCATGGTTTGCATTCGTGTGTCAGTGCATGGTGAGTCTGCATGTGTCTTATGCAAACTCGTGTCGTTCTCTTATGAGTGTGAAGCGAGTCGACTCACTTGATGAGTATGTGATCGGTTTTACTTCTATATCCGGATCAGTCACCTATAGGGACTCAGCGGTGATTCCTAGTGAGTCTTCGAGCTGTTTCCTTCCTTTGAGAGTGCCCCTTCGGAGTGACCACCTTCAGCCATAGCAGTGCGCATATCGAGTATATATGGAATGAGCAGGTGCCGATCACTTGGAGTGGAGCATACCCACGTTACTTGGCACGGTGACAGATCCGCCGGAGTACCGGAGCAGCCATACCCCTACTCGACGGGGTCGAGTTCCTCCCACCCGGGGAGAATTGATGGGGCATCAAAGGCGATTTCATTACACGGGTGAAGTGTATTTGTGAGTTATGGCTTGTATGAGATTGTAATTGTGTATTTTCTTTCTTTTGGGCTCCTTGTAAGGCTTATATCAAGCCAATGGGCCATTTGTTATGTTAAGTCCAAGGTTAGATTGCTATTAGTAGAGTCCATTAGAAAGCCTAGTTCATATTGGACCAAGTGCCACCCTTATGGACCTTATTAGTCATTTAAGGCCCAATTGGGCCACTCCCTCTCATGGGCCACCAAGACTTGGAAGGCCCAAGTCTAGACTTGAGTTAATGGGTTGGGTTGGCTGCCCTTGGACCAGCCTAGGCCCAAGAGAGGCCCATGAAGGGGGCGCCCCCTCTTTTGGCCTTATTAGGCTAGTTAGGTGGTGTTTGAATGTAATTAGTCTAAGGTTGAATGGAGATGGTCAAGGTGGATTAAACAATTGTATTTGGTGTGTTATTCACACCTCATCTCAGCCATTCAATCCCCAACCCTTGATCCAAGGGTCCATATTAGATTTGATTGGAGTCATATATAATGTTGTATTTTCATAAGAAATTCAATGAAAAAATCAGAAAATTGTTGAGCCTCTTGGAGCTTGGTGCGCCCCTCTCTCCTCCCCCTGCTGTTCTTCCACCTTCAACCCCAGATCTAGAGTGGTTCTACCTCCCTTCATCCCCTCTCAACCTCTGATCATCACCGGTGCCGCCGCCGCCGCCGTTCGTGCCGCCTTCGAGCCGCCACGGGATCAATTTTGGTGTTCTGTCTTGCTGGACAGAGGTGAAGCTCGGAAATTCCTCAAGTCAGCCACGAGTTCAGATCGACTTCAAATTTTGAGGGTTGGTTCCTACCTTATAGACCCTTCTCCACAAAACAATTCAGCTCCAAATTCCCCCGTTTCATATTGTTTCCACTTCGTTCATTCCCCAAACTCAAATCAGATCTGTCTCTGTCTACAGTGACAGAACCTTTGAGTTCGTCCCCTTCTACCACCCTTTTGAATTTCTTTTGCCCTCCCAATTTAACTGGGGTTTCTGTCCATTTTTCCCTACCACCACCATTTTTATTAATTTTTTTTGAGTCCTTTACCTATTTTTAAAAATTCATGTTCTACCGGAGCTACAGTACCTCCAGCCAGATCTCAGATTCGACCTTCTTCCAGTAAACAAATCATAGAAATTCATATACACATCCAAACGTATCCAAACCAACTTTTCCATCTTCCCAACTCCAAATCCTACAACTTTCATGAAGAAGTCGAAGTCTGAATCCAAGTTCTTCCTAGCGGTCAATGGCAGTTATCAGAGATCAGCTCTGCAGATCTGAGTGTTTAGTTACTGTACAATAGGAGGTTGTAAATTCCATAAGTCAAGATCAGCGAAGATCCAGGCCAGATCTCTAGGCCTACATTGAAGTACTTCGAGTCAGCTTTCCAACGGCGCTAATTTCGTGTCAATCCGACATCGGATCTGATCGCAGCGCCCATTCTCGCCGGAGCGCGCGCTGTAAAACAGCAGCAACCAGCCCGTGGACAGCAAACCCGACGGGTGCCGATCGGAGCCGCCCGACCTCCGGGCGACGTTCCAGCGTGCCGCCAGCCCGGGGATCGCCTCCACCAGTGTCCCCACCACAGTGGTGACACCGGGTCCCACACGGCCCCTCCGGACAGCACGTGGGCCCCACCGTCACTAGTTCGGGTGTTGCCGAAGCTACGCGGAAAGCCGCCCGTCAACCCGAAATCGGCCCTCCCGGGCTCCATTGTGTCACCCTTTACCTCCCTGCGTGGAGTGGGCTTTACATCATTGCTGTAATCTTTATGTATTAACTGTCCCGGGAGTGCGAGATCGGCCGGGTCCGTCATCCCCACGCCGAGCGCGTGGAGGTATCGTCTTCGCTCTTTACTTGGCATTTTGCTTAATTCTCATATATGCTTGTTTATGCCGCTGCTAGAGAGCATGATAGGGTAACTAGCTCGCTTTCTTTTTGTATCACCGCTGCTACGAGAGTGAGCGTTACCGTCCCGTGACCCGATCTGGGCACGAAAGTGCGAGCCGACCACCCTAGCTCTTGCCGGTTTCTCAACCGTGCACGTCCGACGCTTCCCTCATCAAGGGACGATCGCGAGCTTGTTGTGTCCGTGGTCCCGTCCCGCATCATGAAGCCCAACCCTGGGTGTTGAGAGACACGTCTCAGCTCTTTGTCCAGGCTTGCGGGATACCACAGTTTCTGGAATGCTTCTTTCTTCTTGCGAGGCTGACCAGAGGTGATGTGCTGTTTCTGGAACATCTTGGCCATTCAATTTGTTATAAATGCCAACCCCTGAACGGGAACTGACCGGTCTTCTATATCTTCAGGCAGATGACAATCATTATCCTGCCGTGTAGGGTGCTCCTCAGCCGTGTAAAACAAGCTGCTAGGGCCATTTATCTGCGCCACCTCCCAAGCTTTGAAAGGTTCGACAGTGATATTATCGAGGCCAAGAATTGGCTTGGTAAGGCCTTCCGGGATCCCGATGTGGTCGTGCTGCTGGTCGACCTTGGCTTCATTAGCTTCGGGGTAGATGGCGCTAGGTGCTACTCTGCCCACGTCCCCGGTGACGGTGATGTGTGAAACCATCTTGGGATTAACATACCCGCGTGGCGGCGAAGGGAACCAGTCGGCGCCGGAGGTGCCTTTTGATGCGCCGGTAGAGGTCTTGGCTTCAGAGGTCTTCTGCGACCGTTCTGCATATAGAGGAGCGTCCGCCAGGTGACATTCGAACACTTCGAACGGGTGAAGATCAGCAAATACTCTTTCCTCCTTCCCTTCCAGGTTGTATTTGATGCACTGGTGAAGCGTGGAGGGCACCACCATGTTCTCATGTAGCCAAGGGAGGCCAAGCAGCGCCTTGTATGAGGTGCGGGAATCGATGACATGAAACTGCACCCTCGTAATAAAGTCCGCCAGAGTGTGTGTGAATTCTGCTACTCCTAGCGACACTTCACCCTTCTGGTTGAAGCCGGTAATACGCATATCTCTGACTTTTTTTAGGCGCATGTTAAAGTAGTGCCTCTGATATATCCTGTATGGCAGGATGTTGACAGCTACCCTGGGATCCACCAAGATTCTGTTCAGCTCCCGGCCATTCAGATGTCCTTTCATATACATCGGCCTATTCTGGCTGGTAGTGGGGAGCAGCTTGTCCTCTTGAGTGAAAGTTATATTGCCTTCCGACAGTGTTTCAGCCAAACATGCTTCATATTGTGCAGGCGTCTGGAGAGCAGTAATGATCGCCTATCGGGTCTCTTCACTCAGAGAGAGGATTTCTCAAACAGTGAATCTCTCCAGGTGCCTTTTCAATAACTTGACTACTTGGCTTCCTGCTCAGACGTTGGACAACTTCATTTCTTCTGCTCACCTGGGCTTGGGAGAGTCTTGAACCGTGGCCCCTGATGGGCCTGCTTCATCGGGCTCTAAGGTTGCACCCTTCTGTTTGGTGTCATCTTCCTGCTGTCCCTCATTGGCTGCCATCGGGCAAGCTTCATCTTCATCCAGAAATCCGGAAGATTGCTGGAGCTGCAAGTGAATGCCCCCTGCTATAGGGTCGGCATCGTGGCATGGCTGCTTCCCCTTTGACATCTTTAGGAATTCCAAGAAGGAGGGAGTGGCAATGTTGCCCCTACTCTGGTTATAAAGGCCTGACGGAGGAGGGATCTGGACTCCCCTGATCTCCGGAGGAGGTATCTTATAGGGATGTTCCCGCCCGAAGATGATATTGTGGTTGGCGGGCGGCCGACGCCCCCATTTTCGGCCTGACCGGGTTGCATGCGCAGCAGTTGTGGCTAATACCTGACTTCCCCTAGTGGCGGGTGCGAAGCATATCTCTTCTTCATCCTCTTCACTAGGCAAATTGAACAGAGCAGAGAGGGTGTTACAAGAAAGGACTGCATCCTTTGTAGCCTTGCTGGCCCGTCTTTTCTTTCTTTGTCTCCTTTTCTTTTCTTCGGCTGGCGCCTGCCCCCAGAACAAGATGCCATCTTTGTCTGGTGCTTTGTCAGCTTCCTCTTCCTGCTTTAGTGAAAGCTGTTCTAATTCCTGCCACGGGACATAATCCCATACAAGTAAAGGCTCTAGTTCGGGCTGTACATATTCATCTAGCCCATTTATATAGTCATGCAGTCGCCGGGCTTCTGGACTAATTTCCTTGACCATTGGCAATGGAGTCTGCCTTCTCCGGTTGTGTGTAGGTATTCTGATGACTGCTGGTGGATTGGCCTACACAGGTGCTACCACTGGCAGAGTGGGTCGTGGTGTGATGCCACGGATCTGCACTCCCACTTTTGGGCGAGATGTGCCTTTCTTCTTGGTTTTTGCAGGGACCTGTTGCCATCCCTCTTGTTCTTTTATTGGGGCCAGAAAGCAGGCCTCATAAGTATGCCGAGTGCTGACCTCTGCGATCTCTTCAGGCAATGCCTGATATAGAGAGACCATGTTGACCGCGGCTCTTCTCAGAGGCGCTTCATGCGGTTGTAGAGGGTCAACCTTGTACTCCCCCAGGTCTATCTCTTCCTTCTTCACCATGCCTTCGATAATATCCTTGAAAACATAACAGTCTTCAATTGGAAGCCCCAGAATCTGGTGGTAAGGGCAGAATCTTGGGCTGTCTCTTCTTTTTAGGTCTTTCAGCCTCTTTGGCTAGGGCAGGGTGACCTTGTCATACTGGGTTACCCAGTCAAATAAAACTTTGGACTTTTCCTTTGGGAAAGAGTAGGCCTTCTTCATCTTATCCCGGAGTAAGGGACCCTCTTTGTCATCTCCAGTTTTAGCAGGCTGAGGGGCAACTGCCTTCTTGCCTTTGTCTTTTCGCTATTCAAA
The DNA here is from genome assembly GCA_022559845.1 of Amorphophallus konjac. NCBI lineage: Eukaryota > Viridiplantae > Streptophyta > Magnoliopsida > Alismatales > Araceae > Amorphophallus > Amorphophallus konjac. Next base: position 72,749,358 of record CM040128.1, on the reverse strand, counting down.
CGCCTTGATATCAAGGGCGTTCGCTTCTTTAGGCGCTTGGCGCCGTTCTGCTGTCTTGCCTTTCTGTGTAGTGGCAGTAGCTGATGTCGGGGCAGGTCTTGCCAGGAAGGCTTCCACCTCGGCCACCACATTGTTCAAGCGGTCGAATGACCAGATTTCCATCCCAATCATCTTTTCTAGTACCTCTCTCCTGAGGTTGTACTTGCAGATTTGTACAGCGTCCTCCTGGTGCAGGGGCCGCTTGCATCTCATTCCGAGGTTTCTCCACCTCTTGATATATTCATGGGCCGTCTCATCCTCCCTTTGTCTTGTCGAGTAGAGCTCAGCCACCGTGACCTCCCGTTCAGTGACGTGAATCCTCTCTCTAAATTTCTTCTGCATATCTGGCCAGTCGTTGATCGACCCGTCCAGAAGGCTGGAATACCATTCAAATGCGAGTCCTGTTAGTGAGAACCCAAAAAATTTTAGCAGATATGATTCGTCGGCGGCTAGATCGCCCATGACGGTCATATAGTAAGCGACATGCTCCTTTGGGGATCCCTTCCCATTGAACTTGTCAAATTTTGGCGGTTTACTGATCCCAGGAGGGAGCCGCTTGGCAGCATGATGTGGCGGGTATGGTACCCTATAGGCATCGAACGCGACGTAGTCGCCTTCAGTTCGTTCAGCAAGCTTCAGCTCGATCATCCTCTCTACCATCATCTTATTCATGACGGTTGGATCAACCGGTTCTGGATAGAAATGCGCTGGCTGCAGATAGGGAGTGACCAAGGTGGTTGCCTGAGGAAGACGGCACAACAGCGGAGGTGTCTGGTGCACCTGTGGCAGCACTGGCGGCATCAGCGGCTGTGATGGGCATTGTTGAGTTGTCACCAAGCTTGGTTCTACCGGCTGGGGCAGAGTATAAAGTGGTGGGAAGTCACTCTGGTTGACGGCTCCCCGTGATGATTCGGCCGGCATCTCAGGATGCTTGGAAGCCGAGGTTTGCTCCGTCTTCTCCACAAGCTACTTCTTCAGGAACTCTATCTCCTACCGGTATTTCTGGAGTAACATCAATACTGATGGATCCATAGTTGCAGTGCTGGGAATGGCTTCTGTGGTTTCCCCTGACGCATCTTCAGGGAGGATGTCGAGCAAGACATCTTCTTCTTCCACCGTCACCACATTGGCGGTTAGAATAATAGCTTCGTCATGTTGTAGGTGGTGGACCAGGGTTTGCTTTCCCTTGGACGCTGCCAGCTTTTCTCTTGCGGCTTCCGCCCTTCGAGTATTCGGCCCTAGCCTTCCGGCCAACCAAGCCAACTCCTGAGGCTCCTCAGGTAATCTTCCATAGTGGCCAGACACCCCAGCCATGTTGCAGGTGAAAATCTGCATCCTTCTTCTTTGTCTGCAAACCCTCCTTTTTGCATTCTTTGGGAAGGTGAGCCTCTCGAACACAGAGACTCTTCTTCTTTCCTCCTGGTGGGGAGTAACTTCATCGGCTAGAATGTCCAAGCCATCTTCATATCCATTGTCGTCGACCGACGATGTCATCCTTCTTTCTTCTTCTTCTTCTATTGCCATTTGTGGGCAGTGATCTTCTTCAGCCACGGCTACTTGCAACAGCTGTTGTTGGCCCAATGAGGGGTTGCCTAGTGCCCTAAAATAACTTCTGACCATATTGGTCATCTCTTCTCACCCCCGTCCCTGATGTAGGACCGGGGACAATTGTCGACCTCCCATCGGAGGGATGTAAGCAAGCCGGGCTCTTCCGGCAGGTTGTTGAAATCTTCTTCCCATAGTGGGGATGTTGGCTTGTCGGGCGTAGGCCCTAAAACATTCGCGGCGTGGAGGATCCACGACCGTTTCCTCTCTCCTTGGAGCAAGGCCCCTTTTCTTGTTCTTCTCTGCTCTAGCAAATCCGGACTGGTGGCGGACTGGTGCGTCCTGGTGGGTAGGCTGGATCTTCTTAGGGACCCAAACTTGCTTAGATATTCTTGGCTTGGGAGCCAACTTTCTTCAGCCATGACAGCCAGCTTATTCTTTCTCGGCTCTCCTTCCGGCGAGGGCTTGGTAGGAGTTGTAGATAGGTACTGTAGGGATCACCCGATCTGGGCTCACTCGAGCATCGTGTCCGTCCAGGAAGATGCAAACTCCCCCCACCAGCATGGATTTGTCGGACACGGAGAGACTTCCGGTAGCAGTAGCAGTAACCTTCCTCCAGAAGCTCCTATGTTTGCACCTCCTAAAGCTCTTGGCAGGGACAGGGTGGGCCCCGTGAGTGATATGGTGCACCATGCAGTTGGCGACTTGAATTGGGCCCGTGAGTGGGCCAGCACAGCGTCGAGCCTTCGGGGCCTCGACCTCTTTCGCAGTCTTCTCCTCGGCGGGCTTCGAGGATTCTACTTGTAGCAGATCGGCAAAGGCTAACCCCAAGAAGTTAGGGAAGCCTACAGCTAGTGGGAAAGACCCGAAGACTGTGGGCACTGCCAGGCACCCGTGTTCAGCATGGCCGCAGACGATCGCGGGGCAAAAGGCGAGAGCGGTGAGTCCCGATGACGTCATCGTTTACCTGAGATAAACAAACAAATAGTCATTATTCTTGGGGGGGAGCCTCCGAAGGCATCCCCTCTTGGCAAAGAGATGAAGGGAGACTCGGGTCCCACCGGGCGTGCCAGCTTGTGGGGACTAATTTTTATTTTATCGTTTATTCGAACTAGATTGTTCGTTTGTTATTATATGTAGGCGTGCCAGTCACATATGTGATAATTTATTATGCACTCGATCTGACTTGGTCAGTCGATTGTGAGGTTCGTGTCGGGACCTAGAGTCCGTCATACCATAAAGGCTATGACATTAATTATGTCCTCTAAGAAAGAGGACAACCCTTGATTAGTTGCCAAGACGAGGATGCCTTGAGGGATGACACGAAAGCATAAAGAATACAGACTAAATGCACCAATGGATGCTATGGAATGAGTTCATGCAGTTGTCCATTCATGCAAAATGTAACGAGTTTATTAATTGATCTATTCATGTACTTAAAGGTTCAGTCACGCTCATTTAGATAGCAATGCATGCTAATGCAAATGTATGTCCATGATTTCAAAATGAATGCTTAACATAACTGAAGACGTTGGGCCCCTTTTTATTCATTTATTTGACTAGATTTATTGAATCAATTAGGGCTTTAACATTAACACATCAAGAGTCAACACATAGTCAATGATATGCACATGAAGTCAATGTATTATTTTTATTTCATACATTAAGTCACTGCCCTCCTTGGACTAAGGTTGACGTCAGTGCACTTCAGGCACTACCAAGGGTCGATGCTAGTATGAGGTTGAGGTCGGTGCACATTTTTGAAGGTCAGCGCAAAGATGAGGTCGACACACAAATGGAGGTCGGTGCATGTGAGATGGATGCATATATGGGGTTGATGTACGCATAAGGTTGGTGCAAGCGGAGAGGAGGTCGGTGCTAGCATAGATGAGGTCGGTGCAAGCGGAGAGGAGGTCGGTGCACAAACAGAGGTTGATGCATGTTTGAGTTGGCCTAAAACAGCGCGGGGTATTGTTTGGGGTTAAAACGGCCCGCCCAGGGCGTGCCGGGTAGAGGCCAAGGGGGGTTGAGTGAAACTATGAGGATAGGGCTAAAGCGGCGAGGGGGGGTACCGCGCTGGAAAATGGCGCGCCGGTTTAGAGGCGCGCTGGATTAGGGCAGGTTTGATTTATTTTGGACTAAGATGAAGGGCCAAATGATTTTCTTGGACTTGGATGTTAATTAAGAAGATTAAAAGGTTTATTCAGACCCCAAATGTCCTGCAAACATAGCCAGTCCTGACTTATGTGAGGTTCCTACTCGAGCATAGTCCAACATAGACTTATCACTGCAAATTCATCACAATTAGAACTAAGTATTTAGTCAAAATTTGGGCAGCACCTCCTCATGCCCAAAGGGTTGCGGGGGCGAAGTGGAGATAGTTCCACAACATCTGGGGTACGCTCCTTAAAGCTGGGAATGCCAAACGGTGACCGGCGGACTTCAATGGGGGGAAACCCTGAGGGCTAGCCTACGAGGGGCACCAACACTCCACGAGTCGAAGATATCATTAAAGGGACGACCGAGATGGGAGGATACCTCGAGGACTAGCCTACAAGAGGTACCTTACCCACAGCCACCACCATTCCTGAGGGAATGTGGATTTGATGTCGGATTAGGAACCCTGTTAATGTTCACCTGACAATTCATGGGGTACATGTCATCAAAGGAGATGACCCCATGGTCTAACGGTGACTAAAAAAAACGTCAATGGGGAATGTCCAATCTCCCCGGCCACCAGACTCATTGAGGAAAACAAAAGCACATAAGGTATATGCAGAATGCATTCGGCCAATAAATCGACTATAGAAAGTCATATGCATATGAGTATATATAGCTATAGGGGTTAGCTGGTTAGCAGATTAGCCTCAGGAAATCATAAACCAAAATGAATCAACTGGAGAAGACAACCCTTCATATAGTTGATGTGCAGCGTACAGGGAAGACGATGATATGAGGGAACCATGCGCCCAGACTGTAGGGACGGTCCCATCCTCCTCAGCCCACGACTAGGCATAGAAGCGGTAATGAATGGTCGGTCCTAGGGTTTGACCAGAGAGGCACAAATGTACGTTCCTCTGGTAATTGACCCCTCCACCAAGACGATTGAAACCTGATACAGGCATATCACTGGAAAACAAAACCCGGGGAGAGGGGGATGGTGTTAATATTGCCCAAAGAAATATTTGGGCGCATTTGGCATTAGAAAACCAGACAATCACACACAGACTGTAGGGAAAAGGAGTGCAATCGGATGGAAAGAAATAGTGCAAATATGCATCAACACGTTCATTTAAACCCAAAGGGAAAACATCATGTAGAACATTATATACAACTGCGGCTCGGCGTTGTCGCACGAAGCCGACTCCCGACTTGGGGAGGAAGAGAAAATGGAAAGAAAGAGGTGGAGCACAGCGGCTAAGAAAAAGACCTAAGGGCTCATATCATTGCCCATTCCATTACATCGCTCGTCAAAGCTATCTTGACAAAAGGAGGGAAGACAGAAGAGGAAAAATCCAGACGACTTCCGCAAACCCACCTCGGATATCTGCAGCAGGGAAAACAGAGTATCAGAAACGTGCTCTTCACTCCCCTTTCTTCCTCCCCAAGCTTCTCTTCTCTTCTTTTTTTTTCTTCTATCTCTCTTTGTGTTCTCTCTTCTATGTTGGCTCTCTCCTTGTTATCCCCACCGCTATTGGCTTCGCTCTCTCTTCGACAGCAGATGGTTGATATATATAGCAGAACCCTTGGCCTGGCTTCACCCGACGTGGGGATAGCATGCCAGATAAGGGGTTCGCACTGTTGTGTGCTGGGAACATGGGCGTCGGAAATAAGTAGCACGCCAGATTAAGGGGCGCGCCGGATTAACTCCTCTTGTCGTGTTCATTTAACATGGGCCAGACGATGAGCCTTGGAGCGGCTCTCGGAGTCGCTGTGATCTTTCATCTCACCATGGTCTTGCCAAACCGCAGTGGGAGGCATTGATAAGGCTTTCATGCCGCTGAACGACCGCCTACAAAATCTCGTGCATCTTCGGCTCGGACACGCGGGTTTTCCGCTGATACGGGCCTCGACACTATAGCTTGTGCTACCTGCTCGACTTAACTTGCCTTCGTAGCTTTCTTGGGGAGTGAAATACCACCCAGGGTATTTTCACCTTGACTGGGTGATCATTTGATCACTAACGGACCCGATTTACTGAGAAGACGTACCCATGCCGAGTTATCCAGGTCTTCCGCCGACGGAGCCTTCGGTCCCTTGTTCTGAAAGGGCCAAGGATGTTTTATCACCTCGGGAGAATTTTTCTTTCAGGTGGTGAGCCACCAAGTATACCCTTGTCCTTGTTCGGACAACGGATGCTGCTCATGCGGCACGACCGAGTCGATGCCGGTTCATTGGGCAGGCTTGTCGGCACTGCTAGTTTGTTGTGGATTCTTCTCGATTCTCCCGAGGTGAAGTCCCTGATGTTCATACCTAGTGACCTGAGGCTCTGGCAGCTTGAGAAGGCTTCGGTGCATTGGTGTCTTTTGGCTTCTTCGCTTCAGCGGGCCACATCATTTCTGTCATTTAGGCTTGGTCGCCATCGAGCATATTTTGAGTGCCAACAGGTGCTGCAAATATTGACTACCATCCCTGGGCACCTGAGCTCCAGTCCTTTGAGAGAGGTAAGTCGGTGTAATTTCTTTTATCTTATTCAATTTCCTTCAAAAATGCTTATTATTCCTTCTCTCTTCTTCTCTTTGTTATTTTCTTTTTCTTCCATCACCTCAGCTTCTCCCCGGCCCTAGGCGCTTTTCTAGCTTGAAGTGGATGTCTCCCATGATTCGTGAGCTCCCTATAGCAGTGATGTTCATCCCTAGAGCCTGGCACTTGCACCCACTTTTAGTTTTAGCCAAAAGCTACCTCAAACTTTCATTGGATTGGCACAGCATCACTGCCCTAGTAGAATTATGGCATCCCCAGACGCATACCTTTATCTTTCCATCCTTTGAGGCCACCATCTTATTAGTGGAAGTAGAGACTTATCTATCCCTTCCCTGATCTAAAGTTGGTGAGGAAGACTTAGTTTGCCATACTGTTGCCCCTATAGATCCTACCCTCATTCAAGGGGAGTTCCTGCCCAGCACTAAGGACATCCGTACCATAATTGGCCCACATCACATCCATTTGCTGCCTTTGAGCCAGTGGGTCATAGCCCATTGTAAGGACAAGTGTGGGTGGCATGAGGCAATAGCCAAAGCTGTCTCCATTTGCTTATGCGGTGCCATACTCTTCCTTTTTGCCGACCACGTCCTGGACATTCCCAACCTTAGCATCATTAGTGGACTGTGGCAGGGTCTTTCTATTTCTCAGGCCGTCCTTTCTTACCTGTACGAGGGTCTTAGCTCAACTGCCCTAGGGGGCCCACTCTTTGGCTCTATGATCCTTCTTGAGTGCTGGATGGGGGTCAGACTGAAGTTCATACTTAGGGAGGATATCAATTCTATCAGCTGTATCTTTGGGAGCCATCCAGTCTTCTTCATTGGCGCCGCCTTCAGGTTCTCTCAGCAGGTGGAGTGTCGGACCGCGGACAAGAAGACTAGGGATGAATGGCACCTCTACATCAACACTCTGCCCATGGATCAGTTCATGATGCACCCCTCCTTCCTCCATGGCACCACCCTCAGGCTTCCTAGGAGGCTTGGGCTTGACTTGAGGCTCGTGGGGAACACCATGTTGGAGATATACAACCCCCACAGGTGCTTTCTACAGGTTGGACTTCCTCGCACTACAGTTCTAGTGCTACCCCACCTTCCTGCACTACAGGGGAGTAAACTTGGGATGGAGGAGGACGAGCAGGCAGTCAGGAGTGCCTTGATCATGTGGGAGGTCAGCAGGGTACGCACCCTACCAACGAAGGTGACATAGCTTCAGGAGGAGTACCAGGCCTATGTGTGAGAGTTGCGTGAGATTCGACCTCGCGGGGATGCACGGTCGAGGATTGAGTGATTTTTCTTTCTTTTTTTTTAATGATGTATAGGGATTCATAGCTTGAAATCGATGTGCTTGATTTGAAATGAACGGACAGAATGCTTTGATTGAATAAGATTTGGATTTGGCCTTCTTCCTTGTGCATTTGCGTGGATTGAGGTATCTTCCAGGAAAGGACGCGGCCTAAGAAAGGACCACTGAATGAATAAAATGGTCTGTATTTGACCGCCAATCTAAGGGAAACGGCCTTAACTAGATCGCACAACAAACATATTTCAGGAATTTAGATTTAAGGGTCTTCGGGGAAGAAGACGGTCTATCGAGGGACCGTTAGAAATTAGAACAGCTAAAGAAGGACCGCCAAGAAAATAAGCGATCATGAGTAGACCACGGTACCCTAAGCGCAAAGGAGAGCCAGAGGGCTCGTGAGTGATGATTCTGGGAAATGAAGGCGGCCTCCTAGCGGCAGTCTAGAAGAATGAAACGGCTATATTATGACCGCTTGAGAGGATTAAAATGGTCACCGACATACCATCTATATGTAGATGCCAGATTCGCTTGTAGACCCGTCTCTGCACACATACTCAAACAAAAAAAAGGGTTAGATCTGTTTTAGGCTTAACCCCTTTCTTGCGGCAAGTTAGGAAATAACCAATTCTTGATTTTTGGTCAAGAGGGTAAGCCTTATTAAATAGGCAAAATGACATAAGGAAAAGGATGCAATGGAAGTCATGAAATGCAAATCAGGATGATGATGATTTTTTTAAGAGTATTTGATTTTTTTTTATGTTGAAAATATTTGATTTTTTAGGTTTTGAAAGTGTAGTGACAGGAAAATGGTTCCTAGGCCACGTATCACCTTCTCTATTTATTTGTTGGGGAAATCATCTCGCGCCCGTGGATGCCTGCACACACCAAGGAACCAGAAGGGAGTCAGAAGGAGTCCCGGGTGTTACCCCAGGGGACAACCCTCCGATGCTTAAGTCAGCAAGGGATTTAATAAGCAATAGAGAGGAGCAGAGTAAGAGAAGAGTATGGGCTATAGTAGTTGATCCAGGAGGTGCGTATGTCCTCTGTATGCGTGCTCGCCGGTCCGAGTGGGCTCTCGGAGAGTGCTCGCTGGGTGGTAAGGCCGCTCAGAAGGTAGGAGCTCTCTGGACGTAGAAGGCCCTCTTGTCGTCGTCGCTGGTAGGGCTGCTCTCTTCTTAGTAGAAGGTTCTAGGGCAGGAGTATCCTCTTGTGTAGTCGTGTGGGGTTTTAGTAGAAGAATCTACCCTCTCCCTATCTATCATTGATGTCCCTTTTATATGGGTTGTCCTGGAGCGAGGGCCTCATCGCTTGATAGGGAAGGGTCCGTTTAGTTGGAGTAACGTTCCCCGCTATGTCGGCGGGAGTTTCCCGTTAAAGGATGATACCCCCGGCGTCGACCGTTCCCTGGGCGAGTCTTACGGCACTCATGGCGCGTGCTCGCCCGTTACGGGGTCAAGGCCGACGTCGTGGGGGCAACGGTTGGTCGTCGGAGTGTCCTCTGGCGAGAACTGCGCTTGGGTCGGCCTCATCGGTGTCACAGAATCCGATGCCTCGTTGGACTGGTCATCTTCTTATCGGGCCAAACATGTGTGTCCGCTCCTCGATTGGGCTTAGCGCGTCCGAGCCTTAATGGGCCACTCGCGCCTGGGCCGTTCCTGGGTCAAACCAGATTTACCCTCCTCACTTCCCCCCTACTCTTAGTTGCCGAGCACTCGCAGGGGACTGAGAGTAGTCCAAGAGAGGGTTCTTTTGGAGGGTGTGATCCAAAGGCGATTTCCTCGTACGGCGGGAGTTGGTGGCTTTAAGGCCTGCTTGGCGAGCAAGGCACCTCTGGCGATGGCAGAGGCCACGCTGGTAATGATGACGTCGGGTCTTGTCTTGTTTTAGGGATGTGTGCTCAGAATGATCACCTGGCCTCGATATTCGTACCGCTGTAGCGGTAGGCGTCCCTTCGTCTGACCCTCAGGGGGAAACCATTGGATTGTAGTGGGTGGTTTATAAGGAGTGCTGTGAGGTTTTTTGAAGACCATACCCACATCTCCCTGGTCGCCGCGTTTCGTCATAGGCTTTTGCCTCCCTTTGCATGGTGAGGATCCTTCTTTCTCGGTTCTTCTTTTTTGCGGTAGTGATGCCTCCACGCAGGAGAACTCTCAGCGTCGAGTCTTCCTCTTCAGAGGAGATGCCCCAGAGTCGAGGAGGTGTGCCGAGCACCTCGGGTGCGGGCAGTAGTCGGCTTGATTCCCAGCCTCTGGTAGCGTATAGGGTATTCCATGGCCTACGGGAGACCTTCTAGATCCCCTGAGTATGATATCATCTTTCCCACCATGGGAGAAGATCTAACGAGTCACCCCACCAGCGGGATCATGATACCGGTGGCCTCCTTCCAGGCGGGTTTCTGTATTCCGGTCCACCCTTTCATTTTGGCCATCCTCCATCATTACGAGCAGAGCCCTGGGAGTATAACTCCCAATTCTTATAGCATTCTCTGCGGGTTTGTCTATGCTTGCCATAGAGCGTCGGTGGTGCCGAGCGTCGACTTGTTCTAGCAATTTTTCCCCCTCCAGAGTTGCCCGTCCGATACTTATTTCTCCTATTTCGAGGCTCAGTCCAATAACCAGTTTATCTCTGTCTCCCGTACCGCGTCCAACCGTAAGAGATGGGCGGAGCAGTATGTATACCTGATCAAGTCGAAGGACTGGGAGAGAGCTTCCGATGGTTGGATGCGGGGTGGCTTTCCTCGCCCTTGGCGGGATACGAAGCCCCCCCTCAACGCCGTGGGCCGTCGGGATCTGAAGGCGGTCTCCCGATATCCTCTGGTCGATGCAGACCACATCTTGACCCCGATGCTGCTCCTGGAGCTGGAGTTGTGTCCCCCCTTGCCTCAGGGTACTGGTCATGTCTCCCCGCAGGGATATGGAAGTAGTGGCTAATGTCGGACTAACCTTGTCCTTACGTTTTCAGGGGCGACTGAAGCATTGGGTTGGACCCCTGAGATCGTCCGACAGCCGTGGCTTGCTCCTCATCCCGTGGATCACGTTGCTCCGGGGACCGGACAGGTGTCGATCGTCGCCCCCCCCCCCCCCCCAGCCCAGGTTGCTTTTGCCCCGGGGAGGTTGCAGTATCCGGCCCCTGTTAGCATTCCTCTGGCGCGTACGCCCGAGGTGTCGGTGTCCAGTGGAGGGTGTAGTTCCCGGCGGAGTCTCTCCGAAGCCGTTCCCAGCGTACCCGGAGAGGAGTCTGCCATGGCTGGCGGTGGTCAGACCTATCTGACCGAGGATGAGTTGGCGGTGATCGATAGTCACCACCGGTCAAGGAAGAGGGGGAGAGATTCGACTCCAGCCAGGATTCGGGTCCCACCCTCGCCTTGGGTGCCTCCCCCCAGTGTTCGCTTGCCGTTGTCGCTGGCAGCTGCTACTCCGGTGTCGGCCTCTGGTAACCGGGGGCGCGAAAGGGGCAAGGCCCCTGCTATTGTCAAAGTTGATCCTCCTTATCCACAAAGGGTTCCTCCGCGTGGTCGATCCTCATCTCCACGTGATCAATCCTCGCGGCCTGAGGGCCTATCGACGGGGGTGCCTGGGGTCCCGGGCGTCGTCGACCTCATGATGTGGAGTGCTCACTGGCACGAGCACGTCAGGGACCTGGGTCCTGGCCTTGTGGATGAGTTGACGGCCTTCACCACAAAAAGCATGTGCCTGGTCACCAGCGCCTTCGGGCTATGGAGGCACCATTTCTTGGATGCCGTACGTGAGCTGGAGACCAGTCGGGCTTGTCAGGCAGGGGCTGAGGGACGTTTGATGGAGTCCGAGGCTGCGAACGCTGGACTTCGGGAGCAGTTGTCTCAGTTGGAGTTGGCACTGACGGGCATGGAGCGCAACCAGGACTCCATCATGGCGCGACCCAAGCCATGGAGATCCGCTGCCAGGAGATCGAGGTGGAGCTCGCCATGGCGCGCATGTCCCTGTCCTCGGCGGGTGATGAGGCTGTGGAGGCCTTTCGCTCCTCCTCGGCTTATCGGGCCGAGCTGACAGAGGCGGCCCTGCAGTATTATGGGCCAGCTCATGACCGCGGCTTCCGGGAGGGCTGGAGTGCCGCCGTGAAGGCCACCGTGGGGGTACTTTGACCTCGAGGCTTCTGTCCTCTCTCCTCCTCCAGATCCCTATGGCTCGGGGGCCGAGGACGAAGAAGATGGGCCCGACCCCTTGGGGGCGGGCGCCGAGCAGTCAGTGTCGAGTGCGGGCGAGTGGGCGCCCGTCAATGCTGTCATGGTGGACTTGAGTGACGAGCCACCTCCTCCTAGTGCCGCTGATGTGCGTGCGCCTGCTGAGCTCAGGGCACGTGATGATGTAACCGGGGCAAGTCCTTGAGAGGATGCCCCTCGTTGTCTTTTCCTTTCTTTTTCCTGTGCTTTCCGAGGCAGTAGCCTCTCTTTGTAATTTCTCCTTTTTTTGGAAATGAAAGGCTTTCCTTCTTTTATTTGCAAATATTTGAGATTTCTATTGTGTACTTCCTTCCTCTGAACCATCGTGAGATCCTCTGGGGATACGAAACGGCGTCCTTGATGAGGGCTTCTGATGAAGCGCGACTTTCGGGATCCGTCGCTTCAAGTTCCACGGATTGGATTGAGGCGGTAGGAGTCCTCATGCTTCTGGGGACTTAGTCTCCCACTATAAATAGTGGTCTTACGCAGCGTTCCAGCGGTCGTCTTGCGCTAACGAATCGTAGTAGGTAGGCTCTACCGAGAATGTCCTCAGGAGAGTCTGGTACTTCGTCGGATGATGAATTTCAGCCGATTCACCGTCAACCTTTGCTCCTCCGGAGGAACCCCACACCGGCACCCTGGCGGCCGTGGCCTGAGCCTGGAGAGGGTGGTCCGGCCTCTGAGTAGTACAGGCTCGGGTACCTGGACGGCTGGCGGGAGGCCTTAGAGAAGGTTAACCGCTTGTACGCTGGCAGGGGAGTCCTGCTTCTTGAGTCGGATAGGATCCGTCCTTGACGGGACGAGAAGAGTCAGGGTAGAGCTGTCTTCCAGACTTTAGCTATCTCCTTCTTGCTCATCTTCGCGGTGCATGACCGTTGTTTGCTTCTTGCAGGTGCTTGGTGAGATGCTCCTCGTTGTTGGAACATCTTCCTACTTTCTAGTAGGAAGGATCGTAAGGAAGGGTGGAATCTATTTTCCATTCTTCCACTCGGTGGGCCTGGCCGTGCAGCTTGGACGACGGCAGTGGGCTCCTCAGTTTGCAGGCATGACCAATACGCTGAGGTGGCCTTCCTAATGAGTTGGCCTCGTAGTACCGCTGTCGCCCGTTGGCTTGGGTGGGCCTGTTGGTTCCCTGTAACGGGTGGAGCTTGCTGGTCTTCTTCCGAGCGCGGGCGGCCAGAGCTACTGGCCCGGTTTTCCTCCTGCGGGCCTTCTACGAGTGAAGCCCTTTGTTGGCTTGAGGGCTTTGTCCCTCTTCTCTAGCATAGAAGGCTTCTCCGTGGGTACCCTTCCACAGAACAAAAACTAGGTACCTACGCTTGCTTGAAGATTTAGCATGATTGTCGATAGAGGATGGTGCCTGGGAAGCAAGTTGTTGGAGTCATTCCTCGCCATCGTTGATCACTTTTGCTCCACCATGTACTTATATCTGGCCCGTGTAAGGGTACTTTCCCAATTTTCTAGCAGCTTGTATTTTGACTAAAGAAATATAAATTCTTTTATTCTGAGCCAACATTAATGTGTACCTTTTACTGGAGTTCTTTTGCGTGCTTCTCTGGGTGATCCTCCGTACTCGTCTTCCATGGTGCTCGTGTCCTCTGCCAAGACCCTTAGGTCGCTATTTCATTTTCGAGGGGAGCGGTGCTCGCCTCTATAAAACTCATAGGTTACCTTGTTGTTTTCAAGGGGAGTAGTGCTCGCCTCTAGAAAACCTGTGGGTTGCCTTTCTATTTTCAAGGGAAGCAGTGCTCGCCTCTAGGAAACCCGTAGGTTACCTTTCTATTTTTCAAGGGGAGCGGCGCTCGCCTCTAGGGAGCCCTTAGACTACCCTCTCGTTTTCAAGGGGAGCAGTGCTCGCCTCTAGGGAACCCGTATGTTACCTTGTTGTTTTCAAGGGGAGCAGTGCTCACCTTAGGAAACCCGTAGGTTACCTTTCTATTTTCAACGGGAGCGGTGCTCGCCTCTAGGGAGCCCTTAGACTACCTTTTCACTGTTTGCGGGCAACTTACCCTAGTGGAGTACGGCTGGTGACGCTTTACTGGAAGTATTTCCTGAGGTTGACAGAGTTCCACGTCCTGGGTACCTCTCTCTCCCCAAGCGTCACTGGCCTGTACGGTCCTTTGTCGAGTGCTTCTGCTACCCGGTATGGGCCTTCCCAGTTGGGTGCGAGTTTTCCCGTGGCTCCTCGCGGATCAGCCACACTTGCTCGCCATAGAACCAGGTCTCCGGGGAAGAAGTGTCGCTCCTTAACCCGGGTATTGTAATACTGCGCCAGCTTCTGCTGATATGCCGCAAGTTTTATCAAGGCGTTGGCTCTTCTTTCCTCAAGCAAGTCCAGGTTTTCTCGCATCGCTTGGTTGTTTCTGACCTCATCAAAATGCCCCACACGTAACGAGGGGTTGGATACTTCCACCAGGACTACTGCCTCAGCTCCATACGCAAGATGGAAGGGCGTCTCCCCGATGGCGGCTCTGGCGGTGGTCCGGTGAGCCCATAGGATACTGGTGATTGAATCAATCCATGCATCGCCTACTTGGTCCAGGCGGGTCTTGATGCCGTGGAGTAGAGTTCGGTTGTCATTTTCCACCAATCCATTGGCTTGGGGATGTCCCACTGAGGTGTAGTGGTTCCAGATCCCCAATTCCGAGCACTTTTCCTGAAAGGCGGTGCTCGCGAACTATCTGCCATTGTCGGTTGTGAGAGCCCTCAGGATCCCAAATCGGCAAATGATGTTCTACAGCACGAACTTCCAAGCTGCCTTGCTTGTTATCTTTCCCAATGGCTCGACTTCGATCCATTTGGTGAAGTAGTCTATAGCTATTATGAGGAATTTCTTCCTTCCTTGCACTTCAGGGAAAGGTCCCAGTATGTCGATCCCCCACCAAGCGAATGGGCGAGGCTCCGTCAAGGCGTGGAGCTGTGTCGCTGGTTGGTGGTGTAGGTGGGAGTATTTTTGGCATTGGGGGCACCTTCAAACATAGGTGAGGCAGTCCTGCTGCAAGGTGGGCCACCAGTACCCTTGTTGGATCAGCGTCCTCGCAAGTGCTCGCCCACCCACATGACTTCCGTAGAGTCCTTCATGGACTTCTTGGATGGCCTGGCTGGCTTCCGTGGGGAAGAGACGCTTGAGTAGAGGAGCTGAGAGGGACCGGCGATATAGCAGGCCGTCCACCGGAGTGAAATGGGCCGCTCTCACCCGCGTGCGCCGCGCTTCGACGTGATCGCTGGGGAGATGTTGCCGGAGGAGGAAATTGAGCAGGGGATCCATCTAGGAGGGTTCATAGTCGATGGCGTTTACCTGGAGCGTTGGATCATCTATGCTTGGTGTTGACAATTCCTCTATCAGGATCGATCTCGAGCTGGAGACTGTAGTGGCTGATGCCAAACGGGAGAGGGCGTCTTCTCAGACATTCTCTTCACGCGGGATGTGGACCACTTCAAAGTGGGCGAACTCACCCGCTGCTGCCTTGGCCTTCTCCAGATACTTCGTCATAGAGGGGTCTTGGGCCTCGAACTCCCCTCTGACCTGGTTGGCGACGAGCATGGAGTCGCTGTACGCTCGTACGCTGGAAGCCCCCAGGTGTTTCGCCATGCGTAAGTCAGAAAGGAGCACCTCGTACTCGGCCACATTGTTCGTGGTTGGGAAATTGAAGCGTAGGGCATACTGTAACTCTATACCCTCTAGTGAGAGTAAAACCAACCTCGCGCCGCTGTCGAGGGTGCAGGAGGATCCGTCGACGTATAGCTCCCAAGCGAGACCTGAGGTCTGCTCGGGTGAATCCTCGGCGGGTAGGGTGCATTCGGTGACGAAATCTGCGAGCACCTGGGCCTTGATCGCTGTCTTCGGTCGGAACTTAATGTCAAATTCTCCCAACTCGATGGCCCACTTAACCACTCTTTCGGACGCATCCGGGTTCTGCAAGATTTGCTGAAGGGGCTGGTCGGTGAGAACAGCGATCGGGTGAGCCAGGAAGTATGGCCGTAGCTTGCGAGCAGCCGTAATCAACGCAAGGGTGAACTTTTCACTCCGCGAGTACCGGGATTCTGGTCCTTGCAACGCTCGGCTGACATAGTAGACGGGCTTCATGACTCCTGCAGACATCGTTCGGCAGCTCGGGATAAGAACCGGGCCAGAGCGGCGACGCGTCCAGTGAGACATTGTACGTCCCTCACCTGTCGTGGTCGCTCCATCTCCAACACTACTTTGATCTAGTTGGGGTTAGCTTCGATCCCTCGGTGGGTTACGAGGAACCCTAAGAACTTGCCTGACCGGACCCCGAACGCACATTTAGCAGGGTTGAGTTTCATGTTGTACCTTCTGAGCATAGTGAAGGTCTCAGCCAAGTCGCGCAGGTGCTCGGCTGTTCGGAGGCTTTTCATGAGCATGCCGTCGATGTAGACCTCCATGTTGCGGCCGATCTGTGAGTCAAACATATGGTTGACTAGGTGATGTGACACACCCTTGGACCAAAATGAACAAGCACAATTTGTAATTCAAACGGACCGATAATGGCGACCGCTCACCCAATGCTCACCCAAGACCCGGGATAGCTTGGAAATGCCAAGGAGAGGTTGTGAGGGTTGGGCCCTTGCTGGTAGAGGGCCAGCAAGGCCTAGGTTAATTCCCAAGGGTAATGGCAGCGCAATTGAAGGGAGCCGACGAGGTGCCAAGGCACGGGTTACACTCCTCACCCCACGGTGATCTCTTGAAGCAAGGAGCTCAAGGATCGGGCTCTCACTCTCATGGCCAGCGGAGTTTATGAACTAATATTAGAAAGAACAAGCACTAAATAGAGCTAGGAGCGGAGCACTTACTCGACCGGTTTGAAGAAATCGGTCCTGCTCGGAGACATGGGCGAGCGGGGAAGCGTGGGTTCCCCACACGCCGCGCCGGGGTAGCATGACCTGCTCAAATTGTTACAACACTACACCCCATGCAAGGGAGGGGATCTAGGGGTGGGGGTTAACTGATATTACATCCAAAACTACCTCCACACAGGGAGGGGCCTTCAGCCGGCCAAGCGGGGAGGGGTGACACCGTACTAGCGATCAACAAAGAAGCCAACGTCGGTTCTGTCCGCTGTCTGTGCTTCTGGACTGAATGATGGTTATCACAATGCTGTGGCCACTCCAAAATTTTTCCGAAGACGAGACCACTTGGAGATTCTTTGTAGCTGGATCGGGATGATGCTTGAATTTTGTTGAATTCTTTGGGAACCACTTCTGGTCGGGGTTGGGGCTTGAACAGGGTGGCAGACCCTCGGTTCTGACAGCTTCAGGTTTGCAACAGCAGGAAGAAGAGGATGCCACGACCGTTCCCGAACTCAGAATCAGGTGCCGCCAGAGCCGTTGGAACCTTTGACGGGTCTCTTTCGAAGAAAAATTGGTGAGGAAGCCAAACGTTGTCGGAGAAGACCGGTGGGCCCTGAACTCTGATGAGAGGTCGGTGCTGACTGTGGGGAAGCAGAACCGCGCACCCGGGGGAGAAAACTAATAACTCCTGGTTCCGACGCCAAATTGAGCTTTCCTTTTTGGAGAAGACAGAAGACTTGTAGTATAAGCTTTTTGAAGAAGAACTCTCGATCAGATTCCAAGCAGGATCGTCGCAGTTGGGCTTCCACTCTGGCTCTGGTCTCCTGCCAGGGAGGCTTTGTGCAGTCGGGGAAGAATGACTCCCTTGGGCGGTCACGAACTCAGAACGGGATGGGACCACCACCGTTGCGAAGAGTACTGGGAGATGCTTCCAACGATGGCTCTTGATCCTTCAGAAACATCCGGAGGAAACCGTGGTTGCCTCTGAAAGCTGCTACTCTTCTACAGATCTGCAACTGGGAACTGTAGGTTGAAGATGAACGGGGGGAATGGGGTATATGGGAGGGGAAATGGGGGTGGATGAGTGTGGGGAAAGCCCGGGCTGTGAGAGGGTCTAGGAGGGGGTGTTCCAAGGTGGGGGAAGGGAAGAATGAGGTCTAGAAGGGGGTCTAACAGGTGGTGGGAGGAGAAGCTACGAATTTGGGAAGGTGGGTGAGAGGGAAAGGGTATTTGAAAATGGGTTTAAGGGTGGGATTAAATTTTGGTCTTGGGGGATGGGAAGAGGTGTGTGGGGAAGGTAAAAGGGGGCTTGGGGAGTGGGAATTCTCCCTTGGGAGATGAGAGGGTGCTTGGGGAAGGGGAGTGGGTGGTTGGTGGTTGGAGGGTGGAGTGGGGAGTGGTGGAATCTCCCTTGGGGCTGGGGTGGAGTTAAGGTGGGTTGGTGGGGAGTTGGGGATGAGTTATTGGAGGGGGGGAAGAGAGAGAAAGGTGGTTGGGAGGGGAGGAGAGAGAAAGGGGTGCATGTTTTAGAGAGAGAAATTGGAGGAGAGAGAAAATAACTTATTAGAGTGAGAGAGGTAGAGAGAGAGGGGGGATAGGGGGAATCACTCCCAAGGGTTTCTCACCCAACTAATGGAATCTCTCCAATAGGAAATTTGAACTCTCAAATGACAATTTTCATTCATTGATTCATTAGTTCAAAATGAAGGGAATGGGGCCCTATATATAGGTAACCCACATTTTACAATAAGACCCTGACAATTGACTCAATGACAAATAACCGAGGGGGTAGGGGGATGCCCTTGGGCCAAGCCCAATGAATTGGGCCCAATAGCTAACTAAACAACCTAATGACACTCAAACTTAGGGAAATAAACACAAGAGCTAGGGACATGACTCAAGTAAAATAAAAATTACATAATTATGACTCAAAGAAAATATGAAAATTACATGAATTGACTCAGAAAAATGTGACGGACGTAATGGAACCATGCTGGCGGGCAACCGGGGTTTTGAAAATATAAGGGGCGAGAGATGCCCCCATCACTAGGCGTTGATACGTAGCTCCGGCGTTCTTCAGCCCAAACGGCATGCAAGTGTAGCAGTAGAGGCCATGGTCGGTGATGAACGCGGTCTTGTCTTGGTCGGGCTGGTGCATGCTGATCTGATGGTACCCTTAATAGGCATCGAGGAAGCTTAGCATCTCGAGCCCGGCCGTGGCGTCGACCAGCTAGTCGATTCGTGGCATGGGGAAGCTGTCCTTGGGCGTGGCTTTATTGAGGTCGGTGTTGTGAACCGTGTCACACCGACATCAAAAAATTAAGAAGAAATTATTAAGTAAAAGAAAAGGAGCAAGAGATTACTAATGGAGTGTGATCGCCAGAGGGATTACCTCAAAAGGAAAGGAGAATGATCACGAATACCTGTTAAGAAAAGTGATGCGGGATGGATTGTGGTTTTCCTCCTCTTCCTTCTATCGGCCGGCCGATGAAGGGAGTTTCTCTTTCTTGATTACCCTTAAACAAAACACAAACAACCAAAATAGAAGAGGATTAGCCAAGTGTAGTATCAATCCACAATAAGAATAAGATAATGAAATATGAACATGAAGAACACACCTTTTAGTCCTTTTAAAACCCCTAAGAGAATTAGGGAGAGGAGATATGATGCAAAGACTAAAACCTTAGACGTATGATGAATCAAACCACTATGTGGTAAAGGACGATGGTGAACAATGATGGGATGAGCAACAAGCTACATGCAATAATTCCCTGCTATTCCTGACAACAGTAAAGGGAAAGAACCAAATAGAGGGGCCATCGGCTGCTGCAACAGGGAGAAGGAAGAAGCAACGAACAGCAGCAATCGGTGTGCCTCTGTGTGTGTCTCTTTGTGTAAAAAAAAGATCTCCCCTCTCCTCTCGCGCGAGCAGAACAGAGGCTCTATTTATAAGGTACAAACCATAGATTTAGTAGGATTAAAACTTGCAACACTCATCTACGGCGAGGCCTCTACTTCCCTAATCCAACCAAGTGATCAAATCAGAGCAGGGAACTCTCTAGAAAAGGGTCGTTCGAACAGGACACGGAAAGGGAAAAGACGACTCGCGGAAGGGTGTCAATTGAAATTGACGACCTGCCTTACGGCATTAATTAAAATAACGACCTTGACAAAGGCGTCAATTCAGGGATTTAATTTTAGCAACAAAATCCTTTCCTTAATAAAAAAAATCATGAAATGACGCCTATACCAAGGGGCGTTAGTTGATAAACGACCCTGTGGGGGACGTCAATTCTTGCTTTTCCAATTTCTTTAGGATACGTAAAATTCCAGAAACTGACGCCTCTGACGAAGGTCGTCCTTTCATTAAGAGACGCCCAAGGCTCAGCCGTTATTTAAAAGACGTCCCACGTCAAGTCGTTAATTCCAAAAAAATGCTAAGAAAATCACAGAAAACACATAAAAATAGAAAAAACTTCATATTACAGCAATATTGAAGTTCACTTTGGGGCGTCACACGGTGACATGAGATTTACTTGACATAGCGTCAGTTTGACGTGTCTACAGGTGTTGTCCACGCACATTCGCCACTTCCCATTGCTCTTGGGGACTAGGACTATGTTAGCCACCCAATCCGGGTACTGGGTAGGCCGAAGTAGTCCTGATAGCAATTTCTCGCCCACTTGTTACCTGATGACGGAGTGTCGCTCGGGGTTGCATCGTATTCGGTGTTGCTGCACTGGGCGGCAGTTGCGGTCCAACCTTAGTTGGTGTGTGTTAACTTCCGGGGGGATTCCGGGGAGCTCATCCTCGGACCAAGCGAACACGTCCTGATTGGTTGTGAGGAAGCTTGTGTATGCTTGTTTATCCCGCTTGGACAAAGTAGCACCGATCTTTAGTGGCTTGGGTCGTCCCCGACTTGGATGAGGTATAGATCCTCAGCTGGAGCAGTCGTGCACGGACCTGGATCCTCGGTCCTCGCCTTCTTCTAGCATGGCGCCTCCTCGGGATGCTGGTCGCGGGTGGATATGAGGTAGCACCTCCTAGATTCCCGTTGATCGCCCCGGACTTCCCCTACCCCATGAGGGGTGGAGAATTTCAGCTTCTGGTGGTAGGAGGAAGGGACGCCTCGAAGCGTGCCGAGGATTACTCGACCGATGATGGCGTTCTATCCTGTCATTGCACGGACCACAGTAAAGTCGGTGAGGAAAGCAACCTCTTTCGGTGCCATATCGAACGTGATCGGGAGCGTGATATGCCCTTCTAGACGAACAATAGTGCCGGAGAATCCGTATAGCGGTGTGTGCAATGGCGCGAGTTGTTATACATTCACTCCCATGAGTACTAGACAGTCGTATGCAATAACATCGGGTCCGCTTCCATTATCCACCAGAATGCGTCGCACAGTACATTGATTGATGGTGGAGGAAACCACCAAAGCATCGGAGTGGGGCGTCGTGATGCCTTCAAGGTCATCCTTGGAGAAAACTATGGGGTCTCCCAAGTGGCCTGGGGGGGACAGTCCCCTCGGGGTCCCTTCGCCCTGGTCCGCCGTTTTGAGGGCCGTCGCGTACCGATGCCTTTTGCTCGTGGTATCTCCCTCGGCTGCGAGTCCCCCAGAGATCATCATGATCTCCTTTCCGTTGGGTTGGTTGTCGATCGGGGGAGGCGTCTTCTGTCGACTCTCAGCGGCCTTGGCGATGAACTTATCAAGGAGCCCTCTACGTACGAGGTCCTCGATGGCATCCTTCAGGTAGATGCAGTAGGCGGTGTCATGGCCATGATCCCGATGGAACTGGTAGTACTTCTTCTTACTCCGCGAATTGGGATCTGACTTCATCAGCGAGGGCCACTTGAGGAACGGCTCCTCACGAATCTCCATCAAGATCTGGTCGGGCGGGGCCGTCAGCGGGGTGTAGTGGCGATATCCGCCCCTTTCCTTCTTGGAGCGGTCGCGGTGGTCTCCATCGCGCTGCTCTCGCTTGCTCCGACCATCGCGCGGTGGGTCGGCGGTTCTTTTGCGGTCGGGCTGGTCGGTCCCGACCACGCGGCGTAGGGCCGCAGTGTTCTCCTCGTAATGCATGTACTTCTGGGCTAGCGCGAGAAGATCTGGAAGGGTCGTTGGGGCCTCGACTCCGAGCGCTCGTCGGAGGATGTGATCTCACGTCCCCTGAGTGAGTGCCGTGGTGGCGATGCCGACGTCGAGGTGGGGGATCCGGAGAGCCTCCGCGTGGAAGCGAGAGACGAAGTCCCATAGCACCACTTCCTTCCACTGCCTGAGGGCGAGCAGGGTTACTACAGATTTGGCTACCTTTCGGCAGCCCACAATGTTCTCCATGAACAGTTTCTTGAGCTGCTGGAAGGAGGAGATTATCTCGACCGTCAGGGACTCGAACCATGCCCGGGTGTTCTCCCGAAGAGTGGTGATGAACGCTAGGCACTTTACGATGTCCAAGGCCCGGTGGAACACCAGGTGGGACTCGAAGCCGTGCAGGTGGTCAGCCGGTCGGTGGTGCCGTCCTAGTAGGCGAACGACGGCAACTGAAGCTTCGGCGGGATGGGGGCTTCCATGATCTCCCTAGAAAAGGGAGCATGGAAGTCTTGGTCGTCGTCGATGAGGCCGCGATTCTTGAGGCCAGGAGGATGTCATCTAGGTACCGGGCCTTATCCTTGATCTCGTCGAACCGTTGGAGTCGGCGGTCCATCTCTGCATTGGAGTGGCGGGGGCTGTAGACACGCCAAAATTGACGTTATGTTGATCAAATCTCATGTCATTATGATAACGCCCCAAGTGGACTTCAATATTCCTATAACATGAAGTTTTTCCTTTTTTTGTGAATTTTATGCATTTTTCGTGATTCACGACTTGACGAAGGGCGTTACTTCCGAAAGTAACGACCTGTCATGGGGCGTTTCAAAAGAAAGGACGACCATACTTGAGGGCGTCAATTCCTGGTATTATCCGTTAATTTCTGGAATTATCTATTTTCAAAATAAAAGCATTTTCTAAGTAACGTCCTTCCTCAGGGCGTGTTTTCACTAAACGCCGTTATCTCAGGCGTGTTTCAAATAAAGAAAGTTTTTATTTCCAAAATTAAATCCAGGAAGAAACGGCCTTTCCTAGGTCGTGTTTTAAGAAACGCCCTGTGGCAGGTCGTCAATTTATAATTATACGCCCTGTCTTAAGGCGTGTTTCACTCCAGAGTCCTTCCTTTTTTTGTCTTTCCCTCACAGTTCCCTACCATCCCTGAACTCTTGCTCGATCTTAATCCTTCCCAGGATGCCTCATTACCCGTTCTTATCACTTCCTTGTTTGATCATATCCGATTGAAGCTATAAAAGAAAATCTCGTTTGATCGTGTAAAAGGTTAACAACTCAAAGGGTTAAGAGGTTGATCATTCAACAGGCACGTTCTGCATCCTTCTCTGCATCCAATCAAGCGCCTGTTGCCTTCATCCTTTCTGCATCCGTTTAAGCATCTCCACGGTTTTCCCTTTACTCTCGTCAGGGAGAGCAGGGTCTATCTGTTGTTTCGTTGTTCATCTCCTCTTAACATCTCCTCATTATCACCCGGTCGTTAGTTATTCTATTGCATTAAGCATCATTTTTCATATCCTTTCCCTAGTTCCCTGCTAGGGGTTTAAAAAAAAACAAAAAAAAAGAGGTGCGCTGTTGATGCCTTTTTCATCATTTTGTGTTAGTTTGGATTGATACTATCTGCACCTTGGCTGATCCCCTCTCTTTTGTCTGTCTTTTATTTACTTTTTTTTTTACAAGGTAATCAACTGAAGAGAACCCACTTCATCGGCCGGCCGATTGAAGTCGGAGGAGGAAATCCACATCCATCCCGCATCTCAATTTTCACCAGGTATACGCGATCTCTTGTTCTTCTTATTGAGGTAACCCCTCTGGCGATCACACAAATTCCCCTTGTGCACCTCGTGCATGCTTTTCTCCCTATCATTTCATCATTTTATTATTGTCTTATTCTTCGTATTTTGCTTTAAGTGGATTTTAAATAGAATCTACAAATTGGCGATCACGGTGGGACTTCCACTGTTTTCTTTATTGATTACCATCTCCATTGGCACCCTCGTGTGCCCTTTCCCCTTTGACACCCTCGTGTGTCCTCTCCCCTTAGGCACCCTCGTGTGCCCTTTCCCCTTTGACACCCTCGTGTGTCCTCTCCCCTTAGGCACCCTCGTGTGCCCTTTCCCCTCGGTACCCTCTCCCTGGATCAGTCAATTGCTGTTTAGTAACGCCTTCCACTATGGCGTCTTTTAATTTAACGCCCCCCACAGGGACGTGTGTTATTGATTAACGCCCCCTTTCAGGGCGTGGGTTTATTGCATCTGCTGGTGTTCTGCTTACTCATCATATCATCTGCTATTTAACGCCCCTCCCAGGGACGTGTTTTATTGATTAACGCCCACTTCCAGGGCGTCTTTTACCATAACTGTTGTCTGCCGCTTGCTCATTATATTGCCTGTGGATTAACGCCCTCCGCTGAGGCGTTTCATTTCTTATCAGCGCCTTACATTAGGGCGTTTCTTTTCATCATAACTGCCGGTAATTGTTGCTTCACATATTATCTATGGATTAACGCCTCCCTCAGAGGCGTTTCAGGTTTTTAGTAACGCCTATAAGCAGGGCATTTATCTGAGTTTTGACGCCCTCCAGTGGAGGCGTCCTTTCTGCATAACGCCTCACTTCAAGGCGTGTTTTCTTACCGTCTGTGAGCCCCTCACAGAGTTTAACGACAGCCACGCTGCCGTGTTTTCCTTTTGTCACGACCTACCGCAGGGCGTGTCTTTTCCTCCTGCTGTGAAAACGCCCTTCCCCAGGGCGTTTCTTTACTATTCTTTTTCACAGATTAGCTCTGATTCATTGCTTGGCATCTATCTTGATATTATATTGCTGTTTGGATTGTCTTGATTTGTTGGCTTGGTTGAGAGACCTCCTCTCTCTATCCTAGGATCCACACACCCTTCTTGGAATCGGGACTACCCTCCATTAAGCATTCCGTCTCTTTGGACCGGAAATCCCTTTTCCAAGACCTCCATAAGTCCCCGCACCCGTGGATTCCCTCACGGACGCTGGGCTGGTTGTACCCTTGAAGTACCTGGAGATTAGAGAACCTATGCGTTGTTAAAGAGAGAGAGGAAAAACTTAGTTGACCCGGAGGTTACACTTGGATCAAACTAGGTCTCATTTGGCAAAAGAGTGAACTTTCACAAATAATCCACTCTAATTCAAACATCAAACATTAAAATCTTGCGTTTCTTGCCAACCTTGTTTGCATAAACATAGTTGGGTGATTTGATTGCTTGGTTTGGATTAAATATTTTATGATAGTTCCTTCATTAAACACTCTCTCTCTTAAGAATGAAACTCCGATCAGGTAAAACCATCAACATGTCAGGCAAGGGGTACTCTTATAATGATGAGAATGAGAACATATTTGGTCAATATGCGGACCCTCTCCAGGATTCTGTTTATTATGAGGGGAACTACCTTCCTCCTCACCCCCATTACTCACAAGTTCATGTGGTTGATACCACTACTCATGAGGCGGACCCTTCGTCTCAAGTTCCATCTTCCAATACTTCGGGGAACCCTTCCCCATCCATTAATGTCACAGATTTGATCCAAGCTCTCTCCCAGTTGGATGACTCCCAGCGGCAAGCCATTCAGGCCGCTTTAAAGGGGAAGTCGGTTCTTTCATCTTCTTCTAATCCCCCTCCGGCCGTGAGTGGCCCTCAGATTGTTAATGACCAGGCGGTCTTGCATCACCCCTCCTCTCGTCCACAAACGCCTACTGCGGCCATGCCGGCCCAGCAGGCAAGCTATTCAGCGGTTAGGCATCAATCTTTCCAACCTCCTCGGATTCTACGAACGCCTATACCGCATTCTTTTGCTCAGAATCAGGCCCCGGTCGAGCCCGATACCAACACTCTCTTGCTTCAGAAGCTGGCCAGCATGGGGGAACAGCTCAAGAAGGTTACGGCGACTAAGAATGCTCCAGAAATTTCCCTTCCTACATTGCCAGTGTTCCATTTACCACCTTCTGAAATGCCGAATTTCCGGCGATATAATGGGACAGGCAACCCATTCATTCATTTAAAGGATTTCTGATATGAGACTTCCTTTTGGCAAGACAATAAGGCCTCCCTGGCCTACTTATTCAGGAGATCTCTTGAGGGGCCAGCCCTCGAATGGTTTTATTCTCTGGAGCCAGCTGATGCCGGCGATTTTGATGTTATTCAAAGAAAATTCCTGCAAAAGTACAGAGACCGGGTGGGACCTTCCCTTTCTGTTACAGATTTAGTTGCCGAGAAAATGAAGCCCGAGGAGGACTTCATTGTATTTGCTGATAGGTGGCGGTCTATGGCCGAGAAATTAAAGGACACATTGTCGGAACAGGAGCAAGTGAAAATGGTCATTTCTAATGCAACCCCCCAATTCCGGCACATTTTGGCCATGAATCGGCTGACAACTATGGAAGAGCTCTATGAAAGAGCTCGTTATATACAAACGCAAATGAAGGACTCGCCCATCATGGGCATGTTTGAGCCGAAGCCTCGGCTATTTAAAAAGAATACAAATGTCAACAGCGGGCCCACGACTGAGGGCACTGTTACAAATGAGCAAGTTGGCGTAGTTGGCAACCCCCATAATCAAGCTAACCCACGTCCATCACCACCTCCACGACAGAACCCTCATTTTAACCCTACTCCACCATCCCAATTCACGCCTCAGCGCTCCTTCGCTCCACCGCAAAACCAAGCCCCCCGCATAGACCCCCCAGCTCCACCACAATACCATCAAGTGCCCCCACCAGCCAACTACGGCCAACAACAACAACGGAGACCACCACTTGGCCCCAAAAGGGACCACTATCCTCCACTCCCTGAAAGTCTCCCCGATATTTTTAATGCCCTGATGGCCGCCAACTTGCTCGCCTTGCCAAGGGAAAGAACTGTGTGGCCCGCTAATGTTGACACGTCCCGTTATTGTGCCTTTCATCGTGGCCCTGGTCACAACCTAGATCGTTGCTTCCACTTCAGAGATTACATCTACGATCTAAATGACCAGGGTGACATTAATTGGGATGAGATGAGACAATACATAGCCGCTATGAAAGAAAGAAGGGCTTCTCGGCAACAGCAAAATCAGCAACAACAACAGCCAGCTCCGCAGCAAGTTCAGCCACAGCAAGCTCCAGCACCCCAGCAGGATATGGGGATCGTCCGTAATCCATTGCCGGAGCACGCTCCTAATCAACATGTGAACCCTGTCACGTCTCTCTACGAGGTGGAGGGAGGACAGGGATGGCACGAAGAAAACGCCTCTGTCGGGGCATTTCACCATGATCCAACTCAAAATCAAACTCCGCGCCTTTTGCGCACACCTTCTTCTTCTTCTATTCTCCTATCGGGACGTCCCCTTTTACGCCCCGTCAATCCTTCTACCTCCACCAATTCCACGGCTTTGCCGGCTCGCTCTCTTCTTACCCGCCTATCACCTCCACAACCTACCATTCCACCTTCCACCACCAATCCCACACACGCGCCATCCAGGCCACTCCTACTCCGCTCACTGCCAGCACCCGCTACCCCCTCTACCACTCCTACACCAGCAAGAGTTCCTCCGTCATCGGTTCAACCACCTTTTGTGCCACGATCTCTCCTTATTCCACCACCTGCCAATGCTCCTCGCATTCGGATATCCCTCTCTTCTCCCACGCCCCCTGCAAGGGCACCTTCATCAAATACTCCTCCCATGCCTCCCGCGGGGCCATCTTTGTTAAACACCACTACCACGTCTCCTACGGAGGTGCCCTTTTTAGTGAATTCCCCTTTGATATCCCCTAGCAGGGTTTCTGCTACCAACATTCCTTCTTCTTCTTCCAACCCTCCTCCTAATATTGCCCCGACAGAGGCGCGTCAAGGCGTAGCGCCACTCCGCAGTGGACGGATATTCCACCGTATTTTCCCACAGAGAGAGCTAGAGCCTGTGCAGGGGCCACAAGAGCAAGAGCAGGAACAAGATTCAGTGCCGGGAACTCAGTATGATTTATTAAAGCACTTAGATCGCACTCCAGCCAGAATCTCCATTCTTGAATTAATCAAGAGGTCCACCACTCATCAGCTGGCCCTGAAAGAATATCTGCAGAAGGTCATGGTCAATGAAGACCTTCCAGTTGAACAGATAATTACAGTCTTGACCCCTGCTAGCAGTCAGCCGGCAATCACATTTCATGAACATGAGTTAGCACCCCTACCGGCAAGAAAATATGCCCTATGTATTATGGTAGATATCAACAAGGTGGCTGTCAAGCAATGTTTGGTAGACACCGGTGCATCTATCAATGTGTTGCCGGCGAGCACTCTGAAGCTATGCGGTATCCCTGAAAGCCAGATTCGGCCATCTACTATTACTGTCACGGCATACGACAATACAAAGAAACCCCCTCTGGGTATGATTACTCTCAAAGTCAGTTTGGGTCCAGCCACCATTACAGTAGATTTTCATATTCTGGATATGGATCCGACTTTTAACGGCATTCTGGGTCGCCCTTATATTCATCAGCTTGACGCAGTGCCCTCTACAAACCATCAGTGCCTCAAGTTTCCGCACAAGGGCCGCATTATCAAGGTGACCAACGTGCCGATCTTGCCAGAGGAAGACATTCACGTAGCTTCATCAGTTCCTTCCATATGGCCTGTCAACAAGCCGTTATTATCTGTGCTGGACGTTCCCCGTCCACGGCCGATGCTATCTGAGACTGTTACCACAGTTGCTATGACACCCCTGCCTTCTAAGGGGAAGAAGAAAAAGAACATGATTAAAACCCCTGGCTGGAACATTCTATTGAAAATGGGATATCAAGATGGCAAGGGCCTGGGCGCCAAGCTCCAGGGCAGGATTAGGCCTTTTAAGCCTCAAAAGATGATTGCACGAGGCGGCTTAGGCTACAAAGCACCGGGCAAGAATGAAGGAGAGCCGTGGGCCGTTATGACATCCACTTTCAAGCCAGACCGCCATCCGCTCACCTGGACTTTAAAGACACATTTTGTCACCGGTGGCATTCAGAACAATGAGCAGACTACCGTCATTACTTCATTGCTTGATTGTCAAGATGTGCACGCCAGACAGTTTGCTCGTCACATTGCCCCACTAGCTACCTACAAAGCCCTGGAGTCTTTGAGGCCAGATAAAAGAAGAAAAATGGGTGATCCGGAATGTGACTGGTACAGGTGGTTTGACATGAATGACATCACAATCTCCCTAGGCCGCCTATTCATGCCAACAGATCCAGAGTGGCCGCCGCTGATTCAAGAACTGATTGAAATGCCAGTAGCAATCACAGATAAAAGGCAGATGTTAAGTGATTACACAGATACTGGGGAGCCCGATGTCTCTTTTGAAGAAGGTTTTTCCATGGATAGGCTGTGGGCCGGCCTTTTCTCCCTCACTTCTGTGCACCCATCTGTGTTGGCGTCTCTCTATTCCCGTTGGTTTGGTCACGTGCCGCGACCACCACCGATTACCATCAACTTGTCTCCCGATTCAATTCAGATTTCTCTCCCGATTGCTCCCTCGCTCCTCGAGCGATTTTCTAAAATCTCCATCTCGCCCCCGAGTGGGCCATCTTTGATTAAATCTTTCTCCAATCTTGCAATCTCCACTCCTCCTGCTATTCTCCCTTCACATTGCTTCTTACTGGAAAAAGAAAATAAAAACAAAGGAAAAGCTAAAGACGAAAAAAAATGCCAAATCTCCAACACTCCAATCCTCCATTTCTATTGAGGATACCTCCTATTTTTCTCCCGAGTGCGTCCCAACCCAGGGGCCGCTCTTCCAAGATTCCTTGGTAAGACTCTTCTCCCCCTCTGGTGAGGGGCCCTCCTCTGTATCACCTCCTGTATCCGCTTTTTCATCTCCTTCCCCTGGTCAAGCTAGTTGTTCCTATTCTTCCTCCTTTCCTTTTAATAATAAAAATCAGGGGTTAGTTCCACATAAGAAGGCCAAGGGTAAGCAGATTCCCCGAAGATTTTTGTTGGAGTTGGCTGTCAGATGCCAAGCTTGTTTAGCAATCCCTGAGTTTGTGGAAGAACCGATCATCCTGTCGGAATTAGAATATAAGGATTCTGTTGCTGCTTATGAGGGTTTGGGCGTTTATGAAATCATGAATGATGAAGACCCTATTGAAGAGGGGGAAGAAAGTTATGAAGACTATGAGGACGAGGCTGATGCCTTTGCTAGTGGCATGAGACGATTCGACGAACCATCAGCCTCCGTAGAGGAGCCAACCAAAGAAATCAATCTGGGTACTGAGGAAGACCCTAGGATTGTCCTCATCAGTAAGAATTTACCGCCCTCCGAGGAGGAGGCGCTGATTTTGGTTTTGCAAGAATACAAGGACACGTTCGCATGGAGCTATGAAGATATGCCTGGATTAGACCCTGCGCTCGTTGAACACCGCCTTACACTTAAGCCAGGGTCTGTCCCGGTCAAACAACGGTTGAGGCGTTTCCACCCTAACATGGCTTTGAAAATGAAAGAAGAGGTCGATAAACTCCATAAGGCTAGATTTGTTAGAGTCATCCTCTATCCCAATTGGGTGGCTAACATTGTCCCGGTTATGAAGAAAGATGGAAAAGTTCGAATTTGCATAGATTTCCGGGACCTCAACCGGGCGTGTCCTAAAGATGACTTCCCCCTCCCTCATATTGATGTTCTGATCGACAACACGGCAGGATTTGAAACTCTTTCATTTATGGATGGCTTTTCAGGTTACAATCAAATTCGTCTGTCTGAAGAGGATCAAGAGAAAACATTATTCACTACACCATGGGGTACATATTGCTATGTGGTTATGCCCTTTGGACTTAAGAATGCTGGAGCCACCTACCAGAGGGCTATGATGGCAATTTTTCATGACATGATTCATATTTATATCGAGGTGTATGTGGATGACCTGGTAGTGAAATCTAGGACAAGGATTGAGCACCCTGGGGTTCTGGCCAAGGTTCTACAGAGGTCACGAGAATATCAATTGAAAATGAACCCCAAGAAGTGCGTATTTGGCGTTTCTTCAGGGAAGTTGCTTGGATTCATTGTCAGTAAGAGGGGAATTGAAGTCGATCCCAACAAGGCGAGAGCCATTAGAGATATGCCTCCTCCCAAGAATTTGAAGGAAGTTCGAGGATTAATCGGGAGGTTGCAGTTCATTCGCCGCTTCGTCTCCCAGCATTCACAAAGATGTAGGCCGTTTTACGAGCTTACCAAGCCGGGAGTCAAGTTTAATTGGGATGACAAGTGTCAGGCAGCCTTTGACGGATTGAAGGATTATTTGGCCAATCCACCTGTCCTGAGGCCGCCAATTCCAGGCAAACCACTTATTCTGTATGTTTCAGTCCTGGATGACTCTGTAGGTGCTGTCTTAGCTCAAGTGGATGAAGAAAGTAAGGAAAGGGCAGCATACTACTTATCTAAACTTCTTAACCCCTGTGAGCAGAGGTACTCAGCCATGGAGAAGACTTGTGCAGCTTTGGTTTGGGTAGTTCAGAAATTAAAACACTATTTCCTAGCTCACGAGGTTCACCTCATTGCACGCATGAATCCAATCAAATTCCTCCTTGAAAAATCTGTCCTCACTGATCGATTAGCACGCTGGCAAAGCTTCCTCTCCCAGTTTGATATCACTTACATTCAACAAAAAGCTATCAAAGGTTATGCCATCGCCGAACATCTTGCTCATCACCCTCTACCTCATTTTGATCCTGTTAATTCTGAGTTCCCAGATGAAGAATTAATGTCCATTAATCAACCCCTTGATCCTATGTGGACGTTACACTTTGATGGAGCTCTTAATTCTCAAGGAAGAGGGATCGGCATGGTTCTTTTAACTCCTGAAGGGGTCACCATTCCATTTGCTGCTCAGCTCACCTTCCCCGTCACCAATAATATAGCCGAGTATGAAGCTCTTTTGGCCGGTCTGCAAACCGCTCATCGATATGGTGTCACTCACTTGCAGATTGTCGGTGATAGTCAACTCATTTTGCGCCAGGTGTTGGTCAAGTGCCGCACTATCAATCCTAAGCTTAAACCCTACCAGGAACTCGCTTCAGTTTATGCCAAACTCTTTACCAAGTTAATCTTCGTTCACGTACCTCACAGTCAGAACATTCTAGCTGATGCTCTTGCTTCTTTAGCTTCTGCTTTAGTCTTTCCCCCTAAGCGTGATTTCCATGTCCCTCTGATTCATCAGCGTGACACTCCAGCTATTAAGGACCGTGCTTTCCTTGATATTAGGGATCAGGTGCTCGAGAAGGCCAAGCAGAAAGAAATTCTTAAAGGCAAAGAGGTCATGCTTTTGGACTGGGAAGAAGAGTTGGCTGACGAAGAGAAGCCTTGGTATTATGAGATTGCCAGATACTGTAATGATCAGTCTTATCCCGAGGAAGCCACCGCAGAAGAAAAGAAAGCAATTAGAAGAGTGGCTCAACGTTATACTTTGGTTGGAGGTGTGCTCTACAGAAGAGGGCTCACCGGTGTTTTATTGAGATGCCTCGACGATGATGAATCTTGGAAAGTCATGGAAGAGGCGCATTCTGGTGTGTGTGGTGGTCATGTGAACAGCCAGATGTTAGCTAAGAAAATCCTTAGGCTAGGTTTCTATTGGCCTACTCTAGAAGAGGATTGCTCTATCTACGTTCGTAGGTGTGTTAAGTGCCAGCTGCACGCCGACAAGATTCATTCCCCTGCTTCTTCACTCCATCCTACGTCCTCCCCATGGCCTTTTTCCATGTGGGCTTTTGATATCATTGGACCTCTTGGTGACTCGAACCTCCTGACCAAGCAAAAATCATTCATTCTCACGGCAACGGAGTACTTCACCAAGTGGGCGGAAGCAGAAGCTTACGTGGAAATTAAAGCATCAAACGTCTGCAAATTCATCATGAAGAACATCATCACGAGGTTCGGCATCCCGAGCACCATCGTCACCGACAATGGACCTCAATTTATCTCTCAAGATCTCAAGGATCTCTGCAACAGGTATAACATTGCATTGCATCATTCTTCTCCCTATTATCCGCAGGGCAATGGCCAAGCAGAGGCAACTAACAAAACTTTGATCAAGATCGTTAAAAAGACGTGTGAGGCTAATAAATTTTCGGACTGGCCAGACAAGCTGGTTGAAGCTCTTTGGGCCTACCGCACTTCCATTCGCACTCCCACTAGGCAAACCCCTTTCGCCCTCACTTATGGGATGGATGCAGTAGTCCCTTATGAGATTCTTATTCCCTCTCTGCGAGTACAATTGGATGCGGAACTTTCTATTGATGAACATCGTGATTCACTCCTTGCCCAATTGGAACTCCTAGATGAGAAGCGTCTGGTCGCCGCTGAGCATGCGCGCGTTTATCAAAATAGGCTCTCACGTTTTTACCAAAAGAAAGTAATTGAGATAAAATTTAAAGTCGGTGAAATGGTAATCAAGAGAATTTTTGTTAAGCCGGGTGGCTCCCGTTCAAAACTCCAACCAAATTGGGAGGGACCGTTCGTTATAAAAGAAGTTTTTCCTGGCAATGCTTATAAATTAACTAATGCTGAAGGTGAAGAGTTAACTCACCCTTGGAACGGTTTATATCTTAAGAAATATTACCCCTGATTTTCCAAAATCAAACAAAAAAATGAATATTTTCCAAAATCCACAAAAAAATGAATATTTTACAAAATCCAACAAAAAATGAATTTTTTCCAAAAAATCCCACAAAACAAAAAAATGAATATTTTCCAAATCCAAAAAAATTAGAATATTCGCCAAAACGAAACAAAACAAAAAAAAAATAGAAACTAAAAACAAACAAAAAAGGCTTTCAAATTATTGTCATGGCACACAAAAGATCAAGGCCCGAAAGGTCAAAATTCAGAATTCATTTATCAGTCTTGGTAACTTAAAATGGGGTTGACACCCGCACACACTACACGCTTTATTCTTGAACTCAAGCAGTGCAAAATCTGATAGAAAGTCAAAAACCTGACTAAAAGTGAAAGACAATACCCGTTCTTTTCTTATTCGGCCCATAAGGGAGGAAGGGAGACCTCGAGGCAGATGCGCCAAACCTGCTCGCCGCCCTAGTAAGTGGAAGTCAAGGTCCAAAAGGGAGCAAATGTCACAAAAGCCCAAGTACAATTAGGTTTATTTTTCATCAATGCAAATCAATTCCAAAGTGAAAGTCAAGTTATGAAAAGAAAAGCATGTCAAGAGGGCAAAGTCCCCGCAAGGAAAACCTTGGGCGTATGCATGCATTATAAATGGGCAAAAAGGTAACAAAACATCCCTACGCCAAAGACCGAACCCCAACAGGCATAGGGCAGGGGAGGTAACTTTACTTTGAGCATTCCAGAACCCCTTATGGGCTTCCCTTATATTTTCTTCCATCCTTTCTATGTGGTAAAGTCGCGAACTGGCAGGATGGTCAAGACGAACTTAAGAAATTGCACTGTGCGAAATCTCAAATATAAGTCAACTTTGAGCACGTCGACTCCCTTTTAATTATTCAAGAAAGATTAATGAATCCTAGATGGTGACCGTGTAGGGCCCGCGATCTGGATAGCCTTGACAATCTTGTTTAAAGTTTCATATAATTCACGCCTTTCATTAAGGCGTGTTTAATTTAATTAACGCCCTTGTGCGGGTCATCTTTATAAAATTAACGCCCTTGTTCAGGTCGTCTTTTCGTCAAATTCCAAAATCCTTTCAAAAGTGCACGCCGTCTGCGAGGGCGTCTTTCACTTGAATCACGACCTAATCTAAGGTGCGTTTTTCAGGAAAATAACAAAAAAAATATAAATGATGCATTCTTCATTCACATGCTTGCATTTTGCATGTGCATATTTTGATTTATTGTTTGCATATGTGTGCTTGCATGATGCATCTCCCCTTTATTGGTTATTTCACTTTACCTTATTTGATTAAAGGCTTGGCCCCTTGACCCGTCATTAAGGTCAGAATATTGCCACCCCTTGCTCATTGGGCAAGGGGCCAAGTCGAACAGATGAATTAACCTATTTTATTCAAGTGAAAACCGCAGCCGCAGATACAGGGCAAAAGCAAAGTAAACACGAAGGACGTGAAAAGAAAAGTACACAAACACAAGTCCACAACCACACAAGTGCTCAGGTAACAAAAGCTCAAATCTCATATATATATATATCATCATGTCTATCATGTACAGGTGTGAGGGTGGAGGAGTACAAGTAAGTCTCTCAGCTCTCGCCTCCACTCTCCTCTACTCTCCTACTCTCAACCTCCTCCTCGCCGTCCCGAGTTGGTGCTGGTGGAGGAGGCATGGGCCCCCGTGAAGAAGCTGGAACTCGAGCCTGGCCCCCTGCCTCACTCCTCTCTCGAAGTGAAGAACCCGCAACAAAAGTGGAGCTAGTAAAGGAGTACCCCGCGGCCCGTGCTCGCTCACGCCCTCGCTGAAGACGCTCCTTGGATACTCGTAGCCGCTCCTGAGAAAGGATCAACTGAGTCCTCGAGTCGGCTAGCTCTCGCTCCCGTACTGCCACCTGCTCAAGGAACCGGGCACGCTCCGCCTGCTGAAGCTCCTGGAACTGGGCACGCTCCGCCTGCTGAAGCTCAAGGAACAGGGCACGCTCCGTCTGGTGCTCCTCTCGCTCTCGGGCACGCTCTCGCCTCTCCATCTCAAGAGCCACCCGCAGCTCGGCCACGTCCTGAGGAAGCTCCTCTCGTCGCCTCTGGGACCTCTCAAGCTCTGCGATCCGCTGGTCACAGATCGCCAACTCGGTACGTACCGCCCGAAGCTGAGCCACCTGCAAAAGGGTAAGCAAATCATCAATTCCACAATAAATGCAATAATTCAATAATTTAACGATGCATGATTGAATTACTCACCTGTGAGCTCGACGCTCGGAAGCCCTCGTCTACGCAAACAAGAGCAGCTCGAAGCTCTTCGGTCTGTAAGAATGAATTTTTATCAGTACACAATGCTATATTTAATCAATAATTGAACTGACTGAGTTTGAGTTCAGAATTTACCCGTGAAGCAAGGTCGCGCTCCGCTGCCTCGGCTCATGCAACCGCTCCAGCTAGCTGCTCTGATAGCGCAGTCACCTCTGCACTAGGTCCCCTCGAGCTGGAGGCCTCCCCTGGATCTCTCCCCACTATTCCCTGCTGGGCACGCTGCATTCATTAAGATCGTCAGTGGCTAATCATCAATAATTCAACAAAAAGTTTCATTTGCATATAGAAGTAATTTAAACACTCACCAGGGTCTCTAGGTCTGCACGCGTGGCAGCTAGCTGGTCCTCCAGGCTGTGCAGGTGGGCCTGGGCGTCTATCGCCGCTATGTCCCTCGCATCCTGCATCCACTACATGTTAGTCGCATGGTAGAAACATAAACATTTTACATTCAATTTAGAAATAAGTGCATTCATACATACCCCTAAGACCCTCATCTGGGGTCTACCGGCGTGTACCTCCCAGTAGCGCCGGAGGTACTCGGAGCTGTCAGTCACACGAGAGGTGACTCTGGTCCCGCCACGCTGCCAGTCGGCGTACTGCTCCTCGAACCGTACCCGCCAGTCGGTCATCTTGGTGCGACCACGGGTCTTCTTTTTCTCTGCCTCGAGGCTCTCCGACCTCGATCCACTCCTGGGGCAGGCCCAGGGTCCTCATCACCAACCGAAGCCGTCACGGCTCGATCTCGCTCAGGCAATGCAGCCATAGCTCGCGCCCAAAGCGAGGTCGTCCTGATACGACCCAAGGTTGGCCCTCATCTGTCATATCCTCGTAGGGCCTCCACCGCACCTGCATTCATACATATCATTATCATTTCATCATAACAATCAAATCAATTCAAAAGAAATACATACCATTCATTCATACATACCAGCGAGGGAGGAAAGTCGCGGAACTCTCTCTGTAGAACCCACAACTCGTAGTCGAGTGGGGCACCGAAGACGACCGG
Organism: Amorphophallus konjac; assembly: GCA_022559845.1. NCBI lineage: Eukaryota > Viridiplantae > Streptophyta > Magnoliopsida > Alismatales > Araceae > Amorphophallus > Amorphophallus konjac. Next base: position 72,712,757 of record CM040128.1, on the reverse strand, counting down.
TAACCAGCGTCGCGCCAGAGGGAAGGATCCCTCAGCTCCGGGCCGTGGGTCAACGCGCCCCATCGGCATGTATAGGTGGCTCCACACCTGCATCCATGTATTGCATTAGTAAGGCATTCACATGCATCATAATGAGAAGAGAAAAATAAAAGAAAAAGAAAAAAGATATGAAAATGAGAAAATTGCATACCTGAAGAAAAGGTGAGAAGCCACTGACGGTCGTCTCTCGTCCCGTCCCCGTGGACAGATCAGCTATCAAATGCGCCAGCAGCGCTGCACCCCAAGCGTAAGTGCCAACGGTCTCCAGGTCCTCAAGGATGCCCAAGAAGCGGCAGTTGATGACGTCGGCTTTCGTCCCCAGCAATAATCTCCCGAGCAGCAGCAGCAGGAACCTCCTCAGGTCTCGATCCGCTCTCTCACGGTCAGTCGGGTCTTGGCAGCATGCCGCTCTCACCCCGTCGGTCAGCCTCTGTGCGAACTCACCTAGGGTCTCCCCTGACCTGTGCCTGGCATCCCCCAAACCCATCACCGTGGTCAGGTCCGTACGGAAGATGGTCCTACACTCACTCGGCACCACGTAAACCATATGTAGCCCCAGTAACCTCTGGGCCATCTCCGTGTAGTCAGAGTAGGTGAACCCGCTCACAGCCTCACCATCCACCCTCAACCCCGTAATCCTAGCCACATCCTCTAGGGTAGGAACCATGTGCCCCCAGGGCATCAGGAAAGTCCGGCTCACCCTATCCCAACGCTCACGCAGAACCTGGATAAGTGCTAGGTCGGGTCTAAATGGCTCGATGGATAGGAAGGCCCCAAACCCCATAGCGTCTACCCTAACCCTCTGGAAGTCGGGGAGACCCTGGTATGCTGCCCAGACCATGACCCATGAGATGCGGGTCCTCATCAGCCCCTGCATGCATTAAAAGAAAGAATTTTGCTTAATGGTTTGATTAATCATGTATAATTGCATTTGGTTTTGCTTGAGCATGTTTTGGAAGTCACGCCCTTCCTAAGGCCGTTTCTTAGTGATTTCACGCCCTTAAAGGGGGCGTTTTATATTGAAGTAACGCCCTGGCTGAGGGCGTTTTTCATTTTTGCAACGCCGCTGTACAGGGCGTGAGCATGTGGTTAATTTCTAAAATCCTAAAAATGTTTTCAAATCACGCCGTCGGCTGGGGCGTTTTATTTTGAGGACCGTTCAGTTCAATTGGAGAGTTTTTGAAGAGACGCCCTCTGGTTTGGGCGTTTCTTGGTGAATAACGCCCTGGTGAGGGGCGTGGCTTTCATGATTTTTAGATAATTTAAATAAAAATGACAGCATGCGAAATAATTAATGAAAACATTTAATGGGCATGGAATTAATGGAAAATCATAATTTTTGAAGAAACGACATGCTGCAGGGCGTTTTTCATGGAGGTTAATTGATTTTCAGAAAATAAAATAAATTTACGCCCTTGGTCAGGGCGTTTCGTTTGTGAATAACGCCCCCGTGGGAGGCGTGTCTTTTCTGAGTTGCAGATTTTGCCCCCGAGGGCTATGGAAAATCAGGAAAAATTTAAATAAAATAAAAAAATTGGAATTGGGGAGGGGAACTTACCTTCTTGTGCTTCTGGGGTTGTGGCCGAGGCAATGGCCGTCTTGGCCGCCGGAGTTGGCCCCGGGGAGCGACCGCCGCCGCGGGCGGTGGTCCTTCACCTTCCTCTTCATCTTCCTCTTCATCTCCCTCTTCTTCTCCATCTTCTTCTCCTTCTTCTCCTTCTTCTCCTTCTTCTTCTCCGCCTTCTTCACCGGTTTCGTCGCCGCCGGCGGCCACCGCCGGTTCTTCAACCGCGACGATGGCGAGCTCCTCCGCGGCGGCTTCTTCTTCTTGGGCGTGGGCGGCGTCGAGGTCGACGACCTCCAGGGCGCTCACCCTCTGGCGTTTGGCCATGGTCAGGGCTAGTGGGGGGAATGAGAGATAGAGGGAGATTGAGAGAAGAGAACGAGAGAGGGAGATCGGAGGAGGGGCGGTTTTGGTTAGGGTTGCAAATGAAAACGGAAGGAGGAAGAAGAGAGGGGCCGATGACTTTTGAGTTTCGAAAATAAGACACGCCCTTAAGCAAGGTGTTTTTAATGGAATTCACGCCCAGGAGTTGGGCGTTTCATAAAATCAGACGACGTATATTAGGGTGTTAATTTGTTTTGCATGGGGAACGATAACTGTCGTCAGACGCATTGAATGGGCGTTGATTGATGTGATGAGAGTCATCATGGCTGGCTTAGAGTCACGCCTCTGTTGAGGGCGTGTTATTTTTAAGAAGTGACTATGGGAAAGGCGTTACTTTTGATGATTCAACGATTATATTCTTTGGGGTTTGAATATTCACGCATTGTCTGAAGTCGTTATTTAAGTCACGCCCACTGTACAGACGTTAACTGTGGAGGATGGGCCGATTGAAGCGCCTTGAGGTAAGGCGTTCCTTCTTGAATTCACGCCCTGTGTTGAGGCGTTATTTGCAACAGAAACACAGGTTTTGGATGATTTTGATCATAATCACAGTAATATTGGCTCAATCAGAAAGCAATCTTTATTATTCGAAGAATTACAATGACTAATGAGCCACTTTGGGCCTTAATTTTCTCAAAGAGATTACATAATTTTTCCACTGTTCTTTGTCTTCATCCAAGTCTTCTACAGGTTGATGAAGTTTGCTTAGCTTCCATAGAGCTTGAATGGTGATAGCCTCCTCCCCATCTCCATTACTGCCTAGGTCCCTTGATTTGATTGGAGGGAGATGGGAGATGTCTTCTAAGTGTTGCCTTGAAAGGCCAATTTGAGGAAGGCACCTGTGAGAGTTGTACAAGACGAAGTCTGAAGCGCCAATAAGACGAAGGTCTGTCCCGATGGAGAAGCGTGCACGAAGTTCCTGCATTTTGAATACACCCGGGGCGCAAGTAAAGAGATTCTTTGGCATTACCTTTAAGTGCTCCCTCCAATCCCCTCTCTTCTTGATTTGAGGAACCCGGTTAGTCACTCTATTGCTTATTCCTAATGAGCCGGTTATATAGGAGAGTGGGCTCTTTGAGAAAATTCTTGAAGGTTGTTGGGCTTCGTGGCATGGGTCGAATTTGAAGTGTAGATCAATCCAACTAGAGAGTGCTAGCATGCACCCGTAGATGGGCCTTCCCATGGCCGCCGAGGTGAGCCCGCTATAAAGATATGCTAGGATCGCCGGTCCAACTCTTTCTTCCTCCCATAAGCTCACCACTGCGCTCAATTGGGACTCCTCTAGAAAGTCCTCCGTGGATGGGAATAGGAGTGCTCCTGCTAAGCACACCACGAAGGCTTTGGTCACTCTTTCTATCTCCTCTTCCTCTTTAGCTTGATCCGCTCTCTTGTACACCCACGAGGCGAGCTTCAAGAGGTTAATTCCTTTAGTGACCTTGATTTGGTTCACTATATTCGGGCTAGGTATCAATGAGGTTAGCAACTCATGGGAGGAGATTGGCCTTGGCATGATGGCCATCTTTTCTTCTTCTCCTTGTTTCATCCTTTTCAAGCCTAGGATCGTCTCTACTTCTTCCAGCAAGATAGTGGCTTCGAATGTGGAAAATAAGAAGGTATGGGTGGAAGGATGCCATGTTTCAATCAATGCACCTATGTCAGCCCAATCAAGATGGACTTGGTCATAATGTTTAGCATGGGTTATCAACCCCAAGAGATGCCATCTAGCTACATATACCCTCATATCTGAAGTAAACTTGGAGAGGATGAGGGGCAACCATTTGATTCGGATGTACCTTCTAGCTCCCGGAAGGATTGGGTAATCCTGTAAAGAAGAAACATGAAGCATGCAGTGATAAGAATAAGCATATGAAATATAAGATGAGGGTTCAGCAGAAGGAGCGCAGTAAAGCAACTAACAGAAAGATAGCTTACCTGGCTCAAAGCAATTCGATTGCTTATGTGCCCTTGTATTTCAGTAATCCTGGGAGTAGATATCCTAGGTTTCTTCATCACTCTGTCCATCTCTTTCTTTTGCAGAAGAAGCTCGCGCAGAGGCTTGAAGAAGAACAGAAGCAGAAGAACGAAAGCTTGCAGAAGAAGAGGCAATCCGGTTGCAGAAGAGTTTCGAGGGGTTTGTGAAGGAAAGCCTGCCTTTTTATAAGGATTTGAAGAGTCCTAAAGAGTTCCGAAGATAGAAGTTTGATTGGGTTAAGGACTGTGTTCTTGATTTAGAAACGGGTGTTCGTGCTGAATTAACGCCTTTGGTAAGGGCGTCTCTTTTCGATTTGACGACCTAACCCGAGGTCGTGTTTTATGTAACGCCCTTGATGAGGTCGTTTTACTTCTACGCTTCCGTTACTGTTTACGCCTTTGAGTAGGGCGTGTTTTAAATGATTAACGACCTACGGTCAGGCGTCTTTCATGATGATAACGCCCTGTTCTTAGGCGTGTTTTTCCTGGATTACGGATCTTTGACCTCTCCATGCTTTTGATGAACTTAAGTGCTATTATTTGGTGAAATTGTTTATGATTAAGCACTTATGATCATGTCATGTTCTGAATTGATGAATGAAAGCTAATAAATTTCAAAGTGCAGAAGTTTTGCAGGATCCAAGGCGCTTGGACCGCTCATGGGAGTAACATCTTGTCACCTTGTATCTGTTTCTTGTAAGCATTGTTATTATATGATATCTACACTATTATAGTATGTCAAGGACCTTGTGGTTCTGATAAACCTGAAATTTGAGTTCCCCTTCATCAAAAACGATGACGATTTCAGGAGAATCTTGATCGCACGGATAGGCCGTTGAGTTGTTAAAGGTTTGGGACGATGGTTCCACTTTCTGAGTTGATGCGCGGACAAACGGGCCTCGGCTTAGTGTTAACTCAGAAATATGGATTCTTGACCAGATCTAAATAGCTTAGCAATATTATCCTTGATTATATTCTATTTTTAGTTTGGTTTAATCTTTTCTTTTAGCCCAGCATGCATCATGTAGGACTTTGAGTTTCATGCTGAAAATCTTCATATTATGGCAATAATGAAGTTCACTCGCTCTTGATTGAGTTGACATGAGATATTCCACTTCAAATCAAGTACTTCATTCTGTTTGAAGCCGTTCAGGCTGATTCCTTGAAAGTGTCCCTTTTGTTGGATCTCTATCCCAATTCCCTTTACTTTTCTGCACTATTTACCTTGGTTGTAGCACGTCCACGTTGGCTGGTAATCGCTCTCCAATGGTCTTTCCCTGTCGTGCCCACGCGCACACCCTTTATTTACTTAGTTAAATCTCCTTTTATCCAACAAATCGATGTTTCCTTGGAACCACCCAGAGTTGTTTCATTCAGAATCTTGGAAAGATTTCAAAAGCTTAATGTTCTGAGGCGTGTCACATCACACCTTGGCGTCTCCTTATCAGCTCATTCCACTTCATTCCTTTCATTACAATTCATTCCATTTCCGTCTCACTCCCTTGCAAAGCAGACGCCAAGGCGGGGCAGCTGTAGACACGCCAAAATTGACGTTATGTTGATCAAATCTCATGTCGTTATGATAACGCCCCAAGTGGACTTCAATATTCCTATAACATGAAGTTTTTCTATTTTTTGTGAATTTTATGCATTTTTCGTGATTCACGACTTGACGAAGGGCGTTACTTCCGAAAGTAACGACCTGTCATGGGGCGTTTCAAAAGAAAGGACGACCATACTTGAGGGCGTCAATTCCTGGTATTATCCGTTAATTTCTGGAATTATCTATTTTCAAAATAAAAGCATTTTCTAAGTAACGTCCTTCCTCAGGGCGTGTTTTCACTAAACGCCGTTATCTCAGGCGTGTTTCAAATAAAGAAAGTTTTTATTTCCAAAATTAAATCCAGGAAGAAACGGCCTTTCCTAGGTCGTGTTTTAAGAAACGCCCTGTGGCAGGTCGTCAATTTATAATTATACGCCCTGTCTTAAGGCGTGTTTCACTCCAGAGTCCTTCCTTTTTTTGTCTTTCCCTCACAGTTCCCTACCATCCCTGGACTCTTGCTCGATCTTAATCCTTCCCAGGATGCCTCATTACCCGTTCTTATCACTTCCTTGTTTGATCATATCCGATTGAAGCTATAAAAGAAAATCTCGTTTGATCGTGTAAAAGGTTAACAACTCAAAGGGTTAAGAGGTTGATCATTCAACAGGCACGTTCTGCATCCTTCTCTGCATCCAATCAAGCGCCTGTTGCCTTCATCCTTTCTGCATCCGTTTAAGCATCTCCACGGTTTTCCCTTTACTCTCGTCAGGGAGAGCAGGGTTCTATCTGTTGTTTCGTTGTTCATCTCCTCTTAACATCTCCTCATTATCACCCGGTCGTTAGTTATTCTATTGCATTAAGCATCATTTTTCATATCCTTTCCCTAGTTCCCTGCTAGGGGTTTAAAAAAAACAAAAAAAAAGAGGTGCGCTGTTGATGCCTTTTTCATCATTTTGTGTTAGTTTGGATTGATACTATCTGCACCTTGGCTGATCCCCTCTCTTTTGTCTGTCTTTTATTGTCTTTTTTTTTTACAAGGTAATCAACTGAAGAGAACCCACTTCATCGGCCGGCCGATTGAAGTCGGAGGAGGAAATCCACATCCATCCCGCATCTCAATTTCCACCAGGTATACGCGATCTCTTGTTCTTCTTATTGAGGTAACCCCTCTGGCGATCACACAAATTCCCCTTGTGCACCTCGTGCATGCTTTTCTCCCTATCATTTCATCATTTTATTATTGTCTTATTCTTCGTATTTTGCTTTAAGTGGATTTTAAATAGAATCTACAGGGGCTGCGTCCCCTAGACGCGGGTACGCTGCGCGATCACCGGTTTCTTATGACGGAGGCGCGGGATGCCTCCTGTGCCTGTCGGAAGTTCTCTCTGGCCTGACCTCCTTCGCCCTCCCGTCGCTCGGGTGGGGCGTGCTGGGGCCTCTGGTCTCGAAGTTCTTGGCAGAATTCTGCCAGGGCTCGGACTTCTTGGCGTAGCTCGTCTAGGTCACCCTGGGTGACTTCTTGTCGGGGGTTAATGGAGGAAGCCTCATGCGACCCCCGGTGGGAGTTGGGTCCCTGTCGGGAACCCTGCCCCCGGTTGCTGGCATTGCGAAGGCTTCCACGGGGCACCATAGCTTTTTTCTCGTGTTTACCACAGACGGCGCCAAGAAGTGTAGCGGCAGGAAAATGGTTCCTAGGCCACGTACCACCTTCTCTATTTATTTGTTGGGGAAATCGTCTCGTGCCCGTGGATGCCTACACACACCAAGAAACCAGAAGGACGTCAGAAGGAGTCCCGGGTGTTACCCTAGGGGACAACCCTTTGATGCTTAAGTCAGCAAGGGATTTAATGAGCAATAGAGAGGAGCAGAGTAAGAGAAGAGTATGGGCTGTAGTAGTCGATCCAAGTGGAGCGTAGGTCCTTAGTATACGTGCTCGCCGGTCCCAGTGGGCTCTCGGAGAGTGCTCGCTGGGTGATAAGGCCGCTCAGGAGGCAGGAGCTCTCTGGACGTAGAAGGCCCTCTTGTCGTCGTCGCTGGTAGGGCTGCTCTCTTCTTAGTAGAAGGTTCTGGGGCAGGAGTATCCTCTTGCGTAGTCGTGTGGGGTTTTAGTAGAAGAATCTACCCTCTCCCTCTCTATCGTCGATGTCCCTTTTATATGGGTTGTCCTGGTGCGAGGGCCTCATCCCTTGATAGGGAATGATACGTTTAGTTGGAGTAACGCTCCCCGCTATGTCGGCGGGAGTTTCCCGTTGGAGGACGATACCCCCGACCTCGGCCGTTCCCTGGGTGAGTCTTACGGCACTCATGGCGCGTGATCGCCCGTTACGAGGTCAAGGCTGGCGTCGTGGGGGCAACGGTCGGTCATCGGAGTGTCCTCCGGTGAGAACTGCGCTTGGGCCGGCCTCATCGGTGTCACGGAATCCGATGCCTCATTGGGCCGGTCATCTTCTTATCGGGCCAAACATGTGTCCGCTCCTCGATTAGGCTTAGCGCGTCCGAGCCTTAATGGGCCGCTCGCGCCTGGGCTGTTCCTGGGTCAAACCAGATTTACCATGCTCAAAAAGTATTTGGTTTTTTTGGGTTTTGAAAATATTTGATTTTTTTGGGTTTTGAAAATATTTGGTTTTTTTGGGGTTTTGAAAGCTAACTCAAGCTAAGCAATGAGGAGCTTAACCTATGTTACAGGGAACCTTTTGAAACACAGTGTGTGCTTAAGGTGATAACCCCCTGGCTAGGGGTCCAATTCGCACGACGATGTCTCCCCCAGGGCCATACCCAGGGTGGGATCTAGTCTTCAAGGAGGAAATTGAAGAGTAGTGGGGATAAGCCTAACGTTGGGACGCGGGAGATCAGGACTCGACTCCCTCCCAGGGCACCACCCCTCAAAGGGTCAGTGTATTATATTCGGGGGATCCAACTTTCACTAGCATGCATACGCCCGGGTTTGTGATGACCCGCGGGGACTTTGCCGCTCTTGTCGTGCTTATAATTCATAATTTTTCTTTTAGGTACACCCATGATGCTGCACAACCCTTCACCGTTTTACGCAAACCTCGACTCTTGCCTTAGGAGAAGCAGGCCCGGTTACTTAGATCAGGGGCATTTTTCATGGTGCTTTTTCTTTCTTTCTTCTTCTTTTTTTTCTTTTTGATGATTGCCCCTATTTGAGACCACTCTCGTATTGGGGGAGTGCCTAGGTCGGTTGTCTAATCCCCCAACCTCTTGCCCCTACGCTTGGCCGAAGAGAGAAAAGCAAAAGACCTTCAGCTCCCCCCGAGCATGGCCGAAAGAGAAACGGTGTTATACAAAAAGGAGACCCTGACCGAGGGGTGCCGTGTAGTGTGTGGATGCTGTGTTAAAGAATTTTCTCTAATGGCTAAGGGAAGGTTGCCTCGCCACCCAGCCATCGTTAGCCAGACTCCTTTTTTTTTTCATGGTAACCTGTCTGATATTATTACATGTTGCATGAAGCACTTGCATTCAAACTTTCTGGACAGAATATGTTGATCTCCAGACATGATGTGAGTTGATCTCTTGGTCCAAGAGTAGAATTTGTTCCCAACTCCAGAGGGCTTTTGGCCTGATTCACCCCCTTCCCACAGCCGAAACAAATGAGTCGCTATCAAAGTGCCACTTTTTGATGGTCCAAAACTGATGTGTCTTGGATACGATTTTTTTTAAAGGATAAAAACACTTAAGGTATAGCCCGTTCCATGCGTGAGATAATTCTTCACCCTCGGCATTAACCAAGTGATAGGCGTTCCCAGGATAAACCTCCTTGACTACAAACTTACCCTCCCAATTGGGTTGCAGCTTAGACCTAGGACCTCCTGATCGAATAAATTTGCGTTTCAAAACCATATTTCCCACTTAAAATTTTCTTTCAATGTCCTTCTTTTGAAAATGACGGGAGACACGCTTTTGATAAACGGAAACATGATTGGCCGCGTTAAGCCTCTTCTCATCCAAGAGTTCCAGCTGGACTAGCAACGCCTCTCGACGCTTGTCGGGATTGAGTTCCTTATCAAGCTGCACTCTAAGGGAAGGGATCAGAATCTCGTATGGGAGTAACACATCCATCCCATAAGTGAGAGAAAAAGAGTTTACCCTGTGGGAGTGCGGATAAAAGTGCGATAAGCCCACAAAGCTTCTATTAACATATCGGCCCAATCATCGAATTTATGTGACTCGCATGTTTTCTTGATAATTCTAAGAAGAGTCTTATTGGTGGCCTCGGCTTGACCGTTGCCTTGGGGATAGTATGGTGATGAATGATGCAATGAGATATTATATTTCTTATAGAGGTCCCGGAGTTCTTGTGGTGCGGACACCCGAGCAATTATGCCGAGCCACCGGTACCGCACGTAGAGCACGACTCGAGCCACTTCAGCGTCCATCTGGCTCGGAGACAGTCTGGAGACTCCCCCCTGAGTCTCGACATTTATCATATTTGTTTAGACATTATTTGCGTGTAATGTGTGTGTGTTTCATTTTATTCGGTTTATAATTTTGATTGTAAGAGGGGTTTATTTGTAAAATGGGACCCCCGGGCCCCACGGGCCCCCCCAGACCTCTTCCCATTGATCCACCTCAGCCTAGGTCCCCATGTGGGGTCAGTCAACATTTCAAATGGAGACATCTAGAAGGTTGAATGGTAAATGCCACATGGGTAGACAATTGGACTTCAAAGTCCAAGGTAGGCTACCTACCATTCTATCATGTCCCCCCCTTGGTCAATAGCCCCCCCTAATATTTTATTTAATTTTTTTGTGTTGGTCACATTCAATCCTAGCCATCCATTCCCCACCCCTAGATCTAATGGTGGATATGGGATTTGATATGTAACCTATAAAACATGTATTTTTTCCATTTGGATGAATTAATGATAGAAGAAATTGATGACTTCTTGTGGAAGAGCCTTGGGCGCCCCCTTCCTCTCTCCTCCCTCTCCCCCTTGCAGCTGAGACAGTTGCTATTCTGAGGTGTGACGCCTCCTCTATCAGTTCCGGTCGCCGCCGCCGCCGCCACGAGACGCCATCGCACCGCCATCGAGTTCGTCGGAGTTCTGTCTTCAGCCGACCACTACCTTTTCCACGAATTTCTGCAGCCAGCCACGGAATCCTTTTGAGCTAAAAATTTCAGGAGGTGTTTCAGAGGTGTCCACAACGTCCCACAAATTTTGGTTTGTCCTTTAGACTCCGATTCATAATTTTTAATTTTTGTTATTCGTCCCACTTCAGATCTGCCTGTTTTCAGACCAGATCTCCACCTACCCTGGATTTCCAGTCTTCAACCCATGTTTTGATTTTTTCAAGACCTATAAATTTTACTGGGAGTTCTATCCACCATTCCCATCATCCCTAATTTTTCTTGAATCTTTGTGAGGCTATCTCATGTTTTTAAAAATTCGTCTTCTGATCCATCTACTGTACTGTCTACCAGCTTCCAGATCCGACCACCCTCCTGTGTTAAAATCATAACAAATCATAGCCTCCTCCAATCCTTCCAAAACAATTATTTCCATTTTCCTTGTTTAAATCCCTACAACTTTGGTGAAGATCTCAGAGGCTGAATCGGACGTCTTCCTGGCGGTCAACGTCAGTTCTGAGACAACTCACCTGATGATCTGAGAGTTCGGGTACTGTACAATAGGAACTTAAAAGTTCAAAAACGTCTAGATCCAAGCAGATCCAGCAGATCCCTCTGGCCCTATATTGAAGGACTTCAAGAGAGCTTTCGAACAATAGCTCATGTGCCCCAATCCGACATCGGGATTGATCGCAGCGGCCGTTCTCGCCGGAGCGTGCGTCAGAAAATAGAAGTGAAAATCCGTGGACAGCAACATCAAGAATTGGAGATTGGAGCCGATCGGCCACCGATCGGCGTTTCCGGCTGACCGTCGTCCAAGGAGGCACGCCACCAGGGGTCTCCATCACATTGGGTCCCACCCCAGCAGGCCGGGAGGACAGCGCCATCCGTGGGCCCCACGGACTGTAGAACCCGCCGTCCGGACATCACTTCAGACGCTTGTTCGGCACCGCCGGGCGACATCAAGATGCTGCCCGTCAACCCGATTCGCGTGATTCCTGGGCCCCGCATGTGACCTTTTACCTCCCTGCGTGGAGTGGGTCAAATATTTGTACCGCTGTAATATTGTTTAACCGGGAGTCCGTAAATCGGCCGGGGTTGTCTTCACCACGCCGGGTGCGTGGAGGTAATGGTCTAAACTTCTCGGGGTTACTTTGCTTAGCTAGTATACGGTCTTATGCCGCTGCGAGAGTGTAGGTTTCTAGCCCATGTGTTCATGTCGCCGCTGTGAGTGTGAGAGTGACCCGTCCCGCGACTCGATCCGAGTCCGGAAGTTGAGTCAGACTACCTTGAACTCTGCCGGTTCCTTAACCGCGCACGATCCACGCTTTCCCTCGCATGGGACGACGAGTTAGTTTGCACTTCTGTTAGCGACGTGTAGCCTATAGGAGCTCTTAGTGTCGAGCTGAGGTCGCTCTAGTAGTCGTGTCGTTGCTGGTCGAGTCGTGTCCGTCTCATATAGCGTCGTCTCTTCAGTCCATCCCGCATCTGTTTGGTATCAGCGCGAGTCGAGTCTGGGGTAGTATTGCTTAAGTCTTGCATGCATCATGGTCTAAGTCGAGTCTAGGATCATCATTATTTTTAAAACAAAAAAAAGGGTGTTTTAAAATTATATTTCATCCTGATAATTTGGTGTCTTAAAAGGTGTTGTCCGAACGTTAGGCTACGCCTATCGGGAGGTCGCACACTTACGGGAGTGATCTTTGGATCGATTAACTCCACCACGTACCGGATATTGGTTAGGTCTAAGTGCGTCTTTTTGCATTAGTCGGTGTCTTCTAGGTCGTGTGTCAGTTGCATGCCCACCCGTCGAGGTACCCAATACTCGCCACCACCACCTATGGCGGATTCCCGGGCCCGTAGCTCCGATGAGTCCTTGACGGCCGAGATGTTCCGAGCCATTATGGAACGTCTTGACACGGGTATGGATGGTCTTAGTACGCGTATGGATGGCATAGGAACGCGTCTAGAAGGGCGGATGAAAGTCCTCGAAAATCGGGTCGAGAATTCGGATCAGTCCATCCATGGCCTAGTTGGGAGAATTGCCGTCCTCGAGAGGGGCCCAATAGCGGCGCAACCCGCGCCGAAGAACGGCCAACAAGAGTCGGTTCAGCAACCTGCTGCACCAAGGGCTCAGGCGGAGAATGTTGGGGTACAACAGGTGCATGTGGTGGATGATTATGCATCTGATAATGATCAAGGGGGTAACGATCGTCGTAATCAACGATGGAATCATGATGACGAGGATGACGACCGCATTCTTAGGGGCGTGCATGCAGACCCTCCCACTTTTAGCGGGTCCTTGGACCCTAGGGTGTATTTAGATTGGGAGGCCGGCATGGACCGGTACTTCGAGTGGTTTGAGATGACGGACCACCGAAGAGTCCAATACGCAAACATGAAGCTGCTAGGGCAGGCCCAAACTTATTGGACCAATGTGGAGAGCCTGCTCAACCAGCGACGTCAACCCCAAATCGATAATTGGGATGATATGAAAACCAAGTTGAGGGAGAAATACCTTCCTGCCTCATATCGCCAACGTCTCATAGACAAATGGCAAAGCATCTCCCAAGGGAACCGATTCGTGACCGAGTACACCGCCGAGTTCGATGAGTATTACCTACGGTGTGGAGTCACGGAGGAGAGCACCATGACTATATCCCGCTTTCAAAGAGGTTTGCGGCCCAATTATCAATATGAACTCTTTCACCGCAATGCAACCACTTTGGAGCAGGCATATCAGATAGCTCTCAAATTGGAGCAATTCGAGGCCGAGTTCGAGTCACCCCATCGGTTGGGCTCCTTTCCCCTTCGTAGTGTCGAGCAACGTGGCTCATCTGGCACGTATCCGAGGGCCCCCATGGGTCGACCTCAGGAGCCCGCTCGTCCCGAGCCCTTTGCTCCTAGGCCTCGCCCTCCACCCCCGAGGGACCTTCCTCGTCCCCAGCATCTTACGGCTCCACCCTTAGCCCGTCCACCGGCCCCCGCACCTCCTGCACGCCCTTTGTTGCCTACACCTCCTATTCGTTGGGAGGATAAAGGTAAAGGACCTATGATTGGGGAGCCCAGTGGATCACGACAGTAGTGTTTTCGCTGCAATGGGTTTGGCCATTTCGCCAACCAGTGTCCCACCCGCCCATCTCTTATCATTGGGGACACATAGGCCGAGGATACCACCCCTGCGGGTCTCGAGTTAGTCACCTATGTGGCCGATCAGGAGCTAGCGGATGAATACTATGAGATTGAAGGTGATGACCAGGAGGCCCCGCATGCCGATGATACCCTCGTGGGGGTCGTCAGGTGTATTCTCACCACGCCACAGGCCAGTGATGACTAGCGTCGGACCACTATTTTTCATACCTTCTGTAGGCTGGGCAAGCATGCATGTAAGGTGATCATCGATAGCGGGAGTTGCATCAATGCAATCTCCACGGGTGCTGTCTCCCGTCTTGGTCTTACACCCGTGGATCACCCTAGGCCCTATCGTGTATCATGGGTGGATTCCACTTCCATTCCGATCAGGTTGCGGTGCTTGGTCCCACTGCAGTTCTATGCCTACCGTGACGAGGTTTGGTGTGATGTCCTACCCATGGAGGTGGGCAACATTATTTTGGGTAGACCGTGATTATTTGATCGGGATGCCACACTCCATGGCCGGTCGAACACCTGTACCTTCGACCATGAGGGCCAACGGATTACCCTTGAACCCCATCGGCCCAAGAGCCCATCAGTCAGGGGTTGTACTGGCCCAAGTGCTCCGGAGCCTTCCATCCCCGGGCCCAGTACCCCGTCCCCAGCTCGGGCTATGACCGTTACATCCGGCCCAGGTGAGCCCTCGACGAGGAGATTGATGTTGATTAGCTCCCAGGAGATAGAGCGGGAGGCTAGTCGGGGCTGCCCTGTGTTTTCCATTGCAGTCCGAGAGGTAGAGAGAGACTCCGAGGGTGAACTCCCACCCGAGGTCATCCCTATTCTGCAGGAGTTTGCTGATATCTTTCCCGATGAGCTTCCCGAGGGACTCCCACCTATGCGGGATATTCAACATGCCATCGACCTTATCCCTGGCTCCTCATTGCCCAATCTTCCACATTATCGCATGAGTCCCACGGAGCATGCCGAGCTTAAACGGCAGGTCGATGAGTTGATGCAGAGAGGGTCTGTTCGGGACAGCATGAGTCCATGTGTTGTTCCTGCTTTACTCGCCCCGAAGAAGGATGGCACGTGGAGAATGTGCATTGATAGCCGTGCCATTAACAAAATCACCGTGAAGTACAGGTTCCCTATTCCCCGCCTGGATGACATGCTAGACATGATGGCTGGTGCCACTATCTTTTCGAAGATTGATCTTAAGAGTGGCTACCATCAGGTGCGGATTAGGCCAGGTGATGAGTGGAAGACTGCTTTTAAGACCAAGGACTGTCTATATGAGTGGTTGGTCATGCCTTTTGGGTTGACCAATGCCCCCAGCACATTCATGCGACTCATGACTCAGGTCCTTCGACCATTTATTGGAGTCTTTGTGGTTGTGTATTTTGATGATATCCTTATCTATAGTCGCACCACGGGGGACCACTTAGACCACCTTCGACAGGTCTGTCTTCTTCTTCGGCGAGAGCAGTTGTTTGCAAACCCACAGAAGTGTGCCTTCATGACATCTCAGCTTACCTTCTTGGGTTTCATTGTGTCTAGTACTGGGGTCTTCGCCGATCCAGAGAAGGTCCGGGCCATTGTTGAGTGGGCGGAACTCCGTACGGTTCATGATGTCCGCAGCTTTCATGGCCTTGCGACATTCTATCGTCGCTTCATCCGCGGGTTTAGCTCCGTCACCGCCCCGATCACGGATTGCATCCGGAAGGGCACATTTGTATGGACGAAGGCCGCAGCTGCCGCCTTCAAGGACATCAAGGAGCGCATGACCCAGACACCTATCCTTCGATTGCCTGATTTCTTGAAGGTGTTTGAGGTCTCTTGTGATGCGTCGGGAGTTGGGATAGGAGGAGTGTTGAGTCAGGAGTCCCACCCGGCCGCATATTTCAGCGAGAAGCTGAGTGACGCAAAACTGC
The DNA here is from genome assembly GCA_022559845.1 of Amorphophallus konjac. NCBI lineage: Eukaryota > Viridiplantae > Streptophyta > Magnoliopsida > Alismatales > Araceae > Amorphophallus > Amorphophallus konjac. Next base: position 72,697,105 of record CM040128.1, on the reverse strand, counting down.
GATATTCCACTTATGACAAAGAATTCTACGCAGTTGTTGAGGCTTTTAGGCATTGGAGGCATAATCTTTTACATCAGGAGTTTGTCTTATACTCCGATCACGAGACTTTGAGGTACCTCCATTCCCAAAAGAAGCTTAACTCGCGTCACAGTCGTTGGGTCGAGTATCTCCAGCAGTTCACCTTTGTGCTTAAACATAAGGCTGGAGTGGAGAACAAGGTAGCTGATGCCTTGAGTCGGCGAGCGTGTTTGCTCACCACCATGAGTGCCGAGGTCATAGGGTTAGAGAAGATGAGAGAGGCCTATGTTGATTGTCCTGACTTCGGTCAGATTTTTGCCACTCTCCAGGCCGGACCCTCGAGAGACCTTGATGATTATGTGCTTCAGGAGGGTTACCTCTTTCGAGGTAGCAGGCTATGTGTTCCCCAAACTTCGGTTCGAGATTTCTTAGTGTGGGAGCTACATGTGGGAGGTCTAGCCAGCCACTTTGGTCGGAACAAGACTATCGAGGCAGTTGAGCATAGATTTTACTGGCCGAGCTTGAAGCGCAATGTGGATCACATCGTGGCTCAGTGCCGTACATGTGCTACGGCCAAGATGAAGAAGCAAAGCTTGGGCCTTTATACGCCGCTTCCCGTGCCTGATGCCCCGTGGCAGGATGTTAGCATGGACTTTGTTTTGGGATTGCCACGTACCTCCAGGAAGCATGATTTGGTCTATGTTGTTGTTGACCGTTTCTCGAAGATGGCCCTCTTTATCCCTTGCTCGAAGACTTCAGATGCTTCGAGGGTAGCCCGCCTTTTCTTTACTCACGTGGTGTGCAAGTTCGGGTTGCCTCGCACTATAGTGTCTGACCGTGATGTGAGATTCACCTCCTATTTTTGGAAGACACTATGGCATTTGATGGGTACTCACCTAAAGTTTTCCACTGCATATCATCCCCAGACAGATGGTCAGACCGAGGTGGTCAATAGGAGTCTCGGTGACCTTTTGAGGTGTCTTGTTAGGGACCGCATTGGGGATTGGGATCTCATTCTACCCATGGCAGAGTTAGCATATAATGATTCGGTGAATAGGTCTACCGGCATGAGTCCATTCGAGATTGTCACAGGTCGTAGGCCTAGGAAGCCAGTGGATCTTGTCCCCATGCCTATCCATGCACGTGTGTTAGAGTCGGCCGATTCGTTTGCTAGGCATGTTAGGAGTTTGCATGACGACATCCATTGTCACATTGAGGCCAGCAATGCACGTTACAAGGAGTTAGCCGATGCCCACCGACACCACCGAGAGTTCCAAGATGGCGAATATGTCATGATCAGGGTAAGACCTGAACGGTTTTCCTCTGGAACCGTTAAGAAGTTGCCAGCTCGCGGAGCCGGTCCATTTAGAGTGATGAAACGCGTTGGATCCAATGCGTATGTTGTGGACCTGCCCGAGGAATATGGTATAAGCTCTACTTTTAATATTTCGGATCTAGTTGCATATAGGGACCCAACGGTGATCCCTAGTGAGCCTTTCGAGCCATCTCCTCCCCTTGAGAGTGATCCCACACCTGAGTGTCCACCTCTAGCCCCTTTGTCACGGCAGCGTGAGCGTATAGATCATATACTGGATGAGCAGGTGACAGTTACCAGGAGTGGATCTTTCTCGCGCTACCTAGTGCAATGGAGAGGACGGCCCGCTACCGAGGACACATGGATCACGCATGGAGAGTTGCAGCAGATTGATCCGGATCTTCTGGAGCGATACTGGAGCGATGCAGACCCTTACTCGACAGGGTCGAGTTTCTCCCACCTAGGGAGAATTGGTGCGGACACCCGAGTAGTTACGCCGAGCCACCGGTACCGCACGCGGAGCACGACTTGAGCCACTTCAGCGTCCATCTGGCTCGGAGACAGCCTGGAGACTCCCCCCTGAGTCTCGACATTTATCATATTTGTTTAGACATTATTTGTGTGTAATGTGTGTGTGTTTCATTTTATTCGGTTTGTAATTTTGATTGCAAGAGAGGTTTATTTGTAAAATGGGACCCCCGGGCCCCACGGGCCCCCCCAGACCTCTTCCCATTGATCCACCTCAACCTAGGGCCCCATGTGAGGTCAGTCAACATTTCAAATGGAGACATCTAGAAGGTTGAATGGTAAATGCCACATGGGTAGACAATTGGACTTCAAAGTCCAAGGTAGGCTACCTACCATTCTACCATGTCCCCCCCTTGGTCAATAGGCCGCCCCCCCCCTTAATATTTTATTTAATTTTTTTGTGTTGGTCACATTCAATCCCAGCCATCCATTCCCCACCCCTAGATCCAATGGTGGATATGGGATTTGATATGTAACCTATAAAACTTGTACTTTTTCCATGTGGATGAATTAATGATAGAAGAAATTATTGAAGTTAGATGGAAGGCTCTATCACCACAGGATGTGGATCTAGAGGGGGGGTGAATAGATCAACTGGCTATTTAAAAATTAGGCCTAGAATCAAATGCGGAATTAGAAGAACACTAAACAAACACAGCCAATGCATCGAATAAAACACACACGATCTGCTGAACAAGCAATCAAACACAGGAGAGGCACAAGGCTTTTAGGTGGTTCGGTCAATCCGACCTACATCCACCCCACATTCAACTCGAATGTGGATTACTGCTGATACACAGCTTTAATCTGCTGAGCACTACAGCTTGCCAACAACGGCTGGGGCTTACAGCTTATCCCGACTAGAGGAACACCCTCTGCAACAGCTGAGCTTCACAGCTTGCTCTGCTGGGCACTACAGCTTAGCCGACCAGAGGAACACCTCTGCAACCCGCTGCCTTACAGCTTGAAACCGCTGACTGACAGCTTGATCGAACAAGAGATTTCAAAGAGAAAATAGCAAGACTGAAAACAAACAAAACACACAATCGAATGGAAGAAAACCAAAACGATTGTAGCTCAAAGTTGAGCAATATCAGCTCTGGTAACTGGACCAAGAGATTGATTCACAAGCTCTCATATAGCTCTCTCAACTCATCTCTTCTCACTTTCTTCTTCTCTCCTTTTCTTCTTCTCTACTTTTCTTTCTCTCACAGTGGATCTCAGTGGCTGCTGCTTCAGGCTGGATGTATATACTTCGCCAACTTCGATCAGCCTACAATAGAAGATGAAGACTTATATATATATATAGCAGCAGCAGCAGGTGGATAAGGGCGCGTGGCTTCCACGTTTTCCCGCCCAAATGAATTCGCCAGATTCGAGACAATTCCATCCACGTGTCAGCATCTGCATACCTCATCCTCCTGGGATCACGTGCCAGACACCAATGGAGTGGTGGAAGGTACGAAAGCTTATCCGCTTGTGACTGATGTGGCAGTTGACGACTGAAGGTGGGATCACCTTAACGTGCTCAGCAACTGGAATTAGATGGCGTCAACCCTCTTGCTCCAAGGAGTTGACACAGCCTTCTGATATCTTCTTCCTACGAAACTCAAGTCTGATGCGTTGACTCCATCAGCCAGCTGCGTTAACGCATCGGCAATCCAGTGATCAAGGTCTTCGGCAGATAACCGTGCTGCGTCGACGCTGCTAATCCATAGCGTTGACGCAGTGGTGTTCCAGAGCTGAATGTATATCAGACTCAATTGCTGCGTGGACGCTGTCTTGCAATGGCGTTGACGCACTGCAGTATTCCAGTGAGCTATGGACTCTGCCTCATTAATTACTGCGTCAACGCTGCTATAGCATGGAGTTGACGCAGCCAGGTGAAGCTCTGAAATCCTATTCAACTGAAGCGTAGACGCATTGAACTCCCAGCGTCGACCCTGTTCTTCATTGTTGTCATCATCTGAAGACAGTGTATAGACTTTGGAACTGATGCACGATGTACATACTTGATGAGACTCGAATGAAGGCAAGCGATGTATAGACTTCACGACTGATGAATGCAATGTACAGACTTTGCAAACCAGAAGCCTGTATAGACTTGGAAGATCAAGACGCTAAGGAAGACAGTCCACTGTACAGACTTAGATGCCATTGACAAATGCATGCTACAGTCCAATGTATGGACTTACATGAGACGCTCAATGTACACACTTCAATTTCCAGTGTATAGACTTGCCTTAGACGCTAAATGAGACGGACGTTGTGCAGACTTGCTGTGCCGTGCATGAACAGTGCAATGTATAGAGTTCATGTGCTGTGCAAACGGATGTATAGACTTGAGCTAAGCAAGCTACAGTGCCGATGTGTAGACTTGGCCAATGCAATGAGTTGACGCAACAGTGTATGTCAATGCAATGAGTTGACGCAACAGTGTATGTCAATGCAATGAGTTGACGCAGTCCAATGTACAGGCTTTCAAGCCTGAAGGACAATGTGTGGACTTGCACAGTAGCTTCAAAGTATAGACTTGATATGTGTGCTTCGGCTGTACAGACTTCACTCTAGCAGGTAATGTATAGACTGTGAGACTTTGAGTGTGTGTTCAGTGTGAAAACAAGATAAAATGCATAACACACAGACAATCTGATAAGAGTAATTTCATCAAAACATAAACAGTGTTGTCAATCAATCAAAATAATGTGTTTCCATATGAAGTAAAGTTACATGTCAACACCATCAACATAGAGGAGTCACAACAATCTCCCCCTTTTTGATGATGGCAACCCCTTATCATATAGAGTAGCAACATCCTGTTATACAGATGCATTTTTGATGAAAGACATGATTTGTTATTCAGATTGTTATGCAGATGATGCTGCATGCATGTAGATGCTATGAATGACATGCTGCATGCTACAAAATGTAAGCAACTCTCTGCTAACAAAATTTCCCCCTTTTTCCATACCATGATGCAAATGCATACACTCCCCCTAAATGCAGAATTCTCAATTCAGAATTCTCCCCCTGAACAGAAGGAATGAATTTAGACAATATTCTCCCCTTTGCTATCAACAAATAGAAGGGAAAGTGAGTGCAAGGGAAGGAAAAAGAAAGTTCAGCTGACTGGCATTCTTAGCAAGTAGTTCAGAAATTAAGCAACTAAAGCACAGAACCTTCAGTCATATGAACTGAGAAACGGCTTAGAAATTGAAATTCTGGTTTAAAGGTTATAAAAATGAGAGTTCATGCACTACAGTCATTGGATAAGGTAGATGTGCATGATAAAACAATAAACCAGAGTCATATTTACATGAGAGATTCAGTTTCAGAATATCTTACTTTCATAGACTCAGTAAAATGTGTTAAGAGAAATCAGGTCATGTATTGAAATTAAACAATTGACATCCATGAAATTTCTTTGAAGGAACAGTATTTTCAATGTTATTTCATTTAGGGCATTCAGGTACCAAAAGTCTTTTTGCGTAAGGGTATACGTTTATCAGACGCCAATACCCCTAGATACTTAACATGATGGGCCGTCTTGCCTATGATCAAACTCAATAGAATTGATTGACACCTTTTTGTGTGAGGGTACATGTTTATTAGACGCCAGTTACCCCAGGTACTCAGTGAAAACAACCTACTGTTTTGATCATTTTATACAGAGATAGCTGATACACCTCATGACATGAGTGGTGTCCACTTCTTTGATGGATCACTCAGTTTCTCAGTGATTTACCAGTCATTGCTCTGTCAATGCTATTTTTCAAATAATTTTCAATGTTTTTCAATATCTTTCTTAGCTGCCCTTTATTTATTTCAGAATGACTTGTTTAAGGACAATACACATACTTAGCTTCTCTAACATGATTTCAGATGAGTTTTCAGATTTCAGATATAATTCGCTTTGTCTGACATGAAATAAGATAAGGATTGAAAGGTTTATCAATTTTCAGCATCCTTATTTACAGATTGTAGTCTTTCAACTCTAAAGATTATAAATTTAAACCATTAAGTCAGTCTTTAAGCAATTAAAGTTCTTATAAGAGAAGAAGTCTATTTTCTATTACTTAATATTAGAGCTGACTAAAAGATTGCCATACTGTCAGACTTAACTCTGAATTATATGCAATACTCCCCCTGTCTATGTGCATGTGATCTTACAGATGTGGACTGAACAAATGATTTTGAAAATCATGCTTACTCTGACTAACTTATCGTGCAGTATGACCCATAGTACTAGGCGGAGAACCTGGTCATAAGGACCATCTCACACATAGTAAGAACCTCCAGATAGATTTCCCTGCCCTTTGGTAGCTTACCATTGGATATACCAGGGTAATGCAAGGAGATGCAGTGCAATACAATCATGCAGAAATATAGACATATCATGCATCTAGACATATATATGCAATGATGATCATGAGTGCAATAAAAAATATGAGAGTCATGCATTATCATAAGTCTGTTGCACAATGTTTATTCAATCTATCAACAGCAAGTTCAAATCAGAAGTTTATTCAAAGCAGCTCAAAAGTTTTATTCAAATCAACAAAGAGTTCATTCATTATGCTAAAATTTACACAAGCCAAGTTCTCTTCTAAAAATTTAAAATTTTCATTTCCAAGTGGCTTAGTAAAGATATCAGTAACTTGTTTGTCTGTTTCAATGAAGTCCAGTTCAATTTCCTTTTTATTCACAGCATCTATTAGAAAATGATGTTTTATTTCTCTGTGCTTGGTCCTAGAATGATGAACAGGATTTTTAGCAAGGCATATGGCACTAGTATTATCACATAGAATTGGAATACATTCCAGTTTTATCTGATAATCATTTAGTTGGTGCTTAATCCAAAGTACTTGGGCAGCACAATTACCTGCTGCAACATATTCAGCTTCAGCTGTAGACAATGCTACAGTGTGTTGCTTCTTAGATGCCCAAGATACTAGACAGCCACCAAGGAATTGACAATAGTCACTAGTACTTTTTCTATCTACTCGACACCCAGTATAATCAACATCAGTGTAAGCTAGAAGCTCTAACTCACACCTAGCCGGATACCATAATCCTAGCTCTTGGGTGCCTAGCAGATATCTAAAAATCCTTTTCACTGCTTTAAAATAATTTTCTTTAGGATTGGCCTGAAACCTAGCACATAATCCTACAGCGAATTGAATATCAGGCCTAGATGCTGTTAAGTAGAGAAGGGATCCGATCATACCCTTGTATAACTTCTGGTCAAATGGGTTACCTTTAGTGTCTTCATCCAAGCTTGTAGAGGTACCCATTGGGGAAGCTATCTCTTTAAGGTTATCCATCTTGTATTTCTTGAGTAGATCCCTTGTGTACTTGGACTGAGTGATAAACATTCCATCCTTTGTTTGTGTAACCTGCAGTCCAAGAAATAATTTAAGCTCACCCATTGAGCTCATTTCAAACTCATTAGTCATTGTTTTAGAAAATTCCTCACACAATTTGGGGTTAGTTGACCCAAAAATGATATCATCAACATAAATCTGTACAATAAGAATTTCAGAATGACTTATCTTTGTAAACAAGGTCTGATCAACTACTCCTCTAGTGAAATTTTGATCAGTGAGGAACTTGCTCAACCTGTCGTACCAAGCTCTGGGAGCTTGCTTAAGACCATAGAGAGCTTTATTTAATTTATAAACATGATTAGGGAAATCTAGACATTCAAACCCAGGGGGCTGTCTAACATAGACATCCTCATTAATTTCCCCATTCAAGAATGCAGATTTTACATCCATCTGCTGGAGGATTATACCTAGGGAACATGCATAAGCTAATAAAATTCTAACAGCTTCTAATCTGGCTACAGGGGCAAATGACTCTTCAAAGTCAATACCAAACTCTTGGTTGTACCCCTGAGCAACAAGTCTGGCTTTATTTTTAACAATATTCCCTAATTCATCAGATTTATTCCTGAAAACCCACCTAGTCCCTATGACTGTTCCATGATCAGGAGGTGGGACCAAGTGCCACACCTTGTTCCTATCGAACTGATTAAGCTCCTCATGCATGGCATTAATCCAATGCATATCCTTGAGGGCACAGTCAATGGACTTGGGTTCAATTTGAGAGACAAGAGCATATGAATTTAATTCATCCTGAATTCTAAAGTGACCTCTAGTTCTAGGGGGATCATTCAGATTGCCAATGACATTATTCACAGGGTGATCTTTAAGATATCTAACATTAACAATCTGAGTTTCAGGAATTTCACTTACCTCCCCCTGAACTTCAGATTCTTCTTCATTTTGCTCTTCTTTATCTTCCTCACCATCAGACTGGTCTGCAGAGTTTTCATCTTTCAAAATGTTCCCATCTTCGTTCCTGCAATAACCATGGTTAGTTTCCATCAAGGTTTCATCAAAGATAATGTGTGGAGATTCTTCAACAATTTTTGAGTTTAAATTGAACACTCTATAAGCCCGGGTGTTTTCAGAATAACCGAGGAAGATTCCTGGTTCACCTTTTGGCTCAAATTTATCAAGGTCCCTCTTGTCATTTATATGTATAAAATATTTACAACCAAAGACCTTGAAGTGGGCGATTGAAGGTTTCTTACCTCTCAAAATCTCATAAGGGGTTTTCTGGGTGGAAGATCTTACCATTGCCCTGTTAATTACATAACAGGCTGTGTTGACTGCTTCAGCCCAGAATTTTCTTGGGAATTGACCTTCAACTAAGAGAGTTCGGCCCATTTCTACTAGAGTTCTGTTCCTCCTTTCGACAACACCATTCTGCTCAGGTGTCCTGGGTGAGGAGAACTTATGATGAATCCCACTTGACCTGCAAAATTCTTCAAAGTGTGAGTTTTCAAACTCACCTCCATGATCAGTCAAAATATTTTTAATTTTCTGATTTATTCTTATACAGAACTCCTGAAATTCTGAGAATACATCATTCTTATGTAACAGAAAAAATACCCAAGTATACCTAGAAAAATCATCTACTAAGATAAACCCATACCTCTTCCCTGATAAACTGACAGACCTGGTTGGCCCAAATAGGTCCATGTGTATCAGTTCATAAGGTTTAGTAGATATGTTTTCTGTCCTAGATTTGAATGATTTTCTAGTCAACTTGGACTGAATGCATGCATTACAAAATTTATTTTCCCTTTTAAAAGAGACTTCAGGGAGTCCTCTAACCATGCTATGCTTGTTTAATTTATGCAGAATAGTATAACTCGCATGGCCTAACCTACGATGCCATAAGAATGCTAAATCTTCTCTACTGGCAGTAAGACATAGGTTAGAATGCTGAATATCATCTAGATCTATCATGTATGTGTTATTTATTCTTTTTCCAGAAAATTTGACAATTTCAGAATCAGGTTTAACAACCTTGCAGTATTGAGAATCAAATAAGACTTTATGTCCTTTATCACACAACTGGCTGATACTAAGTAAATTGTAAGCTACCCCTTCAACCAGCATAACATCATCAATGCAGCAGGTAGAACACTTACCTACCTTACCTGATCCAATGATCCTACCCTTTGTGTTGCTTCCAAAGGTGAGAAGGCCTCCTAGCTTTTCAGTTAGCATGCAAAACTTGGCCTTATCTCCTGTCATATGCCTGGAGCAGCCACTGTCCAAGTACCACAAGTTGCTCTTGGCTGCCAGGCATACCTGTACACACAATTAGGGCAAAGAGTTTGGAACCCAAGACTGATTGGGCTCCAGAGAAGATGAAAAGCAGTTAAAACAAGAAAGCAGATTTTTAGGAATTCACATTTGTTTGAAGCAGTTCTGTTCAGTGGATTTTCTAGATTTCTTTTTATTTTGCCTTTTCTTGTTGACTTTCTTCTTATTTGCACCAACAGAGTTATTTACAGAATTGTTGTTATTGTGCCAATGCTTCGGCTAGGTTGCATTCATAAAGTTTTGGCCATAGTAGTTCCTGGGCTGGCTGTGGAAATGTTGGTAATTCCTAGACATCCGACTACCATACCCATTTTCCCAATTTCTGACATAGGGTTTGTAAAAGTGTGTAGGTTGATGAACATACCCTGTGTGCATCCCTTGAGTTCTAGTCCACCCATACCCATTAGGATAGATTGGCTGTGTGGGGTAGTAGGGCTGAACTCTAGGTGGATTGAATTTGTTGGGCTGACTTCTGAAAATATTTTGTCTTCCTTGCACCCTTGACCCTGGTGACCTATTCATAGGTTTTGGTTGGGTCCTTTTCTGTGATGAAGGTGGTGAAGACTTTTTGGCATTGACATGGGGTTTGTTTACCTGAGCAGGCTGACCCCTAACCTTGGGTTGAGCATTAGAGCTAGGTTTGGAAGTCCCAATTCTACTAGGCTCACCTACTTTCTGTTTGCCCTTCTCCTCTGCATTAGGCTTTTTCAGATTCACATTTATTTTCACAGCATTATTAGAATTCATCTTAATCAGAGGTCCTCTCTCCTTTTGTGCAACGAAGGAAATAGTTTTCATTCCAAAACTCTTAGTTGCACTAGAGTTAAATCCTAGGCCCTCTCTTTTGAAATTTACCTTTGACCCCAATAATGCATCTAAATTTTCAGATCCTTGGGTCATTTTCTTAATTATTTTTAGCTTATCCTCAATATCTTTCTGAACTTCATCAATAGATTTTTTCAACTCATTATTCACATTGAGGACAACTTCATATTTTTCAGAAATAATTTTTATCTCATTTTCATAATTCTAAATTTTTCAGTTTCCATGCATCGATTTCATTGTCTAATCTCACATTTTCTTCCTTAGAAATTTTCAGTTCTTTATTGATTTCTTCAAATTCAGAACATGTGAGTTTCAGCTTACTGTTCTCAGTTTCTAAGCAGGCAATTTTATTAGACAATGAAGTATCATTTTGCATGATTTTAATTTTTCTTCGTAGATGCCTATTTTCTTTTCTGACCTCATCTACTCTATCAGTAAGTTCGTCATAAGCAACCATCCAATCAGTAATAGTAAAATTTTCATAGCGAGAGGATACCTCATCAGATTCTTCCTCTCTATCTTCTGAGCTGGTTGCCATGAGACAGATTGGCTTCTCAGCTTCAACTTCACTATTCGAAGTAACGCTCAAAGATCCCTCGTCCTCATCACTCCAGGTACTCACCATAGCTTTCCCTTTTGTGTTCTTCTTCTTCGACTTGTCCTTGAGGTTCTGATTTGTCGGACATTCAGCTTTAAAGTGACCCACCTTCCTGCATTGATAGCAAACATTAGTTTCAGCTTTCTTTACAGGGTTTGATTTATACCTTGTGTCTCGGCGGCCACTGTTGGGATTTCTTCGACTGAATCTTCGTCCTTCTATCTTGAGAAATCTCCGGAATTCCCTAGTAATCATGGCAATATCAACATTTGCCACTTCTTCTTCAGACAAGCTCTCTTCAGTTGATGATCCGTTGGGGCTGGATCGACTGGATCTGCTAGCACCAACCTTCAGAGCTATAGGCTTCCTCTTTCTGTCAGCCTCCTCTATCTTCGACATATTCATCTCATAAGCCATTAGAGATCCGATCAGCTCATCTACCTTAGTATTGTGCAGATCTCTTGACTCTTCCATAACTGTGGCCTTGGTGTGCCAAATTGGAGTCAAGGATCGCAAGATCTTCCTGACTACATCATGCTCAGAATACTTTTTCCCGAAGCCTCTGAGACCATTTGTGATAATAGTCAGCCGACCATACATTTATTTGATCGTCTCATTAGGCTTCATCTTGAAAGCTTCGTATTCTGAAACCAGTAGATTAGTCTTACTCTCTCTGACTTGTGAAGTCCCCTCATAGATCACTTCAAGTGCATCCCACATTTCCTTCGCTGAGGAGCAGGCTGATATTCGTGAGAACTCGGTGGGATGCAGAGAGCACTGGATTGCATTGATTGCACTCCAGTTGAGCGTGGACCTTCTAATTTCCTCCTTGGTCCATACATCTTCATTTGGGGATAGCTCGAAAGGTCCCTTGCTAACCACCTTCCAAATTTCATAATCTTTAGCCCTCAAGAATACCTGCATACGGTGCTTCCAGTATGCGTAGTGGGTTCCATCGAAGTACGGGGGCTTAGATGTGGAGTGTCCTTTGTGAACGCGTCACGTGGTGGACTGAGAGAGAGAGATGGGGTTTCTCCCTCTCTGAGTGAAAGAGAAAAAAAGAATGATGAAGTGGAAAACGCGTGCGTAAAAAGGATGATGTAGAAAAGAGGGTAGAGAGTATGACCTGAAAGGTCACTCTGTACGGGGACGTGGAGTCTAGACTTATCGGACCTTCGGTATAGGGCGGAGAACGGGATCTGAAGACCCTCTCACGCAAACTGAACCCATTCCCGGTAGGCGTGACCTACCATTCTGAAGATAACTTTCTATATACCGAGTGCGAATCTGGGACTCTACGTAATAGAAGTTGGCGGACACAAAGACACACGTAGACTCGGAATTTGGAACGGCATATCACTCCTCACACAATAATAATAACATGAATATAAACAATAAACAGACCACCGCAGGATATTGATCCGTGCGAGGTTATAACCACAATATAACAAAGTGCAGAAAGAAAAATGCCGAAAGTAAATGACCACAGTGAAATGACTCACCGCGGCCGATTATAGTACAAACAGACCCGGGATTTAGCTATCCGCGAGTATTATAGACAGAAATTAAAATTTACTACAAACACGCGTTTGGTGGTGTGATCGCCAGGGACCGAGGGTCCCGAATTGGTTGATTGATCGCTTGGCCTTTATCGCGGGATTTACGCTGGTTCTTTCTTCGTCTTCGTTCGACAGGTCGAAGAAGGGGGCTTTTAAGTTGGTTACCCTACAAAATGAAGAAATACAAAATAAAATTAAGTCAGAATGGTGATATTATATGATAACAATTCATAAGATAAAACACTCATAACTTAATAATAGACTAAAAATACAATAAAACAATAATAATAAAAATAGAGCCGCTGATGGCGATGCAAGCACGGGGGCGAGCAAGCGGTGGGACGAAACGGCTTCCCTCGTGTACGAGGACACACGGGAGCGCTGATTGAGCCGAAGTCTCAGCTTTTATTCCTGCACTTCCAAAAAGATAATAAATTAGTATGAGCTAAATAACATTGACATATATAAATATACATACATACATACGTTAAATATATACATATAAGAGCATACATAACATTTACATATCTGTTTGAGTATATAATATATGTATATATATTCTCTTTGATATGTATATGTGTAGATATTTAAACATATGTATACAAGTATATATATATAGATAGTAGGGTTAACATCCAAAACTATATATACATATATGCGTTACTGGTGATTAGGCTTGCACTACAGAAGTACTATATGGCTGGTGGTTACGTGGATGTTGCATGTACGTGACTGTGCATGAAATGTAAACATGAATAGCAAAGAGAGAAACAGCAGGAGAGTGAAAGAGAGAGATGAATAAAATAAGAAAAGAAGTGAGGGAGAGATCGAGAGAGAACAGAGAGAGAAGAGAAGGTGAGTTGAGAGGATGAAATAAAAAAAATAAAAAGAGAAAGTGAGGGAGAGAGAGAGGAGAAACGGGAAAGGGAGTGATAGAGAGAGAGAGAGGCAGAGAGATGAGAGGGGGGGAAGAAAAAAAATAAAAGAAAAGAAGAAAAGTGAGAGATCGAGACGGAGAGGGAGATTAAGAGAGAGAGGCGGTGGGAGAAAAGAGAGAGAGGGGGAGAGAAGAGAGACGGGGGAGAGGTGAGAGAGGGATTGAAAAACAATAAAAAAAAAGAGAGATAGAGAGAGGGGGTGCGAGAGAAGAGAGGGAGAGAAGGAGAGAGACGAGCGGGAGAGGAGAGAGAAGGGGAGCGGGAGAGGAGAGAGAAGGGGAGAGATCGCGGCAGGGGGTGAGATGGCAACGGCGGATGGCGATGGCGACCGGCGGCGAGCGACGGTCGGTGGCAGGCGGTCGACGGGGAGCTTCACGGCGGCCCGGCGGTGTGCGGACGGTGCATGCAAGGGGGACGGGGCTGGCGTACGTGAGAGTGGAGGCGGCGGGCGGCAACGGTGCCTTGCAACTGGACGTGAGGGTGGACGGCGGCAGACGTGGAGATGCTGCGGACTGTCGGACGGTAGTGGACGGCGTGGCCGGCGGAAGGTGCAGGCGATGCAGGTGGCCGGTGACGACGCGCGGTTCGGGTGGTGAGCTCGCGGTGCTAGCGGAGGGGAGGTGCCAGGTGGCTGGCGGTCGCCGTGGCGTCCACGGCTTGTGTGCAGGGGCGAGGGAGACGCGGTGGTGGTTGCTGGCGTGGACGACGAGGAGGGTGGCCGTGGGTGGCCAGAGAAGGCTTCGCGGCGTCCGTGGGTGACTGACGATGGCTACACAGGCTGGCGGAGTGGCGGTGGAGGCTCACGGCGAAGTCGTAGAGGTGGCAGCCAAGGTGAACGGCTCGACGTGGGTGCCCGATAGCAACAAGGATGGTGGCCGGAGCTGGCTGCGGATGGGTGTTGCGATGACGGACGTGGCTCACGACGAGGATGCCGGAGACGAAGCGGCAGGCGGTAGGTGGCCGGCCGGAAGTGAGACACGGGTGAGAGGGAAAGGGCGGTGGTGGCTCCGACAGGAGGGTAAGAGGTGAGGTGGGGGTTCACGGTTCATGCACGTACGATGGGTGGTTGGGTTTAGAAGAGAGTGAGGGAGATGGAGGGACCGATGTGCATGGGGGATGGCAGTGGGAGAGATGAGAGAGGTCGACGGTGGGGTGCACCGACGGGGCTCAGGCGGAGTGGTTTTGGTTAGCAAGGAGGGGAAGTGCAGTAGAGAAAAAAAAAAGGGAAGCTACGGCTGGAGAGAGAGGTATATGGAATGTGAGGAATTGGAGAGAGTGAGATGTGGAGAGTGGGATACATGGGGCTCGTCGAAGGGGGATGCCGGCGATGCAAGGGAGGCGGCAGATGGCGGCCAGAGGTACGACGTGGGTGTGCAGAGGGAAAAGAAGAGAGTGTGAGAGAGAGGTAAGTGGGAAGAGGTGGCTGTTAGAGAGAGAGGAGGGAAAGACGTGAGAGGGTGTTAGAGAGAAAGGAGAAAGAGGGAGATGGGAGAGAGGGCCCCTTGGATAAGATGAGGGAGAGGAAGAGATGAATGTGCTGCCAAAGATGAGAAGGACGTGAGAAGAACGAAATTCCCTCTGTCGGGTTGATGAGTACAAAAGACAAGGGAGTGGAAAAAGAAGATAGAGAAAGGTGTGTGATTAAGAGAAGGTATGAGAGAAAGAATAGTAGAGAGACGGTGGTTAACATGTCCTTACGGTGGGGCTGAAGAAAATGAAATAACATGGCAATGGGAGGAGCAGGGGAGAGTGAGAGATAAGAAGAGAAAGACGTGAGAGAGATTAATAGACCAAGATTAATGCTAATAACGATTAACATATATAATACATCAAGGTTCATTCTAATAAAGATTAACATAATAATTATATATTAACGTGATTACAGGTGGATAACAATTATATATATTTTTGGTTTTGTTTTGTGTTAATTACTTATATATATATATGTATATCCAAGCTCTCAATTTTATATTTTATACAAAAATAAAAGGATTTATTTTGTGTATAGAGATTTGTTTTATTATTTTTCTCAAACATTTTCTTGCTTATTCTTTTTAACCTTTTCTCTATTTTTTTTGAATTTTTAGTAACCTTTTTTTTTGAATTTGTTTTGTATTTGTAATAACCTTTTTTGATTTTTTTATTTATTATTATTATTTTCATGTAAAAAAAGGCCAAAATAACTAATCACCCACATGAATGAAATGTGTGAGCCACTTTGGGGCATCACGGTGTAATACAAGATGTACCTATGAAAACGTAAAAATGGCGTGTCTACAGCTGCCCTGATGTGACACAACCTAAGACTTAGGCAAACAAGCACATTCACAATCAAAACGGGCCAATTTGGGCCGCCGCTCTCTCGTCGCTCACCCAAGCCCGGGATAACTTGGCAATGCCAAGGTGAGGTTGAGGGGTTGGGCCCTTGCTGGTAGAGGGCCAGCAAGGCCAATATGTGATTCCCAATGGGTGTGGATGCCCAATTCAAGGGGGCCGACAAAGTGCCAAAGGCACCGGTTGCAAATCTCCCACGGTGATCACTCAAGACAACGGGGCTTGAGGATCGGGCTCTCACACACATAACCAGCGGAATTAAGAACTTATATTGAAAGACAATCACTAAATGGAGTGAAGGTTTGAGCACTTACTTGACCGGTTTGAAGAAACCGGTCCCGGTCGGAGACGAGGGCGAGCGGGGAGGCGAGTGGATCCCCACACGCCGCGTCGGGGTAGCTTGACCTGCCCAAACAAGTTACACTACTACACCTCTCGCAGGAGGGGGATCTTGGGGTGGGGGTTAATGAGATTACAAACAATACTACCTCCACGCAGGGAGGGGCCTTCATCCGGCCAAGCGAGGCGGGGAAATTAGAGTAAAGAGGGATGACTAAGTGACGGCACCGAATCTGCCTGCTATCTGCGAACAGGGACAGATAGTCGGTGTTGCTGCTGTAGAACCCGCTCAGGAATTTTACTGGTGGCGAGACCGGTGGGGAAATCTTCGTAGCCAAGAAGGGAATGCCTCAGAATTTCTTTAATTTCTTCTGGAGTCGCTGCTGGCTGGGATGGAGGTTTGAACAGAGTCTCAGATTCTCGGACCAGCAGCTGTAGACTTCTAACAGCAGAATGCAGAGATTGCCTTGGCAGCTCCCGACCTCGGAATCAAGCGCCGTCAGAGTCGTTGGAATCGTGGACAAGTCCTCTTCGCAGAAAAACTAACGGGGAAGCTAACCGATGTCGGAGAAGACTAGGGGATGCAGAACAATGGTGACTGGTTGGTGCAGACTATGAGTAGCAGATCTGTGTAGCTGAGGGAGAAAAATGAGAACTCTGGATCAGGAATGCCGAATGAAGTTCTGTTTCTTGATTCTGGAAGTAGGCTGGGCGATGAAGAACTTTGAAGAAGAACTCGTGAACGGATTCCTTCGGGGTTCGTCGTGGCAGAGCTTATAATCTGGCTCAGGTCCTCAGCTGAGGCAAAATTGCGCAGTTGTGGGAGAATGGACCTCCTGGACGGCTCGGAGATCGAAAGAAGATGAAACCACTTCTGTTGCGAAGGATACTGGTAGATGCTTCCGACGATGGCTATTGGGTCTTCAAACTCGTCCGAAGGAAGTCGTGGTAGCCGTTGCAAGTTGCTGGTTCGTCTGCAACCTCTGGACAGCAAACTGCAACTTCGAAGTAGCTTCCAATGACCAAGAAAGAAGAAGGGGAAGGGGGTAGATGAGTGTGGGAGTGACCCCTGGTTGTAAGGGGGTCTTGGAGGGGGTGTTCTAAGGTGTGGGAGGTGGAGAATAAGGTCTGGAAGAGGGTCCAATAGATGGTGGTAGTGGGGGCTGTGAATTTGGTTGAAATGGAGAGAGGGAAAGGATATTCGAAAATAGATTTAAGGGTGGGGTTAATTTTTTATCTTGGGAATAGGGGGGTTGTGTTGGGGAAGGGAAGGGGTGCTTGGGGTAGTGGGAAGGGTGCTTGGGAAAGTGGGAGGGGTAGTTGGGGGTTGGATGGTGAGGAGAGGATTGGTGGAGGGGGTCTTGGGAAGGGGTGGAGTATTGATGAGGGTTGTGGGGAATGGGAAGAGGCTTAAATGGGGTAGGTGGGGAGTGGAGGTGCTTGGGAAGGGAGGAGAGAGAAGAAAATTTGAATTTGGATGTTGAGGAGAGAGAAAGTGGAGTGAAAAAGAGAGATTAAGAGAGGGAAGGGTGGGGAATCTCTCCCCTAGGGTTTCTCACCCAAAAAATGGAATCTCTCCACTAGATAAGAAGTGTAAACTCTCAAAATGGCAAGTTTTTTCATTCATTGATTCATTAAGTTGGAATGGGGGGAATGGGGTCCTATATATAGGAAACCCACATTTCTACAAAAGTCCCTGACAATTGACTCAATGACAAATAACCGAGGGGGTAGGGGAGAGCCCTTGGGCCAAGCCCAATGAATTGGGCCCAATAGCTAACTAGACAACCTGATGACACTCAAACTTAGGGAAACGAACACAAGACCTAGGAACATGACTCAAATAAAAAGGAAAATACATCAAATGACTCAAATAAAAATTACATAGGACTCAAAATTAAATGACTAGAACATTCCGGATGCAACCGGGGCGAGGAGATGAGCTGTGAACGTGGGCATGGGAGGTGATGTCCCCATCATACTCTCGGGGTGCGGAGAACTCGACTCCGTCGAGTAAGTGTCCTTCCCTCCTCGGAGGGTGTAGAAGTGGTACTTCCCTCAAGTCTTCCGAACGAGACCGATCTATCCACCTGCCGAGATAGCGCTCGTATACCTTGCTCCTGGTGGTAGTGACATGTTCATCCAATATTCGTTCAATGTGCTCACGCTGGGCTCTCTTGGCTGGTGGACTCTCCTCATGGGTGGGTGCTCTCTCAACAGAGGGAATAGGCTCAATATCCTCACTAGGTACCACCGTGGGTCCCTTGTATGGCACTAGGTCGGCGACATTGAATGTGGGACTTACCCCATATTCCTCAGGGAGATCTAACTCATAGGCATTTGTACCAATGCGCCTCAGGACCTGGAAGGGACCAGCCCCACGTGGCCTCAATTTGGAGATGGCTCCCGGGGAGAGCCTCTCCGTCCTTACCATCACAAAGTCACCCTTATGGAATTCTTGGTGACGTCGATGAGAGTCGGCTTGCCTTTTATAAGTCACATTCTTCTTGCTAATGTGCTTGCGGATCTGTTTATGCAATGTTC
Organism: Amorphophallus konjac; assembly: GCA_022559845.1. Lineage (NCBI taxonomy): Eukaryota > Viridiplantae > Streptophyta > Magnoliopsida > Alismatales > Araceae > Amorphophallus > Amorphophallus konjac. The sequence continues at coordinate 72,678,425 of CM040128.1, read as the reverse complement.
TGTATGCAGATATTCTGGGGGTGATGGGTGGACCTGGGCAACCAAAAGTAGACCTATCGTGTAATGATGCAGTGTAGACTTTGGTTAGCCTAGGTGGGCCGGGGCACCCGTAGGTGGCCCTATCATGCAAATTGGTGATAAATATTGGGGGACCCGGACATCCGTAGATGCCTTTGACATGCTTAAGACCCATGATGAATGAAGGTGGACCATTACATCCGAACATGGACCACTCATACTTTTTACTTGACATGTGGGTGATATGAATGAATGGACCCAACATAGTGTTCATGCCAAGTGGTGTGGTAAGACTAGACACATGCATATTTTTCCCAAGGGTGACTTCCATGTGTATAGGTGTGGGACAACCTTTGAACTCCCATTGGAAAGGATAGAATGGATCTAAGAAGGTGGTCATCATGGGGTGGAGCACAACCTTATTACCTAGGGATATGTGGCCCATGGTCATGGCTCCCAAGGTGTAACCCGGGTCTAGGATGGGGTGGATTGGGTCAAACATGGTGGGTTGGGTTAGGGAAAGGTGGGCGGTGGATAAGGTGGTTGGGTCACATAGGGGTCTAGGCTCCCATAGGAAGGGATCAAAGGGGTAGTGGAAAGGTCTTCCTAGAGGGTGGCACTCTATGTCTTCAAGGTACCCAAACGGTGAGTCATCCTCCTCCAAGATAATTGGGCCAAGGTCTCTAGTGGGTTGGCCAATTGAAGCAATTGGAATCTTGATGGGTGGGAAGTGGGCCAAGATTGGTTTCTCATCCTTGGGGAGAAAGAGGAGGATTTCACTCGTATGATGGCCACTAGTGTAGATGGAGGTGATGGAACCGGTGGAGGAGTAAGCTAGGAAGGGTCCACTAGAGTAGATGGGGCTAGACTCCAATGGTCCTATGGCTAGCATATTGGTCAGGTAGACTTGCCATTGTAAACAGTCCACTAGGTCTCCTAAGCCTTCCACAAAGTAGGAGTTTTGAAGTGTGACATGGGAAGATCGGGTGGGCATAATTTGGACTTGATATGCCAAGGGTGAGAGGTAAGGTGGTGAGCTAGGAATGGTGGGGCCTTGCTTAAGCCATTGGAGTATGGACTCATTCATGGTTAGGGTGTGCGGCTCATGAGGACCCGAACTAGGAGAGGTGGGTGGAAGTGGGGGGTCTAGGATGTTCTCTATGGTGGGAGGTGAATTCGGATTGGCATCCATCTCCACTTGGGTAGGAGTGTGGGCCACAACTTCCAAGGATAATGGGGTAGGATAGTCTACGGTGGGTGGAGTGATAATGGTCAGTGCATGGTACTCTCGGGGTGGTGAACATGGGTGGACTTGGGTTGGGCTTGGTCGGGGAAGTTCATGGGTGGGAGTTGGGTTCGGGGGTGAAAGATCGGTTGGTTGAAGAGGTTTGGGTTGGGGTGCGTAGATCTTTCTAAGATTGGCCCTCATTTCATCCCAAGATTCAATGGGTGCTTCCCCTTTGGCTTCTCTCAAACCTACAATGTTCTCCCATTCTTTCCTAGCTTGGCGCCAAATCAAACTCTTGGCATAGTTGACTTGGACAAGCCCTGACAGGGTAAACCTCCCAAAGTGTTGGTCTATGGACTTCTCCCATTCTAGATATATGCTAGGGCGGGATCCATCAAACACAAAGGCTTCTAATGGGCCTAAGAGTGGCGAATATGCCATGTATGAGGTAGTCATGATAGTGGACAAGGGTGATGCATGCAATGGCCCTAGGACAAGACTTAGTAGAGACAAGTCTAGAACTTGCTCTGATACCAATTGATGTGACACAACCTAAGACTTAGGCAAACAAACACATTCACAATCAAAACGGGCCAATTTGGGCCGCCGCTCTCTCGTCGCTCACCCAAGCCCGAGATAACTTGGCAATGCCAAGGTGAGGTTGAGGGGTTGGGCCCTTGCTGGTAGAGGGCCAGCAAGACCAATATGTGATTCCCAATGGGTGTGGATGCCCAATTCAAGGGGGCCGACAAAGTGCCAAAGGCACCGGTTGCAAATCTCCCACGGTGATCACTCAAGACAACGGGGCTTGAGGATCGGGCTCTCACTCACATAACCAGCGGAATTAAGAACTTATATTGAAAGACAATCACTAAATGGAGTGAAGGTTTGAGCACTTACTCGACCGGTTTGAAGAAACCAGTCCCGGTCAGAGATGAGGGCGAGCGGGGAGGCGAGTGGATCCCCACACGCCGCGTCGGGGTAGCTTGACCTGCCCAAACAAGTTACACCACTACACCTCTCGCAGGAGGGGGATCTTGGGGTGGGGGTTAATGAGATTACAAACAATACTACCTCCACGCAGGGAGGGGCCTTCATCCGGCCAAGCGAGGCGGGGAAATTAGAGTAAAGAGGGATGACTAAGTGACGGCACCGAATCTGCCTGCTGTCTGCGAATAGGGACAGATAGTCGGTGTTGCTGCTGTAGAACACGCTCAGGAATTTTGTTGGTGGCGAGACCGGTGGAAAAATCTTCGTAGCTGGGAAGGAAATGCCTCAGAATTTCTTTAATTTCTTCTGGAGTCGCTGCTGGCTGGGATGGAGGTTTGAACAGAGTCTCAGATTCTCGGACCAACAGCTGCAGACTTCTAACAGCAGATTGCAGAGAATGCCCCGGCAGCTCCCGACCTCAGAATCAAGCGCCGTCAGAGTCGTTGGAATCGTGGACAAGTCCTCTTCGCAGAAAAATTGACAGGGAAGCCAACCGATGTCGGAGAAGACTAGGCAATGTAGAACAATGGTGACTGGTCGGTGCAGACTATGAGTAGCAGATCTGCGTTGCTGTGGGAGAAAAATGAGAACTCTGCATCAAGAATGCCGAATGAAGTTCTGTTTCTTGATTCTGGAAGTAGGCTGGGCGATGAAGAACTTTGAAGTAGAACTCGTGGACGGATTCCATCAGGGTTCGTCGTGGAAGAGCTTCTAATCTGGCTCAGGTCCTCAGCCAAGGCAGAATTACGCAGTTGTGGGAGAATGGACCTCCTGGACGGCTCGGAAATCGGAAGAAGATGAAACCACTTCTGTTGCGAAGGAGACTGGTAGATGCTTCCGACGATGGCTATTGGGTCTTCAAAATCATCCGGAGGAAGTCGTGGTGGCCGCTGCAAGTTGCTGGTTCATCTGCAACCTCTGGACAGCAAACTGTAACTTTGAAGTAGCTTCCAATGACCAAGAAAGAAGAAGGGGAAGGGGGTAGATGAGTGTGGGAGTGACCCCTGGTTGTAAGGGGGTCTTGGAGGGGGTGTTCTTAGGTGTGGGAGGTGGAGAATAAGGTCTGGAAGAGGGTCCAATAGATGGTGGTAGTGGGGGCTGCGAATTTGGTTGAAATGGAGAGAGGGAAAGGATATTCGAAAATAGGTTTAAGGGTGGGGTTAATTTTTTGTCTTGGGAATGGGGGGGTTGTGTTGGGGAAGGGAAGGGGTGCTTGGGGTAGTGGGAAGGGTGCTTGGGAAAGTGGGAGGGGTAGTTGGGGGTTGGATGGTGAGGAGAGGATTGGTGGAGGGGGTCTTGGGAAGGGGTGGAGTATTGATGAGGGTTGTGGGGAATGGGAAGAGGCTTAAATGGGGTAGGTGGGGAGTGGAGGTGGTTGGGAAGAGAGGAGAGAGAAGAAAATTTGAATTTGGGTGTTGAGGAGAGAGAAAGTGGAGTGAAAAAGAGAGATTAAGAGAGGGAAGGGTGGGGAATCTCTCCCCTAGGGTTTCTCACCCAAAAAATGGAATCTCTCCACTAGATAAGAAGTGTAAACTCTCAAAATGGAAAGTTTTTTCATTCATTGATTCATTAAGTTGGAATGGGGGGAATGGGGTCCTATATATAGGAAACCCACATTTCTACAAAAGTCCCTGACAATTGACTCAATGACAAATAACCGAGGGGGTAGGGGAGAGCCCTTGGGCCAAGCCCAATGAATTGGGCCCAATAGCTAACTAGACAACCTGATGACACTCAAACTTAGGGAAATGAACACAAGACCTAGGAACATGACTCAAATAAAAGGGAAAATACATCAAATGACTCAAATAAAAATTACATAGGACTCAAAATTAAATGACTAGAACATTCCGGATGCAACCGGGGCGAGGAGACGAGCTGTGAACGTGGGCATGGGAGGTGATGTCCCTATCATGCCCCGCCTTGGCGTCTGCTTTGTAGGGGCAGGACATGTAATGGAATGGAATGAAATATATGGAATGAAATGGAGTGAAGTGAAAAGCAGATGCCAAGGTGTGATGAAACACGTCTTCATCATTTTCCTGATGGGAATCTTTCCCGAGTTTAACCGAAGTAACCTTGAGGAAGGTTCTCCGAAATCAGCCATTGTTTGGATGATAAACAAACAAGGAAGACAAAGTGTGCACTAGGGCACAAACAACTAAAAAGGACCAACTTCACGGCGCGAAAGTACCTGGGTCGTAAACCTCAGGTTTCACGATTGGGGAGCGGTTACCAGCCATTGTGGAAGTGCTACAGCCAAGGTGGGTCCGAGGGGAATAAAAAGATGATTTGGGGACAAATCCAAACAATGGTCTCTTTCTGAGAAACAACCCAAGGCATCCTCGGGAAAACTGAGTACTCGACTCAGAATGGAATATCTCACATTTCAGAGTGTTTAAACACAGTGGCTTGCACAATCGACTTAAGTGAATGATTTTCACAATGAGACGAACTGGCCAAGGTTAAGCTGCGGAGAGTGGGTCAAGATACCGATTCGATGAGCCAGTAATGAGCCAGAGCCCGTTTATCGACACACCAAACAGAACCATCATCCCCATTCTATCACCACTTAACGGCCTATCCGTACGACTCGGACTAAATGTAATGCATGACGCAATGCGGAGATATACATGTGGAAAAGTGATGATCCATTTTTTCTTTTTTCTTTCTTTTTCTTTTTTTTTCAATCTTTTTTTTCCTCTTTTGCTTTTTTCTTTAAAATTTACATAGAACAATTACACAATGATGACAAAATACAATCATGAAGACAGAGTTATTTAAGACAATCATGATAGGATAGAATTATCAACACAATCATGACAAGATAGAATTATGAACACAATCATGACAAGACAGAGTTATTAACATAATCATCAAAAAACATAATCATAACATGACCAATCATACAAGATTAATAATCATAACACGACAAACGGTTGATGACGACCTTGACTCCTTTCTATTCTATAAGTAGCTCATATGCGAACCATGAAGAAGCACAAGCACGAATTCCCTCGAAGAGAAGCAAGGGAGAGAAAGAGTGATCTTAGCCATTTGACCTGAGATGGAAGGCGAATCCTCGCGTCCCGTGAAGAGAAGCAGGGCTAGCAATGAGATCCAACAGCTTAGGGACCTTGAAGGACACCTGAGTAAAAGAATTCACTTAGGACTAGTGAGTTGAATCACTTTCTAGTTTCTGTACGACTTCTCCTTCACCTTCTCGACATTTCCTTTCCTTTTCAGCCATATCCTCTCTTCCCGGGCCCAAGGAAGTTCTCAAAGTTGCCCTGGCTATCGAAGCTCACTTCGAATATAACCATTGGCATGAGAGCTGTGATTTCAAAATGGCATCTCCAAGGATTGGTGATTCACGCCAAGCACTATGACAAGATTTACATGGATTGGGCAGCCATGGGTGCACTGGTAGAAATTTGGCACCCTCAAACTCACACCTTCATTTTCCCCACTTTTGAAGCAACAATTCTTCTTGAGGAGGTGGAGCTGTTGCTCGGTTTGAGAAGATTTAAGAAGGATGGCAAGATAAAGATCTCGCGCATGCTGAAAAATGCGACTTCTGAGGAGGTTCTCGGAAGTTTCATGCCATCGAAGGCTATCAAGGCGGTCCAAACTCGACAGGGAATTAACTTACAAAAGCTTGCGGAATGGACCATGAGTGCCCTGGAAGAATCGACAAGTGATGATCAGCTGGAGAAACTGATGAAAGGGTTCACAATCTGCTTGGCGGGAGCTCTCCTATTTCCTTATACAGACAATATAGTGGAGGAGGACCAATTGAGCGCCATTTGTGGGATTTGGGATGGCAAGAGAGTGGGGCCCGCCGTCATTGCCTATCTCTACAGCGGTCTCACGGCTTCCAGCATGGGTAAGCCTCCTTTCGGTTGCGTACTCCTTCTAAATTGCTAGATTGACTTGCATTTCAAATTTGACCACCACGAGGGGATGACGACTACCTCAAAAATCTTCCAACAAAGTCAACTTTACCACATAGCCGATGTGTTAGGCTTTAGTGGTAATGTGGTAAATCACGCTCCTTGGTTGAAGAAACGCGAAGACTGGAGGAATCACTACAGCACTATGATGCAGAACATGTTCACTTATGCGCCAACATGTTTACTGTCATGTGAACTCCTCACGAGGTCTTTCCCAGATGCAGAGGTGCAGCTGGTCGGTGCGACTGAGTTTGCTCTGTACAATGCACATCGGTGTTATACTCAGATCGGCCTCCCTCGCCATTCATTCCCAATGTTATCTGAAATTCCTCCTCTGAGGAAGAGAGAGCTAGGTACGGAGGGAGATGCAAACGATGTAAAGGCAATTAAAGCATCGTGGAAGGCAAGTGTTCCACTGAAGGTAATGGTGTCTGTAAATGAGGACATGGAACTGTGGAAAGCTTATGTAACCCAATTGGGGAATTTGAGGCCCGAAGTGCCTAAACCCCTGGTGTAGTCCTCGTTTTGAAATAAAATAAGGCTTTAATGCCATTGTACATGCTTTGAATCTCTTCCATCCCTTTTCTGTAAGCGACTAAGATGGCAGATGCCGGGTGACAGCTGACCATCACAGAATAACAGCTAAAAGATCAGAGCAACTACAGCATGAGAGATTGCCCCGAGATGCCTTGACACTAAAGGTTTCTCTCCAAGTGGCGAGGAGAGAGGTAAAGCGAGAGAAGATGAAGAGAAAGGCAGAGACAGAGCAGCACAGGAGGACCAAGAGATGGAACTCTGAGAGGAAGAGCGTCCAGACACGTCACTTGCTCCGCAGATCGGAGGGGAATTGGAGCTCGCGGCAAGGGAGCTCCTGGAGTTGGTACAGTCTCCTTCAGCTGAGCAGAGGGGAGTTCAACGAGCATCCTCAGCTTCAAGAGCTTCATGGCTATCAGGGTCGCGAGAGAAACAGGAGGACGACGAAAAGCATCGCCAGAACAGATGGAAAGACATGGCACAGCAAAGCGATTGCTGCATCACGAGACTATAGAAGGCCTCCGAGGGAATTCTTACCTTTGGAGAGAGAAGAGACGTAACTAGGAGGGTGACGAGGATTAGTGAATGGCTTGTACACCCACTCCTTCCTCATGACGGGCACAAACCCTTATATAGATGTGTGAATGAAATGGCTTGGTTTGAACGCAGCTTGCTTGCCCGCTCGTTCCTTCTCTTTTGTGGCTCCTCTCTACCACATGGGTTCTCGCGAGACATGCTCGGCGAGATGTCTCCTTAAAACACGGAGTGGTGACTCACCATAGCCATGATTTTTCAAAGGGAATCTGCCACCAACTTCAACAATATCAGCCCTTGGTGCTCTTTTCCACGTGAATGTCCCTCGTTTCCCTGTTTGCGCTAAAAGTAGTCGCAATAGGACAAGGGATACGGGGAATCTTTGGAACGAATAGGGGTGGCGGGTCAACAATCACTGCTCTGCTACATTCACTTCACATGGCGAAGTGACACGCGAGTGTACCGTGGCCATGATTTTTCAAAAGGATCTACCACCAATTTCAAAAACGTCGGCCCTTGGCCCTATTTTCCCGCATAAATGTCCCCGATTTGCTTGTTTGCTCTAAAAGTAGATGCAACAGGACCATAAATGCAGAGAATCTTTGGACCGAATAAGGACGACAAGTCAACAAATCACGCCCCCAAATCGATCACTCCCCATGGTAGAGTGGCCGCAACAGTAAGGGGGGTGACTTGTCGCAAAGGGTGTTGCTAGGGGTGATGGTGATAGATCTAGATCACCTTCCTTCCAATCCTATAAATACCTCCTCTTTCACTCGACTTGAGAGCACCCGAGTCGTGAGAGCTGATCCGAAGAGTGAAAGTTTGCAAGAAGGGGAGGTAGTGAGAGTTGCTCAATTTTTAGGATGGAGGGTGAATCTAGCTTCAGAGCAGAAGGTGAGTCTTCCCGCTCTTCAAAGAGGAGCAGATCTGGCAGCAGTTCCAGGAGACTTTCAGAAGTCGAGGGGCAGCTTGGTGAGAGGATGCAATCACAACTGGTAAGTTGGACCTTGTCATCCCTTCCTTCATTCTTTCTCCCTTTTTTCTTCCTTGGCAAAGCTCCCCTTTGCTCAGTTCTTGTGTATGTGCAGAGCATGATGAAATCGCACATTTCCTGGGAGCTAGTGGTTGCCGCATATCGTGGTCTTCCAGACTTCCAGAAGGCCAGGCTAGATGTGATGGGATTTGGGGCCTTTCTGCGGATCGAGCCAATCAAGCTTGACCTCATCCTCATCCAAGCATTGCGCGAAAGATGGAACCCAGTGAGTCGGGCATTCTTGATGCCCTGGGGGCACATGGTACCCAGTCTGGAAGATGTGGTCCGAATCACGAGCCTTAGAGTGGATGGGGAGGTAGTGACTAGAGTCACTTACGCGGACTACCGAGATGGTGCCCAGAAGCTGTTAGGACGGGAACTTGACGGTCAGAAGAACCGATCAGTAGCTAAGGCGTCTATCATGGAGGCATTAGGGCTTGCTGATACTCATCCACGGGACGATGAGTCCTTGGAAGAATTCATGGAAAGGACGGAAAGAGGGTGCCGTGCTGTGTACTGCACAGATTTCGGCAATTGGGAAAGGTCCAACATGGATTTGAGGAGATTTCTCCTCTTCTTACTGGGAAGATTGCTACTGAGCTCGAAGGGAGGCAGCATCGACTGTCGCTTCCTAGAGCTGCTAGTAGATCTCGAGAGAGTAGGGCAGTATGCTTGGGGAGCTGCCGTGCTGGCACATCTATTTACAGGCCTATCCCAAGAGGCAGACCGTGAGGTGACTGTCAGTGACTTTACACCATTTATCCAGGTAATTTTTGTTTCATTTTTTTGTGTGTTTTCCCAATAGTTCACTTAAGGCACTAATGGCACATGATGATGCAGCTATGGAGCTACTATTACCTCCCGATGGGGAGAGCTCGGCATTGGCGACCAGTGACGGTACTATTAGCCAGACGGTGGCAACCCATTATGAGTACAGCGCCTCTATCCTACCAACTGATGGTGCTAAGACGTGAGCTGCAGGAGTTCCCTGCAGCAATGGTAGGATTCTTTTTTCTTCTTTTTTTATTTTTAGTTCTTTTTTTTTTGCTTCTACATTTGACTAGCTAAAAGAATATGTACAATCTAATCTAGGTGAACTAGAGACCCTACTCAAGTATGGTCAATGTCGACCAACCGTGGGTTTTAATGAGCCGTGCCCGGTTTGGACGAGAGCTTTGGATCCACTGCCTGAATGAAATCGAGCCGCTTCGGCTACGATTGGTTATGAGGACCCTGGGGTTAGCCCAGGAGTGGATAGATACGACTGCGCCACCTCGGGTCGGGAGAAAGATGCGAGGATCGGCAACCTGCATTGATTGGCGTGTGCGGTTCCCCGAACAGTATGAAGACTGAAAATGGGGTGGCACAATTGTGGAATCGCAGGCACAAGATAGTGAAGACTATCTGCGTCTATATAGGGCAATGTATGCAGAGCGACTCCAACCTGGGGGACTTGTGGAGGTAGGCCTCCCCTTTTTTCTTATTTTCATTGTTTTTGTTGTTTTTGTTCTTATCTATTTTTTTGTGAAAATGCTGACTCCTATAACATGGCTGTAGGATGTCCGTGATACCATGATAGCGAACTTGCGAGCTCGCTTGGCAGACACGGAGCGATAATTTGGTGACACGCGTGGTGCCTTAAGTGCCTCGGTAAGTGTATATGCAATGCATACTCCTAATTATGACCCTAGATTCATGGTGCTTAGCCACTAATTATCACCTCATGTGGTTATAGCACGTCTAGATCGACGCAGCCTCATCAGCGATGGGAGCAGATGGCGTCTCTTCCAGCTTATGGATCCCTACCTCAGAGCTGGATTTGCTTCATGAGCAACTTGCTCATGCCAGGCAGCGTGCCGCAGAGGCAGAAGGCATGCTCTCTATATAGGTAAAAGTTTCATTGTTGAATCTTCCTCATTCATGCCTTGCCGCATATCTGAGAGGGCATATCTGGCAGGAAAAAGAGACGCAAGAGGCACTTGCCCAAGCTGCGCAGAGGGAGGCTAGAATAGCGGAGCTGGAAGATGAACTGCGGCGTCGTCCAGATGATGACTCTTCTAGGGACGCCGTGGAGCTAAGGATCACCCTTCAACTGGAGAGGGAAGACCGAGAAAGAGAACGGGCAGAAAAAGAAAGGGACAGAGAAAGAGAAAGAGCTGATAGGTTGGCTGAGAGGGAGGAGCGAAGGGCCATAGAGGCTCAATTATTTGAACTCCGAACCAGCCTTGGCCTTGCTAAACAATGGCTGAGAGATAGTGAGGAGCGCTACCGAAGAGCACGTGAGCGTGGCTTTCGTGTTAGTAGCTTCTTTGCTGCACCCGCAGATCAACGCCGGGGTACAGAGACGGGAAGAGGAGTGCAGAGCGGTAGAAGTACCGTTTTTCGTAGTTGGGTTGCACCCTCGAGAGCGTCTTGCCCGGAGAGCGGAGGGACGAGTAATGTAGAGAGAGAAGGTGAAACTTAATGTACAATTTCTAGGAATGAAATAAAAAGTTTGATTTTTTTTTATTTTTGTTGTCATTTCTTTCTTGCTATCTCGAATCCCTGCATACATCACTAAAACAAACAAGTCAGAATATCTGCTCTGACTTGGCCCCTTGCTCAATAAGCAGATTTCTATTTTGACTGTCCTTGATAATGGGTCAAGGGGCCAAACCTTTATTAATAAAGGTAAGATAAAGATATGATGGTGAATGCGGCACACAAGCACACAGATGCAAGCGAAAATTAAAAGTGGAATGCTGCATACAAATGCAATCATAGGAAATGCGATTTTTTTTATTTTTTCTTGCATTTTTTTGTTGTTTTATTTTTCATCATTTTTTTGTTTTGCATATGTCTACATTTTTCTCTTTTTCCCTTTTTTTTGTTGTTTTTATCATCATCATTTTTTTTGTTGCTAATGCCTGGTAAGCACCCATATGGCACCTAACCTGCATGAGAATATGGATTTCTTACTAACATCCCAGGTATCCTAAGTGCACATCTAGGTTGATTTGGGCCTCTAGACTCCTCGAATGATAATCCCGCCGGCTAAGACTTATTCTGATGACAATACCGTCATGCCATGCTTAGGCTCCCAGTCGCTTCCGACCGCAGGGATTCACCCAAAAAGTGTTCGAGGTAAATGATTTATCCGACCCAGGTCCATTTCCTCACAACTCTAGATGGTATATAATGGAACACCCTGGAACCCAAACGACCAACCTCGCGACGCTGACTCGGAATCAGACGCCGTCGCACCCGTAGGTGACGCACTTGCATTGGTCTAAGCCCGAGGTTAGATAAGAAGGCATTAAGGTGGTAGACAAGGATCTTGACCGGCCAGAAACACGGAGACTCCTTCACGACAATGGCTTCTGCTTTTCAAAATGGACAACCATATGTTTGTGTTAAAAGGATGTTGCAGGCTTTGGCGAGTTTCACCCTTCGGGAACTCCATTGAGCTTTGATCTTCAGGGGAAGGAGGAAGAGTATAGGGGGCAAACCTCCTGAGAGGACCGGCAAAGCTGTTAACCCGGCGAGCAAGTAGGGGTACACTTAACTTCCCTTTTCGGGTAACTTCAGACCAAATCTCGAGCATTTACATTTCATGGCCCCTTTTGTATAGAATTTGACTTTGAGTCAAAGGAGTTTATCTGGTAGAATCAGGCACGGTTACGACCAGGCCTTTTCTTTTGACTTTGATTTTTTGCTTCTTTTTTGATTTCGAGGGAGATATAGTCATTTGACGTTGTGGAATCCCTCTTGTATGCCTGCGGGGACACTGCCCTCTTCTCGTGCTCTGATCCATGTTCGAGGAATTGGATCCTACTCTTGCCCTACGAAGATATGTTTATGTTTCCCATGCTCAGCGTTTTAAGGGCGCCGACTGTCTCATTCGGTCGAAGAGAGAAGAATAAAGATTACAGCTTTCTTGGAGACCTTTTGAGTGAGGCCCCACCATAAGCGATGCTATCAATTTTTTTATAACACAGATGTGTATACATGTTGTCCTCTTTTGAGGGGGCATAGGCCGAACTGGCCGGACAGGGGTCTCCACGGTTCTGGCAAACCAGGACCTGAGACCTACTAGTCTTTAATGGGCCCTATCTTGACATGGAGATAAGATACAATGACTTGATTCCATGGTGGTCTCCAAACATCAAGATTTTAAATTTTCTATTTTTTTTTGTTTTTCCTTTTTTGTTTTATTTACAAATTTTTGTTGTTTTCATTATTTTCATTATTTTTTGTTATTTTTGTTTTCAATTTTTTTGTTTTTGACAGTATGTACACCTATCTAAGGGTAATACTTCTTAAGATACAGCCCATTCCAAGGGTGGGATAACTCAACTCCCTCAGCATTGACTAGCCTATAGGCGTTGCCAGGATGCACAGCCTGAACCACGTACGGTCCTTCCCAATTGGGTTGGAGTTTAGAACGTGGGCCGCCAGGTTTTACAAAAATTCTCTTCACTACCATCTCACCGACTTTGAATTTTCTTTCAATGACCTTCTTTTGATAAAAACGTGCGAGTCTATTTTGGTATACACGAGCATGCTCGGCAGCAACCAGACGTTTCACGTCTAAGAGTTCCAACTGGGCAAGGAGAGAATCACGACGTTCGTCGAGGGGAAGATCCTTGTCCAATTGTACTCTGAGAGAGGGAACTAAGATCTCGTACGGGACTACCGCCTCCATCCCGTAAGTAAGGGCGAAGGGAGTTTGCCCAGTGGGAGTACAGATTGAAGTGCGATAGGCCCATAGAGCCTCAATGAGCTTCTCTGGCCAATCTGCAAACCTGTTAGACTCACATATTTTCTTTATGATTTTAATCAGTGTTTTATTAGTGGCCTCTGCTTGGCCATTGCCTTGTGGATAGTATGGTGATGAATGATGCAATGTAATTTTATACCTTTTGCAGAGGTCCTGAAGGTCCTGAGAAATGAATTGTGGCCCATTGTCGGTGACGATGGTTCTCGGGATGCCGAATCTGGCGATGGCGTTCTTCATGATGAACTTGCAAACAGTTGAGGCCTTGATTTCCACATAGGCTTCAGCTTCAGCCCATTTGGTGAAATACTCCGTTGCAGTGAGGATGAAGGATTTTTGCTTAGTAAGGGAGTTAGGATCACCAAGATGACCGATGATGTCGAATGCCGACATGGAGAAAGGCCATGGGGAGGACACTAGATGAAGAGAGGAAGATGGGGAATGGATCTTATCAGCGTGAAGTTGACACTTGACACACCTACGGACATAGACAACACAATCTTCCTCCATGGTGGGCCAATAAAAGCCTTGCCGAAGGATCTTCTTAGCAAGCATTTGGCTGTTCACATGACCACCGCACACGCCTGAGTGTGCTTCCTCTACACACTTCCAAGACTCATCATCATCAAGACACCTTAGAAGAACACCAGTGAGGCTTCTCTTGTATAGCAATCCTCCAACCAATGTGTATCTCTGGGCTACTCTCCTTATAGCCCTCTTATCCTCAAGAGTTGCCTCTTCAGGGTAAGATTGGTCTTTGCAATATTTAATAATCTTATAGAACCATGGCTTCTCCTCATCAGCCAATTCTTCTTCCAATTTGACCAACATAATTTCCCTCTTTTCAACAACTTCTCTATCCTGAGCCATCTTTGACATTTCCTCCGGAACCCTTAAATAGGAAGGGTTATGAATAGCAGGGAGGATAAGCTTGTGGATGGAAACAGACAGAGCCCTTCTGCCCAGAGGAAACCTTAATGATGATGCCAACGAAGCAAGGGCATCGGCGAGAATGTTCTGATTGCGAGGAACATGGACAAAGACTAACTTGTTAAACAGTTTAGCAAAAGCAACAGTGAGCTCTTGATATGGCTTGAGCTTGGGATCGCGTGTGCGATATTTAGTGAGCACCTGGCGAAGAACAAGTTGACTATCACCTATGACTCGTAATTCGGTGACCCAGAAAGAATAGGCAAGATTCAGACCTGCTAGAAGAGCTTCGTATTCAGCCACGTTATTGGTGACTGGAAATGAGAGCTGAAATGCCTCTGGGATAGTGACGCCTTCAGGCGACAAGAGGACAATGCCAATACCTCTCCCCTGGGAATTCAAAGCTCCATCAAAATATAATGTCCGCATGGGATCATCAGAATGGGTAATGGACATTAGTTCCTCATCTAGAAACTCTGATTGAACAGGATCAAATTTGGGGAGAGGGTGGTGAGCAAGATGCTCAGCTACAGCATAGCCTTTAATCACCTTTTGCTGGATATAGGTGATGTCAAACTGAGATAGAAAACTTTGCCAACGTGCTAACCTATCAGTAAGGACAGACTTTTCCAAGAGAAATTTGATAGGATTCATCCGAGCAATCAAGTGGACTTCGTGAGCCAGAAAGTAATGTTTCAATTTCTGTACCACCCACACAAGGGCGGAACAGGTCTTCTCCATGGCTATATACTTTCGCTCACAGGGGTTGAGGAGTTTGGACAAGTAATAGGTTGCCCGTTCCTTGCCTTCCTCATTGATTTGTGCCAGAACGGCTCCTACAGAGTCTTCTAGGACTGAGATATATAGGACCAAAGGCTTATCTGGAATAGGTGGAGTGAGAACAGGCGGGTTGGCCAGATATTCCTTTAATCCGTCAAAAGCATTCTGACACTTGGAATCCCAACAAAATTTGGTCCCTGCTTTGGTCAACTCATAGAAAGGTCTACACCTTTGCGAGTGTTGAGACACAAAGCGACGGATAAATTGTAACCTCCCGATTAATCCTTGAACTTCTCTCAAATTCTTCGGGGGTGGCATATCCCTAATTATCTTAGCCTTGTTGGGATCTATCTCAATACCCCTTTTGCTCACAATGAAGTCAAGTAACTTGCCCGATGATACACCAAACACGCACTTTTTTGGATTCATTTTCAAATTGAATTCATGTGATCTTTGTAGTACCTTTGCCAGAACTTCTGGATGTTCTGCCATAGTTTTAGATTTTACCAACAAATCATCTACATATACCTCCAAATATATGTGCATCATGTCATGGAATATTACCATCATAGCCCTTTGGTACGTGGCTCCAGCGTTCTTCAGTCCAAATGGCATGACCACATAACAATAAGTTCCCCAGGGAGTAGTGAATGAGGTTTTCTCCTGATCTTCTTCTGCCAGACGAATTTGATTATATCCAGAAAATCCATCTATGAATGAAAGGGTTTCATATCCTGCCGTGTTATCAATCAACACATCGATATGAGGCAAAGGGAAATCATCCTTCGGACACGCACGGTTAAGGTCCCGGAAGTCAATACAAATTCTCACCTTTCCATCTTTCTTCATGACCGGGACAATGTTTGCGACCCACTGAGGATAAAGGACGACTCTTATGAACCTAACTTTGTAGAGCTTGTCGACCTCTTCCTTCATTTTTAAAGCCATTTGTGGGCAGAAACGTCTTAACCATTGCTTTACCGAGATGGACCCTGGTTTGAGAGTGAGACGATGCTCAACCAGAGTATAATCCAATCCTGGCATATACTCATAGCTCCATGCAAGCGTGTCCTTATAATCCTCGAGAACCTTAATTAATGCCTCTTCGTCAGATGATGGTAAATTATCACTTATGAGGACAATCTTGGGTCTTCCTCAGTTCCCAGGTTAATCTCTTTGGTAGACTCTTCTACAGCAGCTGACGGCTCGTCAAATCTGCTCATTCCACAAGCATATACGTCGGCCGCATCCTCATATTCTTCATCATCTTCTTCAATGGGGTACTCATCATCGGTGATTTCATAAACCCGTACCCTTCATCAATCATACCATCATTTTCACATTCTATCTCCGACAATTGGATAGGATTTTCTAGCAATTGAGGAATGGCTAGAAGGGCTTGACACCTATCGGCTAAATCTAAAAGAAATCGCCGAGGGATCTGCTTACCCTTGGATTTCTTCTTGGGCACTACCCTTGACTTATTCCTAACCTGACACACATTATTTACAGAAGAAGAAGAAGAATGAAACTGACGAAGATGGTAAGAATGTACAGGGAAGGACCCCTCAGACGAGGGGTAGAGAAGGTCGCTCAGGGGACCTTGAATGAGTGGCCCGTGAGTCGGGGCACACTCGTGGGAGATATAAGAGGTTTCCTCAAAGACAATGCGTCGTTGAGGAGTTGGGGAATTGGCGTTTTTTTTTCATTTTCATTTTCAATAACAAAACAGCGAAAAAAATTTGGAGGACGCGAAAAGAGAATTAGAGCTAGAGGGTTGTGTAGCTCGTAGAGCAGATCGTGATTAAAAACCTGGCGTGAGTTAAGAAACCCACATAGGTATATGAGTAAAAAAGGGGACCTGGGAAGATCATCAGACAACTGTCTGGCCCAGGAAGGAGACAACAACAGAGGCTATGATAGATGGGTAGAGAAAATGACGGCTAGCGAGTCGTCGGTGACAATATTGGTGGTGGGTGATGACCCGTCGATGACAACATCCTCTTGGCGAGGAGGGTTTGACATTCTGGCAAGTGTGGTGGTGTCCCCTGGCATTTCGGAGATCAAAGACGACCCTTCTAGATGTGGAGGCGAGAACATTCTTTCCAGTGCAATGGATATATCTGGTATGTCAAACCATTTATACCATTCACAATCCAGGTGGACAATCTTTTCTCTTTTAGGGATCCTTGAACATCCTTGAGCTAAAAACACATCCCGTGACCCCCCAGGTGATTCCAGTGGAGGATCTCCCATCTGGACTATGGGCCCCTTTTTGAAATGTGAGGACAAAGTCCAAGTGAGGGGTTTGCCGTCTGATTCGAATGGCCCCTTAAAACCCAAGCCAGCTCTATGGATTGGCTTTATCTTTTGGAGTGGTCTCAGCCTTCCTTGCAGTTGTGCCCCTAGACCTTTGCCATCTTGGTAGCCAATATTTCTCATAATCTCTCATCCTTTGGAGCGGAAGGGGAGACGTGAGTTTGACATAGGGAATGACTTTTGTTGTGTGAAGGGAGCACGACAGGGGTCATACACATCCAACAAGGATAGTATGGGCCGATGAGTCGGCCAGACCGAAGGCAAAGAGGTGGTGATTGCATCCACCGTAGAACAGAGGGGCATGCTCATTACCTTGATAACCCATCTTTTGTATGGAAATTTCAAACACTGATGATTGGTGGATGGTACAGCATTCATAGCTTCAATGTAGGTACGGCCTAGTATATCCTTGAAAGTGGGATCCATATCAAGGACATGAAATTTCGTAAAGACTGATACAGGACCTAGTTCTACATTGAGGGCAATCATCCCCATTGGCGGCCTCTTACTATTGTCGTAGGCCGTGACTGTAATTGAGGAGGGCATGAGTTTTTCTTCATCAACCCCACATACTTGGAGAGTTCCCGGGGAAATCACATTTATAGACGCGCTCGTGTCCACCAGGCACGGATCCATTGACACACCATTGATTTTTACCGCAATACACAACGCATATTTTCGAGCTTCCTTTTGGACAAGCTCGTGATTGTGGAACATGATGGGCGGTTGTGTATCAGTGGGTGTTAGGACTGCCGAGATTTTCTCCACAGGGAGATCCTCATTCACCATGACTTTTTGAAGATAGTCTTTCAAAGCTTCTTGATGAGACGTTGATCTTTTAATCAACTCAAGGATGGAGATACGGGCAGGCGTCTTATCCAGATGCTTTAACAAGTCATACTGGGTCCCAGGGATGGACTCTTCTGACTACTCTTCCTTATCTTTCTGGGGCTGAGATTGTTCAGGGGCCTGACTATTCTGGGGAAATACCCGGTGGAACATCCTCCCACTCCGGAGCACCATTGCTTGTGGGTCTTGTTGCACCTCTATGGTATTAGGTGTGGATTTTAACAAGGGTTTAAAGGGTAGTGGTGGAGGAATAGTTGGTGGGATAGGGGTTATGATGGGTGTAGGGGTTTTGATTAGGGGTTTGCATGGTGGAGGTATAGTAGAGGTAGAAGGAATCTCGGGTGAATCACGGATGATAAGGGGTTTAGAATGTGAAAGAATAGGGGAAGTAGAGGGAATCTCTGGTGAATGGTGGATGATAAGGGGTTTAGATGGTGGAGGAGGAGGTTCAATGGGGGTAGAGGTGGATGGTGTGTCATACGGGTAATGGGCGGTAAAAAGGTTAGAAGGCGGGGGTAAAGGTGCGATAGAGATAGATGGTAAATTAGAGGAATAAGAAGTGATCAGGGGATTTAGGGGTGAAAAAAGAGTGGGAGATGGCCTTTGGTGATGGACTAACGGTGAATTGACGATAGGGGTACGAATAAGAGGGCGTGATGGCTGTGGAACGGAAGAAGGACCAAATAGGGGTTGTGAGGGGGTTGAGTGGTAAGAAGATGCTGTTCGAAGGAGACGAGGAGGTTGATTGGTGGTATGACTGGTAGCAAGGACGGAGGTGCTTTCCAAATGACAGGTTTTCTCTCTTCCAACTTCCGAGAAGGAGGAAATCGGATTAACCTGGTAGTTGGGCTGTTGGTGCTCCGGAAGCGGGTTATGGATGATGCCCATATTAGGCTGCTATTGTGGGGCCTGCTGAGGCTGTTGTTGTTGATGTGGTTGTTGTGGTAACTGTGGCCTAGGCGGAGGTCTCCTGGCCTTTAGGGTGGCGATGCATCGCCTCATTTCATCCCAATCGATTTCACCGAGATCATTCATGTCGTAAATGTAATCTTTGAAGTTGAAACAATTCTCCACCGTATGACCCGGCTGTCTGTGATAGACACAGTACCTGGAGGTATCAGCATTTGGAGGCCATGCAAACTTTTCTTTGGGCAAAGTAAGTAGGTTGGCAGCCATGAGGGCATTAAAAATGTCCGGAAATGCCTCGGGCAATGGTGGATAATGGGCTCTTTTGGGTCCAATGGGCCTCATCTGCTGTTGTGGTGGACCGTAATTTCCCGGGGGCAGAACTTGGTGATACTGAGGTTGTGGTTGTTGTTGTTGTTGCTGGGGATGAAAGGGTTGAGGCATGTTGTTTTGAAGGGGGTTATTTTGGGGTGGAGGACGATAAAGAGGTGGACCTTGTTGAAAGGGAGGTCATGAAACCTGAGGAGGCCTTGGGTTAACTGGTTGGTTGGGGCCGCCAAGCACACTCACTTGCTCATTTATGACGACTCCCTCAGTTGTTCCTCCTTGGACACCAGTGTCCCTCTTCTTAAACACCCTTGGCTTTGGAGGTTCAAACATGTGCATGATGGGGGAATCTTTTAATTGGGTCTGGATATACCGAGCCCTCTCATAAAGTTCCTCCATCGTGGTAAGCTTATTCATGGCTAAAATGTGTCTAAACTGCGGGGTTGCATTAGACACAATCATCTTGACTTGCTCGGGTTCTGAAAGGGTATCCTTTATTTTATCGGCCAGAGACCTCCACCTATCAGCATACTAGACAAAATCCTCACCTGACCTCATTTTCTCAGCAACTAGGTCGGTGATAGAAAGGGAGGGACCGACCCTATCCCGGTAATTCTGTATGAATTTGGCTTTGACCACATCAAAATCCTCAGCCTCACTCGGCTCTAGAGAATAGAACCATTCTAGGGCGGGACCATCCAATGATTTCCGAAAAAGGTAAGCCAGAGATTTTGGATCGTTCTGCCATGAGGAAGATTCATACATGAAATCCTTGATGTGAATATAAGGATTTCCCGTGCCGTTATACCTACGGTATGTAGGCATTTCGGAGGGAGGGAGATGAAATGTGGGAAGATTTGGCAGGGAAATGTCAAGGGCAGACTTCCCATGTACCTCTTTCTTGAAATTTTGGAACTCCTCGTTCATTTCATTGATTTTGTTGAGGAGAGATTGAGTGAGGTCCTCGGCAGGTGGAGGTTGGGCCTGCCACTGAGGCTGAGAAGGCCCGCCAAGGGCCTGAGAAGGGAATGCTGAACCAGAAGGATATAGTGGCCCACTAGTGGACGGACCCGTTTGGGGTACTGTATGAAGGATGATAGGGGCTTGAGATTGTGGAGGGAGAAACTGATAAGAGGCGGGCTGTTGGCTCGCCTGTCCTTGAAATGAGGAAGAAGGAACGTCATGTACATATGATGGAAAAGTGGTAGCCTGGAGCGGCTGTTGGTAGGATGTGGGAGCCGGAGTTGACTCATGAGGAGGGGGAGCAATAGATTTCCCCTTTAAAATAGCCTGAAAGGCTAGAAGTTGCTTAGGGCTGAGCTGCGTACTGGCGAGGACACCTAATAGGGAAAAGATGTCCTGAGGTGGGGCTACTTCCCATGAAACAGCGGGAACCTCTTGTGAGGTCTCACGAGAAGGGCCTGAGTCCATTGCGTGGACACGTGGGTCAATTGACTGACCACGTCCTGATTGGTTTTCTTCGAGAGAATCGTGGGCCATTCTTGTAATTTTTCCAGAACGTAAAAGCATACACCAACAGACAAATATCAAAGATTACCAAACAAGTGGATGATCTTACGCCACTTTTTTTGTTTTTGTTTTACCTCTTTTTTTGTCTTTTTAACAAATATAAATATTCACACAAAATTTACAAAAATCCTAGTTACACCTTGGTTTTACCGCCGTGTCAACTAGGGACACTCGTCTCACCACGGATAGGTAACTAACTTCGGGGTACTTAGTGGTACAACCTGCCCAGTGAACGAAGAGGGAATCCTTTGATGTCGGGGACTTACGGAGGTCCCGATGGAGGAGATCCTAGTCCGTCGAGAGGAATTCCCGACGGAGAGTCCTTCCTTTACCGAGAAAGGCTAATCCTTAAAAAAAAGTAAAATAAAGGGATATGTAGATGCATGAAATGCAATACTAAATGAAAGAAATGTAACACAGAAATATAACAGGGATAAGCACACAAATATAACAGAGATAACAATGATATAACAACTGTAAACAGATAGAGTAAGATATAACCGTTCTTCTTTTCGAGGCACGTAGACCACTTGGAAAAATAAAAAAGACTACGAGAGTGCACGTGGTGCACGAGGGGGATGACGTGGCGCACGCGGGCGCAATAAGGAAGGGCACACGCGGGTGCCGAGTAGAGGAGAGCACACGTGGGTGCTAAATGGAGGGGCACACGTGGGTGTCGAATAGAGGAGAGCACACGTGGGTGCTAAATGAAGAGGGCACACGTGGGTGCCAAGTAGAGGAGAGCACGCGTGGGTGCTAAATGGAGGGGGCACACGTTAGTGCCGAGTAGACAAGAGCACACGTGAGTGCTAAATGGGGGGGGGGGGGCACACGTGGGTGCTAAATGGAGAGGGCACACGTGGGTGCCAAATAGAGGAGAGCACACGTGGGTGCTAAATGGAGGGGCACACATGGGTGCCAAATGGAGGAGGAGTGCACAAAGTGCACGAGACAACGCTAACCTCTCAAGTATTCACAAAGGACCGGGGGGAGTGCACGAGGTGCACAAGGGGAGTAGGCGCACGTGGACGCAATAGGGAAGGGCACACGTGGGTGCCAAGAGGAGGGACACGCGTGGGTGTCAAAAGGAGGGGCACACGTGGGTGCCGAAAGCTTGTGGGTAACCAAAAAAGGTAAAAAGCCGTCCCACCGTGATCGCCAGAGATGTGAACGCGTCACGTGGTGGACTGAGAGAGAGAGATGGGGTTTCTCCCTCTCTGAGTGAAAGAGAAAAAAAGAATGATGAAGTGGAAAACGCGTGCGTAAAAAGGATGATGTAGAAAAGAGGGTAGAGAGTATGACCTGAAAGGTCACTCTGTACGGGGACGTGGAGCCTAGACTTACCGGACCTTCGGTACAGGGTAGAGAACGGGATCCGAAGACCCTCTCACGCAAACTGAACCCCTTCCCGGTAGGCGTGACCTACCATTCTGAGGACAACTTTCGATATACCGAGTGCGAATCTGGGACTCTACGTAATAGAAGTTGGCGGACACAAAGACACACGTAGACTCGAAATTTGGAACGGCATATCACTCCTCACACAATAATAATAACATGAATATAAACAGTAAACAGACCACGGCAGGATATTGATCCGTGCGAGGTTTTAACCACAATATAACAAAGTGCAGAAAGAAAAATGCCGAAAGTAAATGACCACGGTGAAATAACTCACCGCGGCCGATTATAGAACAAACAGACCCGGGATTTAGCTATCTGCGAGTATTATAGACAGAAATTAAAATTTACTACAAACACGCGTTTGGTGGTTTGATCGCCAGGGACCGAGGGTCCCGAATTGGTTGATTGATCGCTTGGCCTTTATCGCGGGATTTGCGCGGGTTCCTTCTTCCTCTTCGTTCGACAGGTCGAAGAAGGGGGCTTTTAAGTTGGTTACCCTGTAAAATGAACAAATACAAAATAAAATTAAGTCAGAACGGTGATATTATATGATAACAATTCATAAGATAAAATACTAATAACTTAATAATAGACTAAAAATACAATAAAACAATAACAATAAAAATAGAGCCGCTGATGGCGATGCAAGCACGGGGGCGAGCAAGCGGTGGGACGAAACGGCTTCCCTCGTGTACGAGGACACGCGGGAGCGCTGACTGAGCCGAAGTCTCAGCTTTTATTCCTGCACTTCCAAAAAGATAATAAATTAGTATGAGCTAAATAATATTGACATATATAAATATACATACATACATACGTTAAATATATACATATAAGAGCATACATAACATTTACATATCTGTTTGAGTATATAATATATGTATATATATTCTCTTTGATATGTATATGTGTATATATTTAAATATATGCATACAAGTATATATATATAGATAGTAGGCTTAACATCCAAAACTATGTATACATATATGCGTTACTGGTGATTAGGCTTGCACTACAGAAGTATTATATGGCTGGTGGTTACGTGGATGTTGCATGTACGTGACTGTGCATGAAATGTAAACATGAATAGTAAAGAGAGAAACAGCATGAGAGTGAAAGAGAGAGAGATGAATAAAATAAGAAAAGAAGTGAGGGAGAGATCGAGAGAGAACAGAGAGAGAAGAGAAGGTGAGTTGAGAGGATGAGATAAAAAAAATAAAAGAGAAAGTGAGGGAGAGAGAGAGAGAGAGAGAGAGAGAGAGGAGAAACGGGAAAGGGAGTGATAGAGAGAGAGAGAGAGAGGCAGAGAGATGAGAGGGGGGGAAGAAAAAAAATAAAAGAAAAGAAGAAAAGTGAGAGATCGAGAGGGAGCGGGAGAGGGAGATTAAGAGAGAGAGGCGGTGGGAGAAAAGAGAGAGAGGGGGAGAGAAGAGAGACAGGGGAGAGATGAGAGAGGGATTAAAAACAATAAAAAAAGAGAGATAGAGAGAGGGGGTGCGAGAGAAGAGAGGGAGAGAAGGAGAGAGACGAGCGGGAGAGGAGAGAGAAGGGGAGCGGGAGAGGAGAGAGAAGGGGAGAGATCGCGGCAGGGGGTGAGATGGCAATGGCGGATGGCGATGGCGACCGGCGGCGAGTGACGACCGGTGGCAGGCGTTCGACGGGGAGCTTCACGGCGGCCCGGCGGTGTGCGGACGGTGCATGCAAGGGGGACGGGGCTGGCGTACGTGAGAGTGGAGGTGGCGGGCGGCAACGGTGCCTTGCAACCGGACGTGAGGGTGGACGGCGGCGGACGTGGAGATGCTGCGGACTGTCGGACGGTAGTGGACGGCATGGCCGGCGGAAGGTGCAGGCGATGCAGGTGGCCGGTGACGACGCGCGGTTCGGACGGTGAGCTCGCGATGCTAGCGGAGGGGAGGTGCCCGGTGGCTGGCGGTCGCGGTGGCGTCCACGTCTTGTGTGCAGGGGCGAGGGAGACGCGGTGGTGGTTGCTGGCGTGGACGACGAGGAGGGTGGCCGTGGGTGGCCAGAGAAGGCTTCGTGGCGTCCGTGGGTGACTGACGACGGCTACACAGGCTGGCAGAGTGGCGGTGGAGGCTCACGGCGAAGTCGTGGAGGTGGCAGCCAAGGTGAACGGCTCGACGTGGGTGCCCGATAGCAACAAGGATGGTGGCCGAAGCTGGCTGCGGATGGGTGTTGCGATGACGGACGTGGCTCACGACGAGGATGCCGGAGACGAAGCGGCATGCGGTAGATGGCCGGCCGGAAGTGAGACACGGGTGAGAGGGAAAGGGCGGTGGTGGCTCCGACAGGAGGGTAAGAGGTGAGGTCGGGGTTCACGGTGCATGCACGTACGATGGGTGGTTGGGTTTAGAAGAGAGTGAGGGAGATGGAGATGGAGGGGCCGATGTGCATGGGGGATGGCAGTGGGAGAGATGAGAGAGGTCGACGGTGGGGTGCACCGACGGGGCTCAGGCGGAGTGGTTTTGGTTAGCAAGGAGGGGAAGTGCAGTAGAGAAAAAAAAATAGGGAAGCTACGGCTGGAGAGAAAGGTATATGGAATGTGAGGAATGGGAGAGAGTGAGATGTGGAGAGTGGGATACGTGGTGCTCGTCGAAGGGGGATGCCGGCGATGCAAGGGAGGCGGCAGATGGCGGCCAGAGGTACGACGTGGGTGTGCAGAGGGAAAAGAAGAGAGTGTGAGAGAGAGGTAAGTGGGAAGAGGTGGCTGTTAGAGAGAGAGGAGGGAGAGACGTGAGAGGGTGTTAGAGAGAAAGGAGAAAGAGGGAGATGGGAGAGAGGGCCCCTTGGATAAGATGAGGGAGAGGAAGAGATGAATGTGCTGCCAAAGATGAGAAGGACGTGAGAAGAACGAAATTCCCTCTGTCGGGTTGATGAGTACAAAAGACAAGGGAGTGGAAAAAGAAGATAGAGAAAGGTGTGTGATTAAGAGAAGGTATCAGAGAAAGAATAGTAGAGAGACGGTGGTTAACATGTCCTTACGGTGGGGCTGAAGAAAATGAAATAACATGGCAATGGGAGGAGCAGGGGAGAGTGGGAGATAAGAAGAGAAAGACGTGAGAGAGATTAATAGACCAAGATTAATGCTAATAACGATTAACATATATAATACATCAAGGTTCATTCTAATAAAGATTAACATAATAGTTATATATTAACGTGGAGATTACAGGTGGATAACAATTATATATTTTTTGTGGTTTTGTTTTGTGTTAATTACTTATATATATATGTATATCCAAGCTCTCAATTTTATATTTTATACAAAAATAAAAGGATTTATTTTGTGTATAGATATTTGTTTTATTATTTTTTTCAAACATTTTCTTGCTTATTATTTTTAACCTTTTCTCGATTTTTTTTTGAATTTTTAGTAACCTTTTTTTTTTGAATTTGTTTTGTATTTGTAATAACATTTTTTGATTTTTTTATTTATTATTATTATTTTCATGTAAAAAAAGGCCAAAATAACTAATCACCCACATGAATGAAATGTGTGAGCCACTTTGGGGCATCACGGTGTAATACAAGATGTACCTATGAAAACATGAAAATGGCGTGTCTACATCCTTCAGCTATCATCCCTCTTCCGTCCATCTGTGCTTATCCTCTTCGGGCGGTAAGTCCCTGTAGAAGAGTCTAGCTCTGATACCAAGTGTTGAAGTTAGATGGAAGGCTCTATCACCACAGGATGTGGATCTAGAGGGGGGGTGAATAGATCAACTGGCTATTTAAAAATTAGGCCTAGAATCAAATGCGGAATTAGAAGAACACTAAACGAACACAACCAATGCACCGAATAAAACACACACAATCTGCTGAACAAGCAATCAAACACACGAGAGGCACAAGGCTTTTAGGTGGTTCGGTCAATCCGACCTACGTCCACCCCACATTCAACTCAAATGTGGATTACTACTGATACACAGCTTCAATCTGCTGGGCACTACAGCTTGCCAACAACGGCTGGGGCTTACAGCTTATCCCGACCAGAGGAACACCCTCTGCAACAGTTGAGCTTCACAGCTTGCTCTGCTGGGCACTACAGCTTAGCCGACCAAGGAACACCTCTGCAACCCACTGCCTTATAGCTTGAAATCGCTGACTGACAGCTTGATCGAACAAGAGATTTCAAAGAGAAAATAGCAAGACTGAAAACAAACAAAACACACAATCGAATGGAAGAAAACCAAAATGACTGTAGCTCAAAGTTGAGCAATATCAGCTCTGGTAACTAGGCCAAGAGACTGATTCACAAGCTCTCATATAGCTCTCTCAACTCATCTCTTCTCACTTTCTTCTTCTTTCCTTTTCTTCTTCTTTGCTTTTCTTTCTCTCATAGTGGATCTCGGTGGCTGCTGCTTCAGGTTGGATGTATATACTTCGCCAACTTCGATCAGCCTACAACAGAAGATGAAGACTTATATATATATAGCAGCAGCAGCAGGTGGATAAGGGCGCGTGGCTTCCACGTTTTCCCGCCCAAATGAATTTGCCAGATTCGAGACAATTCCATCCACGTGTCAGCATCTGCACACCTCATCCTCCTGGGATCACGTGCCAGACACCAATGGAGTGATGGAAGGTACGAAAGCTTATCCGCTTGTGACTGATGTGGCAGTTGATGACTGAAGGTGGGATAACCTTAACGTGCTCAGCAACTGGAATTAGATGGCATCAACCCTCTTGCTCCAAGGAGTTGACGCAGTCTTCTGATATCTTCTTCCTACGAAACTCAAGTCTGATGCGTTGACTCCATCAGTCAGCTGCGTTAACGCATCAGAAATCCAGTGATCAAGGTCTTCGGCAGATAACCATGCTGCGTCGACGCTGCTAATCCATAGCGTTGACGCAGTGGTGTTCCAGAGCTGAATGTATATCAGACTCAATTGCTGCGTGGACGTTGTCTTGCAATGACGTTGACGCACTGCAGTATTCCAGTGAGCTATGGACTCTGCCTCATTAATTACTGCGTCGATGCTGCTGTAGCATGGAGTTGACGCAGCCAGGTGAAGCTCTAAAATCCTCTTCAACTGAAGCATGGACGCATTGAACTCCCAGCGTCGACCCTGTTCTTCATTGTTGTCATCATCTGAAGACAGTGTATAGACTTTAGAACTGATGCACGATGTACATACTTCATGAGACTCGAATGAAGGCAACCGATGTATAGACTTCACGACTGATGAATGCAATGTACAGACTTTGCAAACCAGAAGCCTGTATAGACTTGGAAGATCAAGACGCTAAGGAAGACAGTCCACTGTACAGACTTAGATGCCATTGACAAATGCATGCTACAGTCCAATGTATGGACTTACATGAGACGCTCATTGAGACGCTCAATGTACACACTTCAATTTCTTGTGTATAGACTTGCCTTAGACGCTAAATGAGACGGACGTTGTGCAGACTTGATGTGCCGTGCATGAACAGTGCAATGTTTAGAGTTCATGTGCTGTGCAAACGGATGTATAGACTTGAGCTAAGCAAGCTACAGTGCCGATGTGTAGACTTGGCCAATGCAATGAGTTGACGCAACAGTGTATGTCAATGCAATGAGTTGACACAGCAGTGTATGTCAATGCAATGAGTTGATGCAGTCCAATGTACAGGCTTTCAAGCCTGAAGGCCAATGTGTGGACTTGCACAGTAGCTTCAAAGTATAGACTTGATATGTGTGCTTCGGCTGTACAGACTTCACTCTAGCAGGTAATGTATAGACTGTGAGACTTTGAGTGTGTGTTCAGTGTGAAAACAAGATAAAATGCATAACACACAGACAATCTGATAAGAGTAATTTCATCAAAACATAAACAATGTTGCCAATCAATCAAAACAATGTGTTTCCATATGAAGTAAAGTTACATGTCAACACCATCAACACAGAGGAGTCACAACAGAAATTGATGAATTCTTGTGGAAGAGCCTTGGGAGCCCCCTTCCTCTCTCCTCCCTCTCCCCCTTGCAGCTGAGACGGTTGCTATTCTGAGGTGTGAGGCCTCCCTTATCAGTTTCGGTCGCCGCCGCCGCCGCCACGAGCCGCCATCGCACCGCCATCGAGTTCGTCGAAGTTCTATCTTCAGCCAACCACTGCCTCTTCCATGAATTTCTGCAGCCAGCCACGGAATCCTTTTGAGCTGAAAATTTCAGGAGGTGTTCCAGAGGTGTCCACCACATCCCAAAAAATTTGGTTTGTCCTTTATACTCCGATTCATAATTTTCAATTTTCATTCTTCTTCCCACTTAAGATCTGCCTGTTTTCAGACCAAATCTCCACCTACCCTGGGTTTCCAGTCTTAGACCCATGTTTTGATTTTTGAAAGACGTCTCAATTTTACTGGGAGTTCTATCCACCACCCCCATCGTCCCTAATTTTGCTTGAATTTTTATGATGCCATCTCATGTTTTTTAAAATTCATCTTCTGATCTATCTATAGTACTGTCTACCAGCTTCCAGATCCGACCACACTCCAGTGTTAAAATCCTAAACAATCATTGCCTCCTCCAATCCTTCCACAAAAATTATTTCCATTTTCCTTGTTCAAATCCCTACAACTTTAGTGAAGACCTCAGAGGCTGAATCGAACGTCTTCCTGGCAGTCAACAGCAGTTCTCAGACAACTCACCTGATGATCTGAAAGTTCAGGTACTGTACAACAGGAACTTCAAAATTCAACAAAGTCCAGATCCAAGCAGATCCAGCAGATCCCTCTAGCCCTAGATTGAAGGACTTCAAGAGAGCTTTTCAATGATAGCTCACGTGCCCCGATCCGACATCGGGATTGATCGCAGCGGCCGTTCTCGCCGGAGCGTGCGCTGGAAAATAGAAGTGAAAATCCGTGGACAGCAACATCAAGAATTGGAGATTGGAGCCGATTGGCCACCGATCGGCGTTTCCGGCCGACCGCCGTCCAAGGAGGCGAGCCACCAGGGGTCTCCATCACATTGGGTCCCACCCCAGCAGGCCGGGAGGACAGCGCCATCCGTGGGCCCCACGGACCCGTAGAACCCGCCATCCGGACAGCACTTTAGATGCGTGTTTGGCACCGCCGGGCAACATCAAGATGCTGCCCGTCAACCCGATTCGCGTGATTCCCGGGCCCTGCATGTGACCTTTTACCTCCCTGCGTGGAGTGGGTCAAATATTTGTGCCGCTGTAATATTGTTTAACCGGGAGTCCGTAAATCGGCCGGGGTTGTCTTCGCCACGTCGGGTGCGTGGAGGTAACAGTCTAAACTTTTCGGCGTTACTTTGCTTAGCTAGTATATGGTCTTATGCTGCTGCGAGAGTGTAGGTTCCTAGCCCGTGTGTTCATGTCACCGCTGTGAGTGTGAGAGTGACCTGTCCCGCGACTCGATCCGAGTCCGGAAGTTGAGTCAGAGTACCTTGAACTCTACCGGTTCCTTAACCGCGCACGATCCACGCTTTCCCTCGCATGGGACGACGAGTGAGTTTGCACTTCTGTTAGCGACGTGTAGCCTATAGGAGCTCTTAGTGTCGAGCCGAGGTCGCTCTAGTAGTCGTGTCGTTGCTGGTCGAGTCGTGTCCGTCTCATATAGCGTCGTCTCTTCAGTCCGTCTCGCATCATCTTGTGACATGAACTG
Source organism: Amorphophallus konjac (assembly GCA_022559845.1). Taxonomy (NCBI): domain Eukaryota; kingdom Viridiplantae; phylum Streptophyta; class Magnoliopsida; order Alismatales; family Araceae; genus Amorphophallus; species Amorphophallus konjac. The sequence goes on along the minus strand of CM040128.1, from coordinate 72,648,706 downwards.
AGACCCGTTGTCAGTGACAATGTCGCTTGTCACTCCAAACCGTGAAATGGTGTTCTTCAGGATGAAGCGGCAAACTGTGGTAGCCTTGATCTTCGCGTATGCTTCAGCTTTAGCCCACTTGGTGAAGTATTCAGTAGTGGTAAGGATGAAGGATTTCTGCTTGGTCTGAGAATTAGGATCACCTAGTGGGCCAACAATGTCAAAAGCCCACATGGAGAATGGCCAAGGAGCAGAAAGAGGACAGAGAGATGAAGCAAGGGCAAGAATCTTATCAGCATGGAGTTGGCACTGAAGACACCTACGGATATAGGTGGAACAATCTTCTTCTAGGGTTGGCCAGTAATAGCCCTGCCTAAGAATCTTCTTTGCCAAGGCCTGACCATTAACATGCCCTCCACACTCACTCGAGTGAGCTGCTTCAACCACCTTCCTGGCCTCATCATTGTCTAAACATCTCATAAGAACTCCATTAATAGCACGCCTATACAATTCCCCTGCAACTATTGTATATCTGGAGGCGACTCTTCTAATGGCCTTGCGCTGCTCGGCGTTGGCCGATTCTGAGAATGAGCCATCCGTGCAATATTGCTCAATTTCATGATACCAAGGCAATTCCTCTTCTTCTAAGATCTCTCTAGCTCTGTTAAAGACACTTCTTTCAAATCCTCCTTCTCGGCCCTCTTCTCTACAGACTTCCTAAGGTTATCAAACTAGGGGTCCTGAAGGGAAGGAGCATCTAACCGCTAGACCACAATGGTTTCAGTGGAGCGAGTGAGGGGGAAGGAGAGGGAAGAAGCAAGCGATGTGAGTGCATCGGTGAGAATATTCTGAGATCGAGGGGTGTGAATGTAAATCAGCTTGCAGAATTGCTTAGCCAAGAGCGTGACCATATCTTGATAAGGTTTGAGCTTAGGATCACGGGTGCGATAGGTAGAGAGAACTTGGCGCAGCACCAACTGAAAATCTCCTATAATGTTCAAGTACTGCGCGCCCAGAACATAGGCATGCTTCAATCCAGCAAGGAGAGCATCATACTCGGCTATGTTATTGGTAGCAGGAAAAGAGAGTTGATATGTAATGGGAATAGTCACCCCCTCCGGAGTGAGGAGGACGGCGCCAATCCCTCGGCCTTGAGAATTAAGCGCGCCATCAAAGTGTAAGGCCTAGAAGGAGTGATGAGTAAGCACTGCCAGGTGTTCATCGGGGAACTCATCTTGGATAGAATCTGTACAAGGGATAGGTAAGTAAGCAAGATGTTCAGCGATAGCATATCGCTTGATTGCTTACTAAACGACGAAGGTAATATCGAACTGGGAGAGAAAACTCTGCCAGTGAGCCAACCTACTAGAAAGGATGGATTTCTCTAAGAGATAGCGAATTGGGTCCATTCTAGAGATCAACTTAACCTCGTGGGCAAGAAAATAGTGTTTCAACTTCTGGGCTACCGAAACTAAGGCTGCGCAGGTCTTCTCCATGGTGGTATACTTAGCTTCTGTAGGATTGAACAATCTAGAGAGCTAATAGGGTGCCCTTTCCTTCGCTTCATCGTCCACTTGTGCCAGGATAGCTCCTAGGGAGTCCTTAATAACAGAAATATATAAAATCAGGGGTTTTCTAGGGATGGGGGGTTGCAAAACTAGGGGATTAGACAAATAAACCTTTAGATCCTCATAGGCCTTTTGACATTATTCATTCCATTCAAACTTGGCTCCCGCCTTCAGCAGTTCGTAGAATGGGCGGCACCTTTGCGAATGTTGAGATATAAACCTTCAGATGAACTGCAAACGCCCAATCAGTCCTTGAAGCCCAGTAATGTTCTTAGGCGGTGGCATATCCATAACAGCCTTTGCCTTATTTGGATCAATTTGAATTCCCCGCTTGCTAACTATGAAACATAGTAACTTCCCTGATGACACTCCAAATACACATTTCTTCGGATTCATTTTTAATTTATACTCCCTAGCCCTTTGCAACACCTTGGCCAAGATAGTGGGGTGCTCTTCTTTCGACCTTGATTTCACCAGGATATCATCCACATACGCTTCCATATAGATATGCATCATATCATGGAAGATTGCCATCATTGCCTGTTGGTATGCGACACCCGCGTTCTTTAGGCCAAATGGCATGACCACGTAGCAGTAGATGCCCCAGGGCGTGGTGAACGAGGTCTTTTCTTGATCCTCCGGAGCTAGACGGATTGGTTATACCCTGAATATCCATCCATAAATGAGAGGGCTTCGTACCCGACTGTGTTGTCCACCAACACGTCAATATGAGGAAGCGTAAAATCATCTTTAGGACATGCCTTATTCAAGTCCCTAAAGTCGATGCAAAGTTGACTTTTCCATCCTTCTTCATCACAGGGACTATATTTACCACCCATTGTGGGTATAAAACAACTCTAATGAACCTAGCCTTATGCAATTTATCCACTTCTTCTTTTATCCTCAAGGCCATATGGGGGTGGAATCTTCTTGATTTTTACTTAACGGGTGTCGCCCCTAGTTTGAGTACAAGTCTGTGCTCCACCATGGCGGGGTCAAGACCCGGCATGTCCTCGTAGGACCAGGCAAATGAATCGTTGTACTCCCTCAGGACCTGGACTAACTCCTTTTTAACCTGAGGAGGGAGGTTAGCGGAGATGATTATGTGCCTGGGATCCTCTTATGTTCGAAGATTAATTTCTTTCGTGGGTTCATCCACTGCTGATGACGGTTCATCGTACCTCTTCAATCCTTGTGCGTACAAATCGACAGTATCATCCACGTTGCTATCCCCATAATCGATTGGGGCCTTTTCATCTATGATCTCGTATACACCTAACCCTTCATCACTCCATACCCCGTCTAACACTTCATCATCCTCCAGGACGATGGCTGTTTCTATAAACTCAGGACATTTAAGGAGGGCATGACAACGTTGGGCAAGATCCTAGAGGAACCTATCAGGAATTGATTTAGAGTGACGCGTCATCGGGCACGTCACAAGCATGGACGGACTAGAGACGTCAGAACAAGAACCAACTTCGACTGACTCTACTACCCTGGGGGACTCACTGGACTCTATATCTAACCTAGGGGGCACGGGACCAAGCAAACCTAATGGAAGGGAATCAGGGGTCTCATGCCCCTGGGAAGAAGACAAGTTGAAAACAACATTTTTCTCAATTGAAATCTCTGTTTTAAAAATGACATTTTTTTTGGACACTGGCGGAGATCATGCAGCAAGATGGATCAGATGGGGAAGGGGGATGAGGAAGCGTAAGAGGATAGAGGGATGGGAAGAGGACATTGAAGAAGGGATCAGAGGAGGAAAATCACCTGGTCGAAAGATCAACGGGTGGGCAGCGCCCACATGAACATGGCATAATCAACACCTCAGTTGGCGTTTCCATCAAAAACGGATCAATCATGATGGGAGGTGAGCGGGATATAGACTCCATCTTATGAAAAAGGGAAGCAAGGCGAGAATGTGACCAAGAAAAGGTAATGAGGGAGCTCCCCCCTTCCTGTGGATTTTGAGCTGGCTTTCTTCACAGGTATTCCATAATCTGCACCTCCGGCTCTACTGGATAGCTCTCTTCATGAAACAGCTTCTCAAAATCTTAACCGAAATCCTTCATATAATCTACCAGCCCCTTCAGTGGCGGTGGCGGGCCAGAGATAGTGCAGGCGGCATCTTTCTTCTCATCGGGATGGGTTAGTGTCTTCAACGTGCCGTGTTGCATCGATCCTTTCACAAAATGTTGGCGGTAGTCCCAGGTCAACGGCCTGGAGTCTCCCAGGACTGATAATGAGGACTCTCGGTATCTGAGACCCCTTCTATTCATATTTCTGCCCCTAGGGACTGGCATAGTCCATTCCTGCAGTTGGACACCGAGACCCATGCCTGGTTGATATCCCAGCTTCAGTATCATATTCCAGCCGTTGGAGTCTCTTATCTTGGGCTTTGCTTTGACATTAACCGACGCGGTTGTTGACACCCGTTTTAGCCCACAAGTTGTGTCATTTCTCTTATTCATCATTTTTGATGCCCCGAATTAGCCATTATTTTGGAGCTTCCTTGGATGGATTTTGAGCCCATTTTTACCATTCCCTATCCTTTGAGTCTTGGAGATCATGATTTCTTAGAGCCCTGGAGCTTATCTTATCAAATTCCGGCTTCCAAGTCAACTTACGGCCCATTTAGGCCGGCTTCCATCAAGCAATCGGCTCTCTCTCTCACTATGCAGTCCTGAAAGTGGTTCTTTTTCACCCTCTTTCTATCCTCTATTCAAAAAGTTATCTTCACAAAAGTTGTTCATCTTTCAAAGATCTACAATTTCTTCTTCTATGCCATTGGCCAGTTCTGCCCGATTGTGAGTTATTTGCATTTTTCCAGTAGGTTGTGCTGTTCACCTATGTCCTAGAATTTTTCTCTCTCTTCCAGCCCCATTTTCTCCCCCTTCTGATCATTTTCTCATCTTACTTTCTTCATGAAAGTTGTTCCTCTCTCAGTTATCTACAATTTCTTCTTCTACCACTTTCACTAGTTCTGCCCCGTTTGAGAGCTACGCTTCAATTTCTAAAGTCATGCGTAGTCTGCCCGGAATCTGCCTTCATCGATGTGAAGGTCTAGTGTAGGTGCGTTACATCAGTGTAACGGTCTATCGTAAGACCGTCAGAGCATTGTGACGGTCTACTGTAGATGCGTCACAGTCAAACTTGCCCGAAATCATCCTGTCCGACCCCCAAAGTGTGACGGACCTACCCTAGTCCGTTACATCACTCTGATGGTCTTACGATAGACCGTTACACGCACCTGAGAGTCCAATTCGTGCTGGACTCTGCTCCGTTTCTATGCGTTGTGGCCCCCTTCAGAGTCCATAACTTCTTGAATTCTACTCCGAATTGAGCGCCGTTTGTTCCTATGGTTTCTCCTTCGTATTATCTTGAATTCAGTCCAAAGAACCCCGAATTTTATTGGCTATATCTCTCAAGAGCTGGGTCGCAAGATCAAGGTTTAGGTGTCCTAGTTCAACTCAAACTCTGCAGATAAGGCTCCGAGGCTACCTTCCAAGAGCCATATCTTCTAGAATCCTCCTCCGAATTGATCCCCGTTTGTTCCTATCTCTTGTCCTTAATATTATCTCGAGTTTGATCTAGAGAACTCGATTTATCGTGGAATCTATCTCCGAGAATCATGATAAGAAGATGAGGCTTTCTTACAAAATTCTATAAAAACTGCCCAGTTTGCAGTCGCGAAGGGGGGCTCTTTCCGGACATGGGGCGAAGCCATGCTGCAACGCCGACTCACAACTTTGACCCTATCTTGAAGAGGGAAGTATTAGCTTTCAATTCCATCTTTCTGGGCTTGATTTCATGGTCTACACTCTTAGTTCTCTACACCTCAAAATCACAAATCATCACAGTTTTCTGCACTTTCTGCTACACATGCATTTTTCTCTATTTTGCATCAATGATTTCTCTCTATTCTCTCGATCAAATCTCATGATTTCAAATCTTATGCATGCACAACACACCCACCTATCTTTTCCACCCATCCACAGGGGTTAAAAACCTCCCCCCCGGTGCGTTCTCTCCCTTTTATTCATTCTATTTTATCACTTTGGGCAGATTTCTACACTTCATGTTCTAATGGGTTTTTACCTTTGTGTTTCATCTTTATTTTGTAGGAGAGCATGGATACAACGTGAGGCCCTCTTCCTCTAGCCGGCTGGAAGGAGAGGAGGTCGATCCCATACCATTCCCCGCATCACGTTCTTAAGCGCGATCAAGTCTTCATCCCTTTCCAAGGTACACAGCGCCGTTACACTCCTTTCTTCATCCTTGCGGCGTTGTTAATCCTTGGTGGCGATCACGGTTAGTATTTCTATCCTTTCATCCCTCTTGTCTTTGATTCACATGTTTATGCATGTATGTATTTAAAGGGGGCGGGATAGGAATCTAATTAAAAAATTAAATCAACACTTTTTTGGCGATCACGGTGGGACCCCAATGCCCATCACGCTTGTTTTCATGCTCTTTTGTAGGTTGGGTGGGTGCATGTTCATGTTTAGGTAGTATTTCCTCCATTCTCCCACTATTTTTGGTGTTTTACGGGCTCTGGTTATGTGACGGTCTTATGGTAGACCGTCACGCTCATATAACGGTCATTTGGTAGACCGTTACAGCTTCTGGCAGTCTTGCTCGCATGCTCACAGGGCCATATTAATCGGGGCATAACTTTTGATCTCGAAGTCCGATTGAGCTGATTCTTGTTGCGTTGGATAGCCATTTGTATTGTCTTTCCATCCATATATCATTTGCATCATTTGGTTAACATTTGCATATTCTAATATTGTCCAACTTTTTGAGTTTTCTACATAAGTTCTGCAGGCAGGCTCAGGGACAGGTTCACAGGTACATCTTTACTCAGTGATTTGACTACCTTCCCAGTGTCTGATTGCACTGATTTTTATTCCATTGGATAGTCATTTATATTATCTTTCCATCCATAGCTTATTTGCATCATTTGGGTCTCATTTGCTTAGTTAAAAATTATCATCATTTTAGCATTTTGTCCATAAAATCTGCATGTGGTCTGCGCACAGGTTCACGGGGGTAACTTTGCTCAGTGATTTGATTGACCTCCCGGGGTCAGATTGATCTGTTCTTGGGCCCGTTGTGCAGATCTTTGTATTATCTTTCCATCCATATACTATTTGTTTTAGTTGGATCATGTTTGCATAGTTTAATCTAGTCTTGATTTTCTAGTTTTAAGCTAGAATTTGCATGCACTCCGGTGCACATAGGGCCATACATTGCATATCATAGTTGCATTCTCCTACCTTGGTGCGTGGACCTCTCGTCTCCATATTCTTTGGAGCCGACCAGGAAAGCACATCAGGGACCTCCATAAGTCCCCGTGAGCCGTGGATTCCCACACGGACGCCAGGCCGGTTGTACCTTTCCACACCTTAGGCTTGCATTTGCATACGTGTGAGGGAGTTAGCCTTAGTCAACCCAAAGTTTGGACCTTATTCCCATAGGATTCCTATCTTGAGGGAATTATTATTAATTCAAATCATTAAAAGGTCTATTAAAATCTCTAAAATATTTCCCATCATATCAACTTGTTTGACTTGGGTGAAAACTCTCACATTGCATTGTTTGTGTTGTTTGGGCTTGTCCAAGCCCATTAGTGATTTTTGTGTTGCATTCTTTCATCATCCATATGTTTTGTTGTTGTTAGGCCCATTTAGCTTAAGTCAGTCCATTTTGTTGGTTCATTGTCCAGTCCATTGACCCGTGGTCTATTGTCCATTCGTCTTTGCATTAGTGGGTCAGCCCCTCTTGTCCTCGAGCCCATTAAGCCATTGCTTCCCCATTTGTATTGTCCTTGATCTCCTTGTATTAAGTCTCCATTTGCCCTCATGGAGCAGTATTCTAACCCCTTGTATCATTCTTTTTCCCAATCTTCTTCTTATTCCCGCGTGGAATCCTCTTCTCATGTGGGCCCATCTTCCCGTGGTCCTTCTGATTCATCTGAGGAACAGGCTAATCTCATGGCCCATCTTTCAAGCCTTGTTCACCAAATGAACCCGGCCCAGGCCCAACGTCTTATTGCATCTCATCTTCATGGGCCTTCTTCTCATAATGGGCCATCTTCTATTCATGGGCCTCTTTCTTCTCCTTCATATGCTACTGGCCCGATTTCTAATGGGACTTATTTTCTTAATGGGCCTCATTATTCTGCCCATGTTGCTGCTGGCCCATTCAACCCATATGCTCATGTCTCTTCCAGGCCCACATATCCTTCCATTCCCAGAATGGGCCCGTCTTCTTATCAGCCCGGATCCTCTTATCCGGCCCATTACTATCATACTGGTCCAAATTCACAACCTCTTACTCAAGCTGGCCCATATTCTTCTTGATCTCTCCCTACCCAAGAGATGATTACTCAAACCCAACGCCAGCTTGATGAGCTTCAACGTTGGATCGATCCCAAATCCTCTTTAAGTGTTCCGTTCGCTTTCCAAGGTCTTCGGCTCCCACCTCCATCACAAATTCCCACATATCGCCGTTATAGTGGAGTCGGTGACCCGTATGTGCACTTGAAGGAGTTTGTTTATGAGTCGGCCCAATTTCGACATGACCAACACTTGATGGCTTATCTGTTTGGTCTGTCATTGGAAGGCCTGGCTCGGGATTGGTTCTTCTCTCTTCCGCAAGAGCAAGTCGTGAATTTTCAAGCCGTGCAAGGGAAATTTCTTCAGCAGTTTCAAGGCCAGGTTGGGCCTAAGTACTCTATGGCGGATCTAGCCCATGAGATGATGAAGCCCAAAGAGGAGTTTTCTACCTTTGCCGATCGTTGGCGTCACCTTGCCGCGCAGGTCCCGGGGCACATACCGGAGGGAGAGCAAATCAAGATGCTGATATCCAATGCCGTGCCCGAGTATCGGTTCATCTTAGCCCTCAACAACATTACCTCCTGGCAACAACTTTATAGCCGAGCCCGCTTCATTTGCCAACAAATCCAAGATTCCCTTGACCTCGAGTCTCCACCATCCACCTCCACAGATCGACCTTCACCCTCCACGTGCCAACCCTGCGCTCCCATGAGTCAGCCTTCCACCGCATATCCCTCCTCGAGCCAACCTCCCGCCTCTACATACTCATACACCTCCGTATATCAACCTTCCATGAGTCAGCCTCCTGTGTCCACATACCCGTCTCCGTTTCCACTTTCTGTCAAGGGAACACCACATCCCGAGCAGGTGGATGCCGTCTACATACCTCCCCACTCCGTTCCACATATGCCTTCACCAAATCCCTCCACCACTAGCCACACACTATTGCCTACGCAACCTCCACTTTCGTCTCCACAACCATCTCCATCACATATCCCTCAGCATTCACCTTGCCCGAAGCGGGCTCCTTGTCCTCCATTGCCGGAGTGCTTTATCGACATTTTTAGGGCTTTGATGGCCACTCACACGTTGCCGCTCACTCCGGTTGTGCCTTGACGACCCGCGGTCGGGGATATGCTTCAGTTCTGTGATTTTCACCGCCAACAGGGTCATTTGGTTGAGGATTGTCCCGAGTTCCAAGATTATGTTTATGACCTGGAAGCTAAGAAAAGGATTGATTGGGCCGCTATACATAAAGTCATTTTACATCTCCGCAGCCAACAGCAGCAGCAAGAAGTTCAGTTTGGGCAGCCGTCTCCGTTACTTCAAGACCAGGGGCACCCCTGTGATTCCTCGTCTAGTGCTGCACTCGCTCCGTCACCTACTCCATTACCTCTGCCATCTCCTATCCAATCTCCGCAACCTCCATAAACCCAAGCCTCCGCTCAGGCTAGTGCCTCCCCTTCTTCTCCCACCGCCACTACCACTACTTCTATCCCTAACACCGCTCGACGCATTGTGTCGACACGTCGACGGTGGACGCCACAACCTCCCTCTTCACCCTCTCCACCTCTATGTCCACTACCCCCATCGCCTTCATCACTATCCTCACCATCTCCATTGCCATCACTAGCATCTCCATCTCCATTGCCATCACCACCTCCATCTCCACCCTCGCCTCCATCTCTGCCATCACCTTTGCCCGAGCCTGAGCAAGCCAAACCTTCTCCTTTACCTTTACCTTTACCCTCAGCCACGCCTTCACCTTCACCTTTGTCGCCACCCGAGCCTATCATCGCCACTACGCATGTGCCTTCACTTTCCATCACCACTCCCGTTAGAGCCTCCATGCCTTACAAACCTTCACATGTTCCACCCAAACATATTCCCTTTACTTCTCCAACCACTTCCACCCCACGGAGCGGGTGTGCGCTTCCTTTGGTGCCCCTCGGGTCTAATCCCCAGGGAGACAATAAGCCAAGTCAGGATGATTCAGTGCCGGCCGTGCATTTCAAGATTCAAGATTTTATCTATCGAATGTCGGTTCGTGTCCTCGTCCCTGGTTATTTTGGGGATGATGCGCCTCTACTTTCAAAGATGAGAGTTGCTAAGAAGAGTTCCCTTGAGTTGATGCCAGTTTCTTCCCGAGCGAGGCCGGTGGCAATCTCCTTGCTCGTCGGAAAGTTCACCATTGATGCTATTATTTCTCCTCGCTCTATTGCTGTTCAGTTCACTAGCCAAGAAGGGTTCTCTACCCGTGTTGTGCTAACGCATATGACCGCCAAGCAGATTATGGGTTCTATGTTCAAGGGGAAATTGGCCGTATCTTCTACATTTTTCGGAGATATTCTGCACTTGTTATGCAATCTTCCTTAGTTTATTAGATAGCCGGCCATGTCAACGCCGTGCATTACTCTCCCTCAGCTTCACCCATCTCTTCTAGCAAGGGAGTTACGCTTCAAGTCTGATTGCCGAGTGGAGATGCCGAATCTCATGCTACTTGTGCCAAGTAACAAGACTCCATGGTTTTATGATATTCAACATTATGAGGAGTTAGTTGTTCAAGAATGTCCATCTACTGTTGTTAGCACTGGGTGTCTAGGGGCAACTGCCCTGATGAAGCTGCATATTCATGACCAGGCCAGGCCATCTGTCAGGTGGACCCGTTATTTGTGAAAGTATTACAGATTGAGAAGGCCGAAGGTCCGAATCCGCGCCAGGCGATTCCATGTTCAAGAAGTATCAGCTAAGAAGAGGCGGCGGCGTAAGTTTAAGGGCTGTCAGTTGTGCACTCAGGGGTCCACTTCTCTTCCTTCTTCTTCCTTTCACTCGTCATTTCTTCTGCTCGGTTCCCACCCCTGGGTGGTGTATCTGACCTATCCTAATTTTCCCTCCACGATTCTCTCCTCCCATCTCGGGTCTGCGAATCCCCGTTCTTCCTTTTCCCATCCGGAACCTCCGAACTTTCCATCTCCTCACCATGCTCGGCCTCAGCCTATGTCCTCCTCTGATTCTTCTCCTCCGATATCTCCGGGTTCTTCTTATTCCCCGACCTTGTCGGGTGTCTCCCATTCTCCTTCTCCGGCACTGTCGGATGATTCTCGTCCCTCTTCTTCGACCACGTCGGATGATTCTTCTTATCATCTTTCTACTCTCTCCTCTTCACCCTTTCTGGGTCATTACCCTTTCTCTTGCTGTTTTCGAGACTTTAGTCCGCCTTGATCTTGGCTAATCTAGTTTCTTCTGTAATTGGTTCCTTGTTATCAAGATCTCTGTGCCTTAACGAGGGAGTTCTAGCCCTCGTCTCTCTTCCTTTTTATCCTTATTCGTCTAGTTTAATGTCTGCCGCTCCTCCATGTAGAGGAATCTTTGATCCTTTGCTATCCTCTCTCTTTCGTCCTGTCAAGCAAGGAATACAAAGCTCGTGCTGCACAAAGCTCGATGATCAAAATCATGTCAGGATGCTACTTCCACACTATGGATTTACGAGGTATCGTTATTTTGTGCAAGAATATGCTATCATTTTCATTATACTTCATGCACATACTAATAATGCTATTCCTCAACATGGTTAAGTGGCTTTTAGAGAATTTACTTAGTTAAGCTTAGTCAAATGAGTTTGCTTCTGCAGCATCCTTAGGCCAGTGATAGCTCCACGCTAGGAGTCTAGTTCATTCCCTGATCGTTGAGGATGACCTTTGAGCATGGGTTTTTCACACACTACACGGCAAGCCATAGTCGATTCCTCTGAGCAACACCGTTGCTGCTTTGGCCATACTTTGGGTATGCACAAAGGTCTTTTTCTTTTCTCTACTCGGCCAAGTGTAGGGGCAAGAGATGGATGGATGAGATGACCGACCTAGGTGCTCCCTAATACGAGAGAGGTCTCAAATAGGGGCAGTCTTGACCCTCGAAAGTGAGCTTTCATGTAATATCTAGCCAATAAGGGCTTTCAAAATCAATGATGAATCAAAAAGAATATTATGAATCAAAGGCATGGCAAGAGTGGCAGTACAGTTCCCCGCGGGACGTTATGAGCCCGGTTGCATGCGTGTCTGATAGATATGGGTCTCAAAATCAAAGACACAAAGTCCCGGCGCAACAGACCTACTCTTTGAGGGGTGGTGCCCTGGAAGGAATTCAAGTCCTGATGTCTCCCATCCTGCATAAAGCTTGTCTCTAATTTTTCTTCTATTTCTCCCTCTTAGGCTGGGTTGTATCCCGGGTATGGCCTTAGTAGGGGCACCGTTCTTTAGAGGCGGTTGGTTATGGTAAGTCACCCTAACATGCACGCCCTACTTAAGGGAAGTCTTTAATGAAAAGGGTAGGAACGACGATCTCTGGCCAGTAGTTTGAGCCCGTCTTTGGGTGCTGCAGATTGCTTTGTCAAAATCCAAAAAAATGAAATATTATCAAAATCTAAAAAAAATGAAATATTATCAAAAATCCAAAAAAATCAAATATGTCAAAATTCCAAAAAAAACAAATATGTCAAAATTTAAAAAAAAATCAAATATGTCAAAAATCTCAAAATTTTGAATATGGCAAAAAAATCAGAAATACAAAAATCCAAAAATACTTCTCTTTTGTTCCTTTTATTTTTTATCTTGAGGACAGATACGTAATCTATTTGCTAAGTGTGCAGGCAGCAGGTTGCAGGTTCAAGCTTTCCTTATTCTATCTTTCACTCTGCCTCCTGCTCATATTCTTCGATCTGTACTCATCCCTTCAATCCTATCTCTGGATCTATTCTGAAGCTCATGGCCTTCTCAGCTTTCGCTTATCTACTTAATCATATCTCCATGAGAGGCATTGTCTCACGATTTTGAACCTGGCGGTTCCGCTTCATCTGATCTTGGGCTTTGATTGAAGAATGTGTTTGTTGTCTTTATCATGTCTATGGTCCTCCATGTCTTTTGTCCCGATGTGTCCTTGTCATATGTGTCTATGTCCTCTCGTGTTGGTCGTATCTTTATCCCGCCGTGTCATTCATCACGCGTGTCCCCATCCTGCCATATCATTCATCGCACGTGTCTTTATCCTCCGTGGTATTGTCATCCCACGTGTCTTTGTCCCACCATGTCCTTATACCACTGCGTGTGCTGTCCCGCCATGTGCGTGTTGTCTTGTCCCACCGTGCCTTTAGTCGCATGCATGCTTGCCATTTATTTGTTTGTTATGTTTCATCCATCTTCGTTATGTTATGTTGTGGCATGTTTCGTTCATATTTCTCTTATTATGTTATGTTCATGTCATGCTCGTTCATATTCGTTCATGTTCACATCATGTTTATTTATATTGTTGTTGTCTTATTTGAAAATCCATAAAAAGTAGAAATCAAAAATTCTAAAAAAATGTCGTTTCGCTTGGCAAGTAAGTCAGGTATGGCTCTCTATCCCTGCTCATTGTTGCATTACTATATGGTATCTACCTTATTATAGCCTCTCAAGGACCGGCAGGTTGCCCGTGTGTTCTGGGATCTGATGTTCCCCTTTAACAAAAATGATGATGATCTAGGATCATACGGTTAATCGTTGGATAGGCCGCTCGGTTGAGTCGGGTGGGGGACGATGGACTCTGTCTCGCACGCCGTGGTTGCATAAGATTCTTGACCCCGTCCTGGCTCATTCTAGCAATATTATCCTTGAGTACTTTCTATTTTATCTTTCTTTGCATTCGTTTTGATGATTTCTTTATTTTAGCCGAGCATGCATCTTGTCATTTTGAGCATTCATGCATCGTGATCCATTCAATGATTTCTCCTCAGCAATGGTTAATTGCACTTAAGCTCTCTTGGGTAAGAGATTCCTCATTCCACTCTGAATTCAAATGATTTTTCTGATCTTGTCGCTTGGTCTGTTTGGCCAGTGTGATTCTTGTCTGGATTTTATCTCAGTCTTATTCTCCTTTCCAGCTCTTACGCTATGTTCTTTCCGACCCACTCATTGTCCGTGGATTGTGTCCCCAATGAGGCTGGTCGTGTTTCCTTTCCCTTAGTTAGTTCTCCAGACATGTCTCATCCTTGTCAATCATTCCTTGTGGTTAGTTCGGCATTTTCGGGAGATTTCCTATCGCTTGTTGGTTGTGACGGGTGTCTTTTTGCCTTGATGCCCGCTTATCAGTTCTCTCCGCTTCATCTCCGCTTCATCTCCATTTCATGTCGCTATCGCTTTCGCTCCATCTCCTTTCCATTTCGTCTCCGCGCCACTTTCGCTCATTCCCTTGCAAAGTGGAGATCAAGGAGGGGCATCTGTTGACACCCGTTTTAGCCCACAAGTTGTGTCATTTCTCTTATTCATCATTTTTGATGCCCCGAATTAGCCATTATTTTGGAGCTTCCTTGGATGGATTTTGAGCCCATTTTTACCATTCCCTATCCTTTGAATCTTGGAGATCACGATTTCTTAGAGCCCTGGAGCTTATCTTATCAAATTCCGGCTTCCAAGTCGACTTACGGCCCATTTAGGCCGGCTTCCATCAAGCAATCGGCTCTCTCTCACTATGCAGTCCTGAAAGTGGTTCTTTTTCACCCTCTTTCTATCCTCTATTCAAAAAGTTGTCTTCACCAAAGTTGTTCATCTTTCAAAGATCTACAATTTCTTCTTCTACGCCATTGGCCAGTTCTACCCGATTGTGAGTTATTTGCATTTTTCCAGCAGGCTGTGCTGTTCACCTATGTCCCAGAATTTTTCTCTCTCTTCCAGCCCCATTTTCTCCCTCTTCTGATCATTTTCTCATCTTGCTTTCTTCATGAAAGTTGTTCCTCTCTCAGTTATCTACAATTTTATCTTCTACCACTTTCGCTAGTTCTGCCACGTTTGAGAGCTACGCTTCAATTTCCAAAGTCACGCGCAGTCTGCCCGGAATCTACCTTCATCGATGTGAAGGTTTAGTGTAGGTGCGTTACATCAGTGTAACGGTCTATCGTAAGACCGTCAGAGCATTGTGACGGTCTACTGTAGATGCGTCACAGTCAAACTTGCCCGAAATCATCCCGTCTGACCCCCAGAGTGTGACGGACCTACCCTAGTCTGTTACATCACTCTGACGGTCTTACGATAGACCGTTACACGCACCTGAGAGTCCAATTCGTGATGGACTCTGCTCCGTTTCTATGCGCCGTGGCCCCCTTGCAGAGTCCATAACTTCTTGAATTCTACTCCGAATTGAGCGCCGTTTATTCCTATGGTTTCTCCTTCATATTATCTTGAATTTAGTCGAAAGAACTCTGAATTTCATTGGCTATATCTCTCGGGAGCTGGGTCGCAAGATCAGGGTTTAGGTGTCCTGGTTCAACTCAAACTCTGCAGATAAGGCTCCGGGGATACCTTCCAAGAGCCATATCTTCTAGAATCCTCCTCCGAATTGATCCTCGTTTGTTCCTATCTCTTGTCCTTAGTATTATCTCGAGTTTGGTATAGAGAACTCGATTTATCTTGGACTCTATCTCCGAGATCTCCGAGAGTCATGATAAGAAGATGAGGCTTTCTTATAAAACTCTATAAAAACTACCCAGTTCGCAGTCGCGAAGGGGGGCTCTTTCTGGACGTGGGGCGAAGCCATGCTACAACGCCGACTCACAACTTCGACCCTATCTTGAAGAGAGAAGTATTAGCTTTCAATTCCATCTTTCTGGGCTTTATTTCATGGTATACACTCTTAGTTCTCTTCTCCTCAAAATCACAAATCATCACAGTTTTCTGCACTTTCTGCTACACATGCGTTTTTCTCTGTTTTGCATCAATGATTTCTCTCTATTCTCTTGATCAAATCTCATGATTTCAAATCTCATGCATGCACAACACACCCACCTATCTTTTCCACCCTTCCACAGGGGTTAAAAACCTCCCCCTGATGCGTTCTCCCCCTTTTATTCATGCTATTTTATCACTTTGGGCAGATTTCTACACTTCATGTTCTAATGGGTTTTTACCTTTGTGTTTCATCTTTATTTTGCAGGAGAGCATGGATACAACGTGAGGCCCTCTTCCTCTAGCCGGCTGGAAGGAGAGGAGGTCGATCCCATACCATTCCCCGCATCACATTCTTAAGCGCGATCAAGTCTTCATCCCTTTCCAAGGTACACGGCGCCGTTACACTCCTTTCTTCATCCTTGCGGCGTTGTTAATCCTTGGTGGTGATCACGGTTAGTATTTCTATCCTTTCATCCCCCTTGTCTTTGATTCACATGTTTATGCATGTATGTATTTAAAGGGGGCGGGATAGGAATCTAATTAAAACAAATCAACAGCGGTGGCGGGCTTGCGTGGCGCATATGCCCATGGAAAATTTAAATCCATCACAGACAGAACTGGCTTGTTGCTTGGCCAGAGGGTCGGCAGAATCTTATTAGAGATGGCTTCAATAGAGTGTACCGTGGAGATGCTCTTTACCTTTACCACCCACCCCTGGAATGGGAACTCGAGGCACTGGTGGGCGGTAGAGGGTACGGCGTGAAGGCTGTCGATCCACGGACGACCCAAAATGGCTTTGAACATTGGATCAATATCTAACACATAAAATTCTACGGGCATCGACAATGGCCCGAGCTCGGCTTGAACGATAATCACCCCATGGCACGCTCTCCTGGTGTTGTCATAAGCTACTATAGTCGTTGGAGTTGGCCTCCGCAATTCTTCAAAATTGTTACAGGCGCGGAGGGTGCTGAGTGGGCAGACCTTTTTAGAGGCCCCGGTGTCAACCAAAGTCGCATCTATAGACACCTTATTCAAGGTGATGGAGATGCAGAGCGGCATTTGGCGTGCCTCCGGGGGTGCCAATTCAGTCTCAGAAAACGTGAAGGCCGGCCCTTTCGTCAGTGTTGCTAGGGCCGATGGAAGGCTGTCCACTGCCATGTCCTCGCTGACCATGACTTTTTGGAGTAAAGCCTTTAGAGCATCTTGGTGCAGCGTGGATCGCTTAATCAACTCCAATATGGAAATCATCCGGTCCAAATGCTATAATAAATCATACCACGTACCATGTAACGGGTCTGTTTCTTCTGGTTCAACTGTTGGTGATAGAACTTGGGGGTTGGGTGCAGGTGCACCGGTGGTGGGATAACTTCTCTGGAACAAGCGCCCGCTCCGGAGGGCGAGGTTTTGTGCCGGCACAGCGTTGGGAGGACTCATAATGGGTGACTTGATGGGCCCAGTGGGGTAAATAGAGGGAGTTAAACTGGTGGTGGTGATGGTGGAGGCAGGCCTAACGGGCCCTGGCGGATGGATAATGGGTGATGGGCTAGGTGAGGTGGTGACAATGGGGGGTGTGACGGGTGCTGGTGCGAAGATGGGTGAAACGGTCAGCAATGTTGAAGGTATAATGAGGGGTTTGGAGGGAATGGCGGGTGTAGAAGTTACAACGGTGGGTCGAATGATGGTGGGAATAGAAGGTGATGAGGGGTTGTTGTAGGTATGATGGAGGGCCAAAAGGTGAGCGGGAGTCTCATCATCATAAGACCACCCAGCGTTGGGAGCGGGGCGGTGAACGATGTTTCCTTGAGCCGGTGCCGGTGGCTAAGGTTGTGGAGCGGGCGGGTGGTTAGGCATCGGATTCTAATGAATCCCTAAGTCTTGTGCTGGCTGCTGCTACTGCTGAGGTTGGGGTTGATGTGGCTGTTGCTGCTGCGGCGTCGGCTTCTGCGGCCTCGACGCCTGTCTTCTTCTTTCTTTAATTTTTGTAATCAACTTATTCATCTCTACCCAATCGATGCGCTGCCCTTCGTGCAAATCATAAACAAAATCACGGAACTGGTAGCATCTCTCAATCATGTGCCCGGGCTGTCGATGGAATATGCAGTATCTAGACTGGTCGGCTGCTGGATTCCAGTTCGGGTGTTCTTGTGGAAGCTGGAGATCACCGGTGTACATAAGGGCTGAAAAGATGTCAGGCAAGGTTTCAGGTAGGGGAGGGTAATGAGCTCTCTTGGGACCTGGGCGAGCAGGTGCGTAGCCATTTGGTGGAGGGACACTATGGTACTGTGGCGACTGTTGAGGCTGTTGTGGCAGTTGTGGCTGTTGAGGGGCGGGGAACGATGGTTGGGTAGTCGGTGGAGCAGCAAACTGAAGGTTGTGGGGAGGTTGCTAGAAACGAGGTGGAGCGGATTGGTTGGAGAAACCAACAGCCTGCACTTGCTCATTCGTCTGGACTCCCTCGGTAACTGGGCCCTGGGGTTTTCTGGCAGACTTGGGCTTCTGGGCCTCGAAAAGGGAATGAATGGGAGGAGTCCTTAAATTGGGTCTGGATGAACCTGGCCCTACTATACAATTGGTGCATATTAGAAATGTCATTCATAGCCAAAATATTTGGAAGGTAGGGGTGGCATTGGAAATTAACAGCTTGACTTTTTCCTCCTCTGGGATCTGCCCGGGCACACGGGAGGCCATCTGCCTCCATCTATCATCTTCTCAGCCACCAGGTCAGTAAAAGAATACTCCGGGCCCACCCGGTCTTGGAATCTCTGTATAAACTTTTTTTAATAACATTGAAACTCTCAACCTCCTCCAATGGTAGAGCATAGAACCACTCCAAAGCCACCCCGTCCAATGAGTGGCAGAAAAGATACGCCATGAGGCGATCGTCATATTAAAATTGCGTCGACTCGTATAAGAACTCCCTCACAAGAATGAAGGGGTTACTATTCCCATCGTACTTCCGGTACGTGGGGAGCTCCGACTGGGGAGGGAAATGAATATCACGAAAATTGGGAATCGGGATATCTACTAGAGATTGTGGGCCGACCCATTTGTGAAGGAGGTCGAGCTACTATTGCATGGAGGCCCACTTATCGAAAAGTTCCCGTTCCTGAGACGGAGGAGGCAAGACTGAGAGGGCGGACTCAGCATAAGGGGCCGGAGGATAGGTAGATGGAGGGGGA
Organism: Amorphophallus konjac; assembly: GCA_022559845.1. Classification (NCBI taxonomy): domain Eukaryota; kingdom Viridiplantae; phylum Streptophyta; class Magnoliopsida; order Alismatales; family Araceae; genus Amorphophallus; species Amorphophallus konjac. The sequence goes on along the minus strand of CM040128.1, from coordinate 72,629,936 downwards.
AGCCTGTAAGAGGGATAATGGGCCAAGGATGGGCCCATATCCGCGTGAGCTAATTGGGTAGCCCCCGCTTGAGAACGTAAGGAGTCGGCCGGGCCTATAAGAGCCTGCGGCGCTGAAGAGGTGGTCCCATAAGGATCCGGATAAGAAGACGAAAGGAGCGGGTTCCTCCCCTTGTCAAGCATCTGATGGGCCGAGCTAGAAGCCTGGCCCGCTTCTGAATTGGGGAAACGGAGGACCTTGGATTGGACAGGGGTAAGATCGATGGGAGCAGCAGACGAGGCCCCTATCCCACTAACCATAGATAAGGAAGTGGCAGCAGCAGACATGCCCTGGGGAGGAACTGAAGACGGGGCGTCCGACCCCTGCAAAGCCTGGCGAAGAATGTGGAGCTGGGTCAAATCCAGCTGGGCCATCATATGGAGAATGTGGTTGCCCGAGTTGTGAGTGGCAGAATCAGAGGGGGAGGGTTGACCACCCTCAATAGCAATGGCCAGAAGAGGATTGAGGGACCCCTCTCTCCCCTGTATAGTCGTGACCCTAGGTGGGTCCTCCAAAAGTCCCTGAGGAAGGGAGTCCTCGCGGGAGTGGGAAAAATCATAAGAAGACATGTTGGAGGGGGTATCGAATAGAGGGTTGAAATAAGAAATGAACGGGGAATTGCCCCTAGGAGAAGATCCTATGGGTGGGAAGCAACTCCACATGCAACGAGCACCTATAACCAAAGAAATGACAACACCTAGTAAGCACCTAAACGGAGATGATTAACAAAAATGCACGAACACAGAGGAGAGAAGAGGCAACCAATAATCAACCAAGTTACAATGATGTGCCAAAATTTCATATGTTTCTCCTTTAGGAACCTTAGTGGATTCAATTAAATGAGCGTTCTCTCAAGAATGGGATTCCTAGTAGGGGTGGAATGGCGACTTGGTTGACTGTAAGTTTACTCTCTCTCACAGATGCAACCTAGACTCGGGGTGCCCGGCGTCCGTGTTGGAATCCACGGCTCACGGGGACTTACGGAGGTCCTGGATAGGGTCACCTAGTCAACTCCAAGGAATATGGAGATGAGAGGATCCCCTACCAAGGTAGGAATGCAACTACTATGGTGAAAGTGTATGATCCTATGGGCACCTGAGTGCGTGCAAATTCTAGCCTAAGACTAACAAACAATGATCAAACAATGGCGATAATAGTGCAAACAAGAATGATAACCAGAGGGAGATGAGCAGCACCCAAAACAATTAATGAAATGATGGAAAATAGCATACAAATGTAAGTCTCGAGGTGCACTGTAGCAAAATAGCAGTCTTATGGGCGCCCACACAGGGAGGAAAAAATGGTCCTGAGAAGGACCGCCGTATGACGGGGAGCAGTAATTAACAAGATGCAGAATAAAATAAACAATAACAGGAAAAATCCACAGCGAATCTGAATGAAATAGGCGATCTGGCAAATGACCGTCGACTATATGAAATGGCCCTGACAGGACCGCAACAAGTAACAGACCAACATAGATATAAACGGCAGAAATAAAGAGGATTAGCGCACCTAGGACAGAAGAAGGCGGTCTATCGACCGACCGTCGGATGCCAGAGACAGCCCGAGGAGGATCGCAATCAACCTCGGGATAGAAAACAACCAGAAATGCAACGGCAAACCCGAGGAGACTAAGAACTAACTCAAACAAATAGGAGAGTAGATCAACACAGTCATAAGCACGATGGGCACAAGGCGTCCGACCGTGATCGCCAAAAAAGGGATGTAGACACCTTTTTTTCCTCCCTGCCTATAAGAGAGAGATGCTAAAGGGGGGAAAGGCGATGTGTGGGGGTGTGTGAGTGAATAACATGAAAAGAACCAGTAGTACAATGAATTAATCACTTACATGCATGGACAGGTTGTGATCGCCACCAAGATGTTGAGTGCTAAAGGAGAGCACTACGTACCTTGGAAAGGGAGACGGATGAAGACACCTGCCCAAGGATGCAGCGCTGGCATAGGATTAAGACGGTCCTCTGGCGACCGCTGAAGGATGAAGACGGCCTGACGATAGGCCACTACCAGCACTGTAGTGGAACACGGGAAGAATACTTGGCATGGATCTGAGACGGTCTGCTGTCGGCCACAAACAGGTGTGAGACGGTTCGATGAAGACCGCAAACCCCTATAGATGATCGGCAATGGACCGTGCATAACTTCCAAATCCCAAGCCAAGGAGCTCAATCCTCCACCCCTTCCGGCCGGCCAAGAGGGATGGGCCTCGTGCTAAAACACTTGCTGACCTGCAAAACAACGCAAACGACCAAAGAAACACAACCCAAATGAGTTTATGAAGTGCAATATCTATGAATGCAAATAGTGAACCATATGCATAAGGTGGAAGGGTGTGTACTTGGGGGTTAGATTTTTAACCCCTATGGGGCGTGAAAAATAGTGGGAAGGTGGAGAATGCAAAGATGACAGTAAAAAAAAAAGTGAAGAGAAGTGGAGAGAAATGATGCAATGATGAACAAATGATGGAAACGATTAAACTAAGACTCAAAACACAAAGGAAATGGACTATTCCCTGAGCCAAAGGCTTAAATGGACATGGAAAGCCTTCCTCCCTAACTGGACTTCATTCGAGAATGCGGCAGCACCTCGATGCCAATTCTGAAATCCCCCCCCCCCCCCCCCCGCGAGCTTGGACTAAGGGTGCTATTTATAGACTCTTTAAAGCTAACCATGTTGCGGCATGCCCTTGTCACTGTTCAAACCCTGGGCCTCGATAGCTCTTCTCTTGGCTGGTTCAGCAGTTGGGCGGTCTTCAATACTCTTGGAGCACCCTTCTTTGTTTGCTTTCGAGGCAGCGGCCTTTTTGGATGGAACCGCGTCCTTCTTCTTGCCGCGGGTAACCGGAGGAGCCTTGGAGAGGGAGGAAGGAAAGGAGGAGAGGTGGCGGAGGGATTGCTGGAGCTACCTGGGGAGATGGTGCACGAGCGAGGGGAGACGGAACGAGGGTGTTGACCTCCATGGCGAGGGTGCGCCGATGCGCCAGAGATCGGACACGTGAGAGAAGATGGTTTCAAAATGAGGAAAGGTAAAGAAAATTTTTTTCACCACCGAGTAAATAAGGAGAGTTGAAATTTTTGCCTTTTGAAATAATAACCCTGAAATAAGAAATGGCAAAAATACCCCTATTTTTATTTCAGAACGGTTTAAAGCTTATAAGCTCATTTTTGAGTAATGAAGGTTTGAGAGAAACCATTTTTGCAACAAATAATAAGACTAAAACACTTGAGAAAGTTGAAGAAAATGCAACCAAGCCTATTTGGCTTACTCATCACGTTCATTTGGCATGATTGGAAAAGGATGATAAGCAAGTATTGAAAGTAAACAAAAACCTTTTTGTTGTGAAGTAAGGTATAGAGTCAACCCCAAACTATATTTTTTTTATTAATTGAACAGTCCGATATAGCATTCACTTTTTGACTCAAGGAAACATGTTATTTAGACGCCAGAGTCCCTGGTTACTCCGTGTAGCTTATCTTTCTGAATTTTTCTGAACAGAGTTGACAGTCTTCATCATGACTAGATCGACCTTCATTTCATTGATGGAGGATCTAATTTCTCTGAAGATGAGGTCATTGCTCTGAAATTATTGCAATATGATTTTTAGGAGGCGTATTCTCTAATTGACTTCAAGTTAGGTAACTTGTTTAAGGACAATACATGCCAATCAATTCATAAACCAAGAAGCCTATTTGCAGTGAACTTTCAGACATTTAGGCAATGGTCATTTTCAAGGACTTGATGAATGTTTTAATCCTTTTATGAGAGTAATTTTTGTAGAACTCAACACAATGATTAACGAAAATGAGGATTATAAACAAGAAATCATTTCCTTAACAGGAGTAAAACGGATTAACTTACCCAGGGTTCTATAAACTAATGAAAACATTCTCAACTCCCCCTCAATTAATGCTCGGTGAAAAGTGAAGGTTCAGAGGCAAAAAGATTTGAAGTGGAAATGAAGGAGGCAGTGGGAAGAAAGAATCAGAGAAACTCTCCATTGGATCTTCAAACCCAAGAGTGGCTGAGAAGCAGTCTCGACACATGACTGGAGGGTGTCGATCTGTTTAACAGACTTATCCTGCAAGTCTCGACACATGACTGTAGGGTGTCGACATGTTCAATGGATCTTATCCTGCATGTCTCGACACATGACTGTTCAATAAACTGTGCTCATCCAGCTTCTGTGAATCATTATTTCTGAAATACACCTGCCAGCTTCTACAGCCAGTGCCTCTGACTTACTTCTTTCAGACAATCATTCAAGAATGGTTTTACCTCTTTGTTTCCCCTGAGAAGTGCTTTATTGGATGCTAAATCTTTAAACATGCTTATGCATTAGAAATCAACTATATAGTTATCAATATGCATTTCTGACTCATGGGACTTGGCATAGGCCTGTCCTCACGCATGAAGAGAGTTTCCTGACAGTCGTGACCTGTCTTTCCACTTCTCGACATTTGATATACCATTTTGTCAAGATGATATTCAACTAAAAATAACTAGAAATGCACACATGCTCCCCCTGAGTGTGACCATCATTCAAAGCATGGTTTATACAGCCAATAGACTAGTTCTAGATCAAGGCAGACATGCTTGTTCCAATCATAGCAAGGACAAGTAACTTGAGCACCGAAAAAGGAATAGATAGCTCAAACCTGAGTGGCTTGAGGTCTGCATAGACCGAGCTCTCTCCTTAATGTTGAGAACCTGTCATTGCTTAAAGGTTTTGTGAAGATATTTGCAATCTGATTTTCTGAGTCAACAAAATGGAGTTCAAAGTGATTTTTGAGGACTTCATCCCTTATAAAATGATGCCTAATTTCAACGTATATAGTCATAGAGTGCATGACTGGATTTTTTGCAAGATTTATAGCACTTGTGTTATCACACAGAATGGGAACACAGCCAAGATCTATTAGATAGTCTTGGACTTGGTGTTTGATCCACAGTACTTGGGTGCCACAATTCCCTGCAGTAACATATTCTGCTTCTGCAGTTAAGAGGGCAACCAAGTGCTATTTCTTGGAGGCCCAAGAAACTAAACACCCACTAAGAAATTGGCAATAGCCACTAGTGCTCTTGCGGTCCAGTTTACATCCTGCATAATATGCATCTGAATAAGAAATAAGTGAAAGTTCACATGATGTAGGATACCATAATCCCAATTCTTGAGTGCCAGCAAGGTATCTAAAAATACGCTTGATAGCAGTCAAGTGGGACTCTCTAGGACTAAACTGAAATCTAGCACAAAGGTAAATACTAAATTGAATGTATGGTCTAGATGCAGTTAGATAGAGTAATGACCCGATCATACCTCTGTAGCTCTTTGCATCTACAAGAGTACCTTGTTCATCTGCATCCAGTGAAGTGGCGGTCCCCATTGGAGTTCCTAATGGTTTGCAGTTTGTCAGATCAAACTTTTTCAGCAACTCCTTCACATATTTGGCTTGATTGATAAAATAGCCTTCATTGCTTTGATTAATCTGCAAGCCAAGAAAGAATTGAAGCTCACCCATTAGACTCATTTCAAATTCATTGGTCATGAGTTTAGCAAACTCCTCACACATTTGAGGTTTAGTGGACCCAAACACTATGTCATCCATATAAATATGAACTATCAAGATATCTTTACCTTATTTATTGGTGAATAGTGTCTGGTCTACATTACCTCTTGAATACCCTTGTTCGGTGAGGTATGAGCTTAGTCTGTCATACCAAGCTCTAGGTGCCTGCTTCAAGCCATATAAATCACTGTCCAACTTATAAACATTATCTTTAAAATATGTGCATTCAAAACCGGGGGGTTGCTCTACATAGACTTCTTCTTTAATAAGACTATTTAGAAAAGCACTCTTAACATCCATTTGCTACAGTTTGATTTTATGAGAACATGCAAATGCTAGCAAAATTCTAATGGCCTCTAGTCTGGCTATAGGGGCAAAAGATTCTTCAAAATCTATGCCAAATTCTTGATTATACCCCTGAGCCACCAATTTGGATTTGTTTCTTATTATCTTTCTATCTTCACTTAGTTTATTTCTGAAGACCCATTTAGTTCCTATGATTGATTTCTCTTGAGGCCTGGGAACTAGATGCTAGACTTTATTTCTTTCAAACTGGTTTAATTCATCATGCATGGAATTTATCCAGTTATCATCTTTAAGGCCTCTACAATATTTTTGGGTTCAATTTGAGACACAAGAGCAAGTTGTTCAATTTCATCCATAATTTTAAAATGAGACATAGTTTTGGTTCGGTCATGCAGATTACCTAAAATGTTTTATAAAGGATGGTCTTTTAACACTCTTAGATCAGGTTGAGTGTTACCTCCATCTGCTACGGTGACCGGAGCATTGCTTGGCCCTTTTTGGTCTTCATTTGCTTGTGTCTCCTCATGTGAAAGTTCCTCTTTTCCTTTTATGTTTAGGAATTCCCCATCATCATCTTCCCTGCAAGTGTTGTCATGATCAATCTCATCAAAGGTGATGTGAGGGGATTCTTCCACACAAAGGGTCTTAAGATTATAGATTCTATAAGCTCTAGACTTATTGAAGTACCCAAGGAATATCTCTTCTTCGCTCTTGGACTCAAACTTGTCCAGAACTCTTTTATCATTGTTATGAACAAAGCACTTTGACCCAAAAACTTTCATGTGAAAAAGAGATGGCTTTTTACCTTTTAGCAGCTCATATGGGGTCATTTTGGTGAGTGGTCTTACCATTGAGCGGTTGATGATATAACATGCAGTGTTTATAGCTTCTGCCCAAAATCTCCTTGGTAGATACCTTTCAGCAAGCATTGTGCGTGCCATGTCTATGAGAGTTATGTTTTTCCTTTCAACTACCTCATTTTGTTCAGGAGTCCTTGGTGATGAAAACTTGTGAATGATTCCTTCAGTTCTACACAAATTTTCAAAGTTAGCATTGTCGAATTCACCACCATGATATGAAATTATGTTGGAAATCTTAAACTTACCATCTTGCTTCACTTGCATATAAAGTGCCTGAAACTCATCAAAGGCATTATTTTTATGTGCAAGATAAAATACCCAAGTGAATCTAGTAAAGTCATCTACTAAAACATAACCATATTTTTACCACTTCAGCTAGCTATTTTGGTCGGACCAAACAAGTCCATATGGATTAGTTCATGTGGTTTAGATGATAAGATTTCAGTTCTACTTTTAAATGACTTTCTAGTTTGCTTTCCTTGAGCACATGCAACACAAATCTTAGAGTTCAGTTTGAATTTTATTTCTGGCAGACCTTTGACAATAGAATGCTTCACCAATTTATGAAGAGTATTGTAGCTAACATGACCAAGTTTGCGATGCCACAAGCATGCTAATTCAGATTTGGGTGCAGCAAGATAAAGATTTATGCGAGCCGGGTCATCTAAGTCAATTATGTACACGTTATTGACTCTTTTACCAGAAAACTTTGTTTCTTTTGAATTAGGGTGCAAGATCCTACATTCGTTAGAGTCAAAGATTACAGTATGACCTTTATCATACAGTTGACTTATGCTCAGCAAGTTATATTCCAGACCATCAACAAGTAATACATTCTCAATTGAGTTGGAGGGGTTCTTACCAACTTTATCTGTACTGATGATCTTTCCTTTGTTGTTTCCTCCAAACGTTACATGTCCAGCTTCTTTTTTAACCAAGAGATAGAATTCGATTCTATCTCCAGTCATGTGTCTTCAGCAGCCACTGTCAAGATACCAGCGGTTGTGCACAGCTGCAAGACACTCCTACACAAGGAATTAAGTGACAATATTTGGAACCCAAGGACAGTTGGGTCCCAATAATTTCTTCATTTCTGTAAAGCAAGATAACACAGATTTTGAAATCCAGACTTTCTAGAATTTTTGCTTTGCTGGGAGTTCTAGTTCTTCTTCTTTTTAGCCTTTTGGGCTTTATGGGTTTTGGGAGTGGTGGAGAATGATTATTTGTTAGACCATCTGTTCCAATTGGTTGGTTTAAAGGAATAGGAGGTGTCATAGTGCCTAGGGTGTTGAGGTTGAGTGAACCTATGACCATAGGGAACATAACTGCTCCTAACCCATGAAGGTGTCGATCTATAGATGGTAAAGTCTCGACCTGTCTCTCGTTCTATCCATCTATGGTTGTCTCTGGATGAAGGATGTGTCGACCTCCTGCTGTAAAAGTGTCGACCTTTTGGTGCAAACATAGGATATTGTTGGGTGTTTGACCATGTGGGTGTCGGCATGTCTTGAGGATAGTCCCGACATGTTCCACCATTATAGCTGTTCATTCTTCTGGGATATGCAGACTTGGGCTTGTACTAGTGTCGGCCTATTTGGGATTGTTGGTGGCCCTTTTTGGTTTGTGGGGAATTTTTTTTGATTGATTCCCCTACCTTTTCTTTTCCTTTATTTTCAACATTTTCTTGGTTTGTTGATTTGGAAGTTGATGCTTCAGAAGACGAGATAAAGGTGGTAGTTTTTAGCCAAAATGTTTTCTTCTTGGTTGGCTCATACCCTAGCCCTTCTTTGTTGAAGTTTATTTTAGTTCCTAGCACGGCGTTCAAGTTCTCACTTTCATCAACAAATTTTTCAAGAGCAGTTCGTTTATCTGCTAGGTCCTTTTGAAGTTTTTCATTTTTCTTTCAACAGTTGTGAATTGACTTGTTTAAAGGTTTCTGACTTTTCATTGCACAAACTGTTGTCCTTCATATAGCTTTACATTTTTAGTTTCAACTCATCAATTTCATCTCTCAGTCTTTCATTTCCATCCTCCAAATCTTTCATCTCTTTTCTTCCTTCTTCAAGATTTTCATTCATTTTTCTTAGATCCTCAATTTCAGTTTCTAGAGAGATTATCTTTTCATTAAGAGTTTTATCATGCCCATAGGAGTCAACCTTCTTCTTTAAGATTTTATTTTCTTTTCTGTGCACTTCATACTTATTCATTAATTCAAAGTAAGCTTCTTCCCAGTCATCAGTAGAGAAGTGCTCAAAGGGAGAGCTCACCTCGCTGTCATTTTCTCCTTTGGCCATCAGGTAGAGATCATCTTTCTCATCTTCAGAGGAATTGTCATCAGTCTTTTCCTCTTCTTCATCACTCCAAGTGGACACCATGGCCTGCTTCTTCTTGCTCTTCCACCTGGGCATAGCTTTCTTAGCTCCTTCTGGACACTCAGACTTGATGTGTCCTAGTTTCCTGCAAGAGTAGCAGATAAGTTTTTCAGATTTTTTAACATTTTCAGGTCTTGGCCTGAAACCTCTTTTTACCCGAGGCTTCTTCTTAGTAAAGCATGTACCTACCTTTCTTAAAAATCTTCTGAACTTCCTTGTCAATAGAGTAACTTCGTTCTCTTCCGTGTTGCTACTTGAAGGCTCTTCATCTTCAGATAAGTCCTTGGTGCTTGGTCCAGCTTTAAGAGCCAGAGGCTTCTTTTTACTTACCTCAGCCTCTTTATTCTTCATATTCATCTCATAGGTCATCAGGGACCCTATGTGTTCTTCTACCTCGATGGTAGTTAAGTCTTTTGATTCTTCAACCATAGTGGCCTTTGTATGCCAAATAGGGGTTAGTGATCTCAGAATCTTCCTTACTATCTCCTGCTCAGAATAGGTCTTGGCTAGCTCAGTCAAGCCATTAGTGAACACGGTTAGCCTAGCATACATGTCCAAAATGGACTCATCAGATTTCATTCTAAATTTTTCATATTCAGATACCAACATGTTTGCTTTGGTTGCACGTACCTGCTGTGTCCCTTCATATATTACCTCAAGGCGGCCCCACATTTCTTTTGTAGTAGCGCAAGTTGACACCCTTGAGTACTCTGTTGGATGAAGGGAGCACTGCATGATGTGTTTGGCACCCTAGTTCAGCGTTGATGTCCTGATCTGTTCCTTAGTCCATGTATCCTCATCCGGAGGCAGCTCAAATGGTCCCTTGCTGATCACTCGCCAGACTTCATGATCCTGGGCTCTAATGAAGACCTGCATGCGGTTTTTCCAGTAAGGATAATTTGTTCCAGTGAAAAAGGGAGGTCTATTTATGGAGTGCCCTTCGGCCATAGGACTCTTAGTAGCCATATCACCAGTTCTCTCAAGGTCGTTAGATCACATACAGAGAGACTAGCTCTGATATCACATGTAGAGTGGTGATAGGCAGATCTAGAGGGGAGGGGTGAATAGATCAGCCCCTTTTTGCCCTTCTTTGCGGAAATTAAATGCTAGATCCAATATTAAGACTAGTAAGGCAAGAATAAGTTGATAGCTAAGAGGCTAGATGCACAGATGAATATGATGAACGCTCCTATCAAGCATCTAACGTAAGAACACAATAGAAAGCAAACCACAAGACACAAGTTTTAAGGTGGTTCAGTCTCTATCCAGAGACCTACGTCCACCCCTCACACAACATGGTGAGGCTTCAGTAGTGCAAAGGCATTACCGCTGATTCACAGCTTATATCAGAGAGATACACTCTCAACACTCCGCTGCCAAATAGCTTGAGGGATCACAGCCCAAAACACACAGACCGATGACCACACCGTCTGTCTTCCTACTCACATGTAGGGAACAAATATGAGAGAATGTGTTTTGAAGAAAAGCAAACTAAAATGGAAAGAGCCAGATAGAGTATCGTTATGAAACACTATGTGCAGAAAATCTCCTATCTGGGAAAGAGCTTGAGGACTCCTTGGCTCTCTCTTCTTATTCCTCCTGGTTCGTCACCACGACCTTAAGAGGGAAGGATGATCATGCTTCAGCTCTCAAGGGTATTGGATGGAGGTTCACAAGTTATTTCTGCCATGCTAAGATGTCTCCTTGAGTGAGGAAGATGAGCATCTTCTTTGTTGCATTCACTCCAGCAACACTAGGAAGGAGATGGCTTCGTCAGCAAGTCTTCTGCATTTCCTTTTCTCCCTTGCATGCCTTGCTGTCGAACTGGAGCTCATGCTCCTGATATACTGGTGACTTGCTGCGACACCAACGTTGTCCACTTGTAGAGCTAAACCCAGAATGTCACGTCCACATTATTTGATTTGCTTCCATTTGCATAGTTGACCTTTTTTCTGTCAAGCCTGCAGATATGTGGGTAGGTAGGAGACCATATCAGCAAAGGTACATTCTTTTCAGGGGATATCTCTGCCAGAACATAGTCCTTTGACAAAGTAGCCTCTTTGACGACTTTTTCCAGAGTGAATGGATCCTCTAGGACAAGTTCCGGATCTTGAAGACAGCTTCTATCGATTTCAGATCCGTTCTGGTCGAATACGAATGTGTCGACACTTTACACATAGTGTGTCGAGACATCCATTGAATATCTTGAAGATATCTTCTATTGGTTTCAGATCCGTTCTGGTCGAACACGAATGTGTCGACACTTTACACAAAGTGTGTTGAGACATCCCATTGAATATCTTGAAGTTGTGTCGAGACGTCACAATGACTATGTCGAGACATCACTAAACGGTGTCGAGACAAATGCGCCATGTGCAGAGTTGTCACACGAAGGTGTCGAGACATTATGCGCCAAGAGCAGAGAGGCTTTCTTCGAGGAACTGAGGTGTTGACACTTTTCACTCAGTGTGTCGAGACATCGGTCAATCTAGAGGCCAGACAGAACAGCTTCAGTTTGATTTCTTCTAGAGGTGTCGAGACATTGGTCAAATGTGTCGACACATGCTTTATGTTGGAGCTCAACTGTTCGTGGTTCGACAAGATCTGTTCTAGATGTGTCGAGACATCACCAAATCGATGTCGAGAAATCACTTAGAGTATTTCTCCTATGCTTGATTAGTCTATACATTAAACCAAAACATGTTATATATTTCTCAAATATCTACTAATGATTTATGATTTGTTATCATCAAAACCAGGGGACACAACACTTAGGACTCTATCTTAAAAACTGTCGTTAGATGGGCCGCATAAACCATAGAACGGTCTATCGAGAGACCGTAAATTAGGGTGTCGGTGAAAAATTGAAAAGGGAGATAAAGACGGTCTTATGAAAGACCGCCCACCCATTGAACGGCCTATCGCTAGACCGCATATCAGAAGGGCGATGGAAAATAAATATAGGGTAAATAAGCCTAATTACCCCGAAAGACCAGGTTAACTCAAAGCCCATTAAACCCAAATTCAAGAGCAAGCCCAGTCAGGGAGAAAGTATCCATAAAATAAGTACAAAGAAATGCCTAAAAATGGCCCAATGAGTAATGGACAACTCGAGGCATCAAAAATAAGGGTAAGAAAATGACTCAACTCGAATGCAAAAAATGGGTGTCAACACCTGCCTGCGTTGATGCAGTAGGTGGCCGCATCGACGTAGCAGCCTGGCTACATCGACCTGTTAAGGGGTTTCCACCCCTTGGGAGGGTCGGTCGACCGGCCTAGTCAGTTCGGTCGACCGAACCCCCCTATTTCTTAAAAAAAGGGGGGGAATGTAATAATAAAGAGGAGGGGCCTTGAACTCTCAACCTAAATAAAAAAAATAAAAAAAATCAAATAAGCAAAGAATAGACAAGACATAAACGGGATAAAACTCATCCACAAGTGGAATTAAACTAACAAGATAAGATAGCGCACAACACATCGGTTGGTAAGTACCTCGGAGATCTCCTCTCCCCTTGAGCCCCGTAGAGAGAACATCAATGCCGCCCCACAGGCTGGCCGTGAGCCCCGGAGATCTCCCCCCGACATGGTCATGAACTAGCCTAGCTTTAGGCCAATATCCCTGTAAGATTTAACTCACTCTCATATCAAACATTAAACTTGCCCTGTCTTCGGTAGACATTCGCATGGGTTCATCTCCGTTGCCATTTTCTATTTTTCGTATCATGATACGGATCTCCGCCGAAACATGAAATGGCCCATGAGTGCCCGACTTGATTTTAGCATTCACTCCGGTAGCACGTGGCCTTTTTAGTACAATTGTGGACTTTCTTAGTCTCACTTCATCTACAACTCTCTAGGCCGTGGGGCCCTTATTTCTGACAATTAATCAAGGGTGTTCTGCCGTATGGGGGATGGAAATAACGTCGTGACCTTTATGGCGCGGTGGGTTTTGATCCCGACACGAACCACACAATCATCTGATCAAGTCAAATCGAGCGCACCAAGGGCTTCCATGAAGCCCGAATAAACCGTCACTTCGTGACTGGCATGCCCTCGCACTAAATAAACAAATAAACCCAACTAATCATGCAATTAATTTAGAACTTAACTCTTTTCAAATTTTAGTGCCTCCACAAGTCCGACATGCCTAGTGGGACCGAACCACCCTTCATCTCTTTGCCGAGACTAAGGGCCCCACAACCCCTTTCTTATAATACTAATTATTCAATTTGTAAATGAAGGGATCACGCTTCCATGTCGAGGATGGCGCTCACTTTTGGCCAGCCGGCCGTGGAAAGCCATGTTCAGAATGGGTACCTGGGCGTTCCCCTTGGCTTCGGGAGCTTCCCTCCCGCGGTGGGCTTCCCCAATTTCCTTTGGGTGGCCGTTGCAAACTTGTTGGACATGGAAGCATCTGACGCGGCTGAGATCAACGTTCCCATTCAAGGAGCCACCGAGACTGCTGCTGACCAACCATCCGCCAAAACTACTGTGGCTGTCCCGGCGGAAACATTGAACTACTGTGTGCACCATGTGCACCCGACTGCCGGCCCAACTTACCGGGGGTCGGCCTCCTACCAAAGGAGGCTCCGGAGGAGCCGTGCTACCACAGCACCAGGTTTTCCAGCACCGACAAATCTTTTATCGTAGGAAGTATCCGAGTCCATACCAACGGGCGACGGGCCGAAGCGATTCCAGACCGAGTCGTGCCCACTATCCCGGTGTAGAACTCCTTCTGAGCAGTAGAGAGGATGAAGGACAGAATGATGCCCACTACCCCGGCCGGAGCACCAAAGCATGGGTCGAACTCCAGGTCGGCCAAGTTTAAACAGGTCTAGGTCACCAAGGGAGCCTAGATTTCCCCACTCGCCCAGACGAGGCCCCGTACCTTCCGCCCTGTGAGGGCATGACTAGAAGATCGGGTCGAGGTAGCGACCATGTGTACCAGCCGGTACCCACAACACCGGCATCACCGGAAAATACCCGCCATCATCACCACCAACGTCGTCGTCGAACGGCCCGTATGGGGCCCTCGACTCACACGCACGTTGCGGCAGCCAGGGTGTCATCACCGGCTTTTCCTTCTGCCCAAGCCTGGGAAGGAGTAGAAGAGGCTGTGAGGAACTACCTTCGCGGCTCAGGGAACACTCTCCTAAGTTGCCAAATACTATTGGGAGCAGTAGCTTATGCCTATGGAGAAGAAGAGACTCGGCCTGTATCCAATGTAGAGTCAAGGAATTGCTCGGAGGAGCGCCGTCAATCCCCACTGTGGGAAGAAATGAAGCCCCGGAGATCAGTCTTTGACAGATTGGGTTTTTCAGGCAGGCCGTCAAGAAGGGCGGCAAGAAGAGGTAGGGACCTAAGGGTCTACACTTGCAACATGGCCGGGGTGTTCGGCCGGTACGGGGCTTTACCCACCCATCTCGAAGAGGTGGCTAGACTTTCCACGAGCCCCGGGCCTCTAACCAGAAGGGGGAGAGCGGCGAATGAAATATCACAAGTCCGCACTGAAGAAGCTCGCCATGGGGTGTCTTCAATGGATTTGACTGCCAATGTTGTTGCTACCAAAGGCACCACTGGCGGACCATCCACGTCATCCGAGGAGGCGCCGACCTAAGAGAGGGGGGCACCCCTGGTCTTTCTATGAATGACCCCGCTGTATTACTTATGATGCAGCAATACCAGTAAGAGATTGAACTACTGCAGAAGCAACTAAATGAGAGAAATGCTCAACCTTCAACATCCAGGCAGACCGAGGCATTGCTCGAAACCCCCAGGGGCAACGGTCAAGCCTCAGAGGCTTCTCCGCAGGTAACGGTGTCTCCCCCGATACCCAGTTACACTGGGGGCATGCACCTGCAGCAGACGAAGCTTGCGGCACCGGCTCCGCCGCCGATCGTGCCATTTCAAGGGTTTGCTCTTGCACCACGAGCGACAGTGCTGACAATGCCGCTCGCATAATCGGCCCACTTCTATTCAAGCCCGGTCGACCTAGCAATAGTAAGCATGCTGATGCTCGAGCAAATGATAGACATGAGGTTGGCGGAAAGGTGTGATGGTGATCATATGCCATTCGACGTGTACCAGATGCCTTACCCAGCACATTATCCTGCCAAGAAACTACCGCCTGGCATCACCAAGCCGCCGAAATTTGAGAAGTTCAATGGGCAAGGGTATCCCAGGGAGCATATTGCCTACTATGTGAATGTCATGGGGGATTTATCTGCTGATGAAGCCTATCTCCTCAAGTTCTTTGGCTCTACATTGACCGGGCTCGCTTTCGAGTGGTATTCGAGCCTGCCCGCCAGGTCCATCACTGATTGGCCCGATATGCAGAAAAAGTTCAAGGAAAGGTTCTATATAGCCGAACTGGAGGTAACTCTGGCGGAGCTTTACACCACAAGACAAAGAACTGATGAGTCAGCACTAGACTACATCAAGAGATGGAGGAACCACATCATGAGGTGCAGGTGTCCCCCACATCAGAGGACGCAGTGCAGATTTGCAAGCAAAACCTGAAGAAGGAAATCCTAGAAAGGATGATTGGTGCCGAGGTCAAGTCTTTTGACCGCTTGAACAACATAGTGGTAGAGATCGAGGCCTTCCTTGCCCGATACTCTTCTACTCCAGCTGCATCAAGTCAAAGGGCCAGGCAGGCTAAGAAAAGACCGACGCCGCAAGAAGTTCACACACTGGACTTCAAGACCTTTGAAAGGTAAAAAGAGAAAGGTAAAGAGGCGACCGATCCTCCTCCACCCAGGTCTACTGAATGGTGGGAAGGCCCCTCCCTACAGGAGAAAATGAGGAATAAGTTGTTTTCTTTTCCTCGAGATAAGTCACGGGTCCTGATTGAATGGGCCACCAAGTACAACAAAATTACACTGCCAGAACCAAAGAGGCCTGGTGACTTGAAGAAGAAGGATGATCCTTGCTTTTGCCCATACCACCAGATGCTAGGGCATACCATCAAAGAATGTTACATCTTCAAGGATGTCATTGAGTCCTTGATCAAGAAGGGGGAGCTGGATATGGGGGAACACAAGCTGGATCCCCCGTAGCCGCATGAGATGCCTAACTTGGCCGCCACCATCAACATGGTGTCATTATACCAGTAGATGCCTGAAGAATGGTCAGAAGGCAGCACCCGTGCCACCTCTGAAGCTTTCATCATGGCACCAGCCCATGACAAAGGAAGCTGGTAGGTCGCGCCAAAGAAGAACAGAAGAAGAAGGGAAGCCTCCCGGCCCACTCCGGAAGTTAGTATAAGGGGTGTTACACCCCGACCAACACCACAACCGATAACACCTGTCTGGCACGACACAGCCCCCCGGCTGGTCATGAGGCGGCCCACTTATAATAAGAAGAAGCACATCCTGATACGGATGCATAAAGAATTCAGCCCTACAATCGAAAGACTCTAGGTCATTATTGATGGGCTTGAAGATTATGAACAGTTAGAGATCTAGCCCGTGGAGCTGAAGGAGTATGTCCCCTAGGAGGAGTTCGAGTCCCTCGAACTGGCTCCAGAAGCAGAGGTCGGGACGAGCGAAGAACCTCTTCTATGGGGAGAACCCCCTACGGAGTAGCTAGCAGCCACCGAAGAAGAGAAGAAGAAGAAGAAGAAGAGAAGGCCTAGAAACAAAAAGAAGAGTGGGGTCGTCATTTCATGCAACACCCTCTTGGCATTGTTTGACACCGCCCTCTCCCTAGAAGAGGAAGAGGAAGAGGTATCTCTCGAACCGGTAGAGGTGAATCAGGCTGAATCATCAACTTCCCAACATGCCACCAGGTCGGGAAGGAGGTGGGGATGCCCTCCTCAGGCCAACCACAACATCCTACTCAGGGGAGAACAACCATATCATGTCCCCGACCCCAGGGTCCGAGGCACCGAGATTCCCCCTCCATCAGGCCTCTACCCTAAAGAACCAAATGGCTAGAGCGCCCCTTCATTTGTTGAATTTCTGTCGGCTCAAAGAGGAAGACAATCATGCCCCCAGGAGTCCCAGCTGACCAAAGGAGCAAGCGGCCCTATAGCTCTGCCTGTGCCCCCCCCCCCCTCAGACAAGAGAAGAGTTTGACAACATCCCGAACCTTGCAGAGTTTATGCAAGAACAAGGGGTGACCCAGCAGGCCCCGCAAGCTCAAGCGGCATCCGACCAAGTGGAGGAGGTACTCGCTGACCCGGTTCCCCAAGCCCAAGGGGAGGGTAGGCGTGGCAAGGCCGAATAAATGAAGCTGCTCAAGGTTCAACCCAGTAAACGAATAGTTAAGCAACTTAAGAAGATCCCAGTCAGATTCACCGTTTGGGAGATCTTCTCTTTAGATGAAGAAACACGGCATGCCGTCATTGCTACGCTTCAGACGCCAGCATATTTTGAAGCCTGCCTTGCAGAAATGTCACCTGAAGTAGCTGTGGCCTTCACAAATGAGGATATGCTTCTACCCACCTGCACCCACAACAGGCCACTCTAC
The DNA here is from genome assembly GCA_022559845.1 of Amorphophallus konjac. Taxonomy (NCBI): domain Eukaryota; kingdom Viridiplantae; phylum Streptophyta; class Magnoliopsida; order Alismatales; family Araceae; genus Amorphophallus; species Amorphophallus konjac. The sequence continues at coordinate 72,612,305 of CM040128.1, read as the reverse complement.
ATGAAGGGGCAGCTGAATGGGCAGCCTATCAACAGAGTCTTGGTCGACCCAGGGGCAGTAGTGAATATACTCCCCTACCGGGTGTACCAAAAACATTACTTTGATGTGCACCTAGTCGAGGTCAAGAACGTCAAGATTGCTGGCATCAACAAGAAGTGCGAGGTCCCCATGGGGGTCGAAGAGTTCAACCTCTCCCTCGATGACTTCACAACCAAGGTCCAGTTCCATGTGATCAACTCCAACACCTCCTACAAGGCGTTGCTCGGCCGACCTTGGCTGCACCAGAATAGGGTGGTACCATCCACTCTGCATCAATGCATCAAGTACCCTTGCAACGGGAAAGAGGAAAGAATCTTCGCTGATCTCCACCCTTCCGAGGTGTTCGAATGTCACTTGTCGGACGCCACTTTGTATCTGGAGAAGCCGAAGCAAGCTTCCCAAGTCACCCAGGACAAAAGGAAAAAGAGGGTGGAGCCTGATAGTTGGTTCCCTTCGCCACCGCCAGGCTATATGGCTCCCCCTAAGGTGTCATTTATTTCTGAAGCAGAAGGGGTATTCAGGGCAATTCCCCTTTCCGTCCATCCCACACCAGGGACACCATACCTCGAAGATTTACAGGAGGACGTCAGAGTCCCACCTGGGATCATCAAGCCTCTCGCAGAAGCCGACTGTCGGGTGGTCGAACCATTGAAGACCTTTGAGGTGCCCAACTCCGGAGGCCCGTCCACCGTCTTCTATGTGACCGAGGAGCACCCGGTCGGAGGGGATGATGATTGTAAACTCCCCGATGAGCTTCACGATCCCCTCGTCCTGATCATCGGGCCTCTTGACATAACTGGCCGTGCAATCAAAATGGCCAGGAAGCAAGGGATCCCCTTCCATCAGCCCTCTAGTCGGAGAGAAATGTTCAAGAGAATGTGGAACCCGCCAAACATGGATCGGAGATTGTTGCAAATCACCAGGCACTTGGGTTTGGGCTTTTCAGTCGAAGACTCTTACGAAGCCGACGTGATATCAGTTTCAACTTCGTCCGGTGATGACCTTGCGGAAGCTACAGACCCGCAGGAAGTCCAAGGCCACAAGCATCATATGCCTCCGGCTGAGGAAGCTCAGGATGCAGAGGTGTTCCTATGGAATCCACCTCCCTGTAGGGGTATAGGGAAGGTCCCACCCTCCTCTGAGGGACTGACCCCGAATGGCCACAATAAAGGGGTGCCCCCGTCCCTGCCTAGCATTGAAGCAAAGAACAGTGATACGAGCCGCACTCCAGGTCCCTCTCGATACGACCCCGCCATGATGGCCCTGTATTATCAGCAGCAATGGGAGATCGAGATTGTAAAGGCGCGGCTGGCCGAAATAACCTCACTTGTGTCTGATTTGATCAAGGGCGTCCTTCGCCAGAGAGACAGATGCACGCACCAGTTTCCGAGCACTAGCCTTAACGCCTCCATGGACTTGAAGAGGGGGGCGAGGGGAGTTGCCGGTTCTTCAGCCAGACGGTCAACTGAACGAAGTCCTACACTACAGGAGAGGATGCAAAAGCCTTACTCTTTCCCAAAGAATGAGACTCGAGAATCTTTGACTGGGCCTGCCACTACGGTAAGGTATCTCTCCCAAAGTCTAAGAGGCCGCAAGACGCCTGAAGAAGTGGTGACCCCTTGTTCTGCCCCTATCACCAAGTATTGGGTCACCCTATTGAAGACTGTTATGTCTTCAAGGATATTGCTCAAGACCTGATTGAGAAAGATGAGCTCATAATGGGAGACTATGTGGTGGCTCCGCCGCGTCCCCATGTGACAGGCATCCACGAAAGGGGTATCTATACGGTGTCAGTTCAGCACCAGACCTTTGAAGATGCAGCTGAGAATGAACAACCCTGGCCACCAGCGGTGGAGCAGTCCCAAGCTGGCAAACGATCACCTCAGCTCCCATAGAAGCTGTCTACGATGACTACCAAGAAAACCCCAGAAAAGTCTTGTGCCTCTCCACGCAGGGGAGCCCCTCAAGGCCGCAGATAACAAGACAAGGGGGGCGGGAAGCAAGCAGTGCCTCAGTGCCCAACGAGGTGGAGCAAGAAGATGCCTATGGTGTCCTTGAAGCGGAAGATGGTGAAGATCAAGATTTCATCGACCTACTACCGGCGCCCCTGAAAATTAAAGATGGCGTCCAGGCCACTGTTGATGAGCTCATCGAGATGAACCTCGGCACGGAAAGTGACCCAGGCTGACCTTTCTGAGTGCCCTTCTATCTCCACAAGAGAGGGAGCAATATGTTAAGTTGCTACAAGAGTTCCGGGACTACTTTGCCTGGAACTACAAAGAGATGCCCGGCCTTAGCCCCAACGTGACTCAACAAATTTTGGCTATTGATCCCAAGGTGGAGTCAGTGAAGCAGTCCCCCCGGCACATGAGGCCGGAGCTGATAAACCAGATCTGCAAAGAAGTCAACAAGCTCATAGATGTCGATTTTGTAGCCGAGAACCAATACACCACCTGGTTGGCCAATATTGTGCTAGTGAAGAAGAAGAATGGACAAATCAGGTTCTGCGTAGACTTCCGCAACCTGAATAAAGCCTGGCCAAAAGATGACTTCCCGGTGCCCATCACCAAAGTGATAATTGATGCAACTACTGGCCATGAGGCCTTGTCCTTTATGGACGGATCATCCGACTATAACCAAATCTGGATAGCTGAGAACGAACGAATTCACATGGCCTTCCAGTCACCTAAAGGGATATTCCACTACAAAAGGATGCCCTTCGACCTCAAGAACGCTGGTGCCACATACCAGCGGGCGATGACCAAGATATTCGACGAGTTGCTATATAGCAAAGTCGAATGCTAAATTGATGACTTGGTCATCAAAACAAAGAAAAGGGGGGGGGGGTCATCTGAATGATCTCAGAATTGTCTTCGAGAGACTCCGGCAGTATGAGCTAAAAATGAACCCAATGAAGTGTGCCTTTGGTGTCTCCAGTGGGAAGTTCCTCGGCTTCATTGTCCGATATAGGGGGATCGAGATCGATTCCTTTGAAATAAAACCTATCCAGGAGCTGCCCCCTCTGAAGAATTTGGGAGAATTAAGGTCCCTGTAAGGCCGGCTAGCTTACATCTGCACGTTCATCTCCAACTTGTCGGGATGCTGCCAGCCGTTCCACAAATTGATGATGAAGAATGCACCTTTCAGCTGGAATCATGAGTGCCAGAGAGCCTTTGACCGGTTGAAGGATTATTTGAAGACCCCGCCTGTGTTGGGGGCACCTGTTAAGAGAAGGCCACTTATTTTATATATAGCTGCCACCGAATGTTCGCTGGGGGCAATGCTCACTCAGAACAATGACGAGGGAAATGAACAAGCTCTCTACTACCTCAGCTGAAGACTGGTAGGGGCGGAAGCAGAGTACACCCCGATTGAGAAAGTTTACCTTGCCCTAGTCTTCGTAGTCAAGAAGTTGAGGCATTACATGATGTCGCATGAAATGAGCCTAATATCCAAGGTTGACCCTGTCAAGCACATTCTCTCCTAGCCAGTCCTCAAAGGACGTCTTGGCAAGTGGGCCGTACTACTAATGGAGTTTGACATCAACTACGTGCCGTAGAAGGCCGTTAAAGGTCAAGCCATCGTGGACTTCTTCGCAGCGCACCCCGTGCCCGAAGACTCCCCATTGGTCACGGAGCTGCCTGAAGATAAAACACTGGAGAGGGATCGAGTCCAACAGACGGCCTAGTAGCTGTACTTCGACGGGGCTTCGAGAACAGAAACAACCCCATCCGAGCATACAAAAGTACGGGCCGGGACCGTTATCGTCCTTAAATCTCCGGAGGGAGAGGTGCTGCACACTTCCTGTTCCATCAACAAGCCCTGCACAAATAATGAAGCAGACTATGAAGCTCTGATCATCGGCCTCCAAGTCACCTTGCATATGGAGATCAGAATGCTACAAGTATTTGGCGATTCACTATTAATCGTTAAGCAGGTCTAAGGACAGTTTGACGTTCGAAAGCCTGAGCTACTGTGGACGCACTTTTTATTTAAAATCGTGGTTTATTTGTTCATTGGGTTTATTAAGTGCGTGGGCATGCCAGTCACAAAGTGACGATTTATTGTGCGCTCGATCTGACTAATCAGACGATTGTGTGATTCGTGTCGGGACCAAAACCCGCCGCTCCATAAAGGTCATGGCATTATTTACATCCCCTCGGAGAGGGGAACACCCTTGATTAATCTCCGGGAATCAGGGCCTCATGGCCAGGAAACTATATCGAGAGAAACAAGCCGATAGCGGTCTCGAATTAGTCAAAAAGCCCGATGTCTAGGGAAGCGAGCATTCAAAATATGTCGGTCACTCAAGGGACCATTTTGATATTCAGACGAGCGTCCGGCTTTAGAGAATCGTGAACGTCACGGGGAAAACTAGAGCATATGTATGCCGGGGGTACTGCAAGTTTATTGTTCGATGGGATAGGAGACATTCGGTTGAATCTCGGTTAGAGTGGTCAAAAATCAGCAAGTTTATCAGCCCGGTGCGAGATCGAGTCAGGTCCATTCCGGGGGCGCCTCCCGCGGTCCAAACGGGGCTTGCGTGGGCATCGTTAATATTTCTGGTGCCAAAGGGCAGCGGGAAAGTGTCCCGGGACTAGATTCCAAAACAACAACGTATACAGAGATAGCTGGCTATAGGCCTAAGATGTGGGTCAGGCAATGACCATGGTTGGGGTGAACCCGAGGTCCGAGCATGACTCACGACGGTCTTATCGATGTTCCCATGCGTAGGGTTCGGGGAGGATGAGAGCCGCCTCATTCCATTCGGATTTTGTCGGTCATATACGGACCATTTTATGTTCGGACAAAGGTCCGTATAGAAAACAAGATGGTGACGGGAGCGAATCCGTGCAAATGTCTATCGTGAGTATGGCAATTTTTATGCAAGCGCGGGATTAGATCCCGGTATATATATGTCAGTCGCTAACGGACCATTGATCGTTCGGACGAGAGTCCGCATTTGAGGCGTCGAAGATAACAACAAAACCACATGGATGTCTGCCGTAGGTACGGCAAGTTTAATGTGGGTGCGGGATTAGATCCCGGTATATATATGTCGGTCACTAACGGACCATTCATTGTTCGGACGAGAGCCCGCATTAGTAGCGTCGATGACGACGATAAAACCATACGGATGTCTACCGTAGGTGCGGCAAGTTTAATGTGGGTGCAGGATCTTATTCCAAATCATGGCGGATGCCAAGCGAAAAGTACTCCTTCGATGCCTATCCACCGAAGAGGCTTGGAGGGTCATGAAGGAGGTTCACGCCAGAACAGTTGGTGCACACCAGGCGGGCCCGAAAATGAAGATTGAGATAAAGAAGCTTGGCTACTACTGGCCGACAATGTTTGATGATAGCTGCAAGTATGCTAAGTCTTATCAAAAATGCCAGGAGCACACGACGGTGCCTAGAAGACCGCCCGTGCCGCTGCATCCAACAGTGCCCAGCTAGCTGTTCGCTCAATGGGGAACAGACGTCGTGGGTCCACTACCTGCATCATCCGTAGGGTGGAAGTACATTTTGGCGGGAACTAACTACTTCTCCCGCTGGGCAGAAGCTGTTGCTCTGAAGGAAATGACCAGGGAAATTATGGTCATATTTGTCTGTCAGAACGTCATATTCCGATTTGGCGCCCTCAACCGAATTATCTCAGACAACGGCAGAAGGTCTACCGGCTGGCAGAAAAATACAAGATCGATTGGAGGATGTCGACTCCTTACAACCCGCAGGCCAATGGCTTGGCTGAGGCTTTTAATAAAACTCTCTATACTCTCCTGGACAAATTGTTAATTCCTACAAAAGAGACTGGGAATAGAAGATGTACGAAGCTCTGTGGGCATATCAAACTGTATAAAAAATTTCAACGGGTTGTTCACCTTTTTCCTTGGTGTATGGCTCAGAAGGAATTGTCCCCATCGAGTTGGAAATACCCTCTCTAAGGGTCGCAATCCAACACGGGCTAGCCCGGAAAGGGCAAACAAAAGTCGAACGAAGGCTCGAAGAGCTCTCCAACTTGGAGGGTAAATGGTTCCAAGCCCAGCAGAATATCTAGGTTTATCAGGCACGGATAGTGCGTGCCTTTGACAAGCTTGTCAAGGAGCGCGAATTCAAAAAGGGTGACCTCGTTATGGTCAAAAGAAGAGAAGTCATGGTCGCCAACCCCAAGGGCAAGCTAAATGAAAAATGGCTTGGACCCTATGTAATCCAGAAGGTCAACAAGGGTGGGGCGTATGTAATCGTCAATCATCGAGGGGAGGTTCAATTCCCACCCCTTAATGGTAGGCATTTGAGATTGTACCACGCTCCGATTCCTCCATTTAGTGAATAATACATTTCCCCGCCACGCCGCAGGCGAATTTGTATTACTGTTGTCCATACGGTTTTGCCATTGTTTACCCTTCGTTTAAAAAGAGAGAGAGAGAAAAAAGAGAAAGAAGAAGAGAAAAAAAAGAAGAAAAAAGAAAAAAAGAGGGAGAGAAAAAAAAGGGGGGGAGATGAACCAGTTCCCCATGATTAACGCTTACTCGTGTCATCAAGAGCACGTCAAGAGACAAACAAACCATGTCAGCCCCCGACACCTTGTCGACACTGACGAAAGAACACCTCACCTGAACCTTCCATTTAGGACTGGGGAATTGTTGGCATTCAAAATATGATCCTTCGGCGACCAAGCCGCAAAGACGAATGATACGGCCAGCTGAAGCTGAGAAGCCGATGAAGAACAACCTACTGAAGGCTTCTCAAGCTGCCAGAGCCCCGAGTTACCTGGAAGTGAACACCGGGGACTTCACATCAGGAAAGTTGGATGAATCCACAAATAACTCGCAGTGCGACCAAGCCTGCCTAATGATCCGGCATCGACTCCGTCGTGCCGCTACCCTGCACCCGTCACCCGACCAAGGACGACGGTCTACCCGGTGGCTTCCCACCTGAATGAAGGCTCTCCTAAAGAGGAAGAACGTCATCGGCCCTTCATAGAAAGGAACCGGAGGCTCTGTCAGCAGAAGACCCCGAGCACCCTACATGGGTTCGGCTTCTCACAATAGTGGGTCCGTCAGTGGCCGAATGATCGCCAGTCAAGGCAAAATTATGCCGGATGTCATATCATCCCGCAAGGAAGCTCCGTGCACAAATCAAACCGAGCCAGAAGCACAAGTCATGGTGCCGAAGGTCATGCCAGCGGAAAACCCGCGTGCTTGAGCCAAACACACACGAAGTTCCGATTAAGGCCATTCACCGTGCGGAGAGCTTCGTCAACACCCGCCAAGGTTTTCCAAGGACCAAGGCGAGAGGAACAGTCAACGGGAGCCTTCGGAACCATCCCCAGGCCCATCGGCTAGCCCGCGTCGAGCAAACAAGCTAAACCGGCGCACAAAAGGATGTCGGTGCCCCTTAATCCAGCGCCGCCAAATTCGGTGCGCCAGAATCAATTGGGGACATATCTCTCGGAGCCACTGAATCCGGCGCGCCCCCTTCCATGGCGTCGGATTAACTGTGGCTCTATATATATGCCACGGCCTTGAAACAAAATGGGGGGGGGGGGGGACAGTCGGAGAGACTAGAAGAGAAGTCCTGATCACCGGAGAGCCATGACCAATCATAAGAGAAGAGGGTTAGGTTTCATGGGGAGAAAGGTTTTCCAAGAGAGTCCCCCACTGTGCCATCGTCGTCATCTACTGTGCACGAGTTCATCGGCGTCGGAGAAGAAGAGTTCCTCTGTCATTTTTGTAGGTGGGGCATGGTGTTTCCCATCGATCTTCCTTCACCTATTTTCCTGTTTCGCCGTAATGTAAGTGAAAGGGGAAGGGGCGATGATATGAGCCCGTCTCCCCCTTCACCATCTGTTTCTTTTTCTCCCTCTGTAGGCTTCCCTGCAATCGATAGCTGTGGTGCCGTGCTACAACGCCGGCGCTGATATATGAGCTTGTAATATTTTCTTGATTGTGGGATGAATGAATGCGCTATATGCGTGAATGGTTTTGTTCTGTTGCATCGCCTCTTCTTCTTCCCCTTTTGCATTTCTTCACTTGGCCGCTAAAGTGGCGCCATGCAATAGTGCCGGCGCCGGGAATGGGCGAAGTGTGTTTGCGCACCACCCCCAACGCTCATGGCGTCAGAATGAAATGTGTTCGAACGATTCCCGCCGTGTTTTTCCCTCCGATGCATACGCCCTTTGACTCCCTGGGCTATAACAATATTCCCCCCTCCCCGGGGTCTTCTCGTTAACGCCATAGCCGTGCTTGGCTCTGCTTTTCTTTCCTTTCTTTCATGATGATCTTGTGGCTGAGGGCATATCTGTATATGCCCCTTAACCCCTCACGGCGCCAGGATGCTTCGATAGAGCCTCTCTGCATCCCTTAGTTGTCCAGAGGTGAAGAGATCGTTCTCGTGGCCGAGTGGCCAATCCATTTATTCCTCTGTCCATGGATTCACATGCTGACAGCATTCTCTTTCGCTGAGCATGTCGAATCTGGCTGAGTAAGCTGCATCTACACTCTTATCGGTTGTATATGATTCATGCTCATTCGAGAGGGTTAAATCTATTAGCCCATCTCACTAATCCGGGGAGGGGAATATACCCCCACAGTTTCATCAAACCGCCATTTGGTCATGGGAACTCATCTATTAATGGTGAGCGTCCTTATTGACTATTGGGTGAAAATCAAAATTGGGTTAATCTCGACATTTAAAAATCCACAGTCCTTCATGGACCTTGTGGTGGCCGCGAGACGGGTGCCCCTCGTAGGCTAGCCCTCGGGGTTTTCCCTCTCTACCGGTCGTCCCGATTCGAGCCGTGAGTCAACTCGGGTCGCGTGCCCCTCGTAGGCTAGCCCTCAGGGTTTTCACTCCTGTCATGAGTCGACTCATCCGCTCACTGCCGCCCACGGACTTGGTGCCCCTAGCAGGCTGGACCTCGGGGTTTTCCTTTCCGTTCGGGTTTGTCGGCAGCTGTTGCGTCACCCGACCTTCAGGGGTTGCTCCGCTACGTGAGTATTCCCCGCTTCTCCCCGACAAATCCTCCGGGATGGGGAGATGTTGCCGAAATTCTGGCTCGAACGAGCCTGACTCGGAACAATCGCCGCGGTCGAGTGTGAACCTCGCGCGAGCCTATGACTCGGCTTCCGGGTGTCCCGGGGGCGATCCTTTGAATAAATGACTTAAATAAACTTTCAAAGTCTCCCAAAGTGTTTTAATAAACCCAAGAAATAACAAATAAAACCTCATTTTCCACAAAATTGGGCTAAACCGGCGTCGTTTACGTCCGGCGCACCTCAAAACGGCGCGCCCCATCCCGGCGCGCCCCCAATAGGTGTCGCACCGTTTTAACCCCCCTTCTACACCTACGGTTCCCACGCCGTTTTAAGCCCTTTACCTATTTTTTCTGGCACCGTTTCAAGCGTTTTAAGCCCTTTTCTACGCGTACCATGCCGATTTCATTCCGAATCGTGCCGTTGTGCCGTTCCGGTCTCCTCCTCACCTCTGGGGTGATTTCCAATGTTTATAACAGAACGAAGTAAACCTTTTGATCAATAAATCAAATAAATTAGCTTGTCTAAGCTTGAATTAATCGGCTCCGTATCTTTGCCGTCATGCTTTAGTCTAAGCATTCATGTCGCGTCAATGCATGCCTGAGAGTGCGCACCCATGGCATATCAAATGGCATTAAAGGAACGTTGGGGTACGCCCGATCAGAAGTTTTGTTACGTGTGATGGTGGTCTTCGGACCTAAGTCCTCCGCCATGTACCGAGGGTCCGCCCTAATAAATCGTGTGTAGTAGATCATAGCATCTTGCATGACCACTCGCATGCCCTGCATCTCTTATTCCAGCCTCGACAGCCTGCTATCTCGGCAATTAATCAAAGGTTTTCCCTCCTCGTGGGGGATGTAATTAACGTCATGACCTTTATGGCATGACGGACTGCTGGTCCCAACCGAACCTCACTCTCGCCCGACACGGGTCAGAATGAGCGCACAATAAACTCGTCACTCACGTGACTGGCACGCCCACGCCGTCAATCAGTTGGTTAATTAACAATTCGTTAATCGGTCGATCGGCACGTAAAATAAACCAAATAAACCCAAATGATAATCATAAATAAAAAGAAGACCACGGAGAGCGAGAAAGATCCCATCGCAAACAGTCTGGAACACCCGGTGGGACCAGTGTCACCTTTCATCTCTTTGCCGAGATACTTGGGCTTCGAGGCCCTCCCAAAGGCTACTGATCGTTGGTTTGTCTGTCTTTGTAGGCGAGCAATGAAGATGACTCGGTTGACTGGTGTCGGCTTTGGCCCTTCGATTATTGCCGGTCATGCGCAAGGGTACCTGGCGGTGCCCATGGAGTTCGGCAGCTTCCCTGCCGCTGTTGGCTTCCCCAACTTCTTGGGGTTGGCCTTTGTGGATATGCTAGAAGTGGAACCCTCGGAGCCTGTCGAGGGAACTACAAAGAACGTGGAGCCTCTGAAGGCTCGATGCTGCCACGACTAGCTCAAGAGTCCAACCTCGGTCGCCAGCTGCCTGGTGCACCATGCTATCTGTGGGGCCCGCCCCAATGCTGTCAACAGGAACCCCGATGGACGTCAGCGCAGGCAGATCCGGAGGAGTACTGTTGTGGTTACCGGAACCCTCTCCCAATCTGGCAAATCTATGATGGTTGGTGGCATGCGCGTCTTCCTCGACGGACGTGACATGCGGATAGTTCTGGATCGGGTTGTCCCTTCCATCCCCGTCCGCAACTCATATCAAGCCCTCGCTGGAAGGAGGGCAGAAAGAGAAGAAGCCGACCATTACGGTCGAGAGAAGTTGGCCCCCAGGCCAAGGAAATTTAAGCAGGTGTGGGTCCCCAAGAGGGTCCAACATGTTCATCATGCTGCACCTGTCCCCCGCCGTCCTGCTCACGATGGAGGGGAAGGAAAGAGAGGAAGGGGCCTGGCCTCGAAAGAAGAAGAAGTGGTTGCGGACCTTCCGCGCCGCGAAAGTTTCTGGGCCTGCGCCCGTCAAGCCAATGTCCCAGCTGTGGGACGAAGGTTCCAACAACCTGCCGACAGAGTTCGGCTAGCTTATATCCCTCCTGCGGGAGGTCGACAACTATCCCCCGTGCTGTATCAAGAGCGGGGTCAAGAAGAGATGATCTGTCTGGTCAGGAACTATTTTTGAGGGTTAGGCAACCCCTCGCTTGGGCAACAGTGACTGATGCAAGCAGCCACCACCAGTGAAGACTACTACCCGTCAATGGCAGATGAAGAAGATGTAGGAGAAAGAATGATGGTGTCGTCCGTCGACGATAATGGATACGATAACAGCTTCAAGATCGAAGCCGATGAAGCCATCCCCAAGCGGGAAGAAACAAGAAGGGCTTCTGTGTTCGAGAGGCTGACCTTCCCACATCAAGCTAAAAGGAGGGTCCATCGTCAAAGGAGAAGGATGCAGGTCTTCACCTGCAACACGGCTGGCGTGTTCAGCCGATACGGGGGGCTTCCCGAAGATCCCCGAGAATTGGCTTAGTTGGCCGCAAGGCCAAGGCATAGCACTCGGAGAACAGAAGCCGCGAGGGAACTCATGGCGACAGCTGAAGGACAACAACCCCAGGTCTACCACCAGGGGGATGATGAAGCTGCTGTCCTGACCGCCAATGTGGTGGCGGCGGGAGAAGAAGATGACATCCCCCTCGACATCCTGCCCGAGGGTACGTCCAGGGAGACAACAAAATTTATCCCCACTATAGAAACTATGGACCCATCAGTCTTGATACTACTTTAAAAATATCGGCAAGAGATAGACTTGCTAAAGAAGCAGCTGATGGAGAAAACTGAACAGTCCACAGCTTCCAAACCACCCGAAGTCCAAGGTGAATCATCCCGGGGAGCGGTTCGTCATGACGACCCTCCGCCGCTCTACACACTACCTCAGTCGTCAGAGCCAAGCATGGAGACAATGCAATAGCGACCACCACAGCTCCAGCCGCTGCTACCACCGGTGCTCCCTCAAGCGCACCAGACACCCCCGCTGCTGCGTCCTCCACAGGCGACCACTCTGGTCACCCCGTACCTACAGCCGGCACACTTCTACCCAGAGCCAGTTGACCCTGTAGTCATAAATCGGATGATGGTGGAAAGAATGATCGAGCTGAAGGTCGCAGAAAGGGGTGAAGGTGACAACGTCGCGTTTGATGCCTACCGGGTGCCATACCCGTAACACCATGATGCTAAGTGGCTTCCCCCGGGAATCAACAAGCCGCCCAAGTTTGACAAATTCAATGGGAAGGGGTCCCCGAGAGAACACATTGCCTATTATATGACTGTCATGGGTGACTTGGCCACCGACGAGTCATACCTGCTAAAGTTTTTCGGGTCCTCTCTGACGGGGCTTGCATTCGAATGGTATTCCAGCCTCTCGGCCGGGTCAATCAGCGACTGGCCAGATATGCAGAAGAAGTTCAGAGAAAGATTCTATGTTACAGAGAGGGAGGTCACAGTGTTCGAACTCTACTCAACAAAGCAGAGGGTCGATGAGACAGCCCTCGATTATATCAAGAGGTGGAGGAACCTCGGAATGAGGTGCAGGCGGCCCCCGCATCAGGAGGACGCTGTGCAAATATGCAAACAGAATCTCAGAATGGAGATTCTAGAAAAGATGATCGGAATGGAAATACGATCGTTTGATCGATGGAACAATGTCGTGGCCGAGGTGGAAGATTTTTTGGCCAGACCTACCCCTACATCTGCTACCAGCACGACCCAGAAGGGCAAGGCGGTGGAATGGCGCTCCTCTCCTAAAGAAGCAAACGCTCTTGACATAAAGGCGTTCAAACAATAGAAAAGTGAAGGTAAGAAGGGAATCACCCCACAGCCTGCAGAAGCCCTAGACGGCAAAGAAGGTCCTTCGCTGAGGGACAAAATGAAGAAGGCATATTCATTTCAAAAGGACAAGACCCGGGTTCTGTTCGACTGGGTAACGGAATATGGCATGGTCACCCTGCCAGAGCCAAGCAGGCCGGAGGACCTAAAGAGAAAAGACAGCCCAAGATTCTGCCCCTACCACCAGATGTTGGGGCATCAAATCGAAGATTGCTATGTTTTCAAGGACATCATCGAAGGGATGGTGAAGAAAAGTGAGATCGAGCTGGGAGAGTACAAAGTGGACCCTCCTCAGCCACATGAAGCCCCTCAGAGGAGGGCAGGAGTCAACATGATCTCCCTATACCAGGCACTGCCCGAGGAGATCTCTGAAACAAGCACGCGGAGCACCTATGATGATGGGGACATCTCCAACTACTCCATTTTTTCGAGGGTCCCATTGCTCGCCAGCTATGCTTCATCGTGTTTGCTGCATTTTTCTTAATCATGGCATGTAATGTTTATATTTTCTTGAGTCATAAATTATGTAATTTTCCTTTATTTGAGTCAAGTACCTAGGTTAGTGAGTCATCTATCTAAGTCTAAGTATCATTAGGTGGTCTAGTGGGTTAAAAGGCTCATTTCATTGGGCTTGGCCCATGGGCACCCCCTTCCCCCCTTGGTGATTTGTCATTAGTCCAAATGTCAAGGACTTTTTGTAAATTGTGAGTTCCCTATAAATAGGACCCCAATCCCTCCTTGGAGAACTAATGAATTATTGAAAGAAAAATTTGAATTTAGTATTCCACTAAATCTTGTGAGAACCTCTCTCTCTCTCTCTAAAGTGGGCGAACCCCATTCTCTCTCCTTCCCCACCCCCAATTTCGAAATTCTCTCTCTCTCCTCCCCATTCACCTCTCACTAAGACCCCTCCCCCTTCCCCATACACTCATTCAATTCCCCTCCAACCCCTAGGTGGAATTCCCCTCTCCTAGGCACCTCTCTATTCTCCCAAGCAACCCTTCCTCTTCCCCAAGCAACCAATCCTTTTCCCAAGCCACCCCTTCCCTTCCCCAACACACCTCTCCATCTCCCAACACACCCCTTCCCCTTCCCAAGACCACCATTGATCACCACCATTAAATAAAATTCAAACACTCCCCCCCTTTCCCAAGAGTCACTTGCGCCCCCCCTCTTTCTCACCCTCCACCCTTGGCCACACCTCCCTCCCCCTCCACCTGCTAGTTGTGACCCCAACCACCTCCACCCCCATCCTCCTTGCCACAGCCGCCCTCCCCCATCCCCCACAACCAATACCCCCGCCCCTTGCTGTATTGGCCCCCCTATCCGATTCCATTTACCTTCATCAAGTTACAGTTCTAGTAGCAGTTTGCAACAGCATAGTACCCCGGAGTTGCAGAGGCTTCCTCTTCATCATCGCGAGTCTCCTGGTAACATATCCTATATTTTTGGAAAGCTCTTCCAGTCAGCTTTGCAGGCGAGGTGGTCTCGCATCCGTCTGAGCTCCGGGCTGCGCGAGAGAGCGATTCTCCCACGACTACACAAAGCTGCTCCGCCAGGAACCAGAAGCCAAGAAAAGGAGGGACCACGGCTTCTCTGGGACGAATTTGGATGTGATTCCTTTTGCAGACGTCTTCTCCTACAAGCCTCCTAACATCAATAAGAAACAGAGCACCGTTTGAAGCCCGAAGCATAAAGTTACGAATTTTATACCATTGGTGCGCAGGTCAGGTTAGTCAGGATCCAACCAGACCCCCTCCCACTCTTCTGGCCGTTTCTCTCGACCCCGACCTCTTCTGGCACCATTCTTCCTTGCTGGACAAAGAAGACTCAACCATGCTCGCGACTGTCCTGGTTCCTCCTCGATTGGATCACGGGAGCGATCGTGGTGTCGTCGCCAACCTGCTGCTTCAATCTGGACTCAGCCCGAACTAGAACCAAGCAGCACCGGTCCAGCCTCCCCCTCAGCCGACAGCTACACCCCGACGTCCCGAGAAAATTCAGGAGTCATCCCTGAACAGTCAGCGACGTTTTGGCCCTGGTCTTGTCAGATTCCGAGTTCGGGAGCGTCCGTGGCAGCGCCGTCATCGACCCCCTATCAGGCCGTCCCAGAAGCAGACAGAACCAACAACGATCGCCGATCTTGCTTCCCCACCCCCGCCTGGCCGGCTTACAGCCCCTCCCTGTGCGGAGGTAGTATTTTTATGTATTCCATAGTCCCCCTCCCCTATGCCTGCCCCTCTGTGAGGGCGTAGTGATTGTATTAGCAGGTCGTCATCAGAAGCCTCATCGGCGCAGCGTGCGGGTAGCCCACGCTTCCCCGCTCGCCCTCGTCTCCGGCCGGGATCGGTGTCTTCACACCGATAAGGTGAGCTTCAGACCACTCTCCTCTGCTAGTTTTTATTACCTTTTCTTAGCTTAGTATTATCTCTAGTTGCGCCGTCGGTAGTGAGAGAGGGCTCGCTCCAACTTTCCATCTAATCGAGTGCCACCGCGGGTGAGTTGTGAGGGAGACATTACATCCCACGCCCTCGGCGTGCCGGCCACCCTTGAAATTGGCCATCCCTGGCTCATTGGGGTCCATCCTGAGCTGGCCATACCCTTGGAACCCCGAGGCCCAACCTCGGACCCTCACCATCGCCGGTCCGCCTACGGACCCGGGTGCGCGCGACGCGGGTAAACCCGCTTGTGATATATCTCCGTTCGGTCCGGTTACTTGCAAATTCAGGTCCAAGGGGTTTGTGTCACGTCAGTTTGTATCAAAGCAAGTTCATAACTTGTCTCTCTATAAGTTGGTCCTAGGGCGCATTCGCATTTTGAGTCATCATCGGGCCACCCAGTGCATCATCATGTATACTCCACATTGGTTAAGTCCACTCAACACGGCCTTCCACAAGAGTCCGATTGACCCCTTCCTCATGGACATCATTCTAGAAGGGGACCTTAGTTTTGACGGATCTAGTCCTAATGCCTACCTAAAGTGGGAGGCTACCATGGATGAAAACTTTGATAGGACTATGGTCTATGGACACGCTAGAGTCCGCATGGCAACGGAGCGGCTTCGGGGACAAGCCAAGGAGGAGTGGGAACGCATAGTGGGCTTAACAAGGGTTTGGAGGCAAGAACCCATAGGCTCATGGGAAGAGATGAAGATTGAGCTTAGGAATATCTACGCTCCCCGACCTTCCCACTCCTACCTTGAGAACCATAACCCGAGGAGCACTCCCACTCCTCCTTTCTCTCCCAGTCAACCCAAGACCTCCCTTAGGGCCCAAACTCCACCACCCCAAATGATTACAATCCTGATCACCACCACCATTCAAACAAAATTGGCCCCCACCCTCACTCCTCCACAACCGGCCGACCCCAAGGGCAAAAGACCCCTAATTGACCCGGTTCCCCCCATGAGGGCCACCACTCCCCAACCCAAAGCCACTCAACCAACCCTCACCATTCGAACCCAAGTGGAAAGTGTGTCCACCCCTCCACCTAGGCCCATGACGGCCACCACCAAACCCAAAATTCTCCATCAAACCCACACCCCACAAGCCTCCACGGTCCCCACCACTACCCCTCCATCTTCCCCTAAAAGGGACACACCCCCCAAAACAAATCAACCCAATCCTCCTCAACCCCCCCATCTTCCACTACCAACCCCAATCCTACCCCAACTTAGGTCTCCACTTCTTCCACTCCCAAACCCAACCCAAGTTCGAACACCCTCACCACCCCGGGTGCACCATGCCCCAACCTTCATCACCCCATCCCCAAAAGACCTTCCCATTCCCTTGGATAGTAAAACCCCCACACCCCAAAGGGATGAGAATGTGGTTGTGGTACATGAGGCCTCCCCCGATTGGGAAGAAGAATACGAGGCACAATGTCATGAGTTAGGCCAGGAAGTTCCCATCCCATGTGTAGAAAGCATCATGGCTCACACACCCGACCACCTAGAGGAGGAGAACACCATGGTCACTATCCCAACCGTGGGGGAAACACATGTCCAAGTTGAAGAAGAAACCTTGCACGGTGGTCTTCACCCTACACCACCCTCCCTAGTTGGGGCCGAGCTCATCTTAGGAGAACCCCTTTTACGTTGGCTAAAGGAGAACCCAATTAGAGATATCATGGCCCATGTTTGCCCTCCTATGGAACAAAACCTTCCTATAGTGCCCCTCTCCTATCACACCACCATCCAATCATCTTACCAAGTGGAGACATTAGGGGATCTCCTTAAGGGTATATCTTGGCAAATGGAGTTAACTGGCATGTTGACCACAGTGGCCGACCGACCTAGGAGCCTTGATCTCCTACACCTATGTGTCGGGTCCATCTCCTCGATTTACACTGTGGGTTGCTACACAAGCGACCTTCTTCTATTCCTCCCTACACCCGATGAGCCCGATGCTATCCATGAATTAGAGTTGTTTATATCGGGTAGAACGTCAAGCCCTCCATTCATGGCCGACCATCCCACCAAAGACTTCGTCCCAACTGTTTCATTAGAGGAGGAGGAATCACCACCATTTGAGGACCATGAGGATACAGAGCTCCTCTCCCTTGGTAGCCCCTACCATGATCCCTTTGATCTCTTCCTATGGGAGTCTAGTTCCCCATGTGACCCACCCACCTTACTCACCACCCACCTTACCCTACCACCACCCACCATGTTGGGCCAAACCCCTCCCTTCCGAGAACCGGGTTACACCATGGGAGCATTGACCTTAGGCAACATACAACTAGGGACTGAGGAATTGCCCCACTCCATGATGACCCCCTTCTTAGATCCCTTTGATCCATACAAATGGAAGCTCAAGGGCCACTCCACACCCACGCACATGGAAGTCATCTCTGGGATAGGAATGCATGTGCCTAGGCGTACCACACCACTTGGCATGATTAGTATGTTGGGTCCATTCATTCATATCACCCACATGTCAAGTAGGAAGCATGAGTGGTCCATATTCGGGTATAAAGGTCCTCCCACGTTCATCATTGGTCATATGCATGTTAGGGAAGTTCACGAATGTCTAGGACCCCCGACATTGGCTATGTCCATGCACACTAGGCTCACCTACGGATGTCCCGGCCCTCCGACCATTGTTATGAAGTCCATGCATGATAGGGCCACTTGTGGCTGCCCCGATCCACCTAAGTTCATCAAGGTCCACATGGCATCAAAACATGATAGGTCAATTTATGGTTGCCCCGGTCCACCTTTGCACACTACCCACTTTCACAACCACTCATCGCATCATAATGCATGGCATGAGCATACATGCAAGTAAATCGCAACGAGCGGTGTGGTTCACAAAGAGCAAGCAAAAGCTCGCGAGCGCCACTTGGAATTCCAAGTAGGCAACTTATCGATGGGGACATTGGAGTGGCTCTACCCTAGGGTCACCTCCAACTTGAGGGCACGAGGACTTGGACCTTGCCAAGTTCCAAGTGACTTTGGCAACCCGGCTTACGGGTTGGACTTACTAATGGGTTTTGAGATACATCCCACTTTCCGCGCAGCGGATCTGGCACCCTATATGGGCACCGCGGTGGAACCCAGTGAGCACTTTGAGCCTACCCCCACCTTTGTGAGTGATACCCTCGGAGAGCCTCTACATATCAGCCTGAGAGTCCGACGTGTGCATACGGAGGCAATACTGGGCAAGCAGGGTACCATCGCCAGCAAGAGGGTGTGCCCAAGCCACCATGAGAGGATGAAGGCTCGTCCCCTGGTTGCGGATGCAGGGTTGAGTTTGGAGGTTGAGGTTTACCCCGAGCTATTTTAGAGGACCACTTCCCCCGTGGACCCATACTCGACGGAGTTGAGTTCTCCGCACCCCGGGGGTATGATGGGGACATCTCCAACTACTCCATTTTTGCGAGGGTCCCATTGCTCGCCAGCTATGCTTCATCGTGTTTGCTGCATTTTTCTTAATCATGGCATGTAATTTTTATATTTTTTTGAGTCATAAATTATGTAATTTTCCTTTATTTGAGTCTCATTAGGTGCTCTAGTGGGTTAAAAGGCTCATTTCATTGGGCTTGGCCCATGGGCACCCCCTTCCCCCCTTGGTGATTTGTCATTAGTCCAAATGTCAAGGACTTTTTGTAAATTGTGGGTTCCCTATAAATAGGAGCCCAATCCCTCCTTGGAGAACTAATGAATTATTTAAAGAAAAATTTGAATTTAGTATTCCACTAAATCTTGTGAGAACCTCTCTCTCTCTCTCTAAAGTGGGCGAACACTATTCTCTCTCCTTCCCCACCCCCAATTTCAAAATTCTCTCTCTCTCCTCCCCATTCACCTCTCATTAAGACCCCTCCCCCTTCCCCATACACTCATTCAATTCCCCTCCAACCCATAGGTGGAATTCCCCTATCCTAGGCACCTCTCCATTCTCCCAAGCAACCCTTCCTCTTCCCCAAGCAACCAATCCTTTTCCCAAGCCACCCCTTCCTTCCCCAACACACCTCTCCATCTCCTGACACACCCCTTCCCCTTCCCAAGACAACCATTGATCACCACCATTAAACCAAATTCAAACACTCCCCCCCTTCCCAAGAGTCACTTGCGCCCCCCCTCTCTCTCACCCTCCACCCTTGGCCACACCTCCCTCCCCCTCCACCTGCTAGCTGCGACCCCAACCACCTCCACCCCCATCCTCCTTGCCACAGCCGCCCTCCCCCATCCCCCACAACCAATACCCCCGCCCCTTGCTGTATTGGCCCCCCTATCCGATTCCATTTACCTTCATCAAGTTACAGTTCTAGTAGCAGTTAGCAACAACAGAGTACCCTGGAGTTGCAGAGGCTTCCTCTTTATCATCGCGAGTCTCCTGGTAACATATCCTATATTTTTGGAAAGCTCTTCCAGTCAGCTTTGCAGGCGAGGTGGTCTCGCATCCGTCTGAGCTCCGGGCTGCGCGAGAGAGCGATTCTCCCACGACTGCGCAAAGCTACTCTGCTAGGAACCAGAAGCCAAGAAAAGGAGGGACCACGGCTTCTCCGGGACGAATTTGGATGTGATTCCTTGGCAGACGTTTTCTCCTACAAGCCTCCTAACATCACGAAGAAACGGAGCACCGTTTGTAGCCCGAAGCATACAGTTATGAATTTTATACCATTGGTGTGCAGGTCAGGTTAGTCAAGATCCGACCAGACCCCCTCCCACTCTTCTGGCCGTTTCTCTCGTCCCCGACCTCTTCTGGCACCATTCTTCCTTGATGGACGAAGAAGACTCAACCACACTCGCGACTGTCCTGGTCCCGCCTCGATTGGATCACGGGAGCGATCGTGGTGTCATTGCCAACCTGATGCTACAATCTGGACTCAGCCAGAACCAGAACCGAGCAGCACCGGTCCAGCCTCCCCCTCAGCCGACAGCGACACCCCAACGTCCCGAAAAAAATCAGGAGTCATCCCTGAACAGTCATAAACGTTTTGGCCTTGGTCTTGTCAGATTCCGAGTTCGGGAGCGTCCGTGCCAGCGCCGTCATTGGTCTCCTATCAGGCCGTCCCAGAAGCAGACAGAACCAACAACGATCGCCGATCTTGCTTCCCCACCCCCGCCTGGCCGGCTTACAGCCCCTCCCTGTGCGGAGGTAGTATTTTTATGTATCCCTCAGTTCCCCTCCCCTATGCCAACCCCTCTGTGAGGGCGTAGTGATTGTAGTAGCAGGTCGTCATCGGAAGCCTCATCGGCGCAGCGTGCGGGTAGCCCACGCTTCCCCGCTAGCCCTCGTCTCCGGCCGGGATCGGTGTCTTCACACCGATAAGGTGAGCTTCGGACCACTCTCCTCTGCTAGTTTTTCTTACCTTTGCTTAGCTTAGTATTATCTCTAGTTGTGCCGTCGGCAGTGAGAGAGGGCTCGCTCCAACTTTCTATCTAATCGAGTGCCACCGCGGGTGAGTTGTGAGGGAGACATAACATCCCACGCTGATGCGGGACGAGACCACGGACGCGACAAGCTCGTGATCGTCCCTTAACGAGGGAAGCGTCAGACGTGCGCGGTTGAGAAACCGGTAAGAGCTAGGGTGGTCGGCTCTCTCTTTCGTGCTCGGATAGGGTCACGGGACGGTAACGCTCTCTCTCGCAGCAGCGGTGATATAAATAGAAATCGAGCTAATTACCCTATCATGCTCTCTAGCAGCGGCATAAACAAGCATATATGAAATTAAGCAAAATGCCAAGTAAGAGAGCGAAGGCGATACCTCCACGCGCTCGGCGTGGGGAAGACGGACCCGGCCGAAAACTCGTACTCCCGGGAAACTTAACACACAATAATTACAGCAATAGGAACATGCCCACTCCACGCAAGGAGGTAAAGGGCTATACAAATGGGCCCGGGAGGACCGAATTCGGGTTGACGGGCAGCTTCGGGTGTTGATTCGGCTACACGCGTGTTCACGACCGTGGGGCCCACGTGCTGTCCGGAGGGGCCGTGTGGGACCCGGTGGTACCGCCATAGTGGAGACACTTGGAGAAGTGCTCCCCGGGCTGGCGGCACGCTGGTTCGCCGGCCGGAGGCCGGGCAGCTCCGTTCGGCACCGGTCGGAGAAACCGATCGGAAATCTGCCGGTTCTGTATTTCAGCGCGCGCTCCGGCGAGAACGGACGCTGCGATCAGCACCGGTGTCGGAATGCGACGAGATCAGAGCCGTTGGAAATCTGCTTCGAAGTACTACAATCTAGTGTCCTTCATAAAAATTCACCAAATTTGTACTTTGTGTTGGCGAATTTTATATGCTGCTGTTGTACAGTAACCGAAGACTCAGATCTGCAGAGAACTTTCCTGTTGATTGCCTTTGACCATGAAGTAGATGTCCGAATTTGAAGATGTGTTCTTCCGAAAGGTTGTAGTAAATCGAACAAGGAAACCAGAACTATTTTTGGATCTGGATTTGGAGGTAGTAGTGATTTGTTCTGATTTTGGACGTGGAGGGTGGTCGGATCTCTATCCAGCAGGACAGAACACCGAGAACAGTTTTGCGGCGGCTCGAAGGCGGGTGGCGGCACCGATGATCACCGGAGGTGAAGAGGGGATGATAGAAGATAGAAATCACTCTAGAATTGGAGGTTGGAGGAGAGAAACCAGAGGGAGAGAGGAGGGGCTCAAGAACACTCTTGATTTTCCAACAATTTTCTCTTCATTTCTTCATTAATCTCTAATGACACTATACATAGGCTTATATAGAAAATGGCAAGGGGTGGGGGGCTGAGAATTTCGTGGGAAATAAGTCATTTTCTTCCCCCATGTGGTAAAAACTCAAAAAAAAAAAAATTACATATGAATGGAGCACTCCTTTGACTATGTAGGTAAGGTAGGTGGCCAACCTTTGAAATTTTAACCCATTTGTCTCCCATGTGATCAATTAGCATTCAAACCTTCTAGATGGCCACCTAGGATGGTTGACCAGCCCCACATGGATGAGGTGGACCAATGGGGAAGGGGAGGGGGCCCCCTAACTGGACCTACTACACATTTGCATAAAAACCCACACAATCCTAGGGAATGACACATTGGCTTACAAAGTCTTACAATTGTATATATACTTTCCCAAGGATATAAAAGTAAATAAAAGGACTCAAATGTAAAAATAAAAGTTAATGCTCGGTGTCGATTCCCATCAACTCTCCCCGGGTGGGAGGAACTCGACCCCGTCGAGTAGGGGTATGGATGCTCGAGTACTCCGGCGGATCCGTCACCGTGCCGAGTAGCGCTGGTATGCTCCACTCCAAGTGACCGTCACCTGCTCAATCCATATATACTCGATATGCACAAGCTGCTATGGGCTAGAGGTGGACACTCCGGGTGGGGCACTCTCAAAAGGGGAGGAGGCGGCTCGAAGACTCACTAGGAATCACCACTGGGTCCCTGTAGGTGACTGATCCGAGTATTGAGGTAGAACCGTTCCCAAACTCCTCGAGTGAGTCTACTCGCTTTCACACTCATAAGGGACTGACATCGACGAGCTTGCACATGACATATGCAGACTCACCATGCACTAACACACATATGCAAACCACACAAATAAGAAACCGACTCATACATGACTCTAGACATCCCTATTGTTAGTCCGACCCGTACATAGGTGACGGCGGACCAGGACACCCGAATGTGTGCCATGCATGCATGCTATGTAACCGGAGATGGGTGGTATGGGGAACACCTAAACATCCAAGTATGACCCAGTCATGCATGGACGGCCCATTGGATTTGGGGGACTTGAGAGGGCTAGGAGGGCCGAATGTTGTTGTATCGTGGACGGGCTTGGTGGGTGTAAATGACCCGGCCCGTGGGGTAGGAGTGTGATAGTGGACTCCCTTGAAGAAATGAACTATATAAGGTGGGTCATGGGGTCCACTAAGGAATGGGTCAAAGGGATCGAAGAAGGTATGACCCCTTGTGGTGGGCTCCCCCAAGTCATGGTCCCATGTGTAGAAGTTTTGAAGGTGTGGATAGTCACCTTCTTGCATTGTGATGGGTGGGACGGGGACCGTAAGCAAGAAGTATGATTCCTCCCTCGGACAAAAGGGTATGGATTCGGGCTCGGCCGGTAAGGGAAGGAGTAAGAGGATCTCCGTGGTGACACAACCCATGGTGCACTCGGAGGTAATGGACCCATAGGCCGGATGGGTGAAGCTAAGACTAGCGGGTTGGTCGAAGCCTTGGGCCAATAAATGTGTAAAGGTCAACTGCCGGTCTAACCCTTTAAGAAGGTCGTCGAATGTGTCCACATAGTGACGAGACCGAAAGGTGGTATGAAATGAGTTGCTTGACACTAGTGCTAGTGTGGGGTCCATTGATGGGAAGGGAGGTGGGACCAAGCCATCCTTGAGCCAACTAAGAAGCGGCTCGGCTATGAAAAGCGTACCCGTTAGAAATATGGGTGGCTCGGGCCTTGGTGGTTCCAAATGAGAGGATTCCGAATCAAATTCGGAAATAGAGATGGATGACATTGGAACTCTCTCGAGTGGTGAAGGCCATGGTGTAGGCGGCGGTGAGGTGGATGCTTGTCGAAAGCCACCATACCGAGAAAAGTGTGACTCAAATGGTTCGACCACTAGAGCGACCGAATAGGATTCCGCTAGAGAGAATGCATTACGGATAAGACATTCCAATTGGAAGTGAAGGTGCAAACCTCTCCGGAACTGAAATGCGGCCGTGTTGCTCTCCTCTCCCAAGCCATGTTCCAACCAGTACTTATGATATGCCCGAATGTACTCGGACACGGACCTATCACCTTGGACGGGTCGACATGGGTTGGCCATAGTTGCCAAAATACGGGAATGGATCCCTAGGAATGGATATGCAAAGCCATTTGGGCAAGACACTAGACACGACCCTAAGTAAGGCAAAGTTGGAATGCATGCACACTAAGGACCCTAGACGTAAACCAAGACTCGGTACGTGGCAGAGATAATTGACCCGAAGGTCACTCGCGCAAGTGTGCGGCCTTCCCGATAGGCGTAGCCTTTCGGACAACACCTTTTGATATACCGAGTAAAGGGATGTAAATACAAAAAGACACTTTTTTTTGTTTTGAAACAATGATGACCCTAAACACGACTTAGACAATGACTAATGACTAGACGTAAATGACACTTTTTTTTTGTGAATGCAAACACCCTAGACTCAAACTCGCTCTGATACCAAATTGATGCGGGACGAGACCACGGACACAACAAGCTCACGATCGTCCCTTAACGAGGGAAGCGTCGGACGTGCGCGGTTTAGAAACCGGCAAGAGCTAGGGTGGTTGGCTCTCTCTTTCGTGCCCGGATCAGGTCACGGGATGGTAACGCTCTCTCTCGCAGCAGCGGTGATATAAATAGAAAGCGAGCTAATTACCCTATCATGCTCTCTAGCAGCGGCATAAACAAGCATATATGAAATTAAGTAAAATGCCAAGTAAGGGAGTGAAGGCGATACCTCCACGCGCTCGGCGTGGGGAAGACAGACCCGGCCGAAAACTCATACTCCCGGAAAACTTAACACACAATAATTATAGCAATAGGAACATGCCCACTCCACGCAGGGAGGTAAAGGGCTATACAAATGGGCCCCGGAGGACCGAATTCGGGTTGACGGGCAGCTTCGGGTGTTGATTCGGCTACACGCGTGTTCACGACCGTGGGGCCCACGTGCTGTCCGGAGGGGCCGTGTGGGACCCGGTGGTACCGCTGTAGTGGAGACACTTGGAGAAGTGCTCCCTGGGCTTGCGTCACGCTGGTTCACCGGCCGGAGGCCGGGCGGCTCCGTTCGGCACCGGTCGAAAAAACCGATCGGAAATCTGCCGGTTCTGTATTTCAGCGCGCGCTCCGGCGAGAACGGACGCTGCGATCAGCACCGGTGTCGGAATGCGACGAGAGCAGAGCCGTTGGAAAGCTGCTTCAAAGTACTACAATCTAGTGGCCTTCATAAAAATTCACCAAATTTGTAATTTGTGTTGGCGAATTTTATATGCTGCTGTTGTACAGTAACCGAAGACTCAGATCTGCAGAGAACTTTCCTGTTGATTGCCTTTGACCATGAAGTAGATGTCTGAATTTGAAGAAGTGTTCTTCCGAAAGGTTGTAGTAAATCGAACAAGGAAACCAGAACTATTTTTGGATCTGGATTTGGAGGTAGTAGTGATTTGTTCTGATTTTGGACGTGGAGGGTGGTCGGATCTCTATCCAGCAGGACAGAACACCGAGAACAGTTTCGCGGCGGCTCGAAGGCGGCACGAACGGCGGCGGTGGCGGCACAGATGATCACCGGAGGTGAAGAGGGGATGATAGAAGATAGAAATCACTCTAGAACTGGAGGTTGGAGGAGAGAAACCAGAGGGAGAGAGGAGGGGCTCAAGAACACTCTTGATTTTCCAACAATTTTCTCTTCATTTCTTCATTAATCTCTAATGACACTATACATAGGCTTATATAGAAAATGGCAAGGGGTGGGGGCTGGGAATTTCGTGGGAAATAAGTCAGTTTCTTCCCCCATGTGGTCAAAACTCAAAAAAAATAAATTACATATGAATGGAGCACTCCTTTGACTAGGTAGGTAAGGTAGGTGGCCAACATTTGAAATTTTAACCCATTTGTCTCCCATGTGATCAATTAGCATTCAAACCTTCTAGATTGCCACCTAGGATGGTTGACCAGCCCCACATGGATGAGGTGGACCAATGGGGAAGGGGAGGGGGCCCCCTAACTGGACCTACTACACATTTGCATAAAAACCCACACAATCCTAGGGAATGACACATTGGCTTACAAAGCCTTACAATTGTACATATACTTTCCCAATGATATAAAAGTAAATAAAAGGACTCAAATGTAAAAACAAAAGTTAATGCTCGGCGTCGATTCCCATCACACGCCCTTGGCGTGCCGGCCGCCCTTGAAATTGGGCATCCCTGGCCCATTGGGGTCCATCCCGAGGTGGCCATTCCCTTGGAACCCCGAGGCCCAACCTCGGACCCTCACCACCATCGCCGGTCCGCCTACGGACCTGGGTGCGCGCGACGCGGGTGAACCCGCTTGTGATATATCACCGTTCGGTCCGGTTGCTTGCAAATTCTGGTCCAAGGGGTTTGTGTCACATCATATGAAGCTCATTTCTTGGAGCCTGCGAAAGAACAGTAGGGATGGCAGCAGGTCCCTGTGAAACACAAGAAAAAGAGGGCACCCCGCCCGAAAGAGGGGGCACATATCCGTGGTGTTACACCCCGACCTGTTCCACCAGTGGTAGCACCCGTATGGATCACTCCACCTACAACTGTCAGGATACCTACACATAATTGGAGAAGACAAACTCCGCTGCCAGTAACTAAGGAAACCAATCCTGGGGTCCGTCGACTGTAAAACCTCATTAAGGGGCAAGACGAGTACGTGCAGCCCGGATTGAAGCCCTTGCTAGGGCGGGACCACGTCCCGTGGCGAGAACTAGAGCAGCTCCCACTCAAACAAAAGGAGGAAGCTGAAGTGGAACACGATAGAGAGGGCAGTCTATTCTGGGGGCACCCTCCCGCTGAAGCAAAAAAGAAGAAGAAACAAAAGAAGAAGAAAAGGAAGGCCACTAAGGCCGATAAAGTGCAGGTTGTTTCCTATCATACTCTATCAGCACTCTTCAACCTGCCCGGAGAGGAGGAAGAACATGAAATTTGTTTCACACCCCATGCTAGGGGAGGCAAGGCCGAGGCTGCAACTGCTGCACATGCCACCCGGTCAGGCCGAAAATGGGGGCGCCAGCCGCCACCCAACCACAACATCATGTTCAGGGGGGAGCAACCCTACAAAACACCTCCGTCGGAGGTCAAGGGAGTCCAAATCCCTCCTCCGCCAGGCCTATATAACAAGAGTGGGGGCAAGGGGGTCCCTTCATTTCTTGAATTCATGAAGATGTCCAAGGGGAAGCAGCCTTGTCAAGAGGCTAACCCTACACCCGGGGACGTTCACCCACAGCCAGCACAATCTGACGAAGACCCAAATACAGATGGAGCTTGCCCCGCAGCAGCTAACAAAGAACACTCAGGAGTCGGTACCAGCCAGAAGATCACCGAATCTGAGGAAGATGAAGCAGGTCCGTTAGGGTCCGCAAACCAAGACTTTCCCAAGCCCAGATGGGCCGAAGAGATGAAGCTCTCCAATGTCCGAGCTGGGAGCCGAATAATGAAGCTACTCGAGAAGCTCCCTGCTCGATTTACAATCTAGGAGATCCTTTCTTTGAGTGAAGAGACTCGACAGGTGATTATTACAGCTCTCCAGACGCCTGCTCATTTTGAAACATGTCTGGCTGAAGCAATGCCGGAGGCGAGCATGACCTTCACTCCAGACGATATGCTGCTGCCCACCATCAGCCACAACAGGCCACTGTATATGAAGGGGCACCTAAATGGAAGAGAGCTGAACAAGATTCTGGTTGATCCCGGTGCTGCGGTCAACATCCTGCCTTATAGAATATACGAGACGCACCACTTTAACGTGTATCTCGAGAAGGTCAGGGATATGCGTATCGCCGGCTTCAATCAAAAATGTGAAGTGTCAATGGGAGTGGAGGGGTTCACCCTCACCTTAGCAGATTTCACTACGACGGTGCAGTTCCATGTCATTGACTCCCGCACCTCGTACAAAGCACTGCTCGGCCGCCCATGGCTGCATGAAAATATGGTGGTGCCCTCCACGCTCCACCAATGCATCAAGTACAGTCTCCAGGGGAAGTAGGAGAGGATATTTGCAGACCTCCACCCGCTCGAGGTGTTCAAATGTCATTTGGTGGATGCCAATCTATATACAGGGCCTTCCCAGAAGACCTCTGAAGCTAAGACCCTTG
Organism: Amorphophallus konjac; assembly: GCA_022559845.1. Classification (NCBI taxonomy): domain Eukaryota; kingdom Viridiplantae; phylum Streptophyta; class Magnoliopsida; order Alismatales; family Araceae; genus Amorphophallus; species Amorphophallus konjac. The sequence goes on along the minus strand of CM040128.1, from coordinate 72,584,084 downwards.
CAGGGGCATCCAGAAGCACGTTCGGCGGCAGTTGGTATCCACCACCGTCGCGCGGATATGTCAGGCCCATGGTGGTCTCCCATATCACAGCATCTGGAGACGTGGGCAGAACAGCGCCCCCTACATTATACCCTAAAGCTAATGAAGTGCGGGTCGCTCGGCGTCACAATCATATTGAAATCCCGGATGGCCTCACCAAGCCAACTCCCGGCCTTGATAGCCCTACTGTCGTGCCTTTCAGAACTTGGGAGGTGGCACAGGAAGAGGGACCTAGCAGCTTGTTCTATATAGCTGAAGAACACCCTACTCAGGAAGACACAGACTGCAACCTACCCGAAGATATAAGCAACCCGTCAATTCCCGTCAAGGGTCTGGCATTCACAACTGATCGGATGGCCAGGATGTTTCAGAAGCAAGACATTCCCCCCGATCAGTCTCAAAAGTGCAAGGAAGCTTTCCAGAAAATATGGTATCCTGCAAATCTGGATAAGGAAATGAGACGTGTCTCTCAACATCCGGGGTTGGGCTTCACCCTGGAAGAATAATATCACAGTGGATGATACGAGGTGGACACCATCTCCGCCTTCTATCCTGCTGAAGATAGCCCGCTGGGGGCAACTTTTGATGAATACCAGGCGGAAGCTTAGCATGTTGAACTGGCTCAACCCGGAAATCAAGAAATAGAGACCGCGGTCCCCTGCCGATGCTGGGAGCAGGTCTACCCTGAAGTGGCGGCCCTTCAAGCCCAATTCGATACGGCTAGCAGCAGTGAAGCCGAAGATACTGAGGAAGCAGGAATTTCTCCCTCCAGTAGAGTCCTACTTATGATAACTTTAGCACCCCTTCTACCAATCGGAGAAGCCTCGGTCGACTCCGATCAAGAGGAACATGCTGCCAAGAAAGAAAAATCCACTTCTACGGAAGATACAACTGTTCCAGAAGGCGAGACCTCCTCAACTTTTGCTACAAAACCTGGATGCTGTCCAAGCCTGGCAATAAACAACTACCAGCCTGTCACGGCTACAACCTCATCTACAAAGACTGAGGCTGCTCTCTCACCCTTGGTAGCTGCAACGGTAGTGGATTTGCTAATAGAACAATCCTCGCAGCCGCTAGTACAAGAAATAGAGAATCCTCAAGAGGCTCTGATGATGTCAGATGAGGAAGTTGAAGAACTCGACCCTCGAGATGGAATTCCAGACTTCGTTGACCTCCAACCGGCACCTCCAGAGATAGAAGACGGAGGCCAAGCCACAGTCGACGAACTGATAGAAGTCAACTTGGGAAATGAGGAGGACCCTAGGTCTACCTTCCTCAGTGCCCAACTGTCCCCAGAAGAATGGGAGATGTACACCCAGCTGCTGCAAGAGTACCGGGATTGCTTCGCCTGGACTTACAAAGAAATGCCAGGTCTAAACCCCGCTGTCTCACAACATGAGCTGGCAATCAGCCCTGAGGCCGAGCCGGTGAAGCAACCACCGCGGCGCATGAGGCCAGAACTCATTACTCAAATTTGTGCTGAAGTCGACAAGCTTATTGACGTGGGATTTGTTGAAGAAAACCAGTACACCACATGGCTGGCAAATATCGTCCCCGTGAAAAAGAAGAATGGATAGATCCGGATATGTGTCGACTTCCGAGATCTAAATAAAGCCTACCCCAAAGATGACTTTTCGGTGCCAATAACGGAAGTCATGATCGATGCTACAACCGGTCATGAGGCCCTGTCATTCATGGACGGGTCATCCGGTTACAACCAGATTTGGATCGCGGAGCATGACCGGGTCCATACTGCTTTTCGAACCCCTAAAGGCATTTATCACTACAAGAGGATGCCGTTCGGACTAAAGAATGCTGGCGCAACTTATCAGTGCGCAATGACCAAAATCTTTGATGAGTTGCTCTACCACAAGGTCGAGTGCTACATAGATGAACTGGTGGTCAAAACCAGAAGGAAAGAAGATCATCTGCAAGACCTCCGGATTGTCTTTCAGAGGCTGAGGTAGCACGAGCTGAAGATGAACCCCATGAAATGTGCGTTCGGAGTGTCGAGCGGGAAGTTCTTGGGCTTCATTATCCGATATCGGGGGATCGAGATAGACCCCGTAAAAATCAAAGCAATTCAAGAGCTACCTGCACCAAGGAACCTCTCCGAGTTGAGATCACTACAGGGCCGCTTGGCTTATATCCGGCGGTTCATTTCTAATTCATCAGGGCGATGCCAGCCTTTCCACAAATTGATGATGAAAGATGTTCCCTTTTATTGGGATGAAGATTGCCAGATAGCCTTCGACAAGCTGAAAGACTATCTGATGACTCCTCCAGTGCTGGGCGCACCGGTGAAAGGACAGCCATTGATACTATATATAGCGGCTACACATAACTCCCTGGGGGCAATGCTGGCCCAGAATAATGAAGAAGGGAAAGATCAAGCCCTCTATTACCTCAGTCGGAGACTGGTCAGAACTGAGGAGAAATATACTTATATTGAGAAGGTTTGTCTGGCATTGGTCTTCGCAGTTAAGAAGCTTCGACACTACATGTTGTCGCATGAAATCAGCTTGGTATCAAAAGAGGACCCCCTAAAATATATTATGTCCCAGCCGGCACTCAAAGGTCGCCTGGGCAAATGGGCGGTAATCCTTATGGAGTTTGACATCTCTTATGTACCGCGCAAGGCCGTCAAGGGCCAAGCTATTGCAGACTTCTTCGCTGAGCACCTAGCACCCGGGGACTACCCGCTGGAACCGGAGCTTCCTGAAGATGAAACCCTAGAAGCCGTTCAAGTGCGGCCCTCCTTATGGCAGCTATATTTCGATGGCGCTTCCAGAATTGACACCTCTGCCACTGGATCGGCCAGGGTCAGGGCAAGAGCAGGCATAGTCCTGAAATCCCCAGAAGGGGAAGTGGTGCACACATCTTGCTCGATAAACAAGCATTGCACAAACAACGAAGCGGAGTATGAAGCCCTGATAATCGGGTTGCAAATCACTCTATCCATGGGTATTCAGATGCTGGAAGCATTCAGAGATTCCATGCTAGTTATAAAATAACTGGAAGGAGAGTTCGATGTGCGAAAGCAAGAACTTCTTCCCTATCATCAGCTGGCAGCCCGCCTGATGTCAAGATTCTACTTCATCAGCATCAAGCACATCAACCGAGGCCAAAATGCTCAGGCAGACGCCCTCGCTAAGCTGGCCAGTTCGTTGGCAGTCCCGCCAGACACGAGCCTGAATATAACAGTGATCAACCGCCGGCAAGTCCCCAGTATGACCGAGGCCTTAGCCGACGAACAAGAGATTAAGGTGGTAGCCGTCGAAGAGGTTCAGCAGCCCGACTGGCGAGAACATCTCCTGCGATGGTTCCAACACCAGCAGCTCCCGAAAGGAAAAGAACAGAGAATGAAACTTCTGAGGGTCAAAGACTCTTACGAGATGAGAAGCAAAACCTTGTTCCGAATAATGGCAGATGCCCGAAGGAAAGTCCTACTTCGTTGCTTGTCTTCAACAGAAGCGGAATAGGTGATGCAAGAAATCCATGCGGGATCAGTTGGAGCACACCAGGCTGGCCCAAAGATAAAAATTGAGATAAAGAAATTGGGTTACTATTGGCCCACTATGTTTGATGATTGCTGCAAGTTTGCCAAGGCTTGTCAGAAATGTCAAGAGCACGCTAGCGTGGCAAGGAGACCTCCAGTGCCATTACATCCGACCCTACCAAGATGGCCATTTGCTCAGTGGGGCACGGACGTGGTAGGGCTGCTACCAGCATCTTCATCAGGGGGCAGATATATCTTAGCAGCTACAGACTACTTCTCCAGATGGGTAGAGGCGGTCGCATTGAGAGATGTAACAGGGGAACTGGTCGCAAGATTCTTTCGGCAGAATATAATATTCTAGTTCGGGATCCCTAGCCGAATCATCTCTGACAATGGCAGCCATTTCAAAAACCAGAAGGTTTATCGGATGGCCGACAAATACAATATTGACTGGAGGACATCATCCTCCTACAACCCTCAAGCCAATGGGCTCGCAGAAGCCTTCAACAAGACACTATGCGCATTACTGGCAAAGACTGTCAAGTATAATAAAAAGGACTGGGAAGAGAAGATCTACGAGGCGCTCTGGGCCTATCGTACTATCTATAAAACCCTAACCGGCTGTTCGCCTTTCTCCCTCGTGTACGGGTCAGAGGCCGTGGTGCCAATTGAACTAGAAGTTCCTTCGTTACGAGTCGCCATCCAACATGGACTAGTCAACGGCGAACAAACCAATGTAGAAAGAAGATTGGAAGAGCTCGCTGAGCTCGAAGGATGGCGCCTCCGTGCGCAATAAAACATCCAACTCTACCAAGCCCGCATGGCCTGTGCTTTTGACAAGCTGGTCAAAGGTCGAGAATTCACAAAAGGAGACCTGGTAATGGCCAAGAGAAGAGAAGTAATGGCCTCCAACCCCAAGGGAAGCTGGTCAAAAATTGGGTCGGACCATATGTCATCCGCCGAGTATATGAAGGGGGTGCCTACGTCCTGGTGGACCACAAAGGAGTCGTCCAATTCTCTCCCCTCAATGAAAAGCATATCAAGCTGTACCACACAGCTCAATCGGCATTCCCACAATGACCGTCATTCTTTACCCTTGGTCTAGTGGCACTTCGCCCTGATCGAGCTACCTTTCCTTGGTTCATTGGCGCTCCGCCCTAACCGAGCTATCCTTATCTTGGTTCAGTGGCACTCCGCCCTGATCGAGCTACCTTTCCTTGGTTCAGTGGCACTCCGCCCTAGCCGAGCTATCCTTACCTTAGTTTAGTGACACTCCGCCCTGATCGAGCTACCCCTCCTTGGCTTAGTGGCACTCCGCCCTAGCCGAGCTACCCTTATCTTGGTCTAGTGGCACCCCGCCCTAGCTGAGCTACATTTCCTTAGTTTAGTGGCACTCCGCCCTAGCCAAGCTACCCTTATCTTGGTCTAGTGGCGCTCCGCCCTGATCGATCTATCCTTCCTTGGTTTAGTGGGACTCCGCCCTAGCCGAGCTACCCTTATCTTGGTCTAGTGGCACTCCGCCCTGATCGAGCTATTCTTCCTTGGTTTAGTGGCACTCCGCCCTGATCGAGTTATTCTTCCTTGGTCTAGTGGCATTCCGCCCTAGCCGAGCTGCCCTTATCTTGGTCTAGTGGCACTCCGCCCTGATCGAGCTACCCTTCCTTGGTTTAGTGGCACTCCGCCCTGATCGAGCTACCTTTCCTTGGTCTAGTGGCACTCCGCCCTGATCGAGCTACCTTCTCTTGGTCTAAGTGGCACTCCGCCCTGGCCGAGCTCTCAAAAGAATACACCATATTTCCATTACGAACCTTACGTCCGAACTGGCATGAAACCCTTCCCCTACGTTAGCATTACCTTCTTGCAAACGAATAAATCCTTTCGGCTTAAGACTTCGTGTCCCAGCCGGCCCTCTCACAATGTTGCCATTACGGGCCTTACGCCAGAATCGGCGAAAGATCATTCCTTTGCATTAGCATTCAGTCTGTCACGCCCCGAACAAGGCGGAAATATCGGGACGTACAGTCAGAGGCAAGCAGGAAAGAGAGAGAACTAATCTAAATACACAAGTGCTATGGAAAGGAAATACTAAATGATCATTAAACAACCAAACTGATACAATAATCTCAAATGCAACTTAATACAACTTGGAATAACAACCACTAAGACTCAACAACAACTGAAACTAAATGATCTCCAAACACAACAAACAATAAGTACACCGCTAACACACTAGAACTGATACACTCAAGACATCACTCCTGCCCTTCCCCGTCGGTAAGCGCGTCACCTGAGAAGCCTGGAAAGGGGGAAACAACGGGGTGTGAGCTAACGCTCAGTAGGAAATAACAGACATGTATAAGTGATTAACAGTTTAATTACATTTTCAAAATATCATGCTACAAACGATAATGCAATAAACAACGGTAATAACAAGATCTTGCAAGGTCAAGAAATACAATTGATAATGATTATCAAGGATAACAGATACAAGAATTTACTACAGGAGATATAACAATGAGATATGAGTAAGGAATTGGCCAACAAGCAAGTATTTTAAACATCTAACCAAGTATGATCAAGTAACAAGTAACAAGTACAAGATATTTTTGTCGTAGACGCCAACACTCAGGCAAGTACTTCGGTGCAATGCCCCACCTTGTCATTAACATCCCATGGGCTCACTAACTTTCGGGCGCTCTCCCCAGGACCAGACCGGGCCCTTATGATGCGATGGCATTGATTTACTGGGCCCAACGTCCCATCCGTCCAGACATTCAATCAATTTTAATGGCCAATTAATCAGAGGAATTTCTGCCATAAGTTCAGATTTAAAGGACTAACCTTGTCCTTAGATTCAAGAGTACAAAACACGGTCAAACTCATCTCCAAGAGATGTGCGGTCGTAACAGAACCGCTTGAAGGATATCTACGGTTCATACAGGACCGTACATACAAGAACTGGGCTGAAACTCAACCCGTGAGGGCAAGAAACGAACGGCTGACAGCAGGCCGCCCTAAGGTAAGAACAGTGCAATATAGGCCGCTCATGTCCAGAAGACATTAAGGCCCAAGAACGAAATATACGGTCCATACTGGGCCGTATAAAGATATGCGGTCACGATCGGCCCGCCTAAGAGGTTATGCGGTCACATGATAACCGCGCATGCCTCTATTTGATCCAAGACTTAAACCAGCGGTTTAAGCTCACAAAACAGGGTATGCTGGTGTTAACCAGGTTCTAATCATGATTATAATGATGTTCCAAGATGACGGTAAGACCGCCGGATAGAGTCTCCGGGGGTAAAACCGAGACTAGTACGCTAATCGGCCAATCGGCTTCGCATAAAGTGGGAAAGTTAAACATGCTGTTCTACTGTAGTACAGCAGCTAAACAGCAAGTTAACAGTCATATTAATCCTAATGCCAAGCTAATTTAGCAGGGATTAGGTTATATATTAATCCAAGATGCCAAGAAAATAATTTAAGATGATAACGAGTTCGCGTAAGTCGCGTAGGCACGAATGACAAGCAATAATCAGAAATTTAGTTGCATATTTAAACAGTTATTAAATGGGTTTCTATTTCACTAATTACCCTTAATGACATGCAAATGAATGCATTAGAACATAAATTAAGTCACTCTCTGTGGGGATAAACGGTTCTATATGGACCGTACAACTTACTGGGCATTCCGGGGCCGAACAGGGGTCACTCTGTGACACAGGGAGATGGACGGTTCCTCAGGGGCCGTCCATGAGTTTCTAATTATAAATTGTCATTTGAAACTAAAATGGATGCATCATAATAATTACTAAGTCAATTACTGGGTAGATAAACGGTTCTCGGTGAACCGCACAACTATCAGGCTTAACGGGGGCTGAACGGGGGCTGAACGGGGTTCAAACTGGCCTCAGGGAGTTGGGCGGCTCTCCCTGGGCCGCCCAAGTAGTTGGGCGGCTCTATCTGGGCCGCCCAATGGGTTGGGCGGTCCTGGCAGGGCCGCCCATCCCTGGGTTGTGCGGCCAGTAAAGGGCCGTATAAGTATATGTGGTCCATTCTGGACCTTATATCCAGATATGTGGTTCCTTAGGAACCGTTCAACCTGGGATGAGTGGTTCTTGAAAAACCGTTTATATAAGGACATGCTAGGGTCAAAATTGGTCAAAAGGTGGGCTGGAGTTGGACGGTCTATCGTAAGACCGCCCATCTCTGGGTCTACGCCGGTCATCCCTGCCGCGTCCGGTGAACGCCGGGAGCTAGGGTTTGGATAGGGTTACACTAAAATGATCATAACTAATGCAATTGGACTCCAAATAAGGGGATTTTGGTATCAATGGAAAGCTAATACAAAACTCTACCTATCTGCAAGGTCAATTTCATGATCAATTATTGGAATCGAGATCTATTAAGGCAGGAACACAAGAAACCCTAATTCTGACATGCTGTGACTAAAACGTTAAATTCTCTCTACATACAGAATGAAATTTGGGGATTCTTGGCTCAAATGAAAGCTACTTCGATGGTGAATCCAACCATATAAGATATGGTTCATGAGGATTAAGATTAATACTTCGAAAGCATAAATCAATTCGGATGAACACATCAAGAACACATCAAACTAGGTCTAAAACATGCTGTTACTATAACTAGAAATTCTCTACACATGCTTCATTAAACATAGGGCTTTCTACGTTAAATGAAAGCTAAGATCATGCTTATCATATCATATAAGTTAATTTAAGTTTAGTCTGTTACACCTACCTCAATCGGAGATTGAAAAACGTGCTAGATATGAAGAATGAACTAGAATACCCTTCAGAAAAGCCTCGACTGCTCTCTACACACCTGATAAAAATTGGGGCTTTCAGTCCCAATGGATAGATCTCGTCGAGAGGATCAATTTCCTATACTCATGATCAAGTTTTGGTTGAGAATGCCTACCTTAATTGAAGAAACAAGGGAGGAAGATGGAAGTCGACGGCCTGCCGACACACCTACAAAGATCGCCGGAATTCTCCCCAGATCTGGATCCTCTGTCGACACCACAGCAACCAAAAGAAAGAGGACTCGTAGAGCTTTCTATGTATAGCTCATAGACCTTCTGGAGAGTTCTGTGCTGGGAGTATTCGGCCGTGGAAGAGACGTGTTAGAAACGGCACCGTGATTGTTGACTTGAGCAAACGCGGCCGAGAGCGCCGCCTAGGGTTAGGTTTTCGCTAAATTTATTGGGGGCTTTTGATCCTTAGATCCTCACCGTTCATTTGGCTCTGGTTTGAGCTCATTTGGTCGAGAATTGAGCCTTAATTTCGTGTTTTAATCCAAGGTTAGGTTTGGGTCAAAAAGTGTGCAATTAAGGGCTTAATCTCTAAATAGATCCCACCACGGATTTATAATGACCCAAAGCCAGAAGATAAAATTGCAATCTACATCGACCTTAACCTGTTTACTATTTTTCTGAATTTTTATAGAGTGGTCGAAATTATCATTATTCTATTTCTAAGGAATTAAATATTAATAAATCCGAATTTCAATTATTAAATCCATAAAAATGCAAATTCTTAATTAACAAGAGCTAAATAAATATATTAAATCTAATAAAATAATTCGGGGTCTTACACCCTCCCCTACTTAAAGGAATTTGGTCCTCCAAATTCACTGCACTAACACTGCGAGTAGGGATAGAGATCGCTCACCTAGAATAAGTCGGGATACCGCTTCCGCATAGTCTCTTCAGACTCCCACGTAGCTTCTTCGGTCCCACGCCGACTCCACTGAATCTTGACCATCGGTATTGAACGATTCCGGAGTTGCTGTTGCTTCCGGTCCAGAACCTTTATCGGTCTTTCCTCGTAGGTCAGATCCTCCTTCAGCTCGAAATCCACATGATGTATAACATGAGTGGGGTCGTACACATACTTCCGTAACATAGAAATATGGAAGACGTTGTGCACGCCAGACAATTGAGGCGGTAAGGCCAGCCTGTATGCGACCTCTCCCACTCTATCTAGAATCTCGAACGGACCAATGTATCTCGGACTCAGCTTGCCATGAATGCCAAATCTTCGGATCCCTCTCGTCGGAGAGACCTTTAAGAATACATGCTCGCCAACCTGAAATTCCAATGCTCTCCTCCTGTTGTCGGCATAGCTCTTCTGTCTTGATTGAGCCACTTGTAACCGGTCCTGGATAATGCGGATGTTCTGTGAAGATTCTGAGACAAGATCCGGTCCAAGCCACTGTTTCTCACCTACCTCGTCCCAACACAACGGGGAACGACAACTTCTGCCATACAAGGCTTCAAATGGAGCCATCTGGATACTAGACTGATAGCTGTTATTGTAGGCGAATTCAATTAGTGCCAAATGCTCATTCCAAGTACCACCAAAGTCAATCATACATGCCCGCAGCATATCTTCCACTATCTGATTGGTTCTCTCCGTCTGCCCATCTGTCTGCGGATGGAATGCCGTGCTGAAATTCAGACGAGTACCCAAAGACTCTTGTAGTCCCTTCCAGAAATGAGAAGTGAATCTAGGGTCTCGATCAGATACTATATTCACTGGAATACCATGCAACCTCACCACTTCCTTCAAATACAAAGCTGCTAGAACATCAACTGTCCATTTAGATTTAATGGACAAGAAATGGGCTGACTTTGTCAGTCGGTCAACAATCACCCAAATTGCATCAAATCCACCACGAGTTCTAGGCATACCCATGATGAAATCCATGCCAATACTCTCCCACTTCCATTGGGGTATGTCGAGTGGTTTCAATTTCCCTGCTGGTCTGAAGTGCTCAGCTTTAACTTGTTGGCAAACTAAGCATTTACTTACGAAGTCAGCGATTTCCCTCTTCATATTCATCCACCAAAAGGATCGCTTCAAATCTCTGTACATCTTAGTGCCTCCGGGATGAATGGTGTATCTGGATCTATGAGCTTCCTCAAGAATCTTGTTCTTTACTGTAGCTTCATCAGGTACACAAGTTCTGCCTTTAAATAATAATCTACCATCATCAGCCAACCCGAAATCAGGTCTGCTGCTCAAGCTTCCCTTGATCTGTACCAGCTCGGGATCATTATCTTGCAAGGACTTGATCTTCATCAATAATTCAGGTTTAAGTTGAATCTGAGCAATCAAAACCCGATCATTGTCAATATTAAGATCCAGACTAGATAACTGTTCCAGTAACTTCCATTCTTGCAACATGAGACTTGACAATCTAGCTACTGGCCTCCGGCTTAATGCGTCTGCCACAACATTGCCTTTGCCAGGATGATACTCAATAGAAAAGTCGAAGTCCTTCAAATACTCCAACCATCTGCGCTGCCGCATATTGAGTTCCTTCTGAGAGAACAAATACTTCAAACTCTTATGGTCTGAAAATACCGTAAAAGATTCTCCATACAGGTAGTGCCTCCATATCTTCAAAGCAAAGACGACTGCTGCAAGTTCCAAATCATGAACAGGATAATTCTCCTCGTGCTTCTTCAACTGCCTAGAAGAGTAGGCAATCACCTTCCCATGCTGCATGAGTACACAGCCTAAGCCAATTCCTGAAGCATCAGTATAAACGACAAATCCTCCTTCACCAGAAGGTAAAGCCAATATAGGTGCAGTAGTCAAACAATCCTTTAGAGTCTGAAAGCTTCGCTGGCAATCGTCTGACCAATCAAACTTGTTCTCCTTGCGGGTTAACCTTGTCATAGGTACCGCAATCTTAGAGAAATCCTGGATAAACCTTCGATAATAACCTGCCAGGCCAAGAAAACTTCTAACTTCCGTCACACTGGTAGGCTGCTCCCAATTCTTCACTGCCTCAACCTTCGAAGGATCCACAGAAATACCTTCATTGGTGATAATATGTCCGAGAAAGGACACTTCTTGCAACCAGAATTCACACTTACTAAACTTGGCATAAAGTTGATGATCTCTCAATAACTGCAATGCCATCATCAGATGTTCAGCATGCTCCACTTCACTCTTGGAATAGATCAAGATGTCATCAATAAATACCACAACCCATTGATCAAGGTAGGGCCGAAATACATTGTTCATCAACTGCATGAAAGCTGCCGGAGCATTCGTTAGACCAAAAGGCATAACGACAAATTCAAAATGACCATACCTGCTGCGAAAAGCTGATTTATGGATATCCTCCTCCTTAATCCGCAACTGGTGATATCCAGATCGAAGATCGATCTTAGAGAAATATTGAGCTCCCGCTATCTGGTCAAACAACTCATCAATCCTCGGCAGTGGATATTTGTTCTTGACAGTCAACTGGTTTAACTGCCGATAATCGATGCATAATCTCATCGAGCCATCTTTCTTCCGAACAAACAATACAGGGGCTCCCCACGGAGCCGTACTAGGACGAATAAAGCCCTTCTCGAGTAACTCCATCAACTGTTGCTTCAACTCTCTCAGTTCCGCAGGAGACATACGGTAAGGAGCCTTGGAAATAGGAGATGTGCCCGGAAAGAGGTCAATAGAGAAGATAACTTCCCGCTCAGGAGGAAGTCCTGGTAATTCCTCTGGAAAGACATCAGAAAATCTCGGACAATAGGAATGTCCTTGATCTCAATCTGCTGCTCAGGGGTTGCACAGATAAAGGCTAGAAAAGCCTCACATCCTCGCCTCACCAGCTTATCAGCTCGAAGAGCCGAAATAAGCGGTACGGAGTTATGGTGCTTAACTCCCACAAAAGAAAGTCCAGGGTGTCTAGTAAAAGACACAGAGCTAGAACTACAATGAACGTCAACCTCATGTCGAGCCAACCAATCTGCTCCTAGGATTACATCATAATCCTTCATATCCATGCAAATTAAATCAGCTGGAAAGTTCTGCTCACCAATCAAAACCTTACTAGAAGGATAGAAATGTTGGATTGCTGTTCTAGTGCCAATAGGGGTTGAAATCACTAACGGAGTATCCATCATAACCGGTTCCATAGATAATGACTTAGCAAAACTCCGAGAAATAAAGGAATGTGTTGCACCAGTATCAAAAAGAACAAATGCTGGCTTGTCGAGTATAATAAGAGTACCTTCGACGAGTCCACCATCTTCGGCTGTTTCCGCTTCTTCTGCATACAGAGCTTGGAGCTTCCCTTGCGGCTTCTTGAAGACTTGCGGTTTTGCCGGTGTTGTTTGCTCCGCTATCAAAGGACAGTTGGGGATACGGTGCTCTTTGCTTCCACATCGCAAACAGGCGCCCAGCTTGCGCCAGCATTCCTCCACCTTGTGACCTGGACGATCACAATACTTGCATATGCCCTTAAACGGAACCATAGGGCCAGGCTTCTTATCTTCATACTTCGGCATCTTGCCTTTCCATGATCCGGACCCGCTCCACGAACTAGGTCCACTAACATGCCTCTTCTTAATATACCCGGGTTTGATAATCCGGGAACCCGTAGGTTGCTCCTTCTTCGCACCGCTTCCACGGATTCTCTCCGTCATTTCGAGGGTATCTTCCAAAACTTGAGCCTTTCTCACCATCTCGGAATAAGTGGAAATCTCCATTGGTGCCAGTTGGTTGATATAATGCAGCTTCAGTCCGTTGAGAAAACGCTTCGCCTTCATTTTCTCGGTGGAAATAAGGTGTATAGCATATCGAGAAAGCCGTGCAAATTGAGCCTCATACTCCGCCACGGACAAACCTCGTTGCTTCAAAGCCGCGAACTCTGCCGCTTTCTTCTCTTGCACTCGGTCAGAAAAATACTTGCCGTTGAAAAATTCCTCGAACTCCTCCCACGTAACCTGATGATCACCGAGAGTCGCCTTGATAGAATCCCACCAAGTACGTGCATCACGCTCCAATTGAAATGTCGAGAGAAGGACACGCTCCTGGTTGGTGCATTGCATAACTTCAAATATTCTCGCCATCTCATCTAGCCAGTGCTCGGCTTGGTCGGGGTCGGTCGAACCCGCGAATCTAGGCGGATTCATTCCGCGGAAGTTCCGGTATAGATCACCGGTGCCATGTGGTGCCGCTCCTGCCTGAGCCACTTGCTGAAGGGCCTGGGTAAGGCCTTGAACCGTGCGCTGCAGGTTCCTCCATTCGGCGCGATCAGCTGCCATCTACACGAGGAATAGATTACTTAGGTTTAATCAAGATGGATAATTACACGATTAAGAAACGAACTTAACCCAAGTTTCTACCCATTCTCACCAGGTCAGGTCCTAGACTTTAACAAGATTAGGGGTCTAATGCACCTAGACACAACCAAAACTCGGTACCTGGCGGAGATAACCGATCCGAAGACCACTCGCGCAAGTATGCGACCTTCCGATAGGCGTAGCCTAACGTTCGGACAACATCTTTTGATATACCGGGTTATTGGGATGCCATGCAAGAACTTAGAAAATCTAGAACTTAAGAACTTAAGAAAACCTAGGAATGTGAAACCTGGCTCTGATACCAACTTAACTGTCACGCCCCGAACAAGGCGGAAATATCGGGACGTACAGTCAGAGGCAAGCAGGAAAGAGAGAGAACTAATCTAAATACACAAGTGCTATGGAAAGGAAATACTAAATGATCATTAAACAACCAAACTGATACAATAATCTCAAATGCAACTTAATACAACTTGGAATAACAACCACTAAGACTCAACAACAACTGAAACTAAATGATCTCCAAACACAACAAACAATAAGTACACCGCTAACACACTAGAACTGATACACTCAAGACATCACTCCTGCCCTTCCCCGTCGGTAAGCGCGTCACCTGAGAAGCCTGGAAAGGGGGAAACAACGGGGTGTGAGCTAACGCTCAGTAGGAAATAACAGACATGTATAAGTGATTAACAGTTTAATTACATTTTCAAAATATCATGCTACAAACGATAATGCAATAAACAACGGTAATAACAAGATCTTGCAAGGTCAAGAAATACAATTGATAATGATTATCAAGGATAACAGATACAAGAATTTACTACAGGAGATATAACAATGAGATATGAGTAAGGAATTGGCCAACAAGCAAGTATTTTAAACATCTAACCAAGTATGATCAAGTAACAAGTAACAAGTACAAGATATTTTTGTCGTAGACGCCAACACTCAGGCAAGTACTTCGGTGCAATGCCCCACCTTGTCATTAACATCCCATGGGCTCACTAACTTTCGGGCGCTCTCCCCAGGACCAGACCGGGCCCTTATGATGCGATGGCATTGATTTACTGGGCCCAACGTCCCATCCGTCCAGACATTCAATCAATTTTAATGGCCAATTAATCAGAGGAATTTCTGCCATAAGTTCAGATTTAAAGGACTAACCTTGTCCTTAGATTCAAGAGTACAAAACACGGTCAAACTCATCTCCAAGAGATGTGCGGTCGTAACAGAACCGCTTGAAGGATATCTACGGTTCATACAGGACCGTACATACAAGAACTGGGCTGAAACTCAACCCGTGAGGGCAAGAAACGAACGGCTGACAGCAGGCCGCCCTAAGGTAAGAACAGTGCAATATAGGCCGCTCATGTCCAGAAGACATTAAGGCCCAAGAACGAAATATACGGTCCATACTGGGCCGTATAAAGATATGCGGTCACGATCGGCCCGCCTAAGAGGTTATGCGGTCACATGATAACCGCGCATGCCTCTATTTGATCCAAGACTTAAACCAGCGGTTTAAGCTCACAAAACAGGGTATGCTGGTGTTAACCAGGTTCTAATCATGATTATAATGATGTTCCAAGATGACGGTAAGACCGCCGGATAGAGTCTCCGGGGGTAAAACCGAGACTAGTACGCTAATCGGCCAATCGGCTTCGCATAAAGTGGGAAAGTTAAACATGCTGTTCTACTGTAGTACAGCAGCTAAACAGCAAGTTAACAGTCATATTAATCCTAATGCCAAGCTAATTTAGCAGGGATTAGGTTATATATTAATCCAAGATGCCAAGAAAATAATTTAAGATGATAACGAGTTCGCGTAAGTCGCGTAGGCACGAATGACAAGCAATAATCAGAAATTTAGTTGCATATTTAAACAGTTATTAAATGGGTTTCTATTTCACTAATTACCCTTAATGACATGCAAATGAATGCATTAGAACATAAATTAAGTCACTCTCTGTGGGGATAAACGGTTCTATATGGACCGTACAACTTACTGGGCATTCCGGGGCCGAACAGGGGTCACTCTGTGACACAGGGAGATGGACGGTTCCTCAGGGGCCGTCCATGAGTTTCTAATTATAAATTGTCATTTGAAACTAAAATGGATGCATCATAATAATTACTAAGTCAATTACTGGGTAGATAAACGGTTCTCGGTGAACCGCACAACTATCAGGCTTAACGGGGGCTGAACGGGGGCTGAACGGGGTTCAAACTGGCCTCAGGGAGTTGGGCGGCTCTCCCTGGGCCGCCCAAGTAGTTGGGCGGCTCTATCTGGGCCGCCCAATGGGTTGGGCGGTCCTGGCAGGGCCGCCCATCCCTGGGTTGTGCGGCCAGTAAAGGGCCGTATAAGTATATGTGGTCCATTCTGGACCTTATATCCAGATATGTGGTTCCTTAGGAACCGTTCAACCTGGGATGAGTGGTTCTTGAAAAACCGTTTATATAAGGACATGCTAGGGTCAAAATTGGTCAAAAGGTGGGCTGGAGTTGGACGGTCTATCGTAAGACCGCCCATCTCTGGGTCTACGCCGGTCATCCCTGCCGCGTCCGGTGAACGCCGGGAGCTAGGGTTTGGATAGGGTTACACTAAAATGATCATAACTAATGCAATTGGACTCCAAATAAGGGGATTTTGGTATCAATGGAAAGCTAATACAAAACTCTACCTATCTGCAAGGTCAATTTCATGATCAATTATTGGAATCGAGATCTATTAAGGCAGGAACACAAGAAACCCTAATTCTGACATGCTGTGACTAAAACGTTAAATTCTCTCTACATACAGAATGAAATTTGGGGATTCTTGGCTCAAATGAAAGCTACTTCGATGGTGAATCCAACCATATAAGATATGGTTCATGAGGATTAAGATTAATACTTCGAAAGCATAAATCAATTCGGATGAACACATCAAGAACACATCAAACTAGGTCTAAAACATGCTGTTACTATAACTAGAAATTCTCTACACATGCTTCATTAAACATAGGGCTTTCTACGTTAAATGAAAGCTAAGATCATGCTTATCATATCATATAAGTTAATTTAAGTTTAGTCTGTTACACCTACCTCAATCGGAGATTGAAAAACGTGCTAGATATGAAGAATGAACTAGAATACCCTTCAGAAAAGCCTCGACTGCTCTCTACACACCTGATAAAAATTGGGGCTTTCAGTCCCAATGGATAGATCTCGTCGAGAGGATCAATTTCCTATACTCATGATCAAGTTTTGGTTGAGAATGCCTACCTTAATTGAAGAAACAAGGGAGGAAGATGGAAGTCGACGGCCTGCCGACACACCTACAAAGATCGCCGGAATTCTCCCCAGATCTGGATCCTCTGTCGACACCACAGCAACCAAAAGAAAGAGGACTCGTAGAGCTTTCTATGTATAGCTCATAGACCTTCTGGAGAGTTCTGTGCTGGGAGTATTCGGCCGTGGAAGAGACGTGTTAGAAACGGCACCGTGATTGTTGACTTGAGCAAACGCGGCCGAGAGCGCCGCCTAGGGTTAGGTTTTCGCTAAATTTATTGGGGGCTTTTGATCCTTAGATCCTCACCGTTCATTTGGCTCTGGTTTGAGCTCATTTGGTCGAGAATTGAGCCTTAATTTCGTGTTTTAATCCAAGGTTAGGTTTGGGTCAAAAAGTGTGCAATTAAGGGCTTAATCTCTAAATAGATCCCACCACGGATTTATAATGACCCAAAGCCAGAAGATAAAATTGCAATCTACATCGACCTTAACCTGTTTACTATTTTTCTGAATTTTTATAGAGTGGTCGAAATTATCATTATTCTATTTCTAAGGAATTAAATATTAATAAATCCGAATTTCAATTATTAAATCCATAAAAATGCAAATTCTTAATTAACAAGAGCTAAATAAATATATTAAATCTAATAAAATAATTCGGGGTCTTACACAGTCCTTGCTAACAAATGAACCGCTCTACTCGCCACAAGGCCCGGTGCTCCAGCCAACAGCCGTCTACTGTCGACCAAGGATCGGACATTGCGCTTCGACCTACCACCTTTTATATCCTCAAAAAAAAAAGAAAAAAAGGGGTTAAAAATAGAGATACCCCGCCAGACTTGCTCATATATTAGGACACGTGCAAAAATGGTTATAACCCAGCTGTGGCAAAAACCCAAAAGGGTGCTACAGGCAAAATCGGGTACCCCGCCACGTGAAAACCCGAGAGGGCGCGTGGGTAAAAGCAAGAGGGTGCTGGCTTCGGTGAAAACCCAAAAGGGCGCTTAAGTCAGTAAAGTGGTAATTTAAAAATTCCTCTTTCGTTCTCCCCCCGACGAAACTCCAAAAGGGACAATCATCAAAAGTCCCACCGGAGATCCTCTAACAAACCCGTGTTCGACCCTCGTCATCAGCGGCGAGATCGATCGATCTCTACCCCTAACTTGGACCTTCTGTCCTTGTTAATAATCCTACCTTTGCTTCGGCGTGTGACCCATGCTGATGAACAAACTCATGTTCGACCCTCGTCATCATCGGCGAGATCGGTCGATCTCTACCCCTAACTTGGACCTTCCGTCCTTGTTAATAATCCTACCTTTGCTTCGGCATGTAACACATGCTGATGAGTAAACCTTGTTCGACCCGTCATCATCGGCGAGATCGGTCTATCTCTACCCTTAACCTGGACCTTCCGTCCCCGTTCAGAACTGTACCCTTTGCTTCGGCATTTAACCAATGTCGACGAATTAAACCAGGATCCGACCCCTGTCATCATCGACAAGGCCGATCGGCATGCTAGCGGGCAGGCTCTCCTATGTCCCGGCTTCTTCCCACACAAAAAAAAAGAAGAAAAAAAGATGGGGTTAAAAAAAAATAGAGATACCCCGCCGGCCTTGTTCCTATATTAGGGCAAGGGCTAAAATGGCTATAACCCGGCTGTAGCGAAAACCCGAGAGGGCGTTACGGGCAAAATCGGGTACCCCGCCACGTGAAAACCCGAGAGGGCGCGTGGGCAAAAGCAAGAGGGGGCTGGCTTCGGTGAAAACCTGAAAGGGCGCTAAGGTTAGTAATGTGAACAAAAAATAATAAATAAATAAATAAATGATGAATAGTGATGATCCATCCTCCGTCCTGAAGACCCTTTACAGGGTCGAAGCGGAGTCTTCATCCAACGTCCCACCTATATATATATATATATATATCCTACCCTTTTCGACCCTTGTCACCATCGACAAGATCGGTCGCTACCCTTCCCGATTCTTGTCACCATCGGCAAGACTGTCTACCCTTTTCGACCCTTGTCACCATCGGCAAGAGCGATCGCTACCCTTCCCGTTTCTTGTCACCATCGGCAAGACGGTCTACCCTTTTCGACCCTTGTCACCATCGGCAAGAGCGGTCGCTACCCTTTCCGATTCTTGTCACCATCGGCAAGACCGTCTACCCTTTCAACCCTTGTCACCATCGGCAAGAGCGGTCACTACCCTTCCCGGTTCTTGTCACCATCGGCAAGACCGTCTACCCTTTTCGACCCTTGTCACCATCGGCAAGAGCGGTCGCTACCCTTTCCGGTTCTTGTCACCATCGGCAAGACCGTCTACCCTTTCGACCCTTGTCACCATCGGCAAGAGCGGTCGCTACCCTTTCCGATTTTTGTCACCATCGGCAAGACCATCTACCCTTTTCGACCCTTGTCACCGTCGGCAAGATCGGTCGCTACCCTTTTGACCCTTGCCACCGTCGGCAAGATCGGTCGCTACCCTTTTGACCCTTGCAACCATCGGCAAGACCGTCTACCCTTTTCGACCCTTGTCACCATCAGCAAGAGCGGTCGCTACCCTTTCTGGTTCTTGTCACCATCGGCAAGACCATCTACCCTTTCGACCCTTGTCACCATCGGCAAGATCGGTCGCTACCCTTTCGACCCTTGCCACTACTGACGAGCCCGGTCAACTGCCCCCTAACCTGGGCCTTCCACCCTCGTTAATAAATAAAGTATCATTGCGTCGACATTTAACCCATGTCGATGGTTAGAATACACCTTTCGTCATCATTGGCGATGTTCATAAGGCACATCCGCCTATGCTACTGTTGACACCCGGAAAATGAACAAGGGTGGAAGCATAATTGAAAAGAAGATCTGACCAACAGTGAAAGACTAATGATGAAGCTTATCAACCTTTCACCCGGCTAAAGCCCTTGTCGGCCAAAGCTGATGCCCGGTGCCAATGTCACTCAGACGGCAGCACTGATAAAGCAGCAATCACCCGACTAATGAGATCTTCCAGCCCTTTAAGAAGAGCTGTACTACTGCTTCGTCCAAGAAGTCACAGACGATATGTCAGGATATCAGATGTCGGCTTACTGACGGAAGTAATATGAGATAAAGATGAAGCCAGCACCGGCAGATGAAGATGATAAAGGCTCCTGAGAAGATAGAGTAGAAGAAGAATCGTCTCCACAGATTATGCACCCGGCTGAGGTCTTCCCAGACCAAGGCTGATGTCCGAGCTCGTCGCCATTCGAGTGACAATATTGATAAGATAAAACCCTGTCTACGGACTGATGAAATCCCTATCTACGGACTGATAAATCCCTGTCTACGGACTGATGAAATCCCTGTCTACGGACTGATAAAACCCTGTCTACGGACTGATGAAATCCCTGTCTACGGACTGATGAAATCCCTATCTACGGACTAATAAAACCCTGTCTACGGACTGATGAAATCCCTGTCTACGGACTGATAAAATCCTGTCTACGGACTGATGAAATTCCTATCTACGGACTGATAAAACCCTGTCTTCGGACTGATGAAATCCCTGTCTACGGACTGATAAGAACCCTGTCTGGGGACTGATGGAGATTGCAATCGCGATTTCAATACAAGACATTTCATAGATGATAGACCCTTTGGGATGATGATACACTTAAAGAAACCCCAAGTGGGCCTATATGAAGGTGGCGCTGAAAGCCCATGTCGAAGCCCAGATACTGGCGTCGAGAGGTCAAATTTGAGCGCGCCGGGAAGCCTACCTCAAGCGCGCCGTGAAGGTGCCTGCCGAGAAGGAAGAGGAAAGGGGTTATAAAACCCCCTCCCTTCGAAGAAAGAAAAAAGGGGGACGATAGAAAAGAGAGAGACGAAAAAAGGAAGAAGAGGGAAAGCCAGATAGAAAAAGGGGATCGAGAGAAAAAGATAGAGCAATAGAAAGATAGAGAGGGAGTCCCGTTCGGAGAGCAAGAGCCACCCCCCCTTTCAACCAACAGAGAAGAGAAGAAGAAGGAAAGCTCCAGGTGGGCACTGGGGAGGGAGAGGAGTCAATGCTCCACCCTCCCCTCCTCCGTGTTTCTTTCTTTTATCTGATGTAATATGGCGAGTCCTCTCTCGATTTATCAACTGTAGCCGGAGAGTTCCGGCCTTGATTTTTAGCTTTCTGCCTTGCATTTTTCTTTCATGATCAGTGTAAGATTTCCTTTATGCAATGCAATGAAATGTTGAGATGGCCCGTCTGGGCATCGATGGATTAAGACATCCGATCTCTGTCTGTCTTTCTATGAATATGGCCTTTGTCTGAAAGAAATATAGATTAGATCCTTTGGGTTCCGGAGCCGATCGTATGGGTTTGTTCTTCGAAGAGGGACGAGGATAGGACTCCTACCCCCATCTAATGGGTTATTGAGTTTTGTTCTCTTCTTCCCTCTCCGATCTCAACGGCTGTTTCCCTATATATATATAACCTGAGTTTTCTGACGAGCCCTCTCATGCGGTTCAGGAACCAGAGGTATCAGTCTCTTGGTTTCCTGGGCCGTCCAGCTCTCATAAACGATGATCCGATCTCAGGTCCTCCATTCTAAATATTGAATGCTTAGGGCCTGAAGTTTATACGTTGAGAGTCCCCCCTTCTCCGTTTGTTTTAATGTCACTGGGCTCGTCTGGAGGGGTCGGAGGACAGTCATCTCTTGACTCCCCCAAATGGCCTGCTACAGACAGATAAAACCCTCCACAAGATCGGGTGATGATCTGATTTCGTCCATTTGATTCCCCCGTTCAAATCCCTTGGCATCCTTCTAATAGAAGTCTCCATGAAATTCCCCTTTTGCACTTCTGGCCCGACATCAATTCGAGCTTGAAATCCCAGAAAACACCCAAACAGAGCATCGTTTTTGAGCTCTGAAACCCCGAAATCATTCTGCATTTCATCTTCTCGGCGTGCGAGTTTCCCCGCTGAGAACCATAAGGCCGAGAGGCCTCCCCCTTCTTTGCTAAACGACAACCCATTCTGTTCCAGACACTTTTCACGTGAGCCTATGTGCAAGGCTCCCGGCGGCAGACTCCCGGCGCGGCCAGGAGCGCGCCGGGAAGCCCTCTGCCGAGAGCCCCTCCTCCTAGCTATTCACCCCCCTTTTTTGCCAAACCTAATACTGCCCCTCTCGGCGCCCCCCTTTCCGACGCGCCCAGGAGCCCGCCGAGAAGCTCCAGGCCGAGAGGCCTCCCTCCTTCTTTTGGCCGCCGAGAACCTCCTTGGCCAGCCCAATGACCAGGCCGAGAGCCCCCTCTCCACCAACCAATTGCTCAGGCCGAGACCCCCCTTGGCCAGCCCAAGAACCGTGCCGAGAAGCCCCTTTGTCCACTAAATGCCCTGGCCGAGACCCCCCTTTGCCAGCCCAAGGACCAGGCCGAGAAGCCCCTCTCCATCCACCAAATACCAGGCCGAGAACCCCCTTTGGCCAACCCAAGGACCAGGCCGAGAGCCTCCTTTTGTCCATTAAATGTCCAGGCCTAGAGCTCCTTCTTGCCAATCAAGATCACGTCGAGATCCCTCCTTCAGTCAGATGAAACCCACTCCGAGGCCCATCTCTGCACCGTTCTTCTTCAAACTTCTTAATCGCCCCTACATCTGTTTAAGGGGATACTCACAGACCATCACTTGTGTCTTGATGAGATACAACAATGGGGAAGACCTCCCCTACAGCTCTCGTCCCGAATCTGGATTTCACCGCTGCCTTATGAACCCAAAGAACCATGTCATTACATGTGTTCTGATGGGTTCCAAGGGAATATTGATCAATAATATGAAGGCAAGATATGTCCCTGGGCCTGGTGCCCATCTTTGTTCGGTCGTTGTCCCGGCTCTCCGTGGATGATGACCTATCCTTCCTTGGCATAATCCAGGTTGAGGGAACATGTTGCCAAAATTTACATATCCCCACCAATCGAGTGTGGTATTCTCCTCTAACCCCGCTGGCCCACGGAGTTATGCCCTTGCGTGATCTCCGATGGCCCTCCGAAGGGGGATATTAATAAGACATCGCACTCGTACCGGGTGTGTTACATCAGGTCGGTCCCCATCCGGATTTCGGGTTATGTCTATATACCCGATCTTTTGCGCAGCCTACCCTGCCGCTGCATGGGTGGTTTCCTATTCCCCACTTGGCATCATCCAAGATGGTGGGAATATGCCGTCGGGCCTCTCCCGTAATTAATAAACCCCTGCTCTGTTCAAATACGTTTAACGTCTTGCAAGCAGATGAACTTTGTCTCCTTTGAGCATACGGCTTTACCGCTGTCTTCCTCCTCCTCTAGCGTTTAATCAAGGGTTGTCTTCCTTAGGGAGGACGTAATTAACGTCATAGCGTTCAGGGTATGACAGACTTCTAGTCCAGACACGATCACTCACAATCGACTGACCAAGTCAGATCGAGCGCACAATAAAATCGTCACCACGGTGACTGGCACGCCAATAAATCCATAATCAATAAATAAATAAAACAAATAAAAATAATAATAAACAAGATGAAATAAAATGTGTTCGAACAAGTCTGGCACGCCCGGTGGGACTTAGTCTCCCTTCATCTTTACGCTAAGGTAGGAGGCCCAGCGGGCCCCCCTCAAATTTCTGATTCCGTGTGTTTCCTTGTTTCCAGGAAACTACGATGACAACACAAATCGCGTCTGTATGCTTCGACAAGCAACCGGTGGACATGCACGTCCAGGAGGGGTACCTGGCTATACCACTGGCGTTCGGTTCGTTTCCCCCAACTGTCGGGCTGCCCAACTGCTTGGGCGTTGTCTACACCGACCTTCTACAGGTCGATAACGAGGAGCAAGGCGTTGCTGCAAACGCCCCAGTGGAGGCCGCTGATCGCAAGGATGGCTTACCGAAGAAGACGGCCCCCACGGCCGTCGCCTGCTACGTCCATCATGTCCAGAGAAGGGACATGGTCCCCACTGCTGCCCAGAAGGGGAAGAAAACCAACTGGAGGAACCGGTCTACTGCTGTTGATCGTCACCTTTCCAATTCCAGAAAGACGATAATGATGGGTGCTATTAGGGCGAACCTCGACGGTCGCCCCAGGGGAGTCCGGCCGGACAGAATCGTCCCGGCCATCCCAACTGACAAGTTCCAGGTTTTGGCCTCTAGGAGGGCCAACTGGGAAGATGCTGAAAGGAAGCCGCTGGCGCCCAAGCCAGCAAAATACAAACAGGTCTGGCGACCGAAGAAGATCCAAAGTTGGGCCCCAGCTGAAGACAGAGAGAACCTCACTGATATCACTGCTGCCCGCCTCAGAGCAGGGGGCAGAAGGGAAATGAAGAGAGATGAAAGCAATGCTGCTGCCAACCACTGCCAAGTTGGCGATATGAGAAGAAGTGAACCAGTCACTATGCTTACTACAAGAAGATCAGGAGCCTGTGCCAGACAGGCTGATATCTTCAAATATCCCAGGGCCGAACATCTGAATGCTCGGGTGACAAGACTGGCCTGGCAGCAAACGGGCCAGGACAGACTGATGCTCCGACCTGAGCCGCAAAGGCGCAACCCAGAGGAGACTAAGCAAGTAGTCCAAGACTACTTCCACTACCTAGGGAGCTCTGCCCTAGGCCAGCGAAGACTGTCCCGTGCCTTGGGCACCAGGGATGATGAAGAAGAAGAAACCTTCCAAGAAATGATGGTCGAAGCCTCTTCCTCCAATTCAAATGACTATGAAGAAGGCCCCAGGGCCGGATATAATGAAGAAGACCTGTACAAGGAAGAAGCCAAAGAAAGAATATCAGTCTTTGACCGGCTCAGATATCCTAGCCAAATAAAAAGAAAGGTCTACAGGCGGAAAGGAAAGATGCAAATCTTCGCCTGCAATATGGCTGGACTGGCCAGGGGGCAAGATATACTACCAACTCAGCCAGATGAATTGCTCAGGCTGGCAACTAGACCTGGTCCTGTCACAAGAAGAGGCCAGGCAACAAAAGATAAAATCAAAATTGATGATGAAGCCCGTAGGGTTACCACTATGATAGTTAATGTAGTAACAGCGGAAGATGGAGATAACCCCTTCGTTGATGATGCTGAAAGGACTTCTGAAGATATACAAATCCCATCAACCATGGATCCCATGATCCAGATGATGTTCAGAAGATACCAACAGGAGATCAATGCTCTCCGAAGACAGCTCAATGAGAGACAAGAAGCTACATCAGTCTCGAAGCAAGCAGAACCTGCGGGGCAGACATCCAGCTCCACAGAAACAACTATCCTGGCTAATCCTCTATTAGCTGATAAGGGCAAAGCACCGAGTCAACCTGTTCCACAGCAGACAATAGCTCAGCCCTCTGTGTCTCAGACGCAGCCTACCGCGCCCATCTTGCGCGCCACTGTGATGACAACTCCTCACAGCCAGCAACAAGCCCACTTCTTTCCAGAAGATATAGACCCAGCTGTAGCCCACAAGCAGATGATTGAAAGAATTGTGGAAATGAAGCTGTCAGAAAAGACTGGAGATGATACTAGTGCTTATGATGTGTACAAGGTACCGTATCCTCCCCAGTATGCTGCCAAAAGACTGCCTCCAGGAGTCAGCAAGCCGCCAAAGTTTGAGAAATTCAATGGCCAGGGCTCCCCCAGGGAGCATATAGCCTACTATACTACAATCATGGGCGACCTAGCAGTCGATGAAGCCTATCTGCTCAAGTTCTTTGGCTCGTCCCTCACTGGGTTGGCCTTTGAATGGTATTCAAGCTTGTCAGCAGGATCAGTGGTTGATTGGCCCGATATGCAGAGAAAATTCCGCGACAGGTTTCATGTCACGGAGAGGGAAATCACAATAGCAGAACTGTATGCTACTAGGCAGAAACAGGATGAAACTGCACTGGAGTACATCAAAAGATGGAGAAATCTAGCCATGAGATGCAGAAGACCTCCTCATCAGGAGGATGCAGTGCAGATATGCAAGCAGAACCTCAGGAGGGAAGTACTAGAAAAAATGATCGGTGCAGATGTCAAAACATTTGACCGACTGAACAATATAGTGGCGTAGGTCGAGACGTTCTTGTCCAAACGTCCGACCGTCAATGCTCCCGCCATGCAAAAAGGAAAATCCAATGATCGGCGGCCGTCACACTCTGAGGCCAACACCGTCGATTTTAGAACCTTTGAGCAACAAAAAGGGAAGAAAGGGGCAGATGAAGCTCCCCCGATGGCAGATACAGCAGAAAGAAGAGACAAGGTCTCCCTAAGGGACAGGATGAGAAGGGCTTACTCTTTTCCCAAGGATAAGACTGCAGCATTATTTAACTGGGCATATAAGTTCAATAAGGTAACATTGCCTGAACCGAAGAAGCCCGAAGATGCAGAAAAGAAAGATGATCCGATGTTCTGTCCATTTCACCGGGTGTTGGGGCACCCAATTGAGGACTGTTATGTCTTCAAAGATATCATGGAAGGGATGGTTAAGAAGGGTGAACTGCAGCTGGGAGATTACCAGGTGAAGCCCCCTCGGCCACATGAGCTTCCGCCCTGGAGGGTGGCCGCCAATATGATCTCAATCTATCAACAGCTGCCTAGGGAAGCCATTGAAGAATGCACCAGGCACACCTATGAAGCCTGCCTCCTCACCCCATTGAGATATCAGGAAGGATGGCAGACGGTACCCACAAAAAACAAAAAGAAGACTCCCGCGGTCAAAACCAATGGAGCAGTTATCCGGGGTGTCACCCCAAGGCCTGAGTCGCCTCCAATAAAGCCAATATGGCCTGCAGTTGAGACCGGACCAGTCATCCGGATCCATACTCGCAACCGGAGGAGACAGACTCCCCTCCCTGCACATAAAGAAGAAAGCCCTGCGACCAGGCGTCTGCAGCAATATATTAATGAGCTTGATGAGTATGAGCAGAAAAAGCCGAAACACCTGTTGGTGAAAGACTGTATACTCTGGGAGCAGCTCGAAGAATTGAAAACTGAAGAGCAGCCGGAGGCAAAACAAAGAAAAGATGAGACTGAGTCCTTCTGGGGGCAGGAACTAGCAAAGCCAACTTCCCAGAAAAAGAAGAGACGGCCTAAGGCCAAAAAGGGAAAGAAGGTCACGACAGTACAATGTAATACTCTGTCGGTACTCTTCTCCCTGCCCGGGGAGGATGATGAACAAGAAGCATCAGATGTCCCGCTAGAAGCCAATCATGCTGAGGCCTCTACCTCAGCCCATGCAACACGTTCTGGGAGAAAATGGGGGCGTCCGCCACCAGCTAACCATAATATTATGTTCAGAGGGGAGCAACCCTATCAAATCCCAAAACCAGAGGTGCGCGGTGTCCAGGTTCCTCCCCCTGCCAGCTTGTACCAAGGAAAAGACAAAGCAGAAGGAGCCCCTTCATTCCTGGAGTTCCTGTCCAGCTTAGAAAACGAGCAGCCATCTCATACTGCTCCAGCTAAAAGCAATAAATGCCAGCAGACAGCAACTGGAAAGCATAAACAGCATGAGGAAAATGAAGAAAATAGCCCTCTAGCAAAGCCAGGGGCAGTCATTACAAAAGAAGCCCTCCGGGAGACCGATGAAGAAAATGAAACTGGGACTGGGCAGCAAAGGCCACAGGCACCACATGAACCTCCAAGACCCCGGTGGGCAGAGGAGATGAGGTTGTCTAATGTTCGGGTTGGCAGTCGAATCATGAAAATGTTGAAGAAGCTCCCCACCAGATTCTCCATCTGGGAGATACTCTCTCTGAGTAAAGAGGCCCGCCAAGCAATTATGGATGCCCTGCAGTCGCCGGCACAATATGAAGCACTCTTGGCAGAAGTGAATGCTGGACCATCAGTCACGTTCACAGAAGATGATATGCTGATCCCAAATGCCAGTCACAATAGACCGTTGTATATGAGGGGCTCCCTGAACTGTCAGTCGCTGAGCAGGATACTGATAGATCCCGGGGCTGTTGTAAATATTCTCCCGTATCGCATCTATCAGAAATACTACTTTGATCTGCAGCTTACCAAGGTCAGAGACATGAAGATTGCTGGGTTCAACCAGAAATGTGAAACACCTCTCGGGGTGGCTGATTTCAACCTCACATTGGGCGACCTCACTACCGTGGTACGATTCTATGCGATCGACTCCAACACCACGTATAAGGCCCTGTTGGGGAGACCGTGGCTGCATGAATATCAGATAGTGCCATCCACGCTACACCAATGCATAAAATACTGCCATGAAGGAAAGGAAGAAAGGGTGTTTGCAGACCTACATCCCTTTGAAGTGTTCGAGTGCCATATGCTCGATGCATCCTACTACACCGAGGTGTCACAAAAGGATGAAAAGAAAGAGGCTGTAATCAGCCAGAAGAAGCCGGCGACGAAGGCAAAAGCTTGGTCTCCACCGCCACCCAGGGGCTATGTTGAAAAGCATGAAGTAGCTCACATCTCTTATGCTGATGATTTTGCTCGGATCACCCCTCCTAGCATCCATCCAGATAGCACTGATCAAGAAATGAAAGAAAGGTGCATACAGGTGAAGGTCCCACGAGGTTTAATCAAACCCGTCGCCAGCCTAGAATACCAAACAGTGCTGCCACTGAAGACTATGGAAATCCCTCGCTTCTGCGAGCCACCTATCATATTCTACACCGGGGAGGCAGTCGAAGAAGATGATCAAGACTGCATGGTCCCTGAAGAAGCCGCAAACCAGATGGTGCCGATTACAGGCTTGGAGTATACTACCCAGCGGGTTTTGCAGATGTTCTCCAAGATGCAAATGCCATCACTACAATCTGCAGCCCAAAAGAAAGCATTCAGGGAGCTATGGGATCCGCCTCGAGATAATAAGTAACTGAGGAAGATCACACAGCATTCGGGATTGGGTTATACCCTTCAAGAATATTATGAAGCCGAGGTGGATGTCATCTCTACCTTCTACCAGCATGGAGACTCCCCTGGGATAGGATATGATCAATATCTCTTTGAGGATGAAGAGATTATGTATCAAACCATAACAGACAATGAAGCCCAAGATGACCAGCCAGAAGCAGGGATGTCTGATAAAACTGAGAGGGGTCGGTGCTGGAAGGACCCGTCCTGCAAGGAGGATCTATTCCAGGCCAAAGCACAATTTGATACGGAAACCCCGGATGAAGACCAGATGGCCAAAGAACTGAGAGAATGCCTGGAATTTGAGCGCATTCTGGAAGAAGTCCGGGCTCTACAGAAAGATGACCTTTCAGGGGAGCCTGCAACAGAAAGATCCCTAAGAGCGGAAGATTCCACTTTTGAATTCTCTTCTGAACTAGTCTCGTCCTCGGGGCAGACTGAACAGAATCCGATGGTATCGGCCTTATATGATAAGCCGACATCCGCTGATGAGCAGGATGACGACACAGAAGAACATGAAACTGAAGAGAATTATATTCCGGGAGGCTTTATTGATTTGCAAGAAGCCCCACCCGAAGTTGAGGACGGAGGCCAGGCCACCGTCGATGAGCTGATAGAAGTGAATCTGGGGTCAGCGGATGAGCCAAGGCCGACATTCCTCAGTGCACTGCTAGAACCAGCTGCCAGAGAACAGTACATACAGTTTCTGAAAGAGTTCCGAGACTGCTTTGCATGGACATATGATGAAATGCCGGGACTGAGCTCTGATGTGGCACAGCACCGATTGGCGATAAACCCGAGGGCAAGCCCTGTAAAGCAGCCTTCCAGGAGAATGCGTCCTGAACTGATAAATCAGATCAACAAAGAAGTCGACAAGCTGATTGATGTAGGCTTTGTTGAAGAAAACCAGTATACTACATGGCTGGCCAATATAGTGCCCGTGAAGAAGAAAAATGGGCAGATTAGGATATGTGTAGATTTCAGGGACCTGAATAAGGCTTGTCCAAAAGATGATTTCCCAGTACCAATTACTGAAGTAATGATCGATGCAACCACTGGCCATGAGGCCCTGTCATTCATGGATGGGTCATCCGGATATAACCAGATCTGGATCGCTGAAGAAGACAGAGTGCACACTGCATTCCGCACCCCGAAGGGGATATTCCACTATAAAAGGATGCCGTTCGGCCTCAAGAACGCCGGCGCTACCTATCAAAGAGCTATGACAAAGATCTTTGATGATTTGCTCTTCAAAAAGGTAGAGTGCTATATTGATGACCTGGTGGTGAAAACCAGCAGAAAAGAAGACCATTTGCAGGATCTGAGAGTAGTGTTCCAGAGGCTGCGCAAATATGAGCTCAAAATGAACCCTATGAAATGTGCCTTCGGCGTGTCCAGTGGAAAATTCCTTGGGTTCATTGTCCGTCATAGGGGCATTGAGATTGACCCATCCAAGATTAAAGCTATCCAGGAGCTCCCTCCACCAAGGAATCTTCACGAGCTGAGATCTCTACAAGGGCGTTTGGCCTACATCCGACGATTCATATCAAATCTGTCTGGGAGATGCCACCCTTTTCACAAGCTCATGATGCAAGATGTGCCGTTCCTCTGGGACGATGGCTGTCAGGAGGCCTTTGAGAAGCTGAAAGAATATCTCAAGACCCCTCCAGTGCTGGGGGCACCTATTAAGGGCAAACCCCTGATACTGTACATTGCAGCCACACACTGTTCCCTGGGGGCAATGCTAGCACAGATAAATGAAGAAGGCAAAGAGCAGGCTCTATACTACCTGAGTAGGAGGCTGATCAGAATTGAAGAAAGTTACACCTATATAGAGAAGACATGCTTGGCGCTAGTCTTTGCCGTTAAAAAGCTCCGGCACTATATGTTGTCACATGAAATCAGATTGATATCTGCAGCATATCCACTCAAATACATACTGACTCAACCAGTACTGAAAGGCCGGTTGGGCAAATGGGCAGTAATTCTGATGGAATTCGATATCACATATATACCCCAGAGGGCAATAAAAGGGCAGGCTGTGGCCGATTTCTTCGCAGAACATCCTGTGCCAGAGAATGATATGTTGGGGACTGAGTTACTCGATGATGAGACACTAGAAGCCTGCCAAGCTCAGTCAACTATGTGGCAGCTATTCTTTGACGGAGCATCTAGGACAGAGACGGACTCCGATGGAAAGATCAGAATACGAGCCGGAGCCGGTATTGTGCTGAAATCGCCAGATGGGGAGGTTGTGCATACTTCCTGTTCTATAAACAAGCCCTGCACTAATAATGAAGCCGAGTATGAAGCTCTGATAATCGGACTGCATATAAGCCTCAACATGGGTATCCAGATGCTTCAGGTATTCGGGGATTCGATGTTGATAATAAAACAAATCCAAGGGGAGTTCGAAGTGCGGAAGCCGGAGTTGAACCCCTACCACTAAAAAGCTGTGCGCCTCATGGCGAAATTCTATCATATTGAGCTCAAGCATGTGGGCCGTGCACATAATGCCCAGGCTGATGCATTGGCAAAGCTAGCCAGCTCAATAGCAGTCCCACCAGATGAGACACTGAACATTGTTGTTATAAATCGGCGGCAAGTCCCCAGCATGCTAGAAGGCTGCCCCGAAGAAAATGAAGTCGCCACGATCAGTACAGAACAGGCATCTGATTGGAGACAACACCTGCTACAATGGTTTTTACACCAACAGCTGCCGCAGAAAAGAGAAGAAAAGATGAAACTCTTGCAAATCAAAGATTCTTATGAATTCAGGAATGGGACTCTGTTCCGAATAATGGTAGATGCACGCAAGAAGATTCTGCTCCGCTGCCTGTCCACTGAGGAAGCTTGGCAAGCGATGAAAGAAGTACATGCTGGGATAGCAGGTGCCCACCAGGCTGGCCCCAAGATGAAGATAGAAATCAAGAAGTTGGGCTACTATTGGCCCACTATGTTTGAAGACTGCTGCACATTTGTAAAGTCATGCCAGAAGTGTCAGGAGCATGCTGTTGTGCCTAGAAGGCCACCTACGATTCTGCACCCTACAGTCCCTAGCTGGCCGTTTGCACAATGGGGAACTGATGTAGTCAGTCCACTACCGACTTCCTCGGCCGGGCATAAGTATATACTGGCCATAACAGATTAGTTCTCCCGATGGGCTGAAGCTATAGCACTAAGAGAAGTTACTGGTGAGCTGGTCGCCAGATTCATCAAGCAAAACATCATCTTCCGGTTTGGGATCCCCAACCGAATAATATCTGACAATGGGAGTCATTTCAAAAATCAGAAAGTTTATCGGCTTGCCGAGAAATATAAGATCGAATGGAGGACTTCCACTCCTTACAATCCACAGGCAAATGGATTGGCAGAAGCTTTCAATAAGACTTTGTGCACCCTGCTGGCCAAAGTCGTCAGTGCCAATAAGCAGGATTGGGAAGAAAAGATGTATGAAGCTCTGTGGGCGTATCACACCGTCTTCAAAACACCTACAGGGTGCTCACCATACTCCTTGGTATACGGCTCAGAGGCAGTAGTCCCACTAGAGTTGGAAGTCCCGTCACTCAGAGTGGCAGTCCAATATGAGCTGGCCCATGGCGAACAAACCAATGCAGAAAGAAGATTAGAAGAATTGGCTGAATTGGAAGGGAAGCGCCTCCAAGCTCAGAAGAATATCCAGATGTATCAGGCCCGCATGGCCACCGCATTCAACAAACTCGTAAAAGGGCGAGAATTCAAGAAAGGTGACCTTGTCATGGTCAAGAAAAAAGAAGTCATGGCGTCCAACCCGAAGGGAAAGCTAAATCCCAATTGGGAAGGTCCATATGTGATACAAAGGGTCTACGAAGGAGGGGCCTACATAGTTGTTAATCATCGAGGGGAGATCCAATTCTCGCCACTCAACGGTAAACACCTGAAGCTGTATCATGCTGCACAGCTGATATTCCCCGAGTAATCGGGCAAGAGATACCCTTTTCTTGGCCTAGCGGCACTTCTCCCTAGCCGAACTACCCTTTCTTGGCCTAGCGGCACTCCGCCCTAGCCGAACTACCCTTCCTTGGTCTAGTGGCACTCCGCCCTAGCCGAGATATCCTTTCCTTGGTCTAGCGGCACCCCGCCCTAGTCAAGATACCTCTTCCTTGGCCTAGTGGCACTCCGCCCTAGCCGAACTACCCTGCCTTGGTCTAGTGGCACTCCACCCTAGCCGAGATATCCTTTCCTTGGCCTAGTGGCACCCCGCCCTAATCAAGATACCTCTGCCTTGGCCTAGCGGCACTTCGCCCTAGTCGAACTACCCTTCCTTGGTCTAGTGGCACTCCGCCCTAGCCGAACTACCCTTCCTTGGTCTAGTAGCACTCCGCCCTAGCCGAGATATCCTTTCCTTGGTATAGTGACACTCCGTCCTAACCAGGCTACCACTCATCGTGATCCTGTGCCGTCACGGTCTAACACCCTCTAAACAAGTAGGGGGGGATAAAAAAAATATAAATATATATATATATATATATATATATATATATATATATATATAATGGGGTTAAAAATAGAGATACCGCGCCAGTCTTGTTCAGATATTTTGAACAAGGGCAAAAAATGGCCGAAACCCAGCTGTGGTGAAAACCCGAAAGGGCACTGCAGGCAAAATCGGGTACCCCGCCGTGCGAAAACCCGAAAGGGCGCACGGGCAAAAGCAAGAGGGGGCTGGCTCTGGTGAAAACCCGAAAGGGCGCTTGGGTCGGTAATGTGGTAACCACGAAGAAACCCGCATATCTCTTTACGTCCCGCCGTGATAAAACCCATCCAGTTTAGACCTTACGTCTATCCTGATGAAACCTATAAAAATCCTTGCATTGGTATAAACCCAATACCGATGATGAAACCCGTTGCTGATTGATTGGCGTATTGCCCGATCAGCAATGAAATCTGTCCAGTTTAGACCTTACGTCTATCCTGATGAAACCTATAAAAATCCTTGCATTGGTATAAACCCAATACCGATGATGAAACCCATTGCTGATTGATTGGCGCATTGCTCGATCAGCAACGAAATCTGTCCAGTTTAGACCTTACGTCTATCCTGATGAAACCTATAAAAATCCTTGCATTGGTATAAACCCAATACCGATGATGAAACCCGTTGCTGATTGATTGGCGCTCTGCCCAATCAGCGATGAAACCCATCCAGTTTAGACCTTACGTCTATCCTGATGAGACCTATGAAACCCTTGCATTGATGTTAGCACCCACATCAATGATGATATATGCACAAGCTGCGCCTATCAGTTGTAGAATCAAAGTTTCAATAAAAAGAAAAGGGAAAAGAAAAGAAGAGACAAAATGGGGTTAAAAATAGAGATACCCCGCCAGTCTTGTTCAGGCATTCTGAACGAGGGCAAAAATGGCTAAAACCCAACTGTGGTGAAAACCCGAAAGGGCACTGCAGGTAAAATCGGGTACCCCGCCACGTGAAAATCCGAAAGGACGCATGGGCAAAAGCAAGAGGGGGCTGGCTCTGGTGAAAACCCGAAAGGGCACTTGGGTCAGTAATATGGTAATTCAAAAAGTTCCGTGCCAACCGGCACGATACCTTCATCTGCCTTCATTGGTAAAACCTTCCGTCGGTCATATGGCTCCATGCCCCACCGATGATAAAGCCTTTCTGGGACAGACCTTACGTTTGCCCTAGTGAAATCCACATGCCCCATTCACATGTCCCACAAACAATGAAATCCATCACTGTTCTGATGAAACCTATACATTCTTGGCAGAGTCCCACCTGCGATAAACCCTACTCAGTTTAGACCTTTCGTCTATTCTAAGGAAACTTATAAACCCTTCTTGCATCGATATAAATCCAATATCGGTGATGAAATCAACTGTTGATCGATTGGCACCTCGCCCGATCAATGATGAAACCCTACTCAGCTTAGACCTTTCGTCTATTCTGAGGAAACTTATAAATCCTTCTTGCATCGATATAAATCCAATATCGATGATGAAATCAACTATTGATCGATTGGCACCCCGCCCGATCAATGATGAAACCCTACTCAGTTTAGACCTTTCGTCTATTCTGAGGAAACTTATAAATCCTTCTTGCATCGATATAAACCCAATATCGATGATGAAACCAACCGTTGATCGATTGGCACCTCGCCCGATCAATGATAAAACCCTACTCAGTTTAGACCTTTCGTCTATTCTGAGGAAATTTATGAACTCTTCTTGCATCAATATAAACCTAATATCGATGATGAAACCAACCGTTGATCGATTGGCACCTCGCCCGATCAATGATAAAACCCTACTCAGTTTAGACCTTTCGTCTATTCTGAGGAAATTTATGAACTCTTCTTGCATCAATATAAACCCAATATCGATGATGAAACCAGCTGTTGATCGACTGGCATTTCGCCCGATCAATGATAAAACCCTATTCAGTTCAGACCTTACGTCTGTCTTGATGAAAACCACATATCATGTAATCGTCCCACCTGCTATAACCTCTACCCAGTCTAGGCTTTCCGTCTATTCTGATAAGGCCCTTTCTTTCACATTCCTGCAGATTGTCTCCCTCACAGCACATATTGCCAAGAGGGACGTTTGCCGCTACCAACAGAATCCGGTTTAAGCACCTCTTCGGATGCCGTCACGCGGTGGAGCGAGTTCCCCATCCTTTCTCTGAAGGGGTGGACGCTCTCCTGCTAGATACGAGCCATTCGCATGAGGGTTTGCTAAAACCACAACCCCACTTCCCTGAAGTGATAAAACCACATGGAAAAGAAGGTGGATACACATAAAGCAAAATTTTTCCTTTCATTAAGAAGTGAGTACATGAAGGGCCCCGAGGGGACATTGTATCACAAAAGAGCAAAAAAAAGAGAGAAGAAGAAAAGAAAAAGAAAATGATTCATGGCTGTCGGAAGATATCCTCGAATGCCAGAAGACCCACAGAAGGGGCGGCTCCTAGTTCATGAAGCCGAGCCTCCTCTTCCTGCAGTCGGACAGACTGGTCTCGAAAGGATGCCACCTGCCCCTCTAATAAAGCTGCTTCTTCCTCGAGCTGCGGTCGAGAAGTTGTTAGCTGCGGCAGCTCAGCTCGGAGATCAGACAGTTCAGCTTCCAGGATAGTTATCCGGTCGCGCACGAAATGTTCCCGCTCCGCCAAAGACTGCATTTGACGCTGTCGCTCCTGAAGGATAGAGTTCATCTTTGCCAGCTCGGACTTGCACTCCATTCTTTGCAACTTCATGGCTGCCAATCTGTCCGACATGATGTGTGTCAAGAAATCCCGGTGATGAACAAATTTTAACAACAAAAGAACCCGCTGGGCCCATACTTCTGTGGGACATCCCATCGCCTGTAAGCCGGCGGTGAAGCGCCCGACTATCTCCTTCAACTGTGAATAAGTTAGTCCAGGTTGGGACTCCACCAGTTGACGCAGCATGCCTAGATGTTGCCAGACAAAACTTTCAGGGGAAGTGAAGCCAGGCGAAGGAAGAGGAGCTACTTCAAAAGTTACTTCACTGTCTATATCCGCCCATAGGGTGATATCCGGCTGCGAAGAAGAAGACGCCAGGTCTGCCGAAGCCACCAACTGAGCTCCGCCCATAACCTCTGAGGTGGCCGGGAGATCTTCCACCTCC
Source organism: Amorphophallus konjac (assembly GCA_022559845.1). Classification (NCBI taxonomy): domain Eukaryota; kingdom Viridiplantae; phylum Streptophyta; class Magnoliopsida; order Alismatales; family Araceae; genus Amorphophallus; species Amorphophallus konjac. Next base: position 72,547,646 of record CM040128.1, on the reverse strand, counting down.
ATCTCCTCGGAGGCGACCATCGGAATACTCTCGGATGCAACTTCAGGCATCTCCTCCTCAGATTCTGAAAATACGGAAGCAGATTCCGTGGCCGTTGTAGGCGATACTCCCAGTTCTGCAACAGATACCTCTCCTTCTTCCATTTCGGTGCCCAGCCCCTGCAATGTCAAGTCTGCGGGGACCACGGTCTGAAGAGGCAAAGGTTCGCTCTCCATGACTGATAATGTGGGAACTGTTGATTCTGGAGCGATGGTCATCACTGCAGCTGGTATAAAGGCAGAACCCCTGGCTGGGTCCATTTCAGCTCTAAAATCCAAAGCCTTGATGAGAGCCGGACCTTCCCCTGCATTCCGCAGGTCCAATGATGCTAAGTCTGTGGAGGACTGCACCCTCACCGGCACAGGGTGAATTATCTCAAGAACGGCTGCCGAAGCAGGAACAATAGCCAAGGTGCCAGATAAAGTGGCTTCAACAGCTGCACTCGTAGCCGGGAGGGCAACGGGGGATTCCTGTGAACGAATCAATGCAGCGTCAAGCAGCAGATAAAGATGGAGAAAATGAAACCATAATGGGAAAAGACTCACTTTTAAAGTGATGCCAATATCCTCAAAAGGTTGCAGGGAAGAAGAAAGCTCCGCTAATGCGACCACAAAAGGGGGAGTTATATCTACCTCGGTATCCAGAGCGGCGAGCTCTTCTGGTAATTCTTCTCTAGAAAATGGCACCGACAGCTTGGGGGGTGTAAATGATAAGACAATGGCGGTACACACGGATGGGGCCTCTGGTCTGGAGGCATCCTCCGTGTCGCTCCCGCTGAAATCTGTTTCTTCTCCACCTGCCTCAGAAGCGGCCGCAGAGCTACCGGAGGATATTTCTACTCTGTCCATGGGCGGGGCCGTCAATTCTAACATCTGCTTGGAGGAAGACCGGGTAACTATGCGCCTTCCGGGAGCGGGGCCCCATTTCGCCTGGGTCTTATAACCCTCCCGCGGCTGAGTAATATCGCCAGCCGCTCCTGTAATCTCAGTCTCCTCCCCGGCCATCACTATAAAGAAAAGCCTGTGAGAGGGACGATGAAGGATAGTTGAAATGAACATAAAAAGATGAAAAGGCATGCTTACCCTCCGCCTCACTAGCCGGCGTAGGAGAAGGCAATCTGGTCTCCACCACAGAAGGTGCCATGACTGTCTCTTCAGCTGTGCAAAAAGGAGTGGTCAGATTTAAACACTCCTCTGAAATCCAGCAAGAGAGAATGAAGAATGCAATGGCAGAATATTGATGTTACTCTGAACTGATGCCTGAGCAGCCTCCCTCTGAGTTTCGAACTCATCAAATGAGGGAATGTCAGGGAGAGGGGTCCCGGTGTCCATCGCTATCGAAGCCGATTGTTGAGCATGGGCCTTTTTGGCCTTCCTGGCCTTCCCAACCACAGCCTTGACTGCAGAAGCCTTCCTCTTCTTGCCAGGAGGCAGGGGAGTAGTAGTCGGTGCTGCTACAGGGACTTCAAAATAAGTGGGCTTCTCAGCCTGCGCAATAATCTTCCTGTAGAGCCCCTGCCGCTTTATGTCGGGCCGGTCTGTTAAGAACGGCAGAAAGATGATGGGATCAATAGATGCAAAATTCAGATGCTAAACAGAAAACACTGCAGTCGGAAAGGAAAAGATTATACCTGCTGGTCCATCATAAAATACAGAGAGCGGCCAGTACAGATAAGCCACTTCTTTGGAGCGGGAAGCAGCCTCCTTGATAAGCCAGCAAACATCGTCGAATATCTGGCATTTCTCCACTAAAGCTGCCAGGTCATTATGGCCATGAAAATCAAGGCAGCGAAACAAGTCAAGATGGTCCATGCCCCAGCCATCGACATAATGAAATGATATAAACAGCGGCTTGTTCAAAATGCCAGCTATCGGGCTTTCTGCAGATAATCCATGCAAATTCAGCAGAATGAACAGCCAGGACGTTTGCTTATAATACGTCTGAGTTCTATCTTCCCGGCGTACAAACGTCCTATACGAATGAAATTTATCAACTGGACCCCTCCAATGAGCTACTGCCGGGAGCTGCTCTTCAACAGGAAATGGATACTGTTGTGCCTCCAAGCGATCATCTCCTATATGGCACAAATGTTTCAGGGTCTTCATGAAATTGTCTTCATTAATAGCGGCAAAGACAGAAGCGGGCGGCTCAGAATTCTTTTCCTTCAGAGCTCGACGGTGGGCCAGATAGTTCTCTGCCTCCCTCGGGTTCTGCGAATAAAGCTTCCTCAGATGGGCCTCGGGGATTTCAAACACCGGCCCAGGCTGCTGTTTCAGGAAAGAGCGCTCTGCTACATCCCAGAAAGCACCCCTGCCATCCCTGAAAAAGCCGGTCCGAATGTTCCACCATTTGATACATTCTGATGTTACCCGGGGAACACGGTTGGAGACGGTGGGCACCCTAAAAATTGCGTCGTCCTGACGATGATAGAAATCCCACCACAACCGGCCATCGCCAACAATGGTGGACCCGTGCTTGGCCCTGCTATCCAGGGGAAATTGAGCAACTGATGTAGGGATGTGCTGGTCATAACCAAAGTTCCGCCCAAATCGGAACGGATAGTATGGCTCCAACAGAAGCAGGCCACCCTTTCTGTAAACCAAAACACTAGGCCGAATTGCCATGGCCCATCTCACCAGCTCCGGTTCCAGGATTGGCCGAGCAGTGTTGACCCCTGAGACAGGGTGGATATATGTCTCTATCTCCTCCAGCTTGCATTCTCTTTGAGGATCAATCAAAGGAGCTGAACCTACGGCCAAGCTCCAGAAATGTATGCTGCCAGGGGCATCCACTGGTACTCTTATCAGTCGGCCCCTTATTTTAAATAGCTGATCATAAAAGGGACCAGGCTCAGCGCTGGCAAATTCAACCATCCTGGGTAACACTGTATCCGCCTGCAAGGTTCTCGGAGCTAATTCAGGGAATATACTGCAGACCCAGCCATTGAAGAAATGAAAAGGACCCACGGTCCTCAAAGAACGGGGAGTCCGATGCTTGTACAGGTCCCCCAAAGATTTATAGATCAAACACAGGGCCACCGGGCAGAGCGACAGCTTCATCCCCCAGGCCATCTGACAAGCTGGATATATGGCCTCTGGCCGAATGACTGTCTCGTCCCCTTGTGGAAGAGCAAAAGTACACAGCCAAAATGTGAAATAAGCTGCACAGTGTGTGATGGGATCTACCCCTGCCGCGTTGGGACCACCTTTGCCCGCATGGCGCAATGAAGATGGCAGTGCCGATTTATAGCGGGGAGCTCTTATCTGCTTGCTCGCAACAGGACCCATGGAGGGGAAATCTGCATATTTCAGGGGACCATCGAAGAAGTACTGGAGCCACTGCCCGATCCGGACCCTCAGTTTGCTACCTTTCTCTCGGGGATGATAGCCTTTGGAGGATCCTCTACTATATGCCAGACAGATGGAGCGATAGACCTTCATCAGATATCGGTAAGAGAAGCCAAGGGAATACTTGCCTTCTCCATCAGAGCTGTCTTTCTCAGAGTCTGCCAAGCAGACTTCTTCATACGGTTCACCGTCAATAGGCAGACCGGAAAGCCGTGATAAACTCTAGAGGTCTAGGGATGTCTCACCCTCTGCTGTATAAAAAGTGTTGAACAAAGGACAGAACACTTCAAACATCCCACAGCATAACCCTCTGGAGATGGGATATCGGAATCTGGAAGCAAAAACACTGTGGTATACTCCCGCTCTGATCAGCAGAGGGGCATATTCCGTCAGAACAAACTCGGTAAATTCTACTGCCCCTACTCGGAATAGATGGGAGTCAGTGATCTTGCAGTCTCCGAACCAGCCAGCCGACAAATGGTACTTGAACTGAATGGCCGAGCAATTTAGCACGAAGGGCTCTTCGCGATATCCCCACTTTATAGGTGCCAGGAACATACCATAGCCGGGCTTCTCCCTATTAACTCGGCCGCCAGCATTGTCCCACCGAGCAGGTGTAAATTCCGGTGCCCGGGTAAGCATCTTCTTCTCCAGTTCTAGCTCCGATATTCCAAGGACTGCATCCCAGTCCCGCTTCTCCCCGGGAAGATATATAGCCTTGCTGCGATACACTGATTCCTTCATGCTATCCCGCTCGGCAAGGATGGCAGCTTCAACTACGCGAGCTATCCGATAATCTCGCAGGCCACCCACTGTGAAGGTCCGGATGAACGGCATCAAGTGGCGATCCTTCGGGAAGTCTGGCCGGTAATTATTATCCCGCCTGAAGCATGTCTCGGTCGCCGTGGAGTATACCCGGGCCGTCGACACTGTGTCAGTTTCAGAATCAGATGATTCGTCAACTGAAGCTATTCTATCATATCCATAATCCAAGCTGTGCACGTTCAACCAATTTACTGTGGCCCGAGATATGTCTGGCTGGGCCGATGAACTAGCTCCAACAGCTCCGGAAGATGCAGCAGCAGAGCCGGAAGCCATTGCTATATCTGTAAACAAAAAAAGAAATGTGGATTAGAAGTCAGTCTTATAAGGATTGCAACATGAGATTCTATAAAAGTTTCGGCAGCATCTCCCCTTATTCAGGATCTGCCCAAAAAGAATAGGGAGTCACCAACCAAGAGGGGGTGATCCCGGAAGAAAAGGGATTAAATCCCCAAAAGACGTCACCCAGGACGGAAGGACTCGGTGCCACGGCCGAGAGGACGAAGACGGCTCGCGCCGAAGGGAGGAAATGGAAAAAAAACTGAAGAGAGAGAAAGGCTGGTAAAGAATGAAGAAAAACAGGCCGTCGGCGGCCTAAATAGCGGCCCAGGCGACCAGGTTCTCGGCGCGGTGAAACGCGCACCGAGAACCTCTAGGCCGAGAGCCCCCGGCGGCCAGAAGGCGCGCCGAGAAGCCCCCAGGCCGAGAAGCCCCCAGGCCGAGACCCCTCTGCGGCCAGGGCGTGCCGAGAAGGCCCCCAGGCCGAGAAGACCCCAGGCCGAGACCCCTGCGCCAGGGCGCGCCGAGAAGGTCCAGGCCGAGAGCCTGGCCAACCAGGCTGCGCCGAGAGGCCCCTGCGCCGAGAAGCTTCGCGCCGGGAGGTCCTGCAGGCCGAAAAGCCCCAAATGCTGAAAATAATGATAGAAAATATGAAAAGAAGAAACATCGATGTGCAGAATACTGTTACAGCGAGATGATCAGGTCTGAGAACTGAATTGAAGACAAATTGAAGAAGATACCCTCGAATAGTAAAAGACACCTGCAACCCCCGTGGCGCTTATTCTGCGCTTACGCCGCCCGCAGGTGGGGGGCATTTGTTGACACCCGGAAAATGAACAAGGGTGGAAGCATAATTGAAAAGAAGATCTGACCAACAGTGAAAGATTAATGATGAAGCTTATCAACCTTTCACCCGGCTAAAGCCCTTGTCGGCCAAAGCTGATGCCCGGTGCCAATGTCACTCAGACGGCAGCACTGATAAAGCAGCAATCACCCGACTAATGAGATCTTCCAGCCCTTTAAGAAGAGCTGTACTACTTCTTCGTCCAAGAAGTCACAGACGATATGTCAGGATAAGTCAGATGTCGGCTTACTGACGGAAGTAATATGAGATAAAGATGAAGCCAGCACCGGCAGATGAAGATGATAAAGGCTCCTGAGAAGATAGAGCAGAAGAAGAATCGTCTCCACAGATTATGCACCCGGCTGAGGTCTTCCCAGACCAAGGCTGATGTCCGAGCTCGTCGCCATTCGAGTGACGATATTGATAAGATAAAACCCTGTCTACGGACTGATGAAATCCCTATCTACGGACTGATAAATCCCTATCTACGGACTGATGAAATCCCTGTCTACGGACTGATAAAACCCTGTCTACGGACTGATGAAATCCCTGTCTACGGACTGATAAAACCCTGTCTACGGACTGATGAAATCCCTGTCTACGGACTGATAAAACCCTGTCTACAGACTGATGAAATCCCTGTCTACGGACTGATAAAACCCTGTCTTCGGACTGATGAAATCCCTGTCTACGGACTGATAAGAACCCTGTCTGGGGACTGATGGAGATTGCAATCGCGATTTCAATACAAGACATTTCATAGATGATAGACCCTTTGGGATGATGATACACTTAAAGAAACCCCAAGTGGGCCTATATGAAGGTGGCGCCGAAAGCCCATGTCGAAGCCCAGATACTGGCGTCGAGAGGTCAAATTTGAGCACGCCGGGAAGCCTACCTCAAGCGCGCCGTGAAGGTGCCTGCCGAGAAGGAAGAGGAAAGGGGTTATAAAACCCCCTCCCTTCGAAGAAAGAAAAAAGGGGGACGACAGAAAAGAGAGAGACGAAAAAAGGAAGAAGAGGGAAAGCCAGATAGAAAAAGGGGATCGAGAGAAAAAGATAGAGCAATAGAAAGATAGAGAGGGAGTCCCGTTCGGAGAGCAAGAGCCACCCCCCCTTTCAACCAACAGAGAAGAGAAGAAAAAGGAAAGCTCCAGGTGGGCACTGGGGAGGGAGAGGAGTCAATGCTCCACCCTCCCCTCCTCCGTGTTTCTTTCTTTTATCTGATGTAATATGGCGAGTCCTCTCTCGATTTATCAACTGTAGCCGGAGAGTTCCGGCCTTGATTTTTAGCTTTCTGCCTTGCATTTTTCTTTCATGATCAGTGTAAGATTTCCTTTATGCAATGCAATGAAATGTTGAGATGGCCCGTCTGGGCATCGATGGATTAAGACATCCGATCTCTGTCTGTCTTTCTATGAATATGGCCTTTGTCTGAAAGAAATATAGATTAGATCCTTTGGGTTCCGGAGCCGATCGTATGGGTTTGTTCTTCGAAGAGGGACGAGGATAGGACTCCTACCCCCATCTAATGGGTTATTGAGTTTTGTTCTCTTCTTCCCTCTCCGATCTCAACGGATGTTTCCCTATATATATATAACCTGAGTTTTCTGACGAGCCCTCTCATGCGGTTCAGGAACCAGAGGTATCAGTCTCTTGGTTTCCTGGGCCGTCCAGCTCTCATAAACGATGATCCGATCTCAGGTCCTCCATTCTAAATATTGAATGCTTAGGGCCTGAAGTTTATACGTTGAGAGTCCCCCCTTCTCCGTTTGTTTTAATGTCACTGGGCTCGTCTGGAGGGGTCGGAGGACAGTCATCTCTTGACTCCCCCAAATGGCATGCTACAGACAGATAAAACCCTCCACAAGATCGGGTGATGATCTGATTTCGTCCATTTGATTCCCCCGTTCAAATCCCTTGGCATCCTTCTAATAGAAGTCTCCATGAAATTCCCCTTTTGCACTTCTGGCCCGGCATCAATTCGAGCTTGAAATCCCAGAAAACACCCAAACAGAGCATCGTTTTTGAGCTCTGAAACCCCAAAATCATTCTGCATTTCATCTTCTCGGCGTGCGAGTTTCCCCGCTGAGAACCATAAGGCCGAGAGGCCTCCCCCTTCTTTGCTAAACGACAACCCATTCTGTTACAGACACTTTTCACGTGAGCCTATGTGCAAGGCTCCCGGCGGCAGACTCCCGGCGCGGCCAGGAGCGCGCCGGGAAGCCCTCTGCCGAGAGCCCCTCCTCCTAGCTATTCACCCCCTTTTTTGCCAAACCTAATACTGCCCCTCTCGGCGCCCCCCTTTCCGGCGCGCCCAGGAGCCCGCCGAGAAGCTCCAGGCCGAGAGGCCTCCCTCCTTCTTTTGGCCGCCGAGAACCTCCTTGGCCAGCCCAATGACCAGGCCGAGAGCCCCCTCTCCACCAACCAATTGCTCAGGCCGAGACCCCCCTTGGCCAGCCCAAGAACCGTGCCGAGAAGCCCCTTTGTCCACTAAATGCCCTGGCCGAGACCCCCCTTTGCCAGCCCAAGGACTAGGCCGAGAAGCCCCTCTCCATCCACCAAATACCAAGTCGAGAACCCCCTTTGGCCAACCCAAGGACCAGGCCGAGAGCCTCCTTTTGTCCATTAAATGTCCAGGCCGAGAGCTCCTTCTTACCAATCAAGATCACGCCGAGATCCCTCCTTCAGTCAGATGAAACCCACTCCGAGGCCCATCTCTGCACCGTTCTTCTTCAAACTTCCTAATCGCCCCTACATCTGTTTAAGGGGATACTCACAGACCATCACTTGTGTCTTGATGAGATACAACAATGGGGAAGACCTCCCCTACAGCTCTCGTCCCGAATCTGGATTTCACCGCTGCCTTATGAACCCAAAGAACCATGTCATTACATGTGTTCTGATGGGTTCCAAGGGAATATTGATCAATAATATGAAGGCAAGATATGTCCCTGGGCCTGGTGCCCATCTTTGTTCGGTCGTTGTCCCGGCTCTCCGTGGATGATGACCTATCCTTCCTTGGCATAATCCAGGTTGAGGGAACATGCTGCCGAAATTTACATATCCCCACCAATCGAGTGTGGTATTCTCCTCTAACCGCGCTGGCCCACGGAGTTATGCCCTTGCGTGATCTCCGATGGCCCTCCGAAGGGGGATATTAATAAGACATCGCACTCGTACCGGGTGTGTTACATCAGGCCGGTCCCCATCTGGATTTCGGGTTATGTCTATATACCCGATCTTTTGCAGAGCCTACCCTGCCGCTGCATGGGTGGTTTCCTATTCCCCACTTGGCATCATTCAAGATGGTGGGAATATGCCGTCGGGTCTCTCCCGTAATTAATAAACCCCTGCTCTATTCAAATACGTTTAACGTCTTGCAAGCAGATGAACTTTGTCTCCTTTGAGCATACGGCTTTACCGCTGTCTTCCTCCTACCTCTAGCGTTTAATCAAGGGTTGTCTTCCTTAGGGAGGACGTAATTAACGTCATAGCGTTCAGGGTATGACGGACTTCTAGTCCAGACACGATCACTCACAATCGACTGACCAAGTCAGATCGAGCGCACAATAAAATTGTCACCACGGTGACTGGCACGCCAATAAATCCATAATCAATAAATAAATAAAACAAATAAAAATAATAATAAACAAGATGAAATAAAATGTGTTCGAACAGCTACCCATGTCCCGCCCTGGCCAAAATCCACCTCCGGGAACGGCTATGCTACGGTGGAGCGAACACCTCACCCCTTCGCTGAAGGCGTGAGCGCTATCCTGCGCCATCGGCACGTATCCCTAGACTTGGATGATTGGTCAGAAGAAGAAAGAGAAGAAAAGAGGGAAAGAAGTCACGATTGAGGTGACAAACAGAGATGTTTCATTAATATGAGTTGTCAGAATACATTTGTGCCCAGGGCATTCCCCAGGGGTACATAAGCTCCGAAGGCAAAAAGGAGTAGAATTCGACGCAAAAAGAAAAGCAAAGCAAAGCTATGGCAAAGGGCGCCGAAAAATATCATCCAACTCTAAGAGGCCTAGTAGGGGGTATTGGGTCAACTCCTGCAACCGAGCCTCGGTAGCTGTCAGCTCTGATAACCTCTCATCCAGTGAGACAAGTCGTCCTTCAGCTAGATCAGCCTCTTCCGCTGTCTGGACCTCTAGGCACTCGGCTTCCTACAACTTGGCTTCGGCCTTAGCAAGTTCCACGCGTAACTCTTCTATCTGCGACATGAGGAGCAACCAACGTTCTGAGATATTGCCGGCAACATTTCTCAATTGTTCCACAGTCACCCTCAATGAAGTAGTAGCAGCGCGGCAATCTGCCCTCTCTAGCTTCACAGCCGCCAGCTGATCAAATAGCTCTCGGCTGAGGAAATCCCGCCTGTTGGCATGCTTTAGCAGCATCACAACCCGCGGGGTCCAATCATCCATTGGGCAGCCAAATGCTAATAGTGACTGGGAGAGGTGTTCTATCAGGCCCCTCAGCTGAACATAGGTCAGACCCGGGGAAGCTGACACGGCTCGTTGGAGATTGTTCAGAGACTGCCACACCATGTCACTGGAGAATTGTAAGCCTAGTGGTGAAGTCTCGGGGAGCTGAAAGTCCACCTTGCTATCTATCTCGGCCCAAATGTCGTCGGCCACCCTGAGGGACGTCGACGGCATGGTCTGCACAGTGCCGACGCCCGGCCCGACAATTACAGCCGCTACAGCTGAGGGGCTCCCCACGATAGCGACTTCCTTGCCCGTCCTTTGAGGTGAGATCATGACAACCGTCTCAGCAGCCGAGGGCGCTCACTCCTCATGAATAGTTTCACCGGCCATTGAAGGAGGGGAGCTTTCTATGACAGACAAGGCTTTAGTAGCATCGGCCTCTTCTGCAATGATTTCTCCCTCTTCTATTTCTGGGGGGTCACTTGGCTTCAGCAATAATTCTTCACCGGTGACCGAGGCTTGAGGCCTCGCAACCTCGGTCGAGTTGCCAACTCCAGCAGTTGCGTTGGGCTCCTCTGAGGCCGCTGCAGTAGCATAGGTCTGTGGAAGCCGTAGGGCGATGGGCCGCACAACAGGTGGAAAGGCCGATTGGCTCATGCCTAAGTCAGGAAGGGGTATGCGAACCATCACAGCTGGCGATACCACCTCAGCCTGCATCACATATATGTATGTCAGCCAGCTGGCTTGGAAATAAAAAGAAGTGTTGCGGGCGGGAGTCGGAACGTTTCCTACCTCAACCGGCACTATATTTAGGCCTCCAAAAGTGGCCTCTGAAGGTTCTGGCCCTCCTCGTGCGGTCGGGTAAGATGGCCAGTGCTCGACTCCCAGTAGTCCCGGAGGGATAAATGTTAAAAGGTCACTTTCATAAAGCTGAAGAGGCCCCGGCATCCTCAGCCTCGGTGTCAACTGGCGGGAACCCCTCGTCGTCACCGGAGCCGCCACCATAATCAACTCGCTCAGAGGAGGAGGACTCTTCCGCATGTTCTTGAATCTCTAGCATCTGAGCGGGTACCATGCTACTAGGAGGAGGCCCCCTAGCTGGAACCTCCTCGGCGGTCTCTGTCTCGGAGACACCAGTTGGCTGAACATCTTGGGACTCTTCCCTTGGAGGCACCTGCTCTCCAGTAGCAGCTCCTGCCATGGCCTCGACCTCGGGGAGCATCATTGGTCGAACATCGACTGCAGATAAAAGATAATAAACAGTCAAGACCTGACTGAAGGCACGATAGACCACCGAGCTCTACAGGCAAGCTGCAAGTTACCTTGCATCTCCTGATGGGGTGTCAGTGAAGGCAAGTCACCCTCGATAGAGGCTGAGGGGGCTTCCTCTTCTCTCTCTTCGACCGCGGCACCGGTCACCGCCTCCAACCCGACGATGGCGGAGGTAATGCCAGCAGCTAAAAAGAGGAAGGATGATCAGCCAAGGTGGCAGAAATAAGCAAACAAGCCATACAGAAACAAGAAGTTACCTTCATCTTCAGGCCCGTGCATCCAAGCGGCCTCAAACTCGGAGAATGATGGGACCCGAGGAGGGGTGACTATGGGTTCCTCTTCAGCGGCCTTCCTCTGGCGCGCTCGGGTAGCGCGGGAGTCCGCCCTCTTGGCCTTCTTGGCCTTGCTGATAGCCTCCCTGACCTCGGACCTGGTTCGCTTCCGTGAATCCCCAGGGGGCAGCGGTGTTGTGGTCGGAGCTGGCTCCGGAATGTTAAAATATGAAGGCTTCTACGCCGTAGAAATCAACTCCATGTAATGTCTGGTCGCCTCCACAGAGAGGTGAGCTGCAAAAGCGCACAGGTGAGAAAGATGCATACTGACTATGAAAGGAGCAGCTTCAAGGCTGAAAGGAAAGACAAGCATTACCTGGTGGCCCTATATATCGGGGACTGAGCGACCAGTAAAGTAATACGGGCGCCTTGTCTCGGGAAGCCGCCTCACGAATAAGCCAACACACGTCACCAATCTTCTCACTTTTCTCCGCCAGCTGCGCCAAATCTTCGTGGCCACAATAGGATAAGTGGTGATATAGGCCCAAGTGGTCCAATCCCCAGCCGTCGACATACTTGAAAGACACTAGGAGCTGATGGTCCCGGATGGCTTCTAATGGACCAGAAATTGAAAGCCCGTGAGAATGAAGCAGGGCGAATATCCAAGGGGTGCTGGAATACAAGTCAGCCCGTCTATCTTCCCTCCTGATGAAGGTTCGGTAGGGATGAAAATGGTCAACTTCTGGGCGCTAGCCCGCCACAGCATGTAGAGGTTCTTCCACCGGAAGGGGGATCGTCTGGAGGGCAATCCGGTCACTGCTAACCCGGCACAGCCCCCATAGAGTCTTGATGTAGTCATCCTTCTGGATCTCTGGCATCTTCGGGTCGGCCTTGGACGACCTACCCTTCGCAGCTTTCCTAGCCTCCAGATATGCCATCACTTCGGTGTTAGACCAGAACTTCAATTTCTTCAAATAAGAGGGATCAACATCCAAAACAGGCTCCCGCTGGGAATCTAAGAAACGACGTTCGGCAACATGCCAACAGTCTTTCTGAAAGTTCCAGTAAAAGCTCGTCCGTGCATTCCACCACTTGATGAAGTCCGAAGTCACTCGGGGCAGACGAGCCGGGGTTGGAACCCTGAAGGATACATCCTCCCGATGGTGGAAGTAGTCCCACCATGTGCGGGCTTCATCTGTAGTCGTATGACCAGCCCGATGTCTGTTCGGGAGATTGAACCGGGCTGAAGAAGAAGGAATCTGCTAGTCATATTCGAAATTCCGACCGAAGCGGAAAGGGTAGTACGGCTCCAGCCACAATAAGCCGCTCTTTCTAAATACAAGGACACTGGGGCGGATAGACAGTGCCCAATCAACCAGTTCTGGCTCCAAGATTGGCCTCGTGTTCTTGGTCCCAGTGAGCTGGTGAATGAATTCCTCCATCTCGAACAAGCGGCATTGCCGCATCCTGTTGATGAGAGGGCTGGAGTTAGCGGCCAAGCTCCAAAAGTGTAGAACTCCTAGGGAATCTGTCGGAACTGTAGTCAACTTCCCCGAATAGCAAAAAGCTAATCCGCCAATTAAGACGGCTCGGCACTAGCAAATTCGATCATCCGTGGCAAAGGATGATCCAACTGCATCGACCGGGGAGCTGCTTCAGGAAATAAAGTGCAGACCCAAGCATTGAAGAAGTGAATGGGACCAACCGTCCGTGAATTTCTGGGGATCCGTGACTTGTGCAAATCCCCCAGCATCTTATATGTGAGGCATAGAGCCACCAGGCATAGGGACAACTTTGTTCCCCAACCCATCAAACAGGCAGGGTAAATGTCCTCTTGCCTGATTACCATCTCGTCCCCCTGAGGAAGGGAGAACGAGCATAGCCAATATGTCAGATACGCAGCACAATGTGTGACTGCATCGACTCCTGTGGGATTCGGGCCCTCTCGCCGCCCTCTCCCTGAAGCAGCAGGGTAGGTTGTCTGACGTCGAGCCCTCTTCTTCCGCTTCACTGCTGTCAGAACCACCGTGGGGAAGTCCTCATATTGCTGCTCCCCACCGAAGAAATATTGAAGCCACGTGCCCATCCGCACGCATCTCTTTTCACCAGGCTTTCGCGCTTCCCGTGAGTCAAGCGTCAAGCGCAGCAGGGTGCGGTATGCCTTCATCAAATAGCGGTAGGCGAAGCCCGTAAAGTATTTACCTTCGCCATCTATCTGGTCTTTCAGCCAGTCCGGCAAGCAAACTTCTTCGTACGGCTCCCCGTCTATCGGCAAGCCGCTCAGCTGGGAAAGACTCCAGAGGTCCAGTGAAGTCTCACCCTCTGCAGTATAAAAGGTGTTGTATTCTGGGCAGAAGACCTCAATCATCCCATAGCATAAACCTCGGGAGATCGGGTACCTGTACCGGGAAGCATATACACTCTGATAGACACCGGCATGCACCAGGATGGGAGCGTACTGCCGCAATACAAAATCTATAAATTCGACTGCTCCCGGTCTGAAGGCGTGAGCATCGGTGGCTTTGAGTTCTCTGAACCACCCCATCGAGATCTGATGCTTGAACCGGACCGCCAAGCAGTCCAAGAGGAAAGGCTCATCTCGGTACCACCAGTGCAGCGGGGCAAGGAACAAACCATACATGGGCTTCTCTCTATCGACGCGCCTGGCAGTCTCATTCCAGCGGGCTGGCGTGAACTGTGGTGCTCTTGTCAGTAGCCCGGCCTCCGGAGATAACTCCTACAAGCCAAGAACGGCTCCCCATTTTCTGAGCTCGCCTGGAATATATGTGGGCATGCCGTGAATGACCGACTCGGTCAGACTATCTCTGTCCACCAGTAAAGCTCCATCGGCTCGACGGACAAGAATTATATCGCACTTCCCGCCAAGGTTGAAGCGCCCGAGGAATGCCATCAAGTGTTTGTCCTTGGGGTGGTCCAGTCTGACGCCATCCCCTCGCTCATACTTGAAATGATTACCATCGAGAATCAACAGGCAGCCAGTGTCAACGGTGTCAGTCTCCGAGTCCGAAGACTCAGCTACCATGGCTATTCGCCTGGACCCCCGATCAAGGGAGTGGACATTCCCCCATGTCACAGCGACTCGGGATGCAGAGGAAGAAGGGCCGGATGCCATGTTATCTGCAAGACAGCGTCAAGAAGAGAACAAGCAAAGTCAGAAATCAGTTGATCAAAGCAAGAGTTCTGACAAAATTTCGACAGAGTCTCCCCAGCTCGGGGGTTTGCCAAAAGAAAAGTGGAAGCCGTCCACTAAGGGAGCGCCCCCTAAAAGCAGCCATATGCGCTAAGCCAAGGCCAAATGGGACACCTGGGGGATCTAGCTCCGAGGACAAGTCCTACGAGGAGCCTCCCGGGGGCCGAAGGACGGGTTCAAAACCCAAATAGAACAACAACTCCACTAACCCGCTCGAGGAGCAAACTCGCCCACACCCCTAGCTCACTCGGCGCCGCGGTGGAGAGAAGTGAGGAGAGAGAAAGAAAAGCTGCGAATGAGCAGTGAAGAAGAGAAAACAAAGAAAGGGCCCTTATATAGGGAGGCCCCCCCATCGTTAAAACGGCACGCCCCAGAGCGCACTGTTTTAAATAATTTGCACGTCGATGAAACCGGCGTCGTTTTAACCCCTGAGCAAAAGGAGTGCCGTGATGAGCGGCGCCGTTTTACCATCATGGTCAATACGCGCCGTTTCTAACAGCGCCATTCAAGCTTCCGACTGCACCGGATTAACATCTGACGCCAGAATTAAGGGTCGTTCCGAGCTTCCGTCATCAAAGGAGATCAATCCGGATGAAGTTCATCCGTCGGTCCTACTGCACTACTGCCTCGCTTGCACCACCCACGTATGGGGGGCATTTGTTGGCACTCAAAATATGATCCTTCGAGGACTAAGCCGCAAAGACGAATGATACGGCCAGCTGAAGCTGAGAAGCCGATGAAGAACAACCTACTGAAGGCTTCTCAAGCTTCCAGAGCCCCGAGTTACCTGGAAGTGAACACCGGGGACTTCACCTCAGGAAAGTCGAGATGAATCTACAAACAACTCGCAGTGTGACCAAGCCTGCCTAATGATCCGGCATCGACTCCGTCGTGCCGCTACCCCGCACCCGTCACCCGACCAAGGATGACGGTCTACCCGGTGGCTTCCCACCTGAATGAAGGCTCTCCTGTGGAGGAAGAACGTCATCGGCACTTCATAGAAAGGAACCGGAGGCTCTGTCAATAGAAGACCCCGATCACCCTACACGGGTTTGGCTGCTCACAATAGTGGGTCCGTCAGTGGCCGAATGATCGCCAGTCAAGGCGAAATTATGCCGGATGTCATATCATCCCGCAAGGAAGCTCCGTGCATAAATCAAACCGAGCCGAAAGCACAAGTCATGGTGCCGAAGGTCGTGCCAGCGGAAAACCCGCGTGCTCGAGCAAAACACACACGAAGTTCCGATTAAGGCCATTCACCGCGCGGAGAGCTTCGTCAACACCCGCCAAGGTTTTGCAAGGACCAAGGCTAGATGAGCAGTCAACGGGAGCCTCCTGAACCATCCCCGGACCCATCGGCTAGCCTGCGTCGAGCGAACAAGCTAAACAACAGCATAAAAGGACGTCGGCGCCCCTTAATCCGGTGCCGCCAAATCCGGGGCACCAGAATCAATTGGGGACATGTCTCCCGGCGCCACTCAAGTCCGGCGCGCCCCCTTCCATGGCGCCAGATTAACTGTGGCTCTATATATATGCCATGGCCTCGAAACAAAAGGGGGGGGGACAGTCGGAGAGATGAGAAGAGAAGTCCTGATCGCCGGAGAGGCACGACCAATCATAAGAGAAGAGGGTTAGGTTTCGTGGGGAGAAAGGTTTTCCCATAGAGTCCCCCACTGTGCCGCCGTCGTCCTCTGCTGCGCACGAGTTCATCGGCGTCGGAGAAGAAGAGTTCCTCTGTCATTTTCGTAGGTGGGGCACGGTGTTTCCCGTCAATCTTCCTTCGCTTGTTTTCCCCTTTCGCCGTAATGCAAGTGAAAGGGGAAGGGGCGATGATATGAGCCCGTCTCCCCCGTCACCATCTGTTTCTCTATCTTCTCTGTAGGCTTCCCTGTAATCGATAGCTGTGGTGCCGTGCTACAACGCCGGCGCCGATATATGAGCTTGTAATATTTTCTTGATTGTGGGATGAATGAATGCGCTATATGCATGAATGGTTTTGTTCTGTTGCATCGCCTCTTCTTCTTCCCCTTTTGCATTTCTTCTCTTGGCCGCTAAAGCGGCGCCGTGCAATAGTGTCGGCGTCGGGAATGGGGGAAGTGTGTTTGCGCACCACCCCCAACGCTCATGACGTCAGAACGAAACATGTTTCAACGATTCCCGCCGTGTTTTTCCCACCGATGCATACGCCCTTTGACTCCCTGGGCTACAACAATATTCCCCCCTCCCCGGGGTCTTCGCGTTAATGCCATAGCCGTGCTTGGCTCTGCTTTTCTTTCCTTTCTTTCTCGATGATCTTGTGGCTGAGGGCATATCTGTATATGCCCCTCAACCCCTCAGGGCGCAAGGATGCTTCGATAGAGCCTCTCTGCATCCCTCAATTGTCCAGAGGTGAAGAGATCGTTCTCGTGGCCTGATTGGTCAATCCATTTATTCCTCTGTCCATGGATTCGCATGCTGACAGCATTCTCTTTCGCTGAGCATGTCGAATCTGGCTGAGTAAGCTGCATCTACACTCTTATCGGTTGTATATGATTCATGCTCGTTCGAGAGGGTTAAATCTATTAGGCCATCTCACTAATCCGGAGAGGGGAATATACCCCCACTGTTTCATCAAACTGCCATTTGGTCATGGGAACTCATTTATTAATGGTGAGCGTCCTTATTGACTATTGGGTGAAAATCAAAATTGGGTTAATCCCGACATTTAAAAATCCACAGTCCTTCACGGACCTTGTGGTGGCCGCGAGACGGGTCCCCCTCGTACACTAGCCCTCGGGGTTTTCCCTCTCTACTAGTCGTCCCGATTCGAGCCGTGAGTCAACTCGGGTCACGTGCCCCTCACAGGCTAGCCCTCGGGGTTTTTACTCCCGTCATGAGTCAACTCATCCGCTTACTGCCGCCCACGGACTTGGTGCCCCTAGCAGGCTGGACCTCGGGGTTTTCCTTTCCGTTCGGGTTTACCGGCCGCCGTTGCGCCACCCGGCCTTCAGGGGTTGCTCCGCTACGTGAGTATTCCCCGCTTCTCCCCGAAAAATCCTCCGGGATGGGGAGATGCTGCCGAAATTCCAGGTCGAACGAGCCTGACTCGGAACAATCGCCGCGCTCGAGTGTGAACCTCGCGCGAGCCTATGACTCGGCTTCCGGATGTCCCGGGTGCGATCCTTTGAATAACTGACTTAAATAAACTTTCAAAGTCTCCCAAAGTGTTTTAATAAACCCAAGAAATAATAAATAAAACCTCGGTTTCCATGAAATTGGGCTAAATCGACGCCGTTTATGTCCGGCGGGCCTCAAAACTGCGTGCCTTTAAACGGCGCGCCTCATCCCGGCGCACCCCCAAAAGGTGTCGCGCCGTTTTAACCCCCCTTCTACACCTACGGTTCCCATGCCGTTTTAAGCCCTTTTCTACGCATACCACGCCGATTTCATTCCGAATCGTGCCGTTGTGCCGTTCCGGTCTCCTCCTCGCCTCTGGGGTGATTTCCAATGTTTATAACAGAACGAAGTAAACCTTTTGATCAATAAATCGAATAAATTAGCTTGTCTAAGCTTGAATTAATCTGCTCCGTATCTTTTCCATCATGCTTTAGTCTAAGCATTCATGTCGCGTCAATGCATGCCTGAGAGTGCGCACCCATGGCATATCAAATGGCATTAACAGAAAGTCGGGGTACGCCCGATCAGAAGTTTTGTTACGCGTGATAGTGGTCTTCGGACCTAAGTCCTCCGCCATGTACCGAGGGTCTGCCCTAATAAATCGTGTGTAGTCGATCATAGCATCTTGCATGACCACTCGCATGCCCTGCATCTCTTATTCCGGCCTCGATAGCCCGCTATCTCGGTAATTAATCAAAGGTTTTCCCTCCTCATGGGGGATGTAATTAACGTCATGACCTTTATGGCATGACGGACTGTTGGTCTCGACCGAACCCCACTCTCGCCCGACACAGGTCAGAATGAGCGCACAATAAACTCGTCACTCACGTGACTAGCATGCCCGCGCCGTCAATCAGTCGGTTAATTACCAGTTAGTTAATCGGTCGATCGACACGCGAAATAAACCAAATAATCCCAAATGATAATCATAAATAAAAAGAAGACCGTTGAGAGCGGGAAAGATCCCATCGCAAATAGGAATCAACCTTCTTCCTTGCGTTGGCACCAGCCCCCTACCAACGAAGACATCAAGAGACAAACAAACCATGTTAGCCCCCGACACCTTGTCGGCACTGGCGAAAGAACACCTCACCCGAACCTTCCATTTGGGATTGGGGAATCAACCTTCTTCCTTGCGTTGGCACCAACCCCCTACCAACGAAGACATCAAGAGATAAACAAACCATGTTAGCCCCCGACACCTTGTCGGCACTGACAAAAGAACACCTCACCCGAACTTCCATTTGGGATTGGGGAATCAACCTTCTTCCTTGCGTTGGGACCAACCCCCTATCAACGAAGACATCAAGAGACAAACAAACCATGTCAGCCCCCGACACCTTGTCGGCACTAACGAAAGAACACCTCACTCGAACCTTCCATTTGGGATTGGGGAATCAACCTTCTTCCTTGCATTGGCACCAGCCCCGTACCAACGAAGGCATTAAGAGACAAACAGACCAAGTTAGCTCCCGACACTCCGTTGGCACTGACAAACAACCAATTTTTGACCGAGACCTTCCGTCTAGGTCATCACATGAATAAACTCTTCTCTCCGTCCCTCCGGGTGACGAACAACCCATTTTTGACAGAGACCTTCCGTCTAGGTCATTACATGAACAAACTCTTCTCTCCGTCCCTCCGGGTGACAAACAACCCATTTTTTACTGAGACATTCCGTCTAGGTCATTACATGAACAAACTCTTCTCTCCGTCCCTCCGGGTGACGAATAACTCATTTTTGACCGAGACCTTTCGTCTAGGTCATTACATGAACAAACTCTTCTCTCCGTCCCTCCGGGTGACGAACAACCCATTTTGACCGAGACCTCCCGTCTAGGTCATTACATGAACAAACTCTTCCCTCCGTTCCTTCGGGTGGCGAACAACCAATTTTTGACCAAGACCTTCCGTTTGGGTCATTACATGAATAAACTCTTCTTGTTGAGTTTCTCCAGGTGATTTTGATGATAACAAAACCCCGGTATGGCAAACGATTTTAAGTACATCCATTCTTACAGATGTCAGTGCTCATATAGGCACTCAAAGTTATTCTTTTATCACAAGAATAGGCTCAAAAGGATTGTGTTTCAAAAGCCCAGAATGAGTCAAAACCAACTCAAATTGAATGGAACAAAGTGTGGTCTTACAGTATATTTTATAAGGATATGATTTATGGGCTAACAATGTTATTTCTGTAGGTTTTTCAGAGTTCGGTCGACCTGGCCAGCATGGGCGGTCGACCTAATCTACCAAAGCTGAAAAGTCTGTAAAATTACAGAGTTCGGTCGACCTCCCCCACTGGGCCGGTCGATCGATTCTCCCAGCACTCAAAGCTTCAGAACCTGTGAAGGTTAGGTCGACCGCCCAGCCCTATCCAGTCGATCGAACACTTCGAGGCAGCCATTGTTGACTTCTTTTTATGAACGTGTTCAAAGCCCCTATCTTGGACTTTGTGATCTTAAAGTCTCCCAACTTGCCTAAAATCGTGGATCTGGTTCTTGTCTTGTCCCTTGACCATCCTAGGTCTTATAAAAACAACTCTTGGGCCAAGACAATGTCACAAGGGGATCAAAGGAAGGCTGCCAAAGGAAAAAGAGAGCTGCTGCAACACCCCCGTGAATAGTGATCCATCCAGAAGTTCTTCATCAAACCTCAAGCTTTTCAAGATCAATCTGAAGCCAATCAACTAGAAATCAAGTGGAGAATCAAGCTTCATCTTGAATCTGCATCATCTACCCAAGGGGAGCCTAAATCAGAAGTTTTTCATTTTTATTTCTTCTTCTAAATTTCTTGAGCTTCATGTGTGTAATCTTCTAAATCTGTGAACATCACTGTGTGTGTGGATTGTTTCAGATCTACGCTTGTGTGTGTGTGTGTGGATAGTTTTAGATCTACACATGTGTGAGTGTGGATTTACCTAGATCCGTATGTTTGTGTGTGAGGATCTTTTCAGATCCGTAGTTTATGTTGCGTCTGTTGCAGCGTGTGTGCGTGCGTTGTAGATCCAATCGTTAGATCATGTTGGAGATTCTGTCTCCATGTGTGTGTGTGTGTGTGTGTGTGTGTGTGTGTGTGTGTGTGTGTGTGTGTGTGTGTGTGTGTGTGTGTGTGTGTGTGTTTGTTGAGGTTTGTTCCCTGTGTGTTTGCAGGCGTCGTCCTGCGCGTGTTTTGGAGTTTGGCTCTGTGTTGGGGATTTATCCCCGTGCTGGTTTTCCAGCAGTGAAGCATCACTGGGTTTTGGTGAGGGGTGGACGTAGGTTGCCGGTGTTGCATCCGAACCACCTTAAAATCGTTGTCTTTATGTGGTTTGGATCATTTCTTCTACCCCCATTCTATGTGATCGTTTGTGTTTTTTATTCTTCCGCGTTTGATCTTTTAGATCTAGCACAATCGATCTTTTCTAAATAGATCTTTGGTATATCAAAAAGTGTTTTTGAATTGAAAAGATCAGTCTTGTCAGGACAATAGCACTTTGCATGAGTAGAATCCTTGGATTCACACCTCCGCCTAGTACAGAAGAACTATCGTGGCAATAGATTTTGATTAATCTAACTTGTAGTTAAACAGATCTGAATTTCTCAGTTGTTGTATCATATCTGTTTAAATCAGGTAAAAGTTTTCTAAAAATTGTAATAACCCAATTCACCCCCCTCTTGGGTGTCATTGATCGCAGGACTTCAATTGGTATCAGAGCTAAGGCTCTATTTTTCATAGATCTAACGATCTAGAGCTAGATCCAGATCAATGGCTACCAACGTGTTTTCCATGGTTTCTCCACCTGTGTGTGATGGTTCTAACTTCGAGTTGTGGTTAGGAAGAATGTGCAGTCTTGTCAACTCATATGACCCTAAGCTATGGAAGCTTATATCACATGGTCTTTATGAGTTACCTAAAGACAAATAAGTCTGGACTACAGATTATGAGTATAAACATGTTCAAAATTGCTTAGTTCTAAACCTGCCTACTGCTGCAGTTAATTCTAATAGTTTTCCCTTTGTCTTTAGGCGTAGCTCCGCAATGGACATACTGGATGGCTTAGCCGGCTTCCATGAAGAGAATGAGGACAAATGTCTTATGGCAGATATGAGTGATCACGGGAGTGATCTGCAGAATGGATCACCCTCGGAGTTAAATTCAGATTCTGAAAATATATCTCTTGATGAGCTATTGGATGCATACAATGAGCTTGCAAGTAAATATAAGAAGCTAAAATCTGAGAATAAAAAATTGAAAAAGAAGGTTGAACAAAACAACTGTGATTCCTCCTGTAAAAAATGCTCACATTTAGAGGAATTGATTTAGGCTCATGTGTTCCACATTGAATTTCATAAAGATCAAATTTGGTCCTTAAGAAATGAGAATAAAGAGTTGGAAGATAAAGTAAATTCAATGGCCAATGATCAAACCTTGATAGATGAACTCATTCGCGATGAGAAGCTTGTAAAAGAAAATGAGAAACTGAAGGAATTGAACATGGCCATTTCTGAAAGATTGTTGGTTCTAGAAAAAAGAAAAATTTGTGGCTATAATGAATGTGAAAATATGGATGAATTAAAATAAGAAGTTGAATGCCTTAAGACTACCAATGTAGTGTCAAATGTTAGCCTTACTACTTGTGAAAAAGAACTTGCTGATACTGAATTGCATATCACATCTTTAGAAAGTGAAATCTAGGACTTGCATAATTCATTGTCTAGATTCATGGATGGTCAAGATAATCTGGATAAACTTTTGGGCATGAAAGTTAATTTTCAAAGGGAAGGGCTTGGCTACAATCTTCTAAAAAAGAAGTCTTTTGCGAATAAGATATATACCTCTTTTGTTTAAAGTTCAAATATAGCCAGTACCTTAACTTCACCCCCAAAGTAGTCTTCTGTAAAAAAGATTCAAAAAGAAAATAAAAATCAAAAAATTAATCTGCATCAAAAAACCAAAAATGCTCCTGGCACCACTATGCATGTTAAACATACTTCTGTCACACACACACATCCACCTAAAAAGATAACCTCATGTTTTTATTGTGGAAGACATGGACATGCCATGCATGATTGTTTTACTCTGAATAATGATAATTTGGAAGCATGCAAGAATCGTATGAACAATGGAGAAGGTAAAGGTAGGTCGACGCATCCCACGGCTAAACAGCACTGCATGAAGGAAAAGGTTTGGGCCATACGGTGTCAACACATCCTTTGTTCTGGACCCATTATCCTCGGGCAAATCCAAGGGCAAGTCAACCTAGGATCTCTAATGTGTTCAACACACCCCCTGCCAATTGGAAACAATATGGGAACAAAAAGTTACATTCTTCAAATAATCTTCATGTTTTCAAGTATTCAAAGTCATGTTGTCATTACTGTGGTAAATCTGGGCATAACATGCATGATTGTTTTCTGAAGAAAAATGATGAATTTAATGTTGTCAAGAAGTAGAAGTTACGTGCCAAGAGTGCTGCTAACCCACAAGGACCCAAGATGGTTTGGGTACCTAAGAATGTAAAATGAGAAATCTGTTTTGCAGGTGTGCCTTGAGAATAAGAAGCAAGAAATATGTCTTAAGTCAAGAAGTTTACACCTCCAAAAATACAAGTGATGTTGGGCCAGCTATGGCCAAGTTTGAATCAACTGAAGGAACATCTTGCGAGGATGAAGATGATGAGAATTCCCTCAACTTGCTACCAGGAGATGGGGAGTGATTTTGATGAGTCTTTTACACCAGTTGCTAGATTAGAAGCAGTCCGGACTCTCCTATCCTATATGTGTTCACTGAATTTTAAATTATCTTAAAATGGATGTTAAATTTGCCATTCTTAATGGGAACAATAAGAGGATGTTTTTGTAAAATTACCTCAAGGATCCAAAATATCCACAACATGTGTACAAGCTGCAGAAAGTCTTGTACGGACTGAAGCAAGCACCAAGAGCATGGTATGAGAGGCTCACCTCATTCTTACCTGAAAATTGACTCACGAGCGGTAAGGTTGATCAGACCCCATTCACAAGAAAGTCAGGTAAAGACATGCTAGTGGTTCAAGTTTATGAAGACGATATCATCTCTTGAATAATTAACAATGCCTTATGTGATGAATCTACAGAAATCACACAAGGTAAACTTGAAATGAGTTTACCTAGTGAATTGACATTTTTCCTTCTTTGGCTTGCATATTAAGCAAACGTTCCAAGGAATCCTCATAAACTAAGCCAAATACGCCGTTGAGTTCCTAAAGGAATATGGCATGAAAGAAGCTAAGCTAATGTCAGCTCCGATGGCCACAACCATGAAGTTAGACAAAGATAAAAAGGGTAAAACAATAGATCGTACACTATTTTGAGGTATGGTCGGATCACTACTGTACTTAACAGCATGTCATTCTGACATTTAATACAACGTATGTCTATGTGCTCGTTTTCAGTCATGTCCTAAAGAGTCTCATTTATTAGCTGTTAAACGAATTTTTTGATACTTAATTGGCACAGTAGACTTTGGCTTGTGATTTCCCATCGGTAGTTCACTTGATTTGATTGCTATACCGATGCGGATTATGTTGGATGCATTGTGTGAGCGACGTCACGCGGTTCGGGGAGCGAAGAAGACGCGGAGCGCGCGGGCTCCTCTTTGTTTGCTGTAACACAGAAATAAAAGAAGAGAGAAGGGGCCACCACGGGAGATTGCTCCGGCGGGGCGAGCGGGACAAATGTAATATAGTAAGATTAAACGGCCATAGCGGGAAGTGACTCGCCGCGGCCTCGGGGGGACGGGAATGATGCAGAAATTAAATAGCAAGAATTGAAACGGCCATTGGGGAAGTTACTCGCCGCGGCCTCGAGAATATGAACAGATATAACAGAATACAAGGAGAATATAAAGAGCGAGAATTTAAACGGCCATTGAGGAAGTGACTCGCCGCGGCCTCGAGAACATGAATAGATAAGAATATAACAAAATACAAAGAGAATATAAGAGCGGGAATTTAAACGGCCATTGGGGAAGTGACTCGCCGCGGCCTCGAGAATGTGAATAGATAAGAATATAACATATAAGAACGGGAATTTAAACGGCCATTGGGGAAGTGACTCGCCACGGCCTTGAGAATATGAGCAGAATATAACAGAATATAAAGAGAATGTAAGAACGGGAATTTAAATAGCCATTGGGGAAGTGACTCGCCGCAGCCTCGAAAATAAGATGTGGTCGCCAGGGGCCAAAAGACCCCAAAATAAAGAAAGTGATCGTGCCTACCTCAAGAGCGGGAGATGGCGGATTGCTTCTTCCTCCCCCTTCGGCTGGCCGACGGAGAGGGCTTTCCTTGGGTACCCTTGCAAAACAACGACAAACAAGTAACGAGTGGATTAGAAAGATGAAGGTGTAGTATTCAAATCCTTGCGATAAAAATAACGAAATGATGGTAAGACACACACCTGGTTGGTGTTGTCTTTTAAACCCCTCTCGGACTCGAGTATGAGGAAAATGAGATGATGGATGTAAGAAGTATATAAGAAGAGGCGCCCTTATGAAGGGGGATAGATGATGCGAGATGATGAATGCAAAAGAACTACGAAGGAAAGGAAATGATTTGACTTATTGGATGTGCCGATAGTGAAAACCGGCGGAGCTCCGGCAGCGTAGGGACGACGTAGAAGCGCGGTGGATGAAGATGACCTTCCTCTCGCGAGCGTGGGCACCCGAGAAGCCGGCGGAACCTCCACCTACAAAAGACCCCACGGGTTAGAAATGACTCCGGTAGCCTTTGGGCTCCGGCAGCCTATCGGATCTCTTAGAAGCTCTTCTAGAACTGAGGGGGTGGGCCTCTATTTATAGGGCTCCGGAGGGTGGAGGCGTCCAGGACTATGGACACCTCCATCAGGGCCGAAGTAATATTTTATTCTATTTTTATTCATTTTTTTTGAATATTTTCTTGGGGGCGTCCAGGGTCCCAGACGCCTCTATAACATCCACCGAACTCCACCGAAAGTCGCACGCGGTTTGGCACAACGCGTGGTTTTGGAGCGGCGACCCGTGATTTGGAAATGGGCGCGCCCAGCCAGCTGGATGTCTCCACAATTTGGATTCTTTCACACACGACAAACCGTCGTTCGGTGGGCGGCGCCCCGTGAGTGAGTTGATGGAGGCGTCCAGGGTCCTGGACGCCTCCAAGAAAATATATTTTATATTTTTGTTTTGTTTTTATGCCAAAGCTGGCATTTTATATTTTTTATATTTGTTTTTATGGAGGCGTCCAGGGGCCTGGACGCCTCCATTAATATATTATTTTTTATTTGGTTTTGGGCTTTGAAAAATAAAATAAAAGAATGGGGACCAGTTCAGGCGTTGGCGGCCGCCCGGCAGACACCCTTCCTGGTTTCGGAACCTCTGATGCGTCTGACTGGTGTTGATGCCTTCCGAATGCCGTGACGAGACGATTCCGGATGCCGAAAAAGGCAGAAGAAGACCCAAGAAAAGGAAGCACTTAAGAGATTCGAAATGCATAAGCCGTCGCGGGGCGTCGTACAGTAATATGAGACTTTCTGGGGAGACATCAGGAATGGCATGTCTACAGCTGCCCCGCCTTGGCGTCTGCTTTGCAAGGGAGTGACACGTAGTGGAATGGTATCGAAGTGGAGTGAAATGAAGTGGGAGCGGACTGATTAGTTGATGCCAAGGTGTGATGAGACACGCTTTTGACGTTACTGTCTGGAATTTTTCCTGGAGTTTCAATGAGGCAACCTTTGAAGAAGGTCTTTCAAATCTTGACGATTGCTTGGACGGAGATCAAATAAGGGAGGGTGAGATGTGCGCTCAGGCACGAAAAAGAGACCAACTTCTCGGTGTGGAAGTACCTGGGTCATAAACCGGAGGTTTCACCTTTGGGGAGCAGTTACCAGCCAATGTGGAAGTGCTGCGACCAAGGTGGGTCAAACAAGGTAAAAAGTAAAGGAATATCTGAGGGTCTGTCCAAACAAGGGTCTCCTTTGGAAGAGCAGCGTAGGGCCATTTCAAGGAAATTCAGTATTTTATTCGGAGTGGAATATCTCATATTTGTAAGAATTGAAGCACAACGGCTTTCGCAATCGAATCACTTGAATGATCTTCCGCAATAAATCAAAGTCCTATATGAATGCATGCTGGGCTTAAAGAAAAATTTAAAACAAACTAAAATAGAAAATAGCCAAGGATAATATTGTCAACTTGTTAAGAACGGGTCAGGATACCGATCCGGTGAGCTGGTACTGGGCCGGGACCCGTTTATCCACGCACCAACTTACTGAATGGAACCGTCGTCCCCATGCTACCACAAATCAACGGCATATCCGTACAACCCAAATTCTTCTAGGATCATCACCATTTTTGTTGAAGGGGAACTCAAATCCCAGATTCGTTCGGGCCGCAAGGTCCTTGACATGTTCTAGTAGCGTAGGTATCATATACTATGACGCATGACAAGGTGGGACCAACCAATGAAAGGTGGGACAGGAGGCAGGACAAAGACGTCCGTTAGTAAAACTTGCACAGGCCAGCATGGATTAATAACATCAGAAAGTAACAGAATCGTAACAGAATCGCACCACAATGGAAAGGAGATCTAACCAAAATCCTGACATTGACTGCTGATGTGACATGTTCTGTCCTGTAGCGCCATACCCTTCCTATAAGAACTCCCCTTAGACTAGTTCATTCAAAAGCATCAAGGTGGGTTTTGGGAGCTCAGGAGAGGAAGGAGAGGAGAATCTAGAGATTTCAGGATGGAAGGAGAGTCTTCCCGCGTTATAAAGAGGAGCAGGCCTAGCAGTGAGATCAGGCGACTCTCCGACCTCGAGAGTCATCTGAGTGGGATGATCATGTCGCATATGGTAAGCTGATTCTTTTCAAATTTCTCCACGTGAACCTTCTTCTTACTTCCTTCATTTCTTCTTCTTTCTTTTCTCTTCCAGCCATATCCACTCTTCCCAGGCCCGAGGAAGTTTTCCAAACTGCCATGGCTTTCAAAGTTAACTTCCAACATCTCCATCGGCATGAGGGCCATACTCTCGAAGTGGCATCTGCAGGGGCTCCTTATTCATGCCAAACACTACGAGAAGATTCGCATGGACTGGGCGGCTATGGGTGCACTAGTGGAGATCTGGCATCTCCAGACCCACACTTTTATCTTCCTGACCTTCGAGGCGACCATCCTCCTCGAGGAGGTGGAACTTCTGCTCGGATTGAAGAAATTCAAGAGTGACGGGAAGGTGAAGGCTATGCGGATGCTGACACGGGGGACTTCCGAAAGCGTCCTTGGAAGCTTCATGCCGCCCGACGCAGCCCGAAAGGTTCGTACTCAAAAGGGAATTGATTTGCAAAAGCTCGCGGAATGGGTTATGGAGGCCCTGAGAGGGTTACCAGACGATGACTATTTGGAGGGAATCATGAAAGGGTTCACCATTTGTCTGGCGGGTGCTCTCTTGTTTCCTTATACCGACAACATGGTGGAGGAAGACCAACTGAGTACTATCTGCGGGATCTGGCGTGGAAAGAGGGTGGGACCCGCTGTCCTTGCCTACCTATATAGTGGCCTTACTGCCTCGAGCCTGGGTAAGCCTCCTTTTGGTTGCGCACTTGTCCTGAATTGCTGGCTGGACTTGCATTTCAAGTTTGATCACCGTGAGGGAATGCCAACCGCTTCGAAGCTCTTCCAACAAAGTCCGCTTCATTACATAGCCGACATGTTAGGCTTTGGTGGCACTGTAGCGAACCGTGTTCCGTGGCTGAAGAAACGTGAAGACTGGCGGTCCCACTTTCGAACCATGACACAAAGCTTTTTTACTTGCGCACCGGCATGTCTACTTTCGCTCGAGCTCCTCATGAGGCCTTCCTCTGAAGTTGATCTCCAACTGATCGGTGCAACCGAGTTCGTCCTTTATAACGCGCATCGATGCTGCCTCCAGGTCGGCATTCCACGTCATTCGTTCTCACCACCGACTGGCATCGTTCCTTTGAAGAAGAGAGAGTTGGGCACTGAAGCGGATGCGAAGGAAGCGAAGGCCGTCAAAGCACCCTGGAAGACAAGCGTCGCGGGAAAGGCCTTAGCGCACGTGGGGGAAGAGTGCGAGCTGTGGAGGGCTTATGTAACCGAACTGGGAAAGTTAAGGCCTAAGGCGCCTAAACCCCTGATGTAGCTCATTCTGCTTTTCTGATGGAATAAAATCTGGCATTTGGATGTTTTGGACCCTTGTCACCTTAATTATTATTTTTTGGTGATTTTTCTTTTTCTTTGTGTTTTTATTTTGTGCTTTTGTTTGGATTATATACATACTCTTGTCTTATTTCTCTTTTATTATTTTTTTTTGAAATTTTTATTATGGGGGCGTCCAGGGGCTTGGACGCCCCTAAGTTTTTATTTTCCGTTTTGAAATTTTTATTTTTTTTTGGGGCGTCCGGGGTCCTGGACGCCCCTAATTTTTATTTTTTTAATTTTTTTAGTTTTTGTGATGGGGGCGTCCAGGCGCCTGGATGCCCCTAATTTTTTGAACTTTGAAAAAAAAATAAAAAATGTAAGGGCGTCCAGGCGCCTGGACGCCCCAAGTAAGGTGGATTCTATATATATGGGGGGGCCTCCCCCCCTTTGCTCATTTATTGTTCATTCAGACGACCCAGTCAAACCAGACGACCCATTCTCAGTCCCAATGGAGCAAGGAGGCCCGAGCCAGGGTGGAGAGAAGCAGAAACGACGGGCTCGTCGTCCGAGGAGGCTGAGGGATGATGCCGAGGAGGCTGCTGCGGCGGAGGAGATTGCCGTGGAGGAGGAGGCTCCTCCTTTGGCCGTAGAGGCTGCAGTAGATGCTGGCGACACGGGAGAGGACGATCACGACCCGGTAAGCCCTTTGGAACTTCAATTCTATTGGTTCACTGGGCTAAACGGGCGGACGAGAGGCTGTGTGGAGATGGCCGGGGAGTGAGTGAAGGAGGCGTCCAGGGGCCTGGACGCTTCCACATTTTCTTTTTTTTTCTTTGTATCTATTTATCTATAAAATAAGCTTAAAAATAAGGAGGCGTCCAAGGCCTGGGACGCCTCCATGATAATATATTTTATTTTATTTTTTTTTGTTTTTTTTGTTTTTTTGGGTTTTTTCTAAAAGTAAAACAAAGAAAATATAGAGGAGGCGTCCAAGGTGCTGGACGCCTCTAAGAAAACATAAATATTTTTTAAAAATAAGATAAAAAAATAAATAAGTAGCATATACAGTGTTATTGTTTATTACTATCCATGCTGCTGATGTGTTGCCCTGTTGGTTTTGTGGTGTGCAGGGCGTGATGAAGGGTCGGATCAGCTGGTCTCTAGTGGTGGCAGCGTACCGTGGGCTGCCAGACTTCCAGAGGGCGCGTTTGGACGCCATGGGTTTTGGAGCTTTCCTTAGGATCGAGCCCTTCCGACTCGACCTTCCTCTTATCCAGGCATTGAGGGAGCGGTGGCATGCGCCGAGCAGGGCATTTCTGATGCCCTGGGGACACATGGTGCCGACACTAGAGGACGTGGATCGGATCACCGGGCTATGAGTTGACGGAGAGGCGGTGAGCGGGGTCACCTACCCCGACTACCGAGAGAGTGCCCTGGACCTGCTGTGGTTAGAGACGAGCGTGACTGACAGAGACAGCAGGGTAGTCGGCCGAGTGGAGATTATGGAGGCGCTCGGATTCGTCGACCCGCGCCAGCGGGTTAGCGAGACTGGAGCGGAGTTTCTGGCATGACTGGAGGGAGATGCCCGTGTAGCTTTCACCCAGGACCCGAGTGAGCGGGAGCTGGTGGATCTAGACCTCCGGAGGTTCCTCTTCTTCTTCCTGGGCCACCTTTTACTGGGGACGAAGGGGGATGGCATCCACTGCCGCTTCCTCGGGATCCTGGCGGACCTTGACAGAGTGGGGCACTACGCGTGAGGAGCGGCTCTGCTTGCCCATTTGATTGCTGATCTCTCCCAGACTTCAGAGAGGGAGACGACAGTCAGCGGCTTCGCACCTTTTCTCCAGGTACATAATTTATTTATGCATTTTACCATAGTTAAAATATGCAATCACTCGTGCTAATGATGTATGATGGATGCAGGTGTGGAGTTATTACTACTTCCCGATGGGGAGGGCCAGGCAGGGGAACAGGAGAGCCGTTCCTCTAGCGCGATAGTGGAGGCCGGTCGTGGTAGCGGCACCACACAGCTAACAGCTGGCGTCACTTCGTCGGGAGCTGAGCGAGTATCCCGAGGCCATGGTATGATGCGTATGATCTTTTTGTGTTTTTATGCATGTGACTGAATGGTAACTAACATGATATATGTACGGTGATGCAGGTGGTGTGGAGGCCCTACCTGGGCATGGGCGATGCTGGCCAGCCCTGGGTTGTAGTGGGTCTTCCTCGTTTCGGGCGGGACGTGTGGGTCCATTGCCTGAACGAGATCGAGCCGCTTCGGCTAAGGCTGGTTATGAGGACGTTGGGGCTGGCCCAGGAGTGGGTCGATGTAGATGAGCCGGTCCGCATCGGGCGGAAGACCAAGGGGAAGGCGAAGATTGTGGACTGGCGTACGTGCTTCCTGGCACAGTACCAGGACTGGCAGCAGGGCGGGGTCCCAGTGGTGTCCCATGTACAGGACAGTACTGATTACCTGAGACGGTATCGGGCTACGTACAGGGACCGCCTCTTCCTTGGTGGTATGGCAGGGGTAAGTGAAATGAAAATGCTTCACCCTTCTATATGTATATGCTTGTGGCACTAACTTATGTGCAATGCAGGATGCTCGTGACAACATGATCGCCGAGCTGAGGGCCCAGTTGGCGGACGCCAGGCGGCAGTTGGTGGCCATCCGACAGGAGTTGGAGATCCTGGTGAGTCTATGCAATGCATTTTTTTTGTGACCTGGATTTCGATGCTTAGCCTCTGACTGTAGTTTGCCCCGGGTTTTAGCGGGCCCACCAGGCAACAGCAGCCGGGACAGCTGGTGGAGCGGGTTCCAATTCGTGGGGCCCTCCCCCGGAGATCTCTGCCCTTCAGGAGCAGCTGGCGCATGCGGTGGCTCGGGCTGAGGAGGCCGAGCGTGACCTTGAGGCTCGAGTGAGTGCTTGCTTGGCCCTGACCCTCTTCTAGCTGCTTTCCTTCCATCACTGCTCTCTCACGGTGCATGCGTGTTTGGATAGGTGGCCGAGATTCGGGAGGCCCTGGCCCGTGCTGTTCGTGCCGAGCAGGAGCGCGATGCTCGGGTGGCGGAGCGTGACGCCCGGATTGTGGAGCTGGAGGAGGAGCGGCGACGGGAGGCTGAGGAGCTCCCTCGTGACGTGCTGGATCTGCGGATCGCCCTGGAGCTGTCGAGGAGGGAGGCGGTGAGAGAGAGAGAGGAGAGGGAGAGAGAGAGGGAGGACAGGAGGGCAGAGCGACTGCGAGACTGGGATGAGAGGTGGGCTCTGGAGGCCCAGCTGCTGGAGCTCCGATTGAGTCTCGGCACGGCGGAGGGGAGGCTTCGGGAGAGCGAGGAGCGGTACCAGAGGGCGAAGGAACGCGGGGCATGACTTCGTCAGTCAGGTTCTTTTTCCATGGTCAGCTATCTGGTTTCTTCGGCCGAGGAGCGTCGTCGTGCTTTCGAGGCTGGGGTGCCACCGCAGGGCGAGGCGAGCACGGCTTCTCAGGGTTCGCAGAGGCCCCCTAGGGATCCCCGACAGAGGAGGGAGGAGAGAGATGACCAGGAGGGTGGTAGCGAGAGTTAGAGAGTTGCTTGTACACGTCACCCTTCTCATTGTATGATGTACTTTAACTATTATATGAAATGGATTTCGTGTGGCGTGCCCTTTTCTTTCCCGCACTTTCTTTTACACCACGTTGTTTACGCTTCACGAGACTTTTGCCCTGGACAGAAGGGAACTACTTTGCACGGAGGGATTCTGTTCCTTTTTCGCTTTCTTTTGGGCGCGTCTAGGCGCGAGGACGCGTCTTAACCTTCGAATTCAAATTTAAAGCGTCGGACGGCCTTTCTTCGTCCGTGCCTTACCCGCAAACGAGCCCGCCCCCGCCAAAATTAGCTCGCCCCCTTTTCGTCTTCCTCCTCTTTTGATCGATGGAGTTCGGTGGGCCCGACCATGGTGAAGGTGGAGAGGGACGAGGAACTCCTCATCCGAGGAGGGATGCGCAAGAGCATGGAGCGGCATCCATGGAGGAGGAAGGGCCGCTTCGGGCCCCCGAGGGACCCGAGGGGCCCGATGTCACGGAGGGAGGTGAACACGGCCTGGTAGGTCCTTCGATCTCTTCCTCTTTTGATCCATTTTGAGTTTTGAAGCGAGCCGTGCGAGGGGGGAAAGGGTTCGGCGAGTGTTGCACTCAAATGATAGACGCGTCCTAGACAGGGGACGCGTTCTTTGTTATGATGCGAGGCCCTTCTTTCTTGGTGCAGGACATGGCGAGGACCCTCGGCCTGGCCGATGAGTGGGCGAGTGCAAACGAGCCGAGCCGTGTCAGGAAGGAGAGTCGCGGCAAGGCGAAGCTCGAGGATTGGCGCATACGTCTCTCCAGACAGCAAGGGAGCGTACTGGTGTAGGATAGTGCCGACTTCCTGCGGCGGCAGAGAGAGAGTTATGCGGGGCTTCCCCAAGCTGGGGATACGCGCGACGTCGATGGGTCGCGTGCCCCATTAGCCGAGGTCAGGCGTCAGCTGGCCGCCACTCAACAGGAATTGTCACTCCTGGTAAGCTAAGTGCTGCAATTTTTTGTTTTTAAATGTGGAGCTTAGCTGACTACTGTTGTTAGTTCATTCCAGCGTGCCCAGCAGACAGCGATGGTGGGAGTGGCTGGCGGCGCATCTTCCAGTTCCTCGGCCCCTTTTCTTGAGATTGCCTCCCTCCGGGAGCAACTTGCCGGTGCGGTGGCACGGGCTGCCCGGGCGGAAGAGGAGCGTGATGCCTGGGTGGCCACTGTAGCAGAGCTGCGACATCGCGGTGAGGAGAGACCTTCTCCAGACATCCTGGAGTTAAGGGTTCTTCTGCAGATGATGAGGAGAGAGGCAGAGAGAGAGAGAGCCGAGAGGAGGTCCGAGCGACAGCGGGATCAGACCGAGAGGAGGGCCTTGGAGGCCCAAGTGAGGGAGCTCCAGCTGGGCCTTCACGCCGTCGTGCAGAGGCTAGGAGGGATGGAGACGCGCTACGAGAGAGCGCGAGAGTTCGGGGAGCGACTGCGCCAGTCTGGTCGCTTTGCCGCTAGTGGCTTCTTTGCCACGCCAGGGGAGGAGCAGCGAGTCATTGCTGTGGAGCTGGCGCCACGAGGCGAGGCGGGTGCTACTGCACGGGGATCCCGGAGGCTTCTGAGGGACCCTCACCTCAGGGGAGAGGAGAGGGACGCCTAGAGGGACGAGCATGAAGATAATGGCACGAGTTGGCGAGCCAGTGGACCCGCCTCATTTCCATGATTGTAGTGTTTATGACAACTTATGTAGAATTAAGAATGGAGTGATTTGATTTCCCTGCTGCTTGTTTGTTCTCTTGTTCGTTCCTTCTTCCCTACACTTCTTCTCTTTTGCACTGTTCCCATGTGATGGGTCTGTCGAGACTCCACCCCGAGTAGGAGAATCGCGTCTTGTTGTGACCATTTTCCACGGGAATCTGCCGTCGAAGTCAATAATGACGGCCCTAGTTCCTTTTCCCGGATGTTGTGTCAAATTTTGCGGACATCCTCCAAAACATGATAGGGTATCCCTAGACAACATAGGGGGCTAGTCGTCATATTCTTCGTCCAATCAATCACCCTGTGCGAGCGGCAAAGTGACACACGGGACAGCATGGTAGGTGCCTCATTGCGAGGGCTATCATTAAAGGTGATGGAGGCAATCTTGGCCTGTACTCCTTCCATTTCTATAAATTCTTGTCCCTTTTATCCTCCAGGTATATCGAGAGCTAACTCGAGGAGCGCACGTTCTCACGGGAGAGGAGGAGTTCAAAATTTCGAGAGTTTGATGGAGGGCGAATCTTCCCACTCCTCGAAGAGAAGCAGGTCCAGTGGTAGTAGTTCCCGGAGGCTTTCGAACCTCGAAGGGCACTTCAGCGAAAGGGCCCAATCACAACTCATAAGCTGAGCTTTCCTGCCGTTTTCTCATTCTTTCTTCCTTCCTCTTAACAACACCCTTCTCCATTTCTTATGCACGCACAGAGTGTGATGAAATCACACATTTCATGGGAGTTAGCAGTGGCCGCATACAGGGGTCTCCCGGATTTTCAGAAGGCCAGGCTAGACGTGATGGGATTTAGCACCTTTCTTCGGATCGAGCCGCTCAAGCTCGACCTGGTCCTGATCCAAGCCTTGTGTGAGAGATGGGACCCAGTGAGTCGGGCATTCCTGATGCCCTGGGGGCACATGGTGCCCAGCTTGGAGGATGTGGTCCGGATCACAAGCCTGAAGGTGGAGGGCGAGGCAGTGACCGGGGTCACTTGTGCGGATTACCGAGAAGGTGCTCGGAAGCTACTGGGTTTGGACCTAGATGGTCGGAAAAATATGTCGGTAGCTAGGGCGTCCCTCATGGATGCATTAGGGTTCACCGACACTCGTTGGTGGGACGATGAATCCTCAGAAGAGTTCATGGAAAGGATGGAAATAGGATGTCGTGCCGTGTACTGCACAGATTTCGGCAACTGGGAAAGATGCAACATAGATTTGAGGAGATTTCTCCTCTTCCTTTTGGGGAGATTGGTACTGAGCTCGAAAGGGGACGGTATCCAATGTCGCTTCCTGGAGCTGCTGTTAGACCTTGAAAGAGTAGGGTACTACGCCTGGGGAGCTGCCATGCTGGCGCACTTGTTTGCAGGCCTGTTCCAAGAAGCGGATCGTGAGATGGCTGTGAGTGATTTTACACCATTTATCCAGGTATTTTGGTTTTGCTTGTTTTGTATATTTTTTTGTGTTTTTGCAAGGTACTGATGACCTGCGCCGAGCAGCTGTGGAGCTATTATTACCTCCCCATGGGGAGAGCTCGGCATTGGCGACCCGCGATGGTGCCGCTAGCCAGGCGGTGGGAACCCATCATGAGTGCGGCACCCCTAACCTACCAACTGATGGTGCTAAGGCGGGAGCTACAGGAGTTCCCTGCAGCGATGGTAAACTGGAGACCCTACTCAGACATGGTCGATGCCGACCAGTCGTGGGTTCTAGCAAGTCGTGCCCGGTTCGGACGGGAACTGTGGATGCACTGCCTGAATGAAATCGAGCCGCTTCGGCTACGATTGGTTATGAGGACTTTGGGACTGGCTCAAGAATGGGTGGATTCAGCTGCGCCACCTCGCGTTGGGAGAGAGACGCGAGGACCGGCGACCTGCATTGACTGGCGTGTGCGATTCCCCGAACAGTACGAAGACTGGCAACGGGGTGGCATAATCGTGGAATCGCAGGCACGGGATAGCGAGGATTACCTGCGTCTATACAAGACAAGGTACGCAGAGCGGTTCCAACCCCGGGGACTTGCGGAGGTAGGTCTCCCCTTTTTCTCTTTTCTTCTTTCTCCCCTTTTTTTTGATTTTCTGGTGGAAATGCTGACTCGTATGGCTGCAGGATATCCGTGATACGATGATAGCGACTTTACGAACTCGCTTGGCAGAGATGGAGCAACGGTTGGGCGATGCCCACGGAGCTACGAGCGCCTTGGTAGGTGTACAGTGCGTTCCTAATTAAAACCGTAGATTCCAGATGTTGGCTGCTAATTCACACGGTCGTAGCATGCCCAGATTGGCGTGGCTTCCCCAGCGATGGGAGTAGGTGGTGCCTCTTCCAGCTTGTGGATTCCCACCTCAGAACTCGACTTGCTTCATGAGCAACTTGCTCACGCCACGCAGCGTGCTGCGGAGGCAGAAGGGATGCTCTGTATACAGGTAAAAGTTTCAGTGTTGAGTTCTCTTTGTTTACGCCTTATCGCGTATCTGAGATGGTACACTCGGCAGGAAAAGGAGACGGGAGAAGCGCTTGCCCAAGCTGCGCAGAGGGAGGATAGGATAGCAGAACTGGAGAGGGAACTGCGGCGTCATCCTGATGACGACTCTTCCAGGGATGCTATGGAACTGAGGATCACTCTCCAGTTGGAGAGGGAAGACCGTGAGAGAGAACGGGCAGAGAGAGAAAGAGACGCAGAGAGAGAAAGAGCCAACAGATTGACTGAAAGGGAGGAACGGAGGGCCATGGAGGCCCAGTTGTTCGAACTCCGAACCAGCCTTGGTCTTGCTGAACAGTGGCTGAGAGATGGTGAGGAGCGCTACCGAAGAGCACGAGAGCGTGGCTTTCGTGTTGGTAGCTTCTCTGCTGCTTCCGTGGATCAACGCCGGGGTGTGGGAATAGGAAGGGGAGTACAGAGCGGTAGGAGTACCGCTTTTCGTAGTTGGGTAGCACCTTTGAGAGCGTTTTGCCCGGAGAGTAGTGGGACGAGTGATGCAGAGAGAGAGGGCAGAACTTGATGTAATTTTTTTTGGTTTTTGGAATAAAATACAAGGTTCGGTTTGTTTGGTTTTCACCTTTACTTTTGTCGCCTCGAATCCCTGCACACATCACTGAAACAAACAAATCAGAATTTCTGTTCTGACTTGGCCCCTTGCTCAATAAGCAAATGGTCACTGTGACTGTCTTGATAACTGGTCAAGGGGCCAAGCCTTTATTTAGCGAAGGCAAGGGAAAGATGCGGTGATGATAAATGCGACAGGCAAGCACACGAATGCAAGCGATATTAAAAGTGAGATGCTGCACGCAAATGCAATCATGCAAAATTGATTTGTTTTCTTTTTTTTTATTTGGCATTTTTTTGTTTTATCATAAAAAAGATTTTTTGTTTGCAAATATGTACATTTTCTCTTTTTTTCTTTTTTGTTGTTTTTATCATTTCAATTTTTTTTGTTGCTAACGCCAGGCAAGCACCCAAATGGCACCTAACCTACGTGAGAACAGGGGTTTCTTACTAACCTCCCAGGTATCCTAAGTGCACATCTAGGTTGATTTGGGCCTCTAGACCCCTCGAATGATGATCCCGCCGGCTAAGACTTACCCTGATGACAATACCGTCATGCCATGCTTAGGCTCCCAGTCGCTTCCGACCACAGGGATTCACCCAAAAGGTGTTTGAGGTAAGAGATTTGCCCGACCCGGGTCTGTTTCCTCACAACTCTAGATGGTATATGATGGAACACCCTGGAACCCTAACGACCAACCGCGCGACGCTGACCCGGAATCAGACGCCGTCGCACCCATAGGTGACGCGCTTGCATTGGCCTAAGCCCGAGGTTAAACAAGAAGACATCAAGGCGGTAAACATGGGTCTTGACCAGCCAGAAACACTGAGACTCCTTCGCAGCGATAGCTTTTGCTTTTCAAAGTAGGCAACCAAATGTGTATATTAAAATAAGGTCGCAGACCTTGGCGGGTTTCACCCTTTAGAAACTCCATCGACTTTCATCTTCAAAGGAAGAAGGAAGAGCGTGGGGATAAACCTCCTGAGAGGATCGGCAAAGCCGTTAACCCGGCGAGCCAATAAGGGTCCATTAACTCTTTCCTTTCGGACAACTTCGGACCAAATCTCGAGCATTTACATTCCACGGCCCCTTTTGTGGATTCAGACTTTTGCTTTGAGGGGTTCCATTTATCGCATCAGGCACGGTCACGACCAGGCTCTTGATTTTGATTTTGTATTTCTTTTTGTGAGGGAGATATAGTCGTTTGACGTTTGTGGGCTCCCTTTCGTATGCCTGCGGGGACACTGCCCTCTTCTCGTGCTCTGATCGATGCTCGAGGAAATGGATCCTACTCTTGCCCTTGGGGTTTGAGTTTCGGTTTCTCATGCTCAGCGTTTTAAGGGCGCCGACTGTCTCATTTGGTCGAAGAGAAAAGAATAAAGATTACAACTTCCGGAGATCTTCTGGGTGCGGCCCCACCGTAGGTGATGCTACCGACTTTTTTGAATAAAATACTTAAGTGAGCGCATGTTAGCTTCCTTCGAGCGAGCATAGGCCGACGTGGCTGGACAGGGATCTCCACGGTTCTGGCAAACCAAGACCCGGTGCCTACCAAGCCTTAATGGGCCCTATCCTAACATGAAGGTTAGATGTAGGGACTTAACTACATGGTGACTGCCAGGCATCGGCATTTTGAATTTTCCATATTTTTAGTGGTTTTCGGTATTTCTTTGTTTTTGATATTTTTTTTATTTATCTTTTCATCATTTTTTTGTTTTATGCTAAGGGTAGTATTTCTTAAGATAAAGCCCATTCCAAGGGTGGGATAACTCGGTCCCTTCGGCGTTGACTAGCTTGTAGGCGTTGTCAGGGTACACAGCTTGAATTACAAATGGTCCTTCCCATTTGGGTTGGAGCTTAGAACGCGGACCTCCAGGTTTGACAAAAATTCTTTTTATGACCATCTCACCGACTTTGAATTTTCTCTCAACGACTTTCTTTTGGTAAAAGCGAGCGAGTCTATTTTGATACACACGCGCGTGTTCGGC
This sequence comes from Amorphophallus konjac, assembly GCA_022559845.1. NCBI lineage: Eukaryota > Viridiplantae > Streptophyta > Magnoliopsida > Alismatales > Araceae > Amorphophallus > Amorphophallus konjac. The sequence goes on along the minus strand of CM040128.1, from coordinate 72,508,502 downwards.
AGCGGTCAGCCGCTTCTCATCCAAGAGTTCCAACTGGGCGAGGAGTGAATTACGACGATCGTCGAGGGGAAATACCTTGTCCAATTGTACCCTGAGAGAAGGGATCAGAGTCTCGTATGGGACTACCGCTTCCATACCATAAGTAAGGGCAAATGAAGTCTGCCCGATGGGGGTACAGATTGAAGTGCGATAGGCCCATAGGGCTTCGATAAGTTTCTCTGGCAAGTCTGAAAACTTACTAGACTCGCAGGTTTTTTTGATGATTTTGAGCACTGTTTTATTGGTGGCCTCCGCTTGGCCGTTACCTTGTGGGTAATAAGGCGATGAATGATGCAATGCAATTGCGTACCTTTTACAGAGGTCCGGTAGGTCCCGAGAAATGAACTGTGGCCCATTGTCGGTGACAATTATGCTTGGGACGCCGAATCTGGCGAGGATGTTCTTCATGATGAACTTGCAGACTGTTTACGCCTTGATTTCCGCGTAAGCTTCAGCTTCGGCCCATTTGGTGAAGTATTCCGTCGCAGTAAGGATGAAAGATTTCTACTTGGTGAGGGAATTGGGATCACCTAGGGGACCAATGATGTCGAATGCCCACATGGAGAAAGGCCACGGGGAGGATATTGGATGAAGTGAGGAATATGGTGAATGGATTTTATCGGCATGAAGTTGACACTTGACACACCTACGGACATAGACAGCATAATCCTCTTCCATAGTGTGCCAGTAAAAGCCTTGCCGAATGATCTTCTTGGTGAGCATCTGACTATTCACGTGGCCACCGCACACACCCGAGTGCGTCTCCTCTACACATTTCCAAACCTCATCGTCACCAAGACATCTTAACAGAATACCAGTAAGGCTCCTCCTATAGAGTAGACCTCCAACCAAAGTATATTTCTGAGCCACCCTTCTTATGGCTTTCTTGTCCTCTGTGGTGGCCCCTTCAGGATAAGACTGATCTTGGCAGTATTTGACGATTTCATAGAACCATGGTTTCTCTTCATCAGCCAGTTCTTCTTCGGCCTCTACCAACATGATTTCCCTCTTCTCAAGGATATCTTCCTGCAGGATCTTCCTTGCTATCCTGTCTTTGATATTTACGTAGGAAGCATCATCGATTGCAGGGGCGTGAAGTTTGTAGATGGAAATGGACTCAAACCATCTTCCTAGAGGGAACCTTATGGATGATGCCAACGAGGCTAGGGCATCGGCGAGAATATTCTAATGACGAGGGACATGAACAAAGATCAGTTTGGTGAACAGTTTGGCAAAGGCAGCAGTGAGTTCTTGGTATGGCTTGAGTTTGGGATCGCGAGTGCGATATTCAGTGAGCACCTGGCGAAGGATGAGTTGACTATCACCTACGACTCGCAACTCAGTGATACGAAAAGAATGAGGGAGTTCTAGGCCAGCTAGAAGAGCTTCATATTTGATGCGGGACAGGACTGAAATGGGCTAAGACCTATGAATGCAACAAGTGCGGCCAGCACTCGCACGCCAAAGGTAAGCCGGGCGGCTGACCTCCGTGCCGTTCCTCCGGGTGGAGGCGTCTCTCAACAAGAAATCCAAGCCCACAGCCGTCCCTATGAGGGAAGCGTAGGGATCTCAGCGACTAAGGAGCCGCCGTGCGCCTATGGGAATCTAGCCCGAGCTCGACGCTCGACTAGGGCCACGGAATGGGTGCTCTCAACTCTCGACCACGCGGTGACTAGCAAAAGAGCTAGGATCCTATACGCACTCACGCTGCATACTAGAGAGTATACTAGTAGAGCAAAATGCCAACGGTGAGGAGTATCGCACGTACCTCCACGCCTAGGCGTGGGGAAGGAACCCCGGCCGAGACCAACAACCCCGGTACACGAAGACGAGCAATAGTACAATCTCAATCACAAATGCCCACTCCTCGCAGGGAGATAACAGGCTACACAAGGAGATCCGGGGCTGTCGATGCATGGGCTGACGGGCAGCACTCGGTGAAGGGTTGGCCGCGAGGAGGTCCCGTGCGGGGGTCTGCAGAGTCGCAGCACTGCGTGACTCGGCGGTGGAAGATCCCACGACCTGCTCCGACGTCCGATTGAAGCGCCGTCAGCGATGGCGCACAGCTAGGTCACGGGAGGAAGCCTCGGCCAAAGGGCGCGCACAGATTCCGTCCGTGGAAGCCGGGGGCGCACCTGCAAGCGGTGACTGGATTCTGCTCCCAGAACGGCGCGCTCGAGCGGGAAAATTCAGAAGAATTAGATCCGAAGGGCGAACGGGGCTCCGCTTGTTGTCAGACGACGAGGACGCAGAGCAGCAGGTCCTGATCGAAGGGTTCGATCAGATCTGATCGTGGTTGAGAGCATCAGGCTCTGGAATCCGCAGGTGGTCCTGGCGCCGGGTGGACAGGGCAGACTTGCGCGACCTCACGGGAAGAGACGCCACGAACAGCTCGGACGTCGGAACGAGGCGAGGTCGGCGGCGTTGGACAGAGGACGAAGAAAGGTACGACCGGTGAAGATCCCGCGTCCAAACTCGCAGACGTCCGTCCTGTGGAATTTTTGCAAGGAGGCGGACAGAACCAGGCTCGCAGGGAGAGGGGGTTCTGCGCACGCTCACGGAGAAACTCGCCACGGGTGATGCCGAACTCCGAATGAGGTGAGACCACCTCGCACGCGTCGGCGACTCGTAGCAGAACCACACAAAAATGGGCTGGTCGCCCAAGATCCTCACGAACAGGGGGTGGTCGTCGCTGCTCTTGGAGGAGAAAACTGGGCGCACCGAACTAGAACTTGAGAAGGGATAGAAGAGAGAGGGGCCCTCGGCGTCGCACCGAGGGTTGGGGAGTCACACCCCGAGCTTGCTCCCGTCGCAGGAGCAAGGAGGAACAGAGGAGGGGGTGCAGCCACCTTCAGCAAATTCTTTCAATTCTATTCAATAATTCCAAAAGAAAAAGATACAAGCTTTTATATCGGGGGGGAAGCTAGGGTTTCTCCTTGCCACATGGGAGGGGGGGGGCGCAACTGGAAGGGGGGGTGCGACCCAACTCTTCCCCATTCAAGGGGGGGTGCGGCCATCCCTCCTCCAATCAAGGAGGGGATCAAGGGGGGGGATGCCCAAGGGGGGCAAGGGGTGATGGAATGTGGAAAGGGGGGGGGGCGCCCAAAAAGGAAAGAGGAGGGCCAAGGGGGGGGGGGGGGCGCCCAAAAAGGAAAGAGGAGGGCCAAGGGGGGGGGGAAGGTGGCGCATCCACCCTGGATGAGGGATGCGCCCTCCTCCCTAAACCCTAACCCTAACCCTAATCCAATCAACTATGGGCCAAGCCCAAGCCCAATAATAAAAGCCGATAGCCCACTATTCCCTACACATAGTCTGATAACATAAAGAACTAGATAACGTGTCCACGCAGGGACTAAACCTAGGCCCAACATGGCCTCAAATGAGAATGAAGATCCACTAGTAGATGCCGTAGTCGCCTAGCCAAAGAGATGCTGGCGTGCTCCGTGTGCTCCGTCGAGTGATGCGGCGCGTGTCCTCACCAATTCTCCCCGGGTGGGAAGAACTCGACCCCGTCGAGTAAGGGTCACGGTCGCTCAGGTAGCGCTCCAGCAGGTCCGGGTCGATCCTCTCCAGCTCTCCACGTGTGATCCAGGCGTCGTCTGTCGCAGGGCGCCCTCTCCAACGCACTAGGAAGCGTTGGTATGCTCCACTCCTGGTCGTGGTCACCTGCTCATCCAGTATACAATCTATATGCTCGCGTGTCTGTAATGGGGCTGGAAGAGGTGGACGCTCAGAAGGTGTAATACTCTCAACAGGAGGGGAAGGCCCAAAAAGCTCACTGGGAATCACCGCGGGATCCCGATATGCCACCAGATCTGAGACATTGAACGTCGAACAGATCCCATAGTCGTCTGGCAGCTCAATCTCATACGCATTCGACCCGATTCGCTTCAAGACTCGAAAGGGTCCAGCACCGCGGGCCTGGAGTTTCTTCACGGCCCCCGAAGGAAACCGTTCAGGTCTGACCCTGATCATGACGTACTCTCCCTCTCGGAACTCACGGGTGCGTCGATGCGCATCAGCTAACTCCTTATAACGTGCGTTGCTGGCCTCTATATGACGACGTACATGCTCATGTAACTGCCTAATATGCTCTGCAAAGGACTCAGCTGACTCAGAAACACGGGCCTGGATGGAAGATGGAACCAAGTCTATCGGCTTCCTAGGTCTACGACCAGTAACAATCTCAAAGGGACTCAGACCTGTAGACCTATTGACCGAGTCATTATATGCAAACTCTGCTAGAGGTAGAACCAAGTCCCAATCCCCGACACGGTCACGCACTAAGCACCTAAGAAGATCCCCTAGACTCCTATTGACTACCTCCGTCTGACCATCGGTCTGGGGGTGATAGGCGGTCGAGAACTTCAACTGGGTGCCCATCATGTGCCATAGGGTTTTCCAGAAATAGCTGGTAAAGCGCACATCCCTATCAGACACTATAGTACGTGGAAGCCCAAACCTGGAGACACAGTGAGTAAAGAACAGACGGGCAACTCTAGAGGCGTCTGAAGTCTTGGAACAGGGAATGAACAAAGCCATCTTAGAGAACCTGTCTACCACCACAAAAATGGAGTCATGCCGACGGAGGGTACGAGGCAATCCTAACACGAAGTCCATGCTAATGTCCTGCCATGGACTATCCGGGACAGGGAGGGGAGTATAAAGGCCAGTGTTCTGCTTCCTCTGCTTGGCCATAGCGCAAGTGCGGCACTGAGCCACGATGCGAGCAACATCCCTCTTCAAACTAGGCCAATAGAACCTATGCTCAACGGCCTCAATGGTCTTGTTCCGGCCGAAATGGCCAGCAAGACCCCCAGCATGCAACTCCCAAGTGAGAAAATCACGAACAGATGTCCGTGGGATGCACAACCTACCACCCTGGAATAAATAACCCTCCTGAAGGACAAACTCACTATAGTCACGGGAGGGGCCTGACTGAAGGGCAGCATGGATCGGACCGAAGTCCGGGCAATCGACATAAGCCTCTTTCAGCCTCTCCAATCCTACCACCTCTACTCCCATGGTGGACAACATCATCATCCGCCGACTCAGCGCGTCGGCCACCTTGTTCTCGGCCCCTGCCTTGTGCCTAAGCACAAAGGTATACTCCTGAAGGTACTCCACCCACCGACTATGACGCGCATTCAGCTTCTTCTGGGTATGGAGAAACCTCAAAGCCTCGTGATCAGAAAAGAGCACAAACTCCTGGTGTAGGAGATAGTGCCGCCAATATCGCAATGCCTGGACGACTGCATAAAACTCCTTGTCATACGTGGAGTACCGCAGTTTGGCATCATTCAGCTTCTCGCTAAAAAAGGCAATGGGATGAGACTCCTGACTCAAGACTCCCCCGATACCTACTCTAGAAGCGTCGCAGGTGACCTCAAACACCTTAGAAAAATCAGGTAAGGTAAGAACAGGTGCCTGGGTCATGCGCTCCTTGATGCTCTGAAAGGCCGTGGCTGCAGCCTTAGTCCATGTGAATGCCCCCTTCCTAATACAATCCGTGATTGGGGCAGTGATGGAGCTGAAGCCACGAATGAAGCGACGATAAAACGTCGCCAGGCCATGGAAGCTCCGAACATCGTGGAGGGTGCGGGGCTCGGGCCACTCCTGAATGGCGCGTATCTTCTCCGGATCAGCGGAGACCCCATCGCGAGACACTATGAACCCAAGGAAGGAAACCTGATCGGTCATGAAAGCACACTTCTTCGGGTTGGCGAATAAGCTCTCTCGCCTCAGAACAATGCAGACCTGCCTGAGGTGGTCTAAGTGGTGCTCCCTAGTGCGGCTATAAATAAGGATGTCATCGAAGTAGACGACCAAAAAGACCCCTATCATAGGGCGCAAGACCTGGGTCATCAACCGCATGAATGTACTAGGGGCATTAGATAGCCCAAAAGGCATCACTAACCACTCATACAGACCATCCTTGGTCTTGAATGCAGTCTTCCACTCATCTCCAGGCCTGATCCTAACCTGGTGATAGCCACTTCGAAGATCAATTTTAGAAAAAATAGTGGCTCTCGACATCATATCTAGCAAATCATCCAGTCGGGGAATAGGAAAACGATATTTCACCGTGATCTTATTGATCGCACGGCTATCGATGCACATCCTCCATGTGCCATCTTTCTTCGGGGCTAGCAAGGCGGGGACAGCGCAAGGGCCTTTGCTGTCCCTGAGGGATCCCCTACTCATCAACTCCTCGACCTGCCTCTGCAACTCGGCGTGGTCCGCGGGGCTCATCCTATAGTGAGGGAGGTTAGGCAATGAAGAGCCCGGGACAAGGTCGATCTCATGCTGGATGTCACGCATAGGTGGAAGGCCTCCAGGGAGGTCCTCCGGAAAGATATCAGAAAACTCGCGTAGAATCGCAGCCAACTCGGGGTTTAGCTCACCCTCGGACTCTGAGATGACATCACTCACCTCTCGAACAACAACAGCAAAGAGGGGACTACCACTAGTGAACTCTCTCTCCATCTCACGGGGACTAATCACCATCAACCTCCTAGTGGAAGGCTCCCCTAGGGTGAGGGTAGTGGAGGTGGCAATAGCAGGCACCAAGGGTGGGGTAGGAGGGTCGGCCTTCCCCTCACGAGGGGTGTTCGTGGCACTGGGGCCGGCTGGTCCGCGAACGGCAGGCTCCCTAGGCTGGGTGGGGTGAAGAGTGATCCTATGGCCAGCATGGTCGAAGATGCAAGTGTTCGACCGACCATGGAGGGTGGCATCCCTATCGAAGAGCCAAGGCCTACCTAGAATAATACTACCCACCTCCATAGGGAGCACGTCACACCAAATCTCATCCTGGTAGGTCTGAAACTGCAATGGCACTAGACAACGAAGCCTAACCGGGATAGAGGTAGAATCTACCCAGGATACCCGATATGGAGCAGGGTGGTCCACAGGTGTCAACCCAAGACGAGTAACCGTACCGGTGGATATAGCATTAATGCAGCTCCCACTGTCAATGATCACCTTGCAGGCCTTCCCTCCAAGCCTACAAAAGGTGTGAAAGATGGTGGTACGACGCCAGTCGTCACTCACCTGGGGCTGGGTAAGGATACACCGGACTACCCCTAACTGCGCATCGCCCTGATACTGAATACTAGGGTCACCGTCCTGCTCTCCCTCAAGTAACTCATCGAAGAACTCCTCAGTCAACTCCTGGTCGGCCTCATAACTGACTGGCAGAAGCTCAGCCGTGGGATCAGTGGGTGAGGGGTCCGTCACTACAAGCGACTCTCTAGTGGGGCATTTGTTCGCATAATGGCCGACTCCACCACACCTATAACAATTGTTACGCGCCCCTGTGCTAGGAGATGCTCCACCAATCATCGGCCCTTTCCCCTTGTCATCATGACGGGCCGGGGGTGGTGGTAGCTGGGGTCGGGTAGGGAACGCGGGAGGCTGAGGGCGTGAGGTGGGGTAAGGAGGTTGCTGGCGAGGGGGAGGGAGAGTGTCCCTCGGCAAGGGAAGGCGAGGCCTAGGAACAGTGGGGTCCTGGCGAGGTGGTTCCGAGGGCCGAGCCGCCGGAAACCGACTGTAGGAACTGGGAGTGGTGCGTGGGTCGAACCCTCGCTGACTGGTGGTTCCCTGACGCTGAGTAGGAGTGAACTCCGCCTCAAACTGCTCTAGCTCCATAGCGACCTGGTACGCGACCTCTAAGGTGGTCACATTACGGCGAAATAACTCATACTGGTAATGGGGCCGTAGACCACGACGGAAACGAGAGACGGGCATGGCGCTCTCCTCCGTGACTCCGTATCGCAAGAAATACTCATCAAACTCTGCGATGTACTCGGACACGGTCCGATCTCCCTGGGTGAGGCTCTGCCATTTGTCAATGAGCCTCTGGCGATAAGTGGCGGGAAGATACTTTTCTCGGAGTTTGACTTTCATCTCACCCCAAGACTCGATATGGGGGTCCTGACGCTGAAATATCAGACTCTCCACATTCCTCCAATACGTCTGTGCTCGCCCCAGTAACTTCATTTTGGCAAACTTAACTTGCCGGTGGTCCGACATCTCGACCCACTCAAAATACCGGTCCATGCTAGCCTCCCAATCTAGGTAGATCTTCGGGTCCAGGGACCCGTCAAAACTGGGAGAGTCCGCACGAACAGTCCTAAGGGCCCGATCGTCCTCGTCATCCCTCCGTGGTCGGTGACCACGGTGGCGTTGGCCATTCCCCTCATAATCATTGTCGGATCCGTAATCCTCAAAGTCGGGGACTCGTGGCCGTCGCTCCTCAGCCCGATATGGTGGGGCCTGGGCAGCCGCCGCCTGTGGGGCACGATCAACTCTAGCGGGGTCCTGATGGGGCACTTCCTCTACCCTCCCTATCCGCCCAAGCAGACCCTGGATGGATCGGTCAGAAACCTCAGCGCGGTCCTCTATGGCCTTGAGTCGGCCCTCCAGACGGTTGGTCAGGTCCTTAGTGGCTTGTTCAGAACTAGCCAAGCGCTCCATGATCTCGGCCATGAAATCCTCTAGAGAAGGGCCTCCTTGGGTGTTACCACGTGGGTCACCCATGGTGTCCGGGCGATGGTAATGGGTACCACCCCGAGTGGGCATGCAAAGGGACCTAAATGGAGACTCACTAAGACCTATATGGGTGGACACATGCTGAATGGAATGCAAGACTCAACCCTAGACGCAAACCTATATGCTCTGATACCACTTTGATGCGGGACAGGACTGAAATGGGCTAAGACCTATGAATGCAACAAGTGCGGCCAGCACTCGCACGCCAAAGGTAAGCCGGGCGGCTGACCTCCGTGCCGTTCCTCCGGGTGGAGGCGTCTCTCAACAAGAAATCCAAGCCCACAGCCGTCCCTATGAGGGAAGCGTAGGGATCTCAGCGACTAAGGAGCCGCCGTGCGCCTATGGGAATCTAGCCCGAGCTCGGCGCTCGACTAGGGCCACGGAATGGGTGCTCTCAACTCTCGACCACGCGGTGACTAGCAAAAGAGCTAGGATCCTATACGCACTCACGCTGCATACTAGAGAGTATACTAGTAGAGCAAAATGCCAACGGTGAGGAGTATCGCACGTACCTCCACGCCTAGGCGTGGGGAAGGAACCCCGGCCGAGACCAACAACCCCGGTACACGAAGACGAGCAATAGTACAATCTCAATCACAAATGCCCACTCCTCACAGGGAGATAACAGGCTACACAAGGAGATCCGGGGCTGTCGATGCACGGGCTGACGGGCAGCACTCGGTGAAGGGTTGGCCGCGAGGAGGTCCCGTGCGGGGGTCTGCAGAGTCGCAGCACTGCGTGACTCGGCGGTGGAAGCTCCCACGACCTGCTCCAACGTCCGATTGAAGCACCGTCAGTGATGGTGCACAGCTAGGTCACGGGAGGAAGCCTCGGCCAAAGGGCGCACACAGATTCCGTCCGTGGAAGCCGGGGGCGCACCTGCAAGCGGTGACTGGATTCTGCTCCCAGAACGGCGTGCTCGAGCGGGAAAATTCAGAAGAATTAGATCCGAAGGGCGAACGGGGCTCCGCTTGTTTTCAGACGACAAGGACGTAGAGCAGCAGGTCCCGATCAAAGGGTTCGATCAGATCTGATCGTGGTTGAGAGCAGCAGGCTCTGGAATCCGCAGGTGGTCCTGGCGCCGGGTGGACAGGGCAGACTTGCGCGACCTCACGGGAAGAGACGCCACGAACAGCTCGGACGTCGGAACGAGGCAAGGTTGGCGGCGTTGGACAGAGGACGAAGAAAGGTACGACCGGTGAAGATCCCGCGTCCAAACTCGCAGACGTCCGTCCTGTGGAATTTTTGCAAGGAGGCGGACAGAACCAGGCTCGCAGGGAGAGGGGGTTCTGCGCGCGCTCACGGAGAAACTCGCCACGGGTGATGCCGAACTCCGAATGAGGTGAGACCACCTCGCACGCGTCGGTGACTCGTAGCAGAACCACACAAAAATGGGCTGGTCACCCAAGATCCTCATGAACAGGGGGTGGTCGTCGCTGCTCTTGGAGGAGAAAACTGGGCGCACCGAACTAGAACTTGAGAAGGGATAGAAGAGAGAGGGGCCCTCGGCGTCGCACCGAGGGTTGGGGAGTCACACCCCGAGCTTGCTCCCGTCGCAGGAGCAAGGAGGAACAGAGGAGGGGGCGCAGCCACCTTCAGCAAATTCTTTCAATTCTATTCAATAATTCCAAAAGAAAAAGATACAAGCTTTTATATCGGGGGGGGGGGGGGGGGAAGCTAGGGTTTCTCCTTGCCACATGGGAGGGGGGGGGGCGCAACTGGAAGGGGGGGTGCGACCCAACCCTTCCCCATTCAAGGGGGGGTGCGGCCATCCCTCCTCCAATCAAGGAGGGGATCAAGGGGGGGGATGCCCAAGGGGGGCAAGGGGTGATGGAATGTGGAAAGGGGGGGGGCGCCCAAAAAGGAAAGAGGAGGGCCAAGGGGGGGGGGAAGGTGGCGCATCCACCCTGGATGAGGGATGCGCCCTCCTCCCTAAACCCTAACCCTAACCCTAATCCAATCAACTATGGGCCAAGCCCAAGCCCAATAATAAAAGCCGATAGCCCACTATTCCCTACACATAGTCTGATAACATAAAGAACTAGATAACGTGTCCACGCAGGGACTAAACCTAGGCCCAACATGGCCTCAAATGAGAATGAAGATCCACTAGTAGATGCCGTAGTCGCCTAGCCAAAGAGATGCTGGCGTGCTCCGTGTGCTCCGTCGAGTGATGCGGCGCGTGTCCTCACCAATATTTGGCTATATTATTGGTAACTGGAAATTTGAGCTGGTATGCCAATGGGAATGTGAGGCCTTCAGGCGATAGGAGGGCGACGCCGATTCCTCTCCCTTGAGAATTCAGAGCTCCATCAAAATATAGCGTCCACATTGGCTCATCTGATTGGTTGACGGACATTAGTTCCTCATCTGGAAACTCTGATTGGACGGGATCGAACTTGGGAAGAGGATGGTGAGCGAGATGCTCGGCTATGGCATAGCCTTTAATCACCTTTTGCTGGATGTAGGTGATGTCGAACTGAGAGAGAAAACTTTGCCAGCGTGCTAGCCTATCCGTAAGGATGGATTTCTCCAGAAGGAATTTGATAGGATTCATTCGAGCAATCAAGTGGACCTCATGAGCCAAGAAGTAGTGCTTCAATTTTTGCACTACCCAAACGAGGGCAGCACAGGTTTTCTCCATGACGGTGTACTTCTGCTCACAGGGATTGAGAAGTTTGGACAAGTAATAGGTTGCCCGTTCCTTACCTTCTTCATCAGCTTGTGCGAGGACGGCTCCCACGGAGTCATCCAAGACTGAGACGTAAAGGATCAGAGGTTTTTATAGTTTAGGTGGAATGAGAACGGGTGGACTAGCCAGATATTCCTTCAATCCTTCAAAAGCTTTCTAACATTTAGAATTCCAGTGGAATTCTACTCCTGGCTTGGTCAACTCGTAGAGAGGTCTACACCTTTGTGAATGTTGGGACACAAACCGACGAATAAACTGCAACCTCCCGATTAAACCTCGGACTTCCCTCAAATTCTTGGGAGGCAGCATGTCCCTGATGGCCTTAGCTTTGTCGGGATCTATCTCGATCCCTCTTTTACTCACAATGAACCCCAGCAATTTACCCGACGACACGCCAAACACACACTTTTTCGGGTTCATTTTCAATTGGAACTCCCTTGACCTCTGCAAGACCTTAGCCAAAATTTCTGGATGTTCCATCCTGGTCCTTGATTTCACCAATAAGTCATCCACATACACTTCCAGATATATGTACATCATGTCATGAAATATGGCCATCATAGCTCTTTGGTAAGTAGCTCCAGCATTCTTTAATCCGAACGGCATGACCACGTAACAATACGTTCCCCAAGGGGTAGTGAATGACGCCTTTTCCTGATCCTCTTCTGCCAAACGAATTTGATTGTATCCTGAAAATCCATCCATGAATGAGAGGGTTTCGTAGCCTGCCGTGTTATCAATCAACACATCAATGTGAGGTAAGGGAAAATCGTCTTTTGGACACGCGCGGTTAAGGTCCCGGAAGTCGATGCAAATCCTGACTTTCCCATCTTTCTTCATGACCGGGACAATGTTCGCCACCCATTGAGGATAAAGAATGACTCTAATGAACCTGGCTTTGTGGAGCTTATCGACCTCTTCTTTCATTTTCGAAGCCATCTGAGGGTGGAAACGCCTTAATCTTTGTTTTACCGAGACGGACCCTGGTTTTAGGGTTAAACGGTGTTCGACCAAGGTTGAATCTAGACCCGACATATCCTCGTAGCTCCATGCAAACGTGTCCTTATATTCCTTGAGAACCTTAATTAATGCCTCTTCTTCAGAGGGTGGTAGATTGTCACTTATGAGGATGATCCTAGGGTCTTCCTCAGTTCCCAAGTTGACTTCTTTGGTGGATTCTTCTACGGCGGTTGACGGCTCATCGAATCTCCTCATTCCACTAGCGTATGCGTCCCCCGCATCCTCATATTCTTCACCCTCATCTTCAGTGGGGCATTCTTCATCCATGATCTCGTAGACTCCATACCCTTCATCAAATGCATAGTCACCCTCACATTCTATTTCCGGTAGCTGGATGGGATTTTCTAACAACTGGGGGATGGCAAGAAGGGCCTGACACCTGGCGGCTAAATCCAGAAGGAATTGATGAGGGATCTGCCTACCCTTGAATTTCCTCCTAGGTACTACCCTTGGCCTATCATTCCTAGATTGACTGACAATATTTACAGAAGAAGAGGAAGACGAAGGGGATGGTGTAGAATGTACAGGAGAAGCCCCTCAGAGGAGGGGTAGAAAAGGTCGCTCATCGGACCTTGGACGGATGGTCCGCAGGGCGGTACGCACCCGTGGGAGATGTAGGAGATTTCCTCAACGAAGATGTGTTGTTGGAGAGTTTGAAAATTGACGTTTTTTTTTCGTTTTCATTTTTAATGACAAAGCAGTGAAAAGAGATTGGAGGAGAGAGAAAAGTGGTTATGGCTAGAGAATTGTGAGGCTCATAGAGCAGATCATGGTTGAAGACCTGGCGCGGGTTGAGAAGCCCGCGTAGGTATGTAAGCAGAGAAGGGGATCTGGGATGATCATCAGACAATTGTCTGGCCCAGGAAGAAGATATCAGCAAAGGCTGAGACGAGTGGATGGAGAAGATGGCGGCTAATGAGCCGTCGACGGCAATGTTGAGGACGGATGAAGATCCGTAGATGACAGGGTCCTTCTGGCGAGGACGAGGATAGTTTGGAACCTTGGCAAGAGTGGTAATATTCTCTGGTATTCCAGAGATCAATGGTGGTCCTTCAAGTTGCGGAGACGAGAACATCCTTTCCAGTGCAATGGAAATATCCCGTATGTCGAACCATTTGTTCCACTCGCATTCCGGATCTTTGATCTTGCCTCTTTTGGTGATCCTCGGACATTTTTCAGCCAAATATACAGCATGTGATCCCCCATATGCTTCTCGTGGGTAATCTCCCATATGAACAACGGGCCCTCTGTTGAAGTGGTTTGATAGAGTCCATGTGAGGGGCTTCCAATCTGCCTTGAACGGTCCTTTGAAGCCTAGGCCAAACCTGCGGTTCGGCCTAATTTCCTTTGGCGGTTTGAGCCTACCCTGTAACTGTGCGCCCAGACCTTTACCCTGTTGGTAGCCGATGTTCCTCATAATCTCCCAACCTTTGGAGTGAAAAGGGAGATATGATGTTGCGGTTGTCTTGACCGGATCCTTTGGTGCTAGTGGAACGTGAGATGAATCACGTACGTCTAGTAGTGACAATATGGGCCGATGAGACGGCCAAACAGAGGGCAGAGAGGTGTTGATAGCATCCACTGTGTGAAGGACAGGTGTACTGACCACTTTAATAATCCTCCCATTGTAAGGAAACTTCAGGCACTGATGGTTGGTGGAAGGCACATCGTCCATGGCTTCGATGTAAGGGCGACCCAGTATAGCCTTGAATGTGGGGTCCATGTCGAGGACATGGAATTCCGTGGGAATTGACATGGGGCCTAGTTCTGCCTTCAAAATAATCATCCCCTGCGGCGGCCTTTTGCTATTATCATAAGCCGTGACCGTGATCGAGGAAGGTCTTATTTGTTCCTCGTTGACCCCACACAACTGAAGGGTGTCCATGGAGATCACATTTATGGACGCACCCGTGTTCACAAGACACGGGTTTATGGATACCCCATTAATTTTTATTGAAATACACAGTGCATATTTTTGACCTTCCTTGGGAGCGAGCTCGTAGTTGTGGAACATGATGGCCGGTTGTGTGTCCGTTGGGGTCAGGACGGTAGAGATCTTTTCTACAGGGAGGTCCTCATTCACCATGACCCTTTGAAGGTACTCCATTAAGGCTGCCTGGTGGGATGTGGATCTTTGAAGTAGCTCCAGGATGGAGATCCGAGCAGGCGTCTTGTCCAAGTGTTTCAATAGATCATACTGTATTCCAGGGATAGCTCTTTCTGGTTGTTCTCCATCATCCTTCTCTGGCTGAGATTGCTCAGGATTCTGACTGTTGCGGGGAAAAACCCTGTGGAAAATCCTTCCACTCTGAAGCACCATTGCCTGCGGCTTTTGTACCTCTGTGGGGGTAGCAGTGGATTTTAACAGGGATTTGAGGGGTAGTGGTGGAGGAATGGTTGATGAAGCAGGGGTGATGACGGGAGCAGGGATTCTGATGAGGGGTTTGTTAGGTGGAGGCATGGTGGAGGTAGAGGGGATATCGTGCGGATTATGAAGGATAAGGGGTTTGGAAGGTGGAGGTGGAGATGAAGTAGAAGTGGGCAGGGCTTGAAGCGGGCAATGATTTTGAGGTGGGTGATGGGTAATGAGTGGTTTTGAAGGCATTAGTGGTGATATGGTGGAGAAAGACGGGGTTATGTATGGTTGACGGATGATAAGGGGTTTAGAAGGCGTAGGGGTAAATGTGGTAGAGGTGGATGGTAAAGTGGGGGAGTGAGAGAAGATGAGAGGGTGTGAAGGCGTAGTGGGGAGTGTCGGTTGATAGGGGATCGGGGTACGGATGAGAGGGCGTAATGGTAGTGGAAATGGTGAAGGTGATACTGACGCGGGTTGATGAGAGAGAGGTGCTACCTGGGCAAGGCAAGGGTGTTGCGTGATGATAGGATTGGCGGTAGAAAGAATGGAGGTACTTTCCGGGTGCCACACCTGCTCTCTCCCGACTTCCGGGAAGGAGGAGATGGGGTTAACCTGATGATCGGGCTGTTGGTGCTCCGGTAATGGATTCTGGATTATGCCCATGTTGGGCTGTTGTTGTGGGGCCTGCTGAGGCTGTTGTTGTTGTTGTGGTTGCTGCTGCTGTTGTAACTGCTGCTGTGGCCTATGAGGAGGTCTCCTAGCCTTGAGAGCGGCGACATATCGTCTCATTTCATCCCAATCTATTTGATGTTCATCATTCATATCGTGGATGTAATCTTTGAAATGGAAGCAGTAATCTACTGTGTGTCCTGGCTGCCGGTGGTAGACGCAATATTTGGAGGTATCAACATTCGGGGGCCACACGGGCCTTTCTCTGGGTAGGGCAAGTTGGTTTAATGCCATGAGGGCATTAAAAATGTCTGCTAAGGTTTCTGGCAATGGTGGATAGTAGGCTCTCTTGGGACCGACCGGCCTCCTTTGTTGCTGTTGGGGACCATAGTTCCCCGGGGGTGGAACTTGGTTGTACTGAAGCGGTGGTTGTTGTTGCTGAGGTTGTGGTTGTTGTTGCTGGGGTTGACGTAATGGAGGCATATTATTGATGTGGCACAGCCCATGTTTGACTACGGTTGACTTGATGGACCTCGGACCTAGACCCACAAGCATTCAAGATTGAGCAACGGACTCACACTAGCGGCTCACTCGTATGACACATGCAATCTCCCGAAGGCACCGAGGATGATGGCGAGGGTCCGAGGCGGGACCCAATGATTCTAAGTGGCTAAGTCGGCTTAGGCTAACCCCCAAAGGGTCTGGGATTCCCAACTTTTTGGGAGGCCGGCACGCCCGGGGCGTGGGATTGGGTAGCTCTCACTCACGAGCCGCGGTGGGCATACAATTGAGTATATGCGGAATTGGCCACTCTCTCACCGTCCGACGAGCATTCAAGGCGATACTAAACCTGCAAAATATAGGCCAGCAAGGGTTGTATCAGTCACTCACCTGATCGGTGTGAAAACACCGATCCCGTTCGAAGACGTGGGCGCGCCGGGAAGCGTGGGTATGAACCCAAACGCTGCGGCGATGGTGCTTGACCTGAAATTTTAATGAATTACAAAACTACGCCTCTCGCAGGAGGGGGGCTCTTGGGGTGGGGGTTAGACTTATTACAATCAAAATTACCTCCACGCAGGGAGGGGCCTTCAGTCGGCCAAGCGGGGTGGGGAAACTATGAAGAGAAAGCCGACTCTCCAAGCTTCGCCTGTTCTGCCACTCTTCAGTTTTGCTGAACAGGTTGTCGATGAAGATGCCGCCACGGACTCAACTGAGCTCCAAATTTAATGAAACTGGCGCCAAAAGTTCCCCAACTGGCCGAGGATGATGCCTGAATTTTTGGGGAAGCTCTGGAACTCGGGACTGATCAGACCGGTGACTGGAGCAGGACAGCAACACTCTGCCTCTGACTGATGCAGAACTAATGCAGTGGATTGCAGAAGGCACTGCGGTCGCTCCTGGACCAACAGGTGGCAGACTGCACACTCCGGCGACGAAAATGGTAACTGATAGCTCCGGTGGCCGATTGAGGTCCTTCTTCTTGGAGATGAAAGCTAACTGGACGTACTTCCTTCCCTCCGAAGATGGCGCCCAAACCTATCCCGAGCTGATCGTGGTGGCTCCAGCTTTCAGCTTCAGGTCCTCAGACAGGGACAGCAGAGGCAGTCGGACGAGATCTGCTCCCACGAACAGCTCCGACCTCGGAAGCCAGCAAGACCACCACAGTTGGAAAGCTAACTCGTAAACGATTCCAGCAATGTAGGCCTTGCCACCTGAATCTTTGAGAGACGATCGTGGCTGCCTCTGCAAGTCACTATAACTATGCTGCCTGAAACAGAGACAGAATGAGGGGAAGAAGAAGGTGTGGGGAAGGGGATGGCCAAGGAGGTAAGAGGTGGAGGGTGTGTCTAATGGCTATGGGAGGGGAATGTGAGGTGTTTAGGGGTTGATGGATGGCTGTTGGGATGGCTGGAGAAGCAGGGAGGAGGTTGGTGAAGGGGGGCTACAGCTGGTGGAGGTGGTGATAGGGGTGGAGGTGCACTAGGGAGAGGGTGAGATGGAGAGGAGGAGGAGGAGGGCGACCAGACCAAGGGGAGTCTGGTTTGGGTCGACCTAGGGTGTGGGAGGGATGGGAGAGGGGAGGGAATTTCGAATTTGGGCTTTGGGAGAGGTTAATTCAGCCTTGGGATGGTGGTGGGGTGCCTAGGGAAGGAGAGAGGGGTAGTTGGGGGTTGGAAGGTGGGGAGAGGATTGGAGGAGAGGCTCTTTAGCCTTGGGACTAGAAGTGGAGTAAGGATGGCTTATGGGAAGTTGTAGGGAGTTAATGGAGGTAGGTGGGGGGGTGGAGGTGGTTGGGAGGTGGGGAGAGAGAGAAGGGTGCGCCCCTTTTCTTGAAGAGGGGGAGATAAAGAGAGAATGAGAGAGAGAGAGAGAGAGAGAGAGAGAGAGAGAGAGAGAGAGAGAGAGAGAGAGAGAGAGAGAGAGAGAGAGAGAGAGAGAGAGAGAGAAGAAATTTGGTAGATGTGATTAGAGTTGGAAAAGGGTTCTATTCAAATTCATTCATCAAAAGTTCTTACAATGAGAGGGAGGGGAGGCCTATTTATAGGCTCCATACTTTCATATGACCATAATGACCCTGACAAACTAACTAATGACCAAAGCAGTCCAAGGGAGGGGTGCCCCTGGGCCTAGCCCACTAGTTGGGCCCAATAGCTTAACAAACCAACATAATGACACAAGACTTTGGTAGATAACCTACTAACCTAGGTACATGACTCAAATAATAGTAAAATTACATGGTTTAAGACTCAAATAAAATATAAAAATTACATGACTAGACTCACGAACACATGACGGACATAATGGCATAAGTCGACGACGATCCGAGCCTCAAAAAAAGTGGAGGGGCAAGGGATGCCCCCATCATACCCCCGGGGTGGGGAGAACTCGACCCCGTCGAGTATGTGTCCACCTGGCTGTAGTACCAGCTCCAGAATGTCGAGGTCAAGTCGCAGCAGGTCCTCCCGACTCGCCTAAGTATCCTCAATTGGGCGACGGTTCTTCCACCTAACCAAGTAGTGCTGATACACCCTGTGCTTGGTGATGGTAATTTGCTCGTCCAGTATTGCCTCTATCTGCTCTTGTCGGCCTCTCAGGCTTGGAAGTGGAGTCCCACCGTGGGTGTCTCTCTCAAGGGGGGGGGGGGGTAAAGGCTCGAGCTCCTCACTGGGTCCCACCGCGGGGCCCTTGTAGGGTACCAAATCTGCCACAATGAAGGTAGAGTGTCTCCCAAAACCCTTAAGTAGGTCCAGCTCATAAGCATTATTACCAAGTCGACTCAGAACTCGAGAAGGTTCCGAACCCCGTACCCTCAACTTGGAGGCAAGCCTCGAAAGGAGCCGCTCCGTTCTCACCATCACCGAGTTTCCCACGTGGTACTCACAGTGGTGCTGTCGAGCATCTGCCTGCCTTTTGTAAGTCTCATTGCTCTTTCCTATATGCTTGTGGATGACATCAGGCAACTTTGAGGGGTGGTGCATAATGGACTTTGTGAATGAAGATTTCCAATATTCCGAACTCTCAAAAGTGGACTTATCATGCCTATACTTGATTAGAATGGGAGGACCTGGGCATCCATATGTGGATCTATCACGTAAGTGGTAACAATCAAGCTTGCTAGACGAGGGAGGCCCTGGGCACCCACAAGTGAACCAATCATGCATAAGTGTGACCAATGTTGGGGGACCATGACATCCAAGGATGCTCCTATCATTCATAAGACCAATGTTGAGTTGGGGAGGACCATTACACCCAAATAGGGACCACTCATGCTTCTGACTTGACATGTGGGTGATGTGAATGAATGGACCCAACTTTCTAATCATGCGAAGTGGTGTGTTGTGCCAAGACTTATGTACTCCTATCCCAAAGATGTCTTTGATGTGTATGGGTGGGGAATGGCCTTTGAACTTCCATGTGAAAGGGTCAAAGGGATCTAGGAAGGTGGACATTATGGAGAGGAGCTCTTCCTTGCTTCCTAGGTATATGTCGCCTATGGCGATGGTTCCCTTTGTGTGGCTCGAGTCTTGGAAGAGGTGGGCATGGTCCAACATGGTGGGTCAGGAAAGGTGGGTTGTGGGTAAGGTGGGTGGGCCATATGGGTAACTAGGCTCCCTTTGGAAGGGATCGAAGGGGTCGTGGATTAGGCTTCCTAGGGAGAAGTGCCCTATGTTCTCAAGGTCTTCACGAGGTGAGTTTTCCTCATCTATTAGGATGATTGGGCCGGTGTAGTGACTGGGTGGGTTGGCCAATGTCCTTGGGATCTCAATGGTAGGGGAGTGGATTGTGATGGGTTCTTTCTTCATGGGGAGAAGGAGGATGATCTCACTAGTGCAGTGGCCTCTCGTGTAGATAGTAGTGATGGAGCCAAAGGTAGGGCAAGTGAAGTTAATGGTGCTAGGCCTTGGCGACTCCCTAGCTAGCAGACCGGTCAAGTGGACTTGCCAGTATAGGCAATCCACGAAGTCTCCCAAATGTTCTACAAGATAGGAGGTTTGATAGGTGATATGGGGAGGACGGAGGGGCACTAGTTGGGTTTGGTGTCTCATGGCTAGGAGGTATGGGTTCAAGTCATGGAGGGTGGGGTTTTGTTTTAGCCATTGGAGTATGGTTTCATCCATGATGAGGGTGTGTGGCTCTAGTGTACTTGGAGGAGGAGGGGTGGGTGAGACATGTGGCTCTTGGATTTCGCCTATGGTAGGAGGTGGATCCGGATTGGCAACCACCCTCACTTGGGTGGGTGTGGGGGTCACAATTCTCAAGGACAGTGGAGTATGAAGGTTTATGGTAAGTGGGTTGGTGATAGCCGGCAATGTGCGCGCCTGGGGAAGTGAGTAAGGGTGGACTGGGGTTGGGATAGGTAGGGGAAGTAGTGGGGGCCTAGGATATGGTGGGGTTGGGGTTGGGAGTGGGAGATGGGTTGGGTGAGAAGTGTTGGTCTTAAGAGGTGTGACTTTTTTGGGGGATGATGGAGGGGTAGTGGTGGATTCCAAGGGATTTTGTAGGGTATGAATTTGGTGAGGGGTTTTGGGTTGGGGAGTGGTGGACATTATGGGTTTTGGTGAAGGGGTGGACATGGGGCTCAATTGGGTTTGTGGAGCTATGGTTGTGGTGAGGACTGGTAGGTAGGTTGTAGATGTGGTGGTCGGGGTAGGATAGGTGGGAAGTGGTGGGGAATGGGAGATTAGGGTCATGGGTTGGCCAGGAGGGGGTGAAGGAGTTGAAGTGCTCCTTAGGCTTTGGTGTTTTGAGTATGAGGGGGAAACATATCTAGCCCTAAGTTGTTCTTTCATGTCCCCCCAAGTGGTGATGGAAGGTTCCCTTCTAAGCACCCTTATCCCGACAATTTGCAACCATTGAGTTTGGGCGTGTTTAGAAAGTTGCATTTTGGCAAATTGGGCCTTCTCTTCTTCGGTCATTGGATACCAAGTGAAATAATGGTCCATGGAAGCCTCCCATTCTAAATACTCATTATGATGAGTCCCATCAAAGGTGAGAGGTGAGGGAGGAGCCCTACTATCATTCATCCTTGGGGCGGGCCAATTTTCTTCTAGTTGGTCAAGTCATCTAGATAGGTTATCAAGCTTGCCATTGGCATGGGTCAAGGTTTTCATGAGGTAACTGACGTGGCTAGGGAAGTCATGGGTGTTAGTGGTAGGTATCCCTTGGGGTTTTGGATTCATAGTGAGATTGGAAGATGAAGTATTGGGTTGATAGTGAGTACCACTACGAGTGGTCATGCAAGGTTGGGTGGGCTATGCACAGGTGTGCGGATGCACCTTTGACCTAGTATGATGACCCAAGACTAGACTTGTGAGGACAAGCCTATGACCGCTCTGATACCACTTGATGTGGCACAGCCCATGTTTGACTACGGTTTACTTGATGGACCTCGGACCTAGACCCACAAGCATTCAAGATTGAGCAACGGACTCACACTAGCGGCTCACTCGTACGACACATGCAATCTCCCGAAGGCACCGAGGATGATGGCGAGGGTCTGAGGCGGGACCCAATGATTCTAAGTGGCTAAGTCGGCTTAGGCTAACCCCCAAAGGGTCTGGGATTCCCAACTTTTTGGGAGGCCGGCACGCCCGGGGCGTGGGATTGGGTAGCTCTCACTCACGAGCCGCGGTGGGCACACAATTGAGTATATGCGGACTTGGCCACTCTCTCACCGTCCGACGAGTATTCAAGGCGATACTAAACTTGCAAAATATAGGCCAGCAAGGGTTGTATCAGTCACTCACCTGATCGGTGTGAAAACACCGATCCCGTTCGAAGACGTGGGCGCGCCGGGAAGCGTGGGTATGAACCCGAACGCTGCGGCAATGGTGCTTGACCTGAAATTTTAATGAATTACAAAACTACGCCTCTCGCAGGAGGGGGGCTCTTGGGGTGGGGGTTAGACTTATTACAACCAAAATTACCTCCACGCAGGGAGGGGCCTTCAGCCGGCCAAGCGGGGTGGGGAAACTATGAAGAGAAAGCCGACTCCCCAAGCTTCGCCTGTTCTGCCACTCTTCAGTTTTGCTGAACAGGTTGTCGATGAAGATACCGCCACGGACTCAACCGAGCTCCAAATTTGATGAAACTGGCGCCAAAAGTTCCCCAACTGGCCGAGGATGATGCCTGAATTTTTGGGGAAGCTCTGGAACTCAGGACTGATCGAACCGGTGACTGGAGCAGGACAGCAACACTCTGCCTCTGACTAATGCAGAACTAATGCAGTGGATTGCAGAAGGCACTGCGGTCGCTCCTGGACCCACAGGTGGCAGACTGCACACTCCGGCGAAGAAAATGGTAACTGATAGCTCCGGTGGCCGATTGAGGTCCTTCTTCTTGGAGATGAAAGCTAACTGGACGTACTTCCTTCCCTCCGAAGATGGCGCCCAAACCTATCCCGAGCTGATCATGGTGGCTCCAGCTTTCAGCTTCAGGTCCTCAGACAGGGACAGCAGAGGCAGTCGGACGAGATCTGCTCCTACGAACAGCTCCGACCTCGGAAGCCGGCAAGACCACCACGGTTGGAAAGCTAACTCGCAGTTGATTCCAGCAATGTAGGCCTTGCCACCTGAATCTTTGAGAGATGGTCGTGGCTGCCTCTGCAAGTCACTGCAACTATGCTGCCTGAAACAGAGATAGAATGAGGGGAAGAAGAAGGTGTGGGGAAGGGGATGGCCAAGGAGGTAAGAGGTGGAGGGTGTGTCTAATGGCTATGGGAGGGGAATGTGAGGTGTTTAGGGGTTGATGGATGGCTGTTGGGATGGCTGGAGAAGCAGGGAGGAGGTGGGTGAAGGGGGGCTGCAGCTGGTGGAGGTGGTGATAGGGGTGGAGGTGCACTAGGGAGAGGGTGAGATGGAGAGGAGGAGGAGGAGGGCGACCAGACCAAGGGGAGTCTGGTTTGGGTCGACCTAGGGTGTGGGAGGGATGGGAGAGGGGAGGGAATTTCGAATTTGGGCTTTGGGAGAGGTTAATTCAGCCTTGGGAAGGTGGTGGGGTGCCTAGGGAAGGAGAGAGGGGTAGTTGGGGGTTGGAAGGTGGGGAGAGGATTGGAGGAGAGGCTCTTTAGCCTTGGGACTAGAAGTGGAGTAAATATGGCTCCTAACCGGCAAACTCCGCCCTTCCACCCATACAGGAACCTCATCGAAACAATACGGAGTGATCATAAAATCACCCAAAGGTAACTCCACTACCAAATCACAAGACAACTGGGTCACCGGCTCCTCGATACTCAGCGTGAAATCTTCCGAAATAAACGAATGAGACGTGCCAGAATCAAACAAAACCCGATCCGCACAACCCAAAATCTGGACGGTACCTTCCACGAGATGTGACGCCACTGCCTCTGCCCTGGTCATGTGTGTGATCTGGCCTCGAGCTCTCTGCCTACCTCCCACACTCGCTAACCTGGGCAGCGGCGGATACTATCCCTACTACTGCTGCTGCTGCTGTGGCCTCTGCTACTGGGGAACCTACTGCTGCTGAGGAAACTGCTACGGCTGCCTCTGAGGACAGTCACGCGCCATATGCCTTTCTTGAAGAGGGGGAGATAAAGAGAGAATGAGAGAGAGAGAGAGAGAGAAGAAATTTGGTAGATGTGATTAGAGTTGGAAAAGGGTTCTATTCAAATTCATTCATCAAAAGTTCTTACAATGAGAGGGAGGGGAGGCCTATTTATAGGCTCCATACTTTCATATGACCAGAATGATCCTGACAAACTAACTAATGACCAAAGCAGTCCAAAGGGAGGGGTGCCCCTGGGCCTAGCCCACTAGTTGGGCCCAATAGCATAACAAACCAACATAATGACACAAGACTTTGGTAGATAACCTACTAACCTAGGTACATGACTCAAATAATAGGAAAATTACATGGTTTAAGACTCAAATAAATTATAAAAATTACATGACTAGACTCACGAACACATGACGGACATAATGGCATAAGTCGACGACGATCCGAGCCTCAAAAAAAGTGGAGGGGCAAGGGATGCCCCCATCAATTATCCTGAGGTGGATTATTTTGGGGTGGAGGACGAAGAGGGAAAGGACCTGGTTGGAGGGGAAGTCGGGGCATTGGTGGAGGCCTTGGGTTGACTGCATAGTTGGCATTGTTGACCGCACCCACTTGCTCATTTGTCACGACCCCTTCTGTGGCTCCTCCCGGGACACCAGCGCCTGTCTTTCTGACCACTTTGGGCTTCGGTGACTCAAACATGTTCATAATGGGGGAGTCTTTTAATTGGGTTTGGATGTATCGGGCCCTTTCATAGAGTTCCTCCATTGTAGTAAGTTTATTCATGGCCAGGACGTATCTGAACTGTGGGGTTGCATTAGACACAATCATCTTCACTTGTTCGGGCTCGGAGAGGGTATCCCTTATTCTTTCCGCCAGAGACCTCCATCTATCAGCATAGCGGAAAAAATCTTCGTCGGGCTTCATCTTTTCGACCACTAGGTCGATAATGGAGAGTGAGGGACCGACCCTATCCTTATATTTCTGCAGGAACCTTCTCTGGACTATTTCAAAATTCTGAGCCTCTCGGGGCTCAAAAGAATATAACCACTCTAGCGCGGGACCATCCAATGATCTCCGAAAGAGGTATGTCAGGGACCTTTGATCATTCTGTCAATAGGAGGACTCATACATGAAATCCTTGAGGTGAATGAAGGGGTTGCCGGTACCATTGTATCTGCGGTACGTGGGCATTTCGGAGGGAGGAAGATGAATGATGGGAAGGATTGGCAAAGCAACCTCCGGGGTGGCTTTCACGTCCACCATTCTTCTCAGATTTTGAAACTGCTCGTCCATGCAATTGAACCTATTGAGGAGCGATTGGGCGAGCTCCTCTGGAGGTGAAGGTGGCACTTGCCACTGGGGGAGAAACTGTCTCCCGGAGACTTGAGGGGGGAACCCCGAATGAGAGGGAGCTGTCGGACCGCCGACAGTTGGCCCTGGCTGAAGCGGTATGTGGGGAACAACGGGAGTTTAAGATTGTGACGGGAACTGGAATGAGGGTGGTTGTTGGCTCGCTTGTCCTTGAAGCGAGGGAGACTGGATGGCTTGCGCCAATGAAGGAGATGGAATGGCCTGCACGGACTCTTGGAGAGGTGCGATGGCCGGAGTTGATTCCTGGGGCGTAGGGGAAACAGATTTCCCCTTCAGAATGGCCTGGAAGGCCCGGAGCTGTTCAGAGGTAAGCTCCGTGTTGGTGAGGAGGCCCAGTAAGGAAGAGATATCCTGTGGTGGGGATGTGTCCCCGGCAATAACCTGCACCTCATGCGAGGGCTCATGAGAGGGACCCGAGTCCATAGCATAGACTCGTGCACCTCATGCGGTCGGCTGACAAACCACGACTAGGGTGGTTCTCCTCAAAAGACTCGTGAGCCATGCTCACAGTTTTCCCAGAACGCAAAAACATACACTAGCAAGCAGGTAGCAGATATTATCAAACAAGTGGATGCCTTTACACCTTTTTTATGTTTTGATTTTGATGATTTTTTTTATTTTTAGCGAGATCCGAAGTTCACATAAAATAGGGACCTAGTTTATTTTTGTTTCACCGCCGTGTCAGCTAGGGTCTCTCGTCTCACCATGAATGGGATGACTAACTCCGGAGAACTTCAGTGGTACAATCATCCCAGTGAACGAAGAGGAGATTCTTCGATGTCGGGGACTTACGGAGGTCCCAGTGGAGGAGATTCTAGTCCGTTGAGAGGAATTCTCAAACGGAGAGTCCTTCCTTCACCGGGAAAGGGTGATCCTAAGAAAAAATAAAAAAGGATATAAAAGAGGGATGGATGTATGCAATGGAATGCTGACAGAGATATAGAGTAAGAAAACAACAGGAATAACAAACATATAATAAACACCCAACCAATCACAACTGATAGTGCTGCCATGAGCACAACGGGGGCGCGCGAGGGCGCTAAGGTGGAGAGGCACGGATGGTGCCGAACTTGCAAGGGTAGCCAAAAGGAAGCAGTAGAGGTCCCACCGTGATCGTCAATCTGTGAGCGACGTCACGCGGTTCGGGGAGCGAAGAAGACGCGGAGCGCGCGGGCTCCTCTTTGTTTGCTGCAACACAGAAATAAAAGAAGAGAGAAGGGGCCACCACGGGAGATTGCTCCGGTGGGGCGAGCGGGACAAATGTAATATAGCAAGATTAAATGGCCATAGCGGGAAGTGACTCGCCGCGGCCTCGGGGGGACGGGAATGGTGCAGAAATTAAATAACAAGAATTGAAACGGCCATTGGGGAAGTGACTCACCGCGGCCTCGAGAATATGAACAGATATAACAGAATACAAGGAGAATATAAAGAGCGGGAATTTAAACGGCCATTGGGGAAGTGACTCGCCGCGGCCTCGTGAACATGAATAGATAAGAATATAACAAAATACAAAGAGAATATAAGAGCAGGAATTTAAACGGCCATTGGGGAAGTGACTCGCCGTGGCCTCGAGAATGTGAATAGATAAGAATATAACATATAAGAACAGGAATTTAAACGGCCATTGGGGAAGTGACTCGCCGCGGCCTCGAGAATATGAGCAGAATATAACAGAATATAAAGAGAATGTAGGAACGGGAATTTAAACGGCCATTGGGGAAGTGACTCGCCGCGGCCTCGAAAATAAGATGTGATCGCCAGGGGCCAAAAGACCCTAAAATAAAGAAAGTGATCGCGCCTACCTCAAGAGCGGGAGATGGCGGGTTGCTTCTTCCTCCCCCTTCGGCCGGCCGACGGAGAGGGCTTTCCTTGGGTACCCTTACAAAACAACGACAAACAAGTAACTTGTGGATTAGAAAGATGAAGGTGTAGTATTCAAATCCTTGCGATAAAAATAATGAAATGATGGCAAGACACACACCTGGTTGGTGTTGTCTTTTAAATCCCTCTCGGACTCGAGTAGGAGGAAAATGAGATGATGGATGCAAGAAGTATATAAGAAGAGGCGCCCTTATGAAGGGGGATAGATGATGCGAGATGATGAATGCAAAAGAACTATGAAGGAAAGGAAAGGATTGGCTTATTGGATGTGACGATGGTGAAATTCGGCGGAGCTCCGGCAGCGTAGGGACGATGTGGAAGCACGGTGGATGAAGACGACCTTCCTCTCGCGAGCGTGGGCACCCGAGAAGCCGGCAGAACCTCCACCTACAAAAGATCCCACGGGTTAGAAATGACTCCGGTAGCCTTTGGGCTTCGGCAGCCTATCGGATCTCTTAGAAGCTCTTCTAGAACTGAGGGGGTGGGCCTCTATTTATAGGGCTCCGGAGGGTGGAGACGTCCAGGACCCTGGACACCTCCATCAGGGCCGAAGTAATATTTTATTCTATTTTTATTCATTTTTTTGAATATTTTCTTGGGGGCGTCCAGGGTCCCGGACGCCTCTATAACATCCACCGAACTCCACCGAAAGCCGCACGCGGTTTGGCACAACGCGTGGTTTTGGAGCGGCGACCCGTGATTTGGAAATGGACGCATCTAGCCAGCTGGACGTCTCCACA
The DNA here is from genome assembly GCA_022559845.1 of Amorphophallus konjac. NCBI lineage: Eukaryota > Viridiplantae > Streptophyta > Magnoliopsida > Alismatales > Araceae > Amorphophallus > Amorphophallus konjac. The sequence goes on along the minus strand of CM040128.1, from coordinate 72,481,159 downwards.
ATTTGGATTCTTTCACACACGACATACCGTCGTTCGGTGGGGGGCGGCCCGTGAGTGAGTTGATGGAGGCGTCCAGGGTCTTGGACGCCTCTAAGAAAATATATTTTATATTTTTATTTTGTTTTTATGCCAAAGCTGGCATTTTATATTTTTTATATTTGTTTTTATGGAGGCGTCCAGGGTCCTGGACGCCTCCATTAATATATTATTTTTTATTTGGTTTTGGGCTTTGAAAAATAAATTAAAAGAATGGGGGCGTCCAGGGGCCTGGACGCCCCCATAAAGACCCACCCGGGTCCACAGTTCAGGCGTTGGCGGCTGCCCGGCAGGCACCCTTCCTGGTTTCGGAACCTCTGATGCGTCCGACTGGTGTTGATACCGTCCGAATGCTGTGACGAGACGATTCCGGATGCCGAAAAAGACAGAAGAAGACCCAAGAAAAGGAAGCACTTAAGAGATTCGAAATGCGTAAGCCGTCGCGGGGCGTCGTACAGTAATATGAGACTTTCTCGGGAGACGTCAGGAATGGCGTGTCTACACAGTGTTGATCGTAAAACGTACTAGTGGGTACTGTCAATTTCTTGGTGGGTTCCTACTTTCATGGACTTCCAAGAAACAACATTCAGTAGCTCTCTCAACGGCCAAGGCTGAATATGTAGCCGCTGGAAGTTGTGGAGCCCAAGCACTTTGGATCAAAAATCAATTGCTTGATTTAAATGTTGAGATGAGATGTGTTCCAGTTTTGTGTGATAATACCAGTGCAATTAACTTGTCAAAAATCATGTACAACATTCTTGGTCAAAGCATTGATATTCGGCATCATTTTCTGAAAGATCATGTAGGTAAAGGGGTCTTTAAATTAAATTCATAGACACACACATTCAGTTGGCTAACATCTTTACCAAACCCCTAAACCAAGATCATTTCAATAAAATCAGAAGAGAACTTGGCATGTGCAAGGGTGAGAGCATACATACCTAAGTCGGTATTGAGGTTGAGTCTTGCATAATCAGAAAAGTTAGTTGCATATCAGGTAGATTTTCATGCATATTCTATGTATTTATTTTTCTATACCTTGTGTGTATATATACCCCTGCATGCTTGAATGTATTTATACATACAGCCTTTCTTGAAACATTTCTAAGGCCAAATTTTCCTTGATTAAATAAGTATGGACCCAGAGACCTCGGGATCCAAGGCAATGTCTGAGGGGGAGCTAGAGAATTTTCTCTCTACTTCATCTCCTCTTACCATAAGTCTCTCTTTCTCTATACCCCATGGTGTTGATTCAGTTAAGAAGGAAGGTTGATGAAGTGTTTTTTAAAAAAAAGGAGTGAAGGTGATAAAAAAAGGGAGCGAAGGTGATATATATATATATATATATATATATATATATATATATATATATATATATATATATAAGATTTTAGGGCAAGGTTGACCACTTTGGTTGACCGCCACCCCCGTCCGGTCGACCGTTTCTGGCGAACCGGACCGACTGACCATCGACCGAACCCTTTTCATAAGGGGTTTTCTCACCCCATTCCTTCATTCTATTGCATCCATTCTCTCTCCAACATCCTTCCCAAACCCTAAAACACCAAACCTCCACCTCTCAAGTCCAAAAAACTCCTCCTTTCTCCACCCGCACAACATCCAGTCCGTTCGTCACGGTTTCGGGACGAAATCTCTGCGGCCGTTCGTGCATTCATGAAGCTCTTCCCAAGGTTCCAAATTGTGGAGAAGATCATTCCAAGCCCTTAGAGTGTCTTTTGGTCCACTTTCATCCCCAAGGTTGAGATCGATCCTTTCAAGGGTTTCTACATCGGGTTTTCTAGTCTAGGATGCCGCCTAGAAGGAGTTCTCAGTGTTCTGCCCAAGGGGAACCAAGTGCTCGGAGACGTGAGGCTCCGGCTCATCCACCACAGCGGGCACTTGCTCCTCCTCGCGCACCTCGATTGCCTCCACGGCCCATTATCGACCCTCGACTGGTCCACTTCAATGAGGTGAACGAACTTCTACCCGATCGTTGTGCCGTCTTTGAGATTCAACAAGGTTGGACCGATTTTGTCACTAGATATACCAGATATTACCCAAATCTAGTACATCAATTTTATGGACATTTGGTTGAGAGGAATGAAGAGTTATATACGGCTGTTCAAGGAGTTGAGATTCACATTACTCCGGACCTTTTTGAACATGCTTTAGGAGTTTCAGCCAGGGGAGCTAACATGGCTTTTGGTCATGGCGAAGTTGAGGACACATTTATTGCTATGACGAATTGTGACTATGTGCATGGTGTTAGTTATTTGATTACCTTAAATGCAAATTATTTTCCACCACTGTAGCGAATTCTGCACCACATGTTCACCTCACTTATATATCCAAAGAGTGGGAGTAGAAATGAAGTGACAGAGGTTCATAAATTTCTGTTTTACAATGTTATGAATGGAATTTTAATCAACATGGGTTGGCTCATGACAGATTTGATTGGGACATGCCAAACCCAAATGAGAAGATCTTTGCCTTATGCTTCTTAGTTGACAGGAGTATTTATATATGCTGGGTTAAATTTGGCTGATGAACTGTTCATTCGAGTTAGACATGATGATATCTATAATAAGCATAAGTTTTTCACATATTTTGGATATTACTGGGGTCCCGATGGTGAGCTACGCCGCAATGTGCCAATTTATGGGGAAGAATCAGAAAGTGAAGAAGAGCCAGAGCAGCAGCAAAGTCAAGGGGAAGCCCCCCCCTCCAGTTCAGGCAGAGGACCATCCTCCTCCACCTTCACCTCATCATAAAGATCCAGAGATGCCTCCTCCACCACAGTTCTTTCATGGGGAGTCTTCTACTCAGGGGGTCGGACAACACTCTTGGGTAGACTATGATACTTTTGACAGGCATCTTACTGGGCTAGAGACTCGAGTGGACACCTTTGGGGGTCATATCTCTACCATTGGGGATCACATAGACACTATGGGTGATATGCTTGACAACATGACAGGTCACATTGATTCATTCTCCACAGTCTTGGACACCCTATCCACACAGATGACCACTCTCTCCACCCATATGACTACCCTCACCGACAGTCATGCAGACTTTAGCCAGGCCTTCCGTATCATAAACAACACACTTCATGGTATGCAGCGTCGTGACATAGCCTGTGACAACTCCATTGCCACTATTCAGCATCGGCTTCAGTTCCAAGACCACCCCCTCATGGACATTCACTAGTGTCTTGGCTATCAGCCTCCTCCTCCTGAGGATCAGCCTCCTGCAGACAGCCACTGAGGATGTTCTTTAGCTTCCCTCCTCCAGTCTGTTGTCCATGGGTCTTGTGTCTTTTGGGTCTACTTTTTGTCTATCCTAACCCCTTTTTTGATGATGCCAAAGGGGGAGAAGTAGTTAGTGTAGGGTCTTATATATAGCTTATGAAGTAGTTAGTGCAGGGTCTTATATATAGCTTATGCATGTTGGTATGTTTGTATGCATGATAATTTGTGAGGTTCATTATGTTTTGTTTCAGTCAGTTGATGCAGGACGGACCACGGACACGACAAGCTCGCGATTGTCCCTTAACGAGGGAAGCGTCGGACGTGCGCGGTTGAGAAACCGGCAATGAGCTTGGGTGATCGGCTCTCTTTTGTGCCCGGATCGGGTCACGGGACGGTCACTCTCTCTCTCGCAGCAGCAATAATAAATATCATATAGAGAGATAGATATCCCTACACATACTCTCTAGCAGCGGCATAAACAAGTATATATGAGTAAAGCAAATGCCGAGTCAGGGAGCGAATATGATACCTCCACGCTCCCGGCGTGGGGAAGACGGACCCGGCCGAACTAGTACTCCCGGGATAATGAATACACAATTGTTCTAGCAATGAGTCACTGCCCACTCCACGTAGGGAGGTAAAGGGCTACACAATGGGGCCCGGGAGGACCGATTTTGGGTTGACGGGTGGCTTCTCGCGTAGCTTCGGCAGCACCCTGAACTCGTGACTGTGGGGCCCACGTGCTGTCCGGAGGGACCGTGTGGGACCGGGGCGACACCACTACAGTGGGGACACCTGGAGGGGTGCTCCCAAGGATGGGGGCATGCTGGTTCGCCGGCCGGAGGCCGAGCGACTCCGATCGGCACCGGTCGGAAAAGTCGGCCACGGATCTGTTGTTTCTATTTTTCAGCGCGCGACCCGACGAAATCGCTCGCTGCGACCAGCACCAATGTCAGAATGCGACGAAACTGGCGCCGCTGGAAAGCTGATTCGAAATCCTTCAAGATAGGATTAGAGAGAGATGCTAGATCTTCACGGATCTGGGCCTTCACTATTTTTGAAGTTGATGTTGTACAGTACCCGAACCCTCAGATCAATAGGGAACTTTCCTATGGATTGCCTTTGACCGCAAGGTAGACGTCCGAATCTGAAGTTGGGTTCTTCAGAAAAGTTGTAGGAAATCAAAATAGGAAACCATGAATATTTTTATATCTGGAACATATGGTGGCCGGGATTTTCTAGAGAGTTTACACTGGAATGTGGTTGGATCTGGACTGATGCAGATAGAACTGTAGATGAGTTGGGGCAGGAATTTCTAAAAATATGAAACGAACTTTCTAAATTCCATGAAAATTTGGAGAGGTATAGGAGGGTGGACAGAACGCCCAGTAAAATTGGGGGATCCAAGAAAAATCAAAAGGTGGTCAGGGAATGGAAAACTCAGGGAAACTATCACTGTATACAGAGATCTGGCAGAACTAGAATGAAAGTTTGAACGAAAATGGAAAAATACCAAATGAAGGAAATATGACTTGAAATGTTTTGTGAAGATAAGGATTCGAGAGGTGAACCACTCCTGAAAATTTCAGCTCCAGAGGAGGTGGGAGGTGGGAGCCGAAATTCGGGGAAGTTGCCTCTGTCCTGGATGGACAGAACACCGAAGATGGCTTCGCGGCGGCGCGATGGCGGCACGAACGGCGGCGGCGGCGGCACCGATGAACTCAGAGATTGAGGGGGAGGAGATATCACTCTAGAATGGGGGTTGGGGATGAAGAAACCAGAGGGAGAGAGAGGGGAGGTAGAAATTCACTCAAGGGGCACTTCTTGCACAATGCTTTTTTTCTATTCATTAATTCTAGAATAATAGAAATACATGACTTATATAATAAATAAAAAAAGACCATGAATTCCCTTAGATCTAGGATCTGGAGGGGCATTTAAGGGACTTCATATTTGATCCAAATAAAATAAAAAAATAAAATTCCTAATTAATTCTAATGGGGGGACAACGTAGGTAGTCTACCTTTGAATTTTTAATCCACTTGTCTCCCATGTGGTCAATTGACATTCAAACCTTCTAGATGGCCACCTAGGATGGTTTGACTAGCCCCACATGGCTTAGGTGGACCAATGGGAAAGGGCTGTGGGCCCCCTAGCTGGACCTACTACACAATTGCATAAAAACCCACACAATCCAAGGGAATGACGCATTGGCTTACAAAGCCTTACAATTGTGCATATACTTTCCCATGGATATAAAAATAAACTAAATAACATAAATACAAAATAAAATGTACATGCTCGGTGTCGATTCCCATCAACTCTCCCCGGGTGGGAGGAACTCGACCCCATCGAGTAAGGGGTGCGGCTACTGGAGTACACCGGCTGATCCGTCACCGTGCCAAGTAGCGCGGGTATGCTCCACTCCAAGTGATCGTCACCTGCTCATTCCATATATACTCGATATGCTCAAGCTGCTATGGGCTAGAGGTGGACACTCCGGGTGGGGCACTCTCAAAAGGGGAGGTGGCGGCTCGAAGACTCAATAGGAATCACCGCTGAGTCCCTGTAGGTGACTGATCCGGGTATAGATATAGAGCCGATCCCATACTCATCGAGCGAGTCTACTCGCCTCTTACTCATAAGAGACCGACAACGAGCTTGCACAAGACACATGCAGACTCACCATGCAATACACACAAACAATCGACTCAAAACACACCACACAAATAAGAAACCGACTCATGACTCGAGACAAATCTATGGTTAGTCCGACCCGTACATGGATGACAGCTGACCAGGACACCCGAACGTATGCCATGCATGCATCTGACGTAACCGGTGGTTGACATCATGCGGAAATCCTAGACCTCCTAAGGTGGGTCATGCATGCATATGGGATGTGGATGTGGGAGGACCAAGAGTATTTCCCCTAGATGATGGTGTATCTTGTAGGTGTACGGGCTTGGTGGGCGTAGATGACCCGGCCCGTGGGGTAGGAGTGTGATAGTGGACTCCCTCTAAGAAGTGAAGTATATATGGAGGGTCTAAGGATCCACTAGGGAATGGGTCAAAGGGATCAAAGAAGGTATGACCCCTTGTGGTGGGTTCCCACAAGTCACAGTCCCACGTGTAGAAGTTTTGAAGGTGTGGATAGTCACCTTCTTGAATTATGACGGGTGGGATGAGGATCGTAGGCAAGAAGTATGATTCCTCCCTTGGACAAAAGGGTATGAATTTGGACTCGTCCGGTAGCGGGAGAAGTAGAAGAACCTCCGTGGTGACACAACCCACGGTGCACTAGGAGGTAATGGACCCGAAGGCCGGATGGGTGAAGCTAAGACTAGCGGGTTGGTCCAAGCCTCGCGCCAAAAGATGCGTCAACTTCCATTGTGAATCTAATCCCATGACAAGATCGTCCAATGTGTCAACATGGTGACTAGATCGAAATGTGGTATGGAAGGAGTTGATCGGCACTAAAGGGAGGATGGGGTCCATGGATGGAAAGGGAGGTGGGAGCAAGCCATCCTTGAGCCAACTAAAAAGTGGCTTGGCGATGTATAGTGTACCCGTTAGAAATACGGGTGGCTCGGGCCTTGGTGGCTCCAAATGAGATGGTTCCGAATCACGTTCGGACATAGAGGGTGGTGATGGAGCACTCACGGGTGGTAAAGGCAATGGGGTAGGTAGTCCGATCGGCTCGGGACTTGGTTGGGAGGTAGATGTTTGTCGAATGGCAGCCAGGGCAGCATCGGCTCGATGTAGGTCGTCATTAAATTGAGACTCAAATGGCTCGACCTCCAGAGCGACCTTATAGGACTGCGCCAGAGAGAATGCATCGCGGCCAAGACATTGGATTCGAAAGTAAAGCTACAAACCTCTCCGAAACTGAAAGGCAGTTGTGGTGCTCTCTTCTCCCAAGCCATATTCCAACCAATACTTATGATAGTCCCGAATGTACTCGGACACGGACCTATCGCCTTGGACGGGTCGGCATGGGTTGGCCATATTTGCAAAAATGTGGGAATGGATCCCTAGGAATGGATAGGCAAGGCCATTTGGACATGACACTAGACCGACTATGCAAGGTTGGGATGCATGCACACTAAGGACAAGACACCAAGACTCGGTACGGGGCGGAGTTAATCGATCCGAAGATCACTCGCGCAAGTGTGCGACCTTCCCGATAGGCGTAGCCTAATATTCGGACAACACCTTTTGATATACCGACTAATGGTATGCAAATGTAACTCCTAAGACCGACTTAGACACTTAGACTTAAATGACACTCTTTTTTTTGACACCCTAGACTCAAACTTGGCTCTGATACCAAATTGATGCGGGACGGACCACGGACACGACAAGCTCGCGATTGTCCCTTAACGAGGGAAGCGTCGGACGTGCACGGTTGAGAAACCGACAATGAGCTAGGGTGATCAGCTCTCTTTTGTGCCCGGCTCGGGTCACGGGACGGTCACCCTCTCTCTCTCTCATAGCGGTAATAAACATCATATAGCGAGCTAGATATCCCTACACATACTCTCTAGTAGCGGCATAAACAAGTATATATGAGTAAAGCAAATGCCGAGTCAGGGAGCGAATACGATACCTCCACGCTCCCGGCGTGGGGAAGACGGACCCGGCCGAACTAGTACTCCCGGGATAATGAATACATAATTGTTACAGCAATGAGTCACTGCCCACTCCACGCAGGGAGGTAAAGGGCTACACAATGGGGCCCGGGAGGACCGATTTCGGGTTGACGGGCGGCTTCTCGCGTAGCTTCGGCAGCACCCGAACTCATGACTGTGGGGCCCACGTGCTGTCCGGAGGGACTGTGTGGGACAGGGGCGGCACCACTATGGTGGGGACACCTGGAGGGGTGCTCCCAAGGATGGGGGCGTGCTGGTTCGCCGGCCGGAGGCCGGGCGACTCCGATCGGCACCGGTCGGAAAAGCCGGCCACGAATATGTTGTTTCTATTTTTCAGCACGCGACCCGACGAAATCGCTTGTTACGACCAGCACCGATGTCAGAATGCGACGAAATTGGCACCGTTGGAAAGCTGATTCGAAATCCTTCAATATAGGATTGGAGAGAGATGCTGGATCTTCACGGATCTGGGCCTTAACTATTTTTGAAGCTGCTATTTTACAGTACCCAAACCCTCAAATCAACATGGAACTTTCCTGTGGATTGCCTTTGACCGCAAGGTAGACGTCCGAATCTGAAGTTGGGTTCTTCAGAAAAGTTGTAGGAAATCAAAAGAGGAAACCAGGACTATTTTTATATCTGGAACATATGGTGGTCTGGATTTTCTAGAGAGTTTACACTGGACTGTGGTTGGATCTGGACTGATGCGGATAGAATTGTAGATGAGTTGGGGCAGGAATTTCTAAAAATATGAAACGAACTTTCTAAATTCCACGAAAATTTTGAGAGGTAGAGGAGGGTGGACAAAACGCCCAGTAAAATTGGGGGCTCCAAGAAAAATCAAAAGGTTGTCGGGGAATGGAAACCTCAGGGAAACTATCACTGTAGACAGAGATCTGGCAGAACTAGAATGAAAGTTTGAACGAAAATGGAAAAATACCAAATGAAGGAAATATGACTTGAAAGTTTTTGTGAAGATAAGGGTTCGAGAGGTGAACTACTCCTGAAAATTTGATCTCTATAGAAGGTGGGAGGTGGGAGCAAAAATTTGGGGAAGTTACCTCTGTCCTGGATGGACAGAACACCGAAGACGGCTTCGCAGCAGCGCGATGGCGGCACGAATGGCGGCGGCGGTGGCACCGATGAACTCAGAGATTGAGGGGGAGGAGATATCACTCTAGAATGGGGGTTGGGGATGAAGAAACCAGAGGGAGAGAGAGGGGAGGTCGAAATTCACTCAAGGGGCCCTTCTTGCATAATACTTTTTTTCTATTCATTAATTCTAGAATAATAGAAATACATGACTTATATAATAAATAAATAAAAGACCATGAATACCCTTAGATCTAGGATCTGGAGGGGCATTTAAGAGACTTCATATTTGATCCAAATAAAATAAAAAAAATGAAATTCCTAATTAATTCTAATGGGGGGACAAGGTAGGTGAGGTAGGTAGCCTACCTTTGAATTTTTAATCCACTTGTCTCCCATTTGGTCAATTGACATTCAAACCGTCTAGATGGCCACCTAGGATGGTTTGACCAGCCCCACATGGCCTAGGTGGACCAATGGGAAAGGGCTGTGGGCCCCCTAGCTGGACCTACTACACAATTGCACAAAAACCCACACAATCCAAGGGAATGACGCATTAGCTTACATAGCCTTATAATTACGCATTTACTTTCCCATGGATATAAAAATAAACTAAAGGACATAAATATAAAATAAAATTTACATTGTCGGCGTCGATTCCCATCATCAGTTCTACATTCTCTCGCATCATGTACCTTGTACTGATGAACTAATGAAATGGAATGATGGATTGAATGCAATTGGTGTTGGGCATTACATGATGGCTCTGGTCTCTTATTTCCTATCTACTTGGCAAATAAAATGTTTTGAATGGTTGCGTTGCTTCGGCCTAATGAAATGATTACATGGATTGATCACCTTGTGGATTGTCCACTTTGCCTTTTCTCAAATGGTTTCTATGTATATCAAATAGTGTCGGATGAAAGATAGACTAGCCCGTCTGAAATCCTTCACTATGTGTGAGTGTAAACTCCGCCTCATACAAGAATCATGTGGATCCTTGCGCTGATTGAATGCAATGTTTTGCAAGTTCCCTATTCGCCTAATTAGCATGCCAATGCACTTAAAAGTCTAGAGTTTTGTCATCATCAAAAAGCGGGAGATTGTTGAGTTTCTCCAGGTGATTTTGATGATAACAAAACCCCGGTATGGCAAATGGTTTTAAGTACATCCATTCTTACAGATGTCAGTGCTCATATAGGCTCTCAAAGCTATTCTTTTATCACAATAATACGCTCAAAAGGATCATGTTTCAAAAGCCCAGAATGAGTCAAAACCAACTCAAATTGAATGGAACAAAGTGTGGTCTTACAGTATATTTTATAAGGATATGATTTATGGGCTAACAATGTTATTTCTGCAGGTTTTTCAGAGTTCGGTCGACCTGGCCAGAAGGGGCGATCGACCTAATCTCCCAGAGCTGAAAACTCTGTAAAATTACAGAGTTCGGTCGACCTCCCCCATGACCGGTTGACTGATTCTCCCACCACTCGAAGCTTCAGAACATGTGAAAGTTAGGTCGACCGCCCAGCCCTTTCCGATCTACCAAACCCTTCGAGGCAGCCATTGTTGACTTCTTTTCATGAACGTGTTCAAAGCCCCTATCTTGAACTTTTTGATCTTAAAGTCTCCCAACTTGCCTAAAATCGTGGATCTAGTTCCTGGCTTGTCCCTTGACCATCCTAGGTCTTATAAAAACAACTCTTGGGCGAAGAAACCCCAATGACACAAGGAGATCAAAGGAAGGCTGCCAAAGGAAAGAGAGAGCTGCTGTAACACCCCCGTGAACAGTGATCCATCCAGAAGTTCTTCATCAAATCTCAAGCATTTCAAGATCAATCTGAAGTCAATCAATTGGAAATCAAGTGGAGAAGCAAGCTTCATTTTGAATCTGCCTAATCTACTCAGGGGGGAGCCTAAATTAGAAGTTTTTCATTTGTGTTTCTTATTCTAAATTTCTTGAGCTTCATGTGTGTAATCTTCTAAATCTGTGAACATCAGTTTGTGTGTGGATTGTTTCAGATCTACACTTGTGTGTATGTGTGTGTGGATAGTTTTAGATCTACACATGTGTGAGTGTGGATTTACCCAGATCCGTATGTTTGTGTGTGAGGATCTTTTCAGATCTGTAGTTTATGTTGCGTCTGTTGCAGCGTGTGTGTGTGCGTTGTAGATCCAATCGTTAGATCGTGTTGGAGACTCTGTCTCTCTCTCTCTCTCTCTCTCTGTGTGTGTGTGTGTGTGTGTGTGTGTGTGTGTGTGTGTGTGTGTGTGTGTGTGTGTGTGTGTGTGTGTGTGTGTGTGTGTGTGTGTGTGTGTGTGTGTGTGTGTGTGTGTGTGTGTGTGTGTTGGGGTTTTTCCCCCATGTGTTTGCAGGCGTCGTCCTGCGCGTGTTTTGGAGTTTGGCTCCTTGTTGGGGATTTATCCCCGTGCTAGTTTTCCAGCAGTGAAGCCTCACTGGGTTTTGGTGAGGGGTGGACGTAGGTTGCCGGCGTTGCATCCGAACCACCTTAAAATCATTATCTTTGTGTGGTTTGGATCATTTCTTCTACCCCCATTTTGTGTGATCGTTTGTGTTTATTATTCTTCCGCGTTTCGAGCTTTTAGATCTAACACAATCGATCTTTTCTAAATAGATCTTTGGTATATCAAAAAGTGTTTTTGAATTGACAAGATCAGTCTTGTCAAGATGATAGCACTTTGCGTGAGTAGAATCCTTGGATTCACACCTCTGCCTTGTACCGAAGAACTATTGTGGCAATCGATTTTGATTAATCTAACTTGTAGTTAAACAGATCTGAATTTCTCAGTTGTTGTATCATATCTGTTTAAATCGGGTAAAAGTTTTCTAAAAATTGTAATCACCCAATTCACCCCCCCCCCCTCTTGGGTGTCATTGATCACGGGACTTCCCTTCTCTCCATCCCTCTAAGGTCGAATCAACCTACTCGGGTCGAGCACCCCAGTGGCACCATTTGGTAAACCGCATGACTGACATGGTAGAGTGATCCGCTCGTCCCTCCTCTGGAAGGGCGAGCATTCTCCTATGCGCCCACGCGAACCCCACCGGGCTCTCCCCGAATGAAATGCTAGCAGGAACCTGCACTTCACCAGGATGCAAGAAAGAAAGAAAAGATTTTTTGGGCACCATGCATACAGAAGAGGCATATAAAGTAATAGTATTCTATTCCTCGTAGAAAGTAGGCTACATGTGCTCCGGGGCATACCCCTGTGTTACATGTCAAAAAAAAAGATGAAGGGGAAAGAGAAGAAAGAAGAGATAGAAAACAGAATAACAAAAGCAAGGGGCCAGCTCTCAACCCACTCCCTGAAAAATATCCCCGAGAGGAAGGATCCCGACACAAGGAAAATTCATCATGTCGCGCAGTCGATCCTCCTGACCCTGAAGATGGTCTAGCTCGCCCCTCACGGAGGTCGCCTCGACCTCGGCCTCTACCAGGTCCTCGGCCACCTTGGCCTTCTTTGTCTTGACCGCCTGGAGTTCAGATTTGGCTGAGGCGAGCCAAGTCTCGAGATGCTCTATCCATCTTACCAGGGCTTGCGACTCCACAGTGCAGCCCTTCATAGTCCGTCGCCGTTGATCTTTCTTGCCCTCCCGAGTTTCCAGGGCCTGCTTATATTCTTCCCTCTAGAGGCGAATGGCGGCAAGTTGACTAGAGGCTTGTGTCGCAAGGAAGTCACGACGGTTTACGTACTTCAGCAGCAATAGTACCCGTTGCAGCCACTCATCTAGTGGATGGCCCATCATCTACAACGCCCCAGTCAACTACTCCACTACAGCCCGCACGCCTTGGTATGTAAGGGCAGAATCAGCAAATACCATGGCTCACAGCGTCAGTAAAGTCTGGCAAACCGGCAGGTCTGAAATGGCATGGCCTATCTGAGGAACCAATGGCGGGCTGAATTCAACATTACTATCCACAGCCGCTGATATCTCTGTGTCCACCATGGCCGACGAGGAGGGAAGCTCCAAGGCTAGCAGGACCGATGCCTGTAATTCAAGAGCTAACTCTCGGTCGGCTATAGCTGAAGGCGCAGGCGGGATTTCCATTAAATCTTCTAACCCTCCCGCTGTGGTTTGTTGGTCTGCCTCTGCTATTTCCGCAGGATTTACATCCGTTACGGCCTCCCGTGCGGAGGAAACTGACATTGGCATATCGGCCGAAGGAAAAGTGGAAACAGAAGCTCGGCCTGATGTTTCAAGCTCCGGGGCTTGCCCCTGGCCCGCTACAGTCATCAGCTCGGTGGGTGCTTCGAAAGGTTCACCAGATCCTTCCACGACAGAAGGCTGGTTTTCCTCCACCATCTCTCCAAGGCTCTGATCGGCCGCCGTGCCAAGCCCGGGGGAGGCTACCACTGATGCATCGACCGAGGAAGGGACAACCATACCGATTTCTACTGGGGGCTGATCCTCCTCTGCTGTCGTTGCGAGGCCTGGGTTAGCTACCATGGCAAGCTCGGGTGAAGTAACGGCCGCTGCATCGGCTAAAGAAGGGATAACCGTAGGAGCTTGCATCGGAGGCTGTCTTTCCTCTGTCACCTCGACGGGGCTCAAGCAGGTTGTTGTATCGAGCTCCAACAAGGGAGTTGCAAGGACATCGGCCAAAGAGGAAGCAATTGCGATAGTTAGATCTGATGTTACTTATGGGGTACCCACTTCTTGCTCTGTCTCGATCATCTCTTCGGACAATGGGAGGCTTTCTAAGACTTCCCTGAGAACCCGAGCATCCTCTGGAAAATGTAGCCGCCGCGGCAACGGGCATGAGGCCGAAGGCGTCTCATACCTCACAGGCCTCAGAGTAGATAGGGGAATTCCCATAGCTAGCCTCCAGCGTGACCCCATCAGTCTCACAGCCTACGGGCTAGAAAGCATTCTTAGTTTGGGAACTGCCCTACGGGTCCTGGTGCCGCGTGCCCCCCTTGACAATCCTTGTGCCTATGTATGCAAAGAAAGGGTGGGAGTCAGGTATGCGTAGCGTGACACAGTCCGGTGAATCTATAAAATATCAGAAGGTCACTATTTTTACCTTGACCGTTGGCACCGGACTTCTCTCTAACGCCGCCTCTCCTTGAGATGGAATTGTGGGGCCCTACTGCGTTATTGATTCCACCACCGGGGTAGGAATTTCTGAACCACCGCGGTCCCTTCCTGTTGCACCGCTTCGATTTCTGGAATAGAAATCTCCAAGTCTGCCGTGGCCCCCTCTTGTTGGACTGCCCTGACTGCTAAGGCAAGAGTCTCCGAGGCCATTACAGACTCTTCTTGCTGTGGTACCTCGATTTCCGGTGCAAGAGTATTTGAATCTACTATGGCCTCTTCCTACCGCAAGGTTTTGGCTTTCGACGCAAGTTTATCCAAGGCCGCCGTGGTCTTCTCCTGTCGAGCAACCTCTACACTCGGAGCGTGGGTCTCCGTAGCTTCCGTTGGGGCTTGTTCCTGTCAAGTTAAAATAAAAATAAAAAAATCAGTTAATAGCCTCGAGGGGAGCCCGAATAAACAAATCCACACTTACAAGTGCCTCCTTCACCAAGCTCAGAGAGCCAGATAATATTGGGGCTTTCAAGACCAGTGCGGGAGGTCCGGGTTCCCCGGGTATGCCATCATCTGGAAGTACATCGTCAGAAGAATAATCATAGTCTACTTTTTCACCCGACGAAGACTTGGTCGGGGCATGCACTTCTATGGCCGGCGCTGCCTCACGCGGGCTCAGCAATGGTGACCTCCCAGACCTCGGCCCTCTTCTCACGTATATTTGCCCTACCGGGCGAATTACAGGAGCCACCATTGGCTGGGTAGTTGTTACATCAACTCCTACTAGGCAAGAGATGGTTTGGATCAAATAGGGCCCGTAGTTCATGGGAAATGAAAGAAATCAACCAAGATAATGAAGAAAAGTACCCTCCTCGACTTCTACCTTGAGAATTGACTCTAAAGTAGTTTCTTCAATGGGCTACATTGCCCCATGAACCATGGCCTCACCCACGCCAGGAATAGAAATGGCAGCAGGTTCCTTCGCGGCGGCTGGAGCAAAGGTATACATGTTATAAGAGGGTCCCTCTTGATATGCAAACGAGCCTTGAAGAGCTTCAAAAGCTAAAAGACCTGACCTGCTGGCCGACTTGGCTCCGCCCGAGCAGCGTTGAACTCCTCAAAAGATGGGGTTGAAGGAACTGGAGGGATGACCACTGAGGCAGAGTAAGACTCTGTTTTCTTCTGTTTCACCTTCTGTTGATCAACCACCTTAGCAGCGACCAATGCTTCCTTTACCGGTGATTTGGCCTGGGTACGCTTCCCAGCCCGTGGCAAAGGTGTAGTAGTGGGGGCCGGCTGCGCAGCTTCGAAGTGAGGGGGTTTTTGCACAAACCGAAGAAGGTTCCTATAATGAGCTAGCCGGACGCCGGAGGGATGCTCTGTAAAAATAACAAAAAGAGAAAAAAAATCAATCAACACCATGAAGGGGCGTAACTATGAAAGGTAGAAATAGAGAAGCATTATACCATGGGGCTCGGTGTACAATCGTAGAGGCAACGGCTAGTAAGTTAGGGACGACTCCTTGTCCCAGCGGGCCGCCTCCAGGACCAACCAGTAAACATCCCCGACCTTCATGCAACGATCTGCGAGATGAGACAGGTTCGCGTGCTGCTTGAAGGCGAGGTGACAATAAAGATTAAAGTGGTCCATACCCCACCCGTCAGCATAGTGAAAGGAGATCTGCAGATGCTTATCAAGAATGGCAGCTGCCGGGTCCTCCGCCTTTAACTCATGCGCTCGGAGAAGAACATATAACCAAGTGGTGTCCTTATAATTCTCAGGCCTCCGCTCTTCTCTTCTAAAGAATGTGCGATGAGGACACGCCGAGTCTGTCTCACGACGCCAGCTTCGGGCGGGGGTGCCTTCCTCTTCTATCGGAAAGGGATAATTGATGAGGGCCAGGCGGTCTGTCCCAATACGGCACAAATGCATAAGGGTCTTCTTGAAATCATCCTTGGAGATGGGAGGCATCTTGTTCTGCGGCGACGGCCTCGCTTCCCGAGCTTCTCTATGCCCAGTCAAATACGCCGTCACTTCTTTCTCCTTGCCATGCTTTAATCGGAGCAGATGCTCCGGGTCAATATCTAGCACAGCTGCTGATTGCTTGCTCAAGAATTTCTACTCGGCACAGTCCCAGCAGTCAATTTTACATAACCGATAAAAGCCCGTCCGGGCATTCCACCATTTTACGTAATCCGCTTTTACCCGTGGAATTCGCCCGGGCATCGGCACCCTAAATGCGGAACTGTTGACCCAGTGAAAGAAATCCTACAATGTCCGGGCATGCTCAACAGTCAAACTGCCCCGGAGACTCCACACAGGCAAGGCGAACTGTGCACTGTATACAGGAATGTGCTGGTCATATCCAAAGTTCCGCCCAAAGCGGAAAGGATAATACGGCTCCAGCAACAGGGTATCCCCTTTTCTGAAGGCAAGTACACTCGGCCGAATAGACAACGCCCAGTCACGAAGCTCTAGCTCTAATAATGGACGGACCACTGTCTGCTGGCTGATCGGATGGGCATACTTTTCCACCTGGTCGTCCCGGAACTCCCTCTTGTTGTTCACCAGGGGACTAGAGTGGGCTGCTAGGGTCTAGAAATGAACGCTACCCGGCGAGTCTTGGGGAATTATTGTAAGCCTGCCCCGTATGTTATATAACTACATAGTTTTCAAGCTTGGCTTTGCATTAGCAAACTCCAGCATGTGCGGAAATAGCCGCCAAGATTGCATGGTGCGTGGAGCATACTCCGGGAACAGGGAGCAAACCCAAGCATTGAAAAAATGCATCGGACCGATGAACCAGGCCTGGCGTGGGAGTCGGTGCACACTGACATCCCCTAGCATCTTGTATATCAAGCATAGCGCAGCTGGGCACAACGATAGCTTAATTCCCCACGCCATTTGGCAGGCGGGATAAATAGCATCTGGCCGGACGATGGTCTCATCCCCGTATGGCAAGGCAAAGGAACAGAGCCAATATGTCAAAAAGGCCACACAATGCATCATCGGGTCAACACCCACCGGATTGGAATCACTCCTGTGCCCCTTTGAAGCCGGGACTTTCACCTCCGTCCTGCTCTTGCTACGCTTCTTGCGGATCACAGCGGTGCTGACACAAGGAAAGTCTTCATACTTCTTTGGCCCGTCAAAGAAATATTTCAGCCACATGCTCATGCGGACCCTTTTTCGGTCACCGCGGGGAGGCTGCTTCCCACCATGTGATGACTGGTACAACTCCCGGTACGCCTTCATAAGGTACCAGTAAGAATAACCAAGTGCATAGATGCCATCCCCGTCTGTCTCATCCTTAATCAGATCAGGAAGGCATACTTCCTCGTACGGCTCCCCGTCAATGTGCAAGCCACTTACTTGGTGAAGGCTCCATAGGTCCAGCGAGGTCTCACCCTCTGCAGTATAAAAAGTGTTCAGCTCGGCATTGAAGACCTCTGTCATTCCATAGAAGAGGCCTTTAGAAATCGGGTAACTGTACTGGGAGACATAAACACTGTGATATACACCGGCCCAAATAAGCAGAGGAGTGTAGTTGAATAACACATACTCGGTGAATTCTGTCACCCCTTCTCGGAA
Source organism: Amorphophallus konjac (assembly GCA_022559845.1). NCBI lineage: Eukaryota > Viridiplantae > Streptophyta > Magnoliopsida > Alismatales > Araceae > Amorphophallus > Amorphophallus konjac. Next base: position 72,463,487 of record CM040128.1, on the reverse strand, counting down.
GATGTGGGCGTCTTGGACTTTAAGCTCTACAAACCAGCCCAAGGCTAGCTCGTGTTGGAAATGGATTGCCAAGCAATCCAAAATGTAAGGCTCTTCCCGGTACCCCCACTTCAACGGAGCCAGGAACAAACCGAAGCGGGATTGCTCTTTATGAATCCACCCTGCGACATTGTCCCAACAAGCGGGAGTAAATTCAGGTGCCCGTACTAGCTTCCCCTCCACGGGTGATAATTCTTCTAGCCCTAGCACGGGCTTCCACTCCCTCGGCTCGCCCACCAAGTACAATGGCACGCTCCGGGGAACACTATACATTAGACTGTCCCGAAATTGTAAGATGGCGCGCTCAATGCCCCGTACAGCCCTGATATCCCATCTTGGTGAGGACACGCGCCGCATCACTCGACAGAGCACACGGAGCACGTCAGCATCTCTTTGGCTAGGCGACTACGGCATCGACTAGAGGATCTTTCTTCTCATTTGAGGCCATGATGGGCCTTGGTTTAGTCCCTGCATGGACACTTTTATTAGTGGTGTGGACCTCTGTAGGCCAATTGGGGCCAATTAGGCTTTACTTGAGTCTTTTATGCTTATTAGGTAGTAGTTGGGGTTATTGGGCCACTTCCTTGGTTCAAGCCTTGGCCCATTGGGCATGGCTGCCCAACCTTGGCTTGGCCCACCTGGAGATGTGCGCCCCCATCCTTAGGGTTAGGGTTTGGGCGCCCCCCTCCCCTCTTTCCCTCCTCTTGGAAGGTGGCAGCCGCCCCTCTCCTAGATTTTAGGAAGAGGGGTGCGGCCACCCCTTTCCTTCCCCTTTCGGTCACCCCCCCTCCCTCCTTTGGCCGCCCCCATCCCCCAATCCACTCCTAGATTCTAGGAGTGGTGCGCACCCCCTTTCCCCCCTAGCCCATTGCGCATTCCCCCTTTCCCTTGTGGCTAGGGTTTCAAACCTAGCATTTCCCCTCCCCATATAAAAGATCTCATGTAATTTTTGGAGGAATTAATGAATACATGAAATATTTTGATTGAGCAGCCATTGGCGCAGCCACCCCTTGGAGAGGGCGACCCTCTCTTCCTCCTCTGCTCCTGCGACGGGAGCAACCCCGGGGTGCGACTCCCCATCCCCTCGGTGCGACGCCGAGGTTCTTCCTCCCTTCTACTTCGTCTCCGGTTCGAGTTCGCGTGTTCCAGATTCGGCCCCGAGTTGCAGCGGCGTCCCCATCCGGTCCGGATCGAATCCGAGCCCCTCCTTTTTTTGGTGGATACTTCTACGAGTCGGCAGCGCGTGGGCTTTGGTTTCGCCTCGATCCGAGGTCGGCACCACCCGTGGCGAGTTTTCTCGTGAGCTAGCGCAGGAGCCTCCCTCTCTGCGCGCCCAGATCCACCCTCCTTCTTGAGAAAATCCCACAGGACAGAAAACTCCGAGTTTGGAGCTTATTTCTTCAGGGTTTGTACCTCTCGTCGTCCTCTTTCCAACGCCGCCAACCTCGTCTCGTTCCGACATCCGAGCTGTTCGTGGCATCCGTTCCCGTGAGGTCGCGCGGGTCTGCCCAGTCCACCCGGTGCCAGGACAACCGGCGATTTCCAAAGTTCACAGCGTCCAACCACGACCAGATCTGATCAAGCTCTTTGGTCCGGACCTGCTGCTCTGCGTCCCCGACGTCCTCCCACAAGCGGGGCCTCGTTCGCCTACCGGAGCAGCGAGTTACCATTTTCCCCGCTCGACAGCGCAGTTCTGGGAGCAGATTCCTTGTCCCCACTTGCTGGTGCGGCCACGGCTTCCACGGACGGAATCTGAGCACGCCTTTTGGCCGAGGCTTCCTCCTGCGACCTAACTACGCGCCCTCACTGACGGCGCCCCAATCGGACTCCGGATCCATTCGTGGGAACGTTTACCACCGAGTCGCGCGTTGCTGCGATTCTGCCGATCGTCATCCGGACCCTCCTCGTGGCCAACCCTTCACCGAGTGCCGCCCGTCAGCCCGTGTATCAGCCGCCCCGAATGGAATTGTTGTAGCCTGTTATCTCCCTGCGAGGAGTGGGCACCATTGCTGGCTTGTACCTATTCTTTCATTGTGTGTATCGGGGTTGTCGGTCTCGGCCGGGGTTCCTTCCCCACGCCTAGGCGTGGAGGTACGTGCGACACTCCCCCCCCTTGGCATTTTGCTTTACTAGTATGTGATCTTGTATGCCGCGTGAGAGTGTAGGGATCCTAGCTAGCATTCAACACCGCGAGATCGTGAGTGAGAGTATCCCATTCCGTGGCCCTAGTCGAGCACCGAGCTCGGACTAGACTCCTATAGTTGCGCGTCGGCTCCTTTGCCGCTTTGATCCACTCGCTTCCCTCATAGGGACGACCGTGGACTTGGGTTTCTTGTTGAGAGACGCCTCTCTTCGGAGGAATAGTACGGAGGTCGATCACTCGGCTTGCCTTGTCACGTGTGAGTGCTGGCCGCACTTGGTCTTCATCATAGGTTTAGCCCATTTGTCAGTTCCGTCCCGCATCAAATTTGGTATCAGAGCATGGTCGTCCAGTTTGTCCCTACAGACTGAGGTCCTAGGCCATGTCGAGTCATTAGATTTGCTGGAGTTCATTTGAGTCCATAGGTCTACTACTTGCATTGGAGTCCATTGTTGCGTTAGGAGTTTTCTGTCTAGGTTCGTGTCTAGTACCCTTTCATCCTTGTCCCTTAGAGTCTTGCATGCCCACCCGGCGTGGTACATCCTACCATCGCCCTATCCAGATGGCTGACCCTAGGAATCCCGTCCCAGATGACCTATCCCTGCGGGAGATGATCGAGACCCTGAGTCTCCACTTTAGGGACCACGCCGATCGGATGGAGGGCCGGATGAAGGCCATGGAGGATCGGTTGGGAGATGTGGAGGGTCGGGTTGAGGCCTCTAACCGGACCATCCAAGGTCTGGTTGATCGCCCCCAGGGTAGAGCCCCACCGGTAGATGTTCCCGAGCAGGCCCATGGCCAACGTGACCCTGCTCCTCGACCCGACCAGCCTAGGGGAGGCAATAGGAGACCCCACGTGCATGAGGTAGATGATTTTGGGTCCGATAATGAGAGTGAGGGCTATGGCCGTGATCGCCAAGGCCATCGGTATTATAGGGATGAGGAAGATGAGCGTCTCCTTAGATCCGTGCGGGTGGACCCTCCTACCTTTGATGGGTCATTGGACCCCGATGTTTTTAGTGATTGGGCTGCTAGTATGGATCGTTATTTTGAGTGGGTCGACATGGCAGAACATCGGAAAGTCCGATATGCCAAGATGAAGTTGATTGGAAGGGCCCAAACCTACTGGGCCAATGTGGAGAGCCTAGTGAGACGTCAGGGCACACCCCCGATTGAGACGTGGGTAGATATGAAAGAGAAGCTCCGGCAGAAGTACGTCCCTCGTTCCTACCGCCACCGGTTAGTTGATCGGTGGCAGACCCTTAGTCAGGGGAACCGGCCTGTAGCAGAATACATCGCCGAATTTGATGATTGTCTCCTGCGATGTGGAGTCTCGGAGGAAGCCATCATGACTATAGCCCGCTTCCGTCGAGGTCTGCGACGGAACCTCCAGATTGAGTTACTCCGCCGCCACGTGGCTACCTTAGATGAGGCGTACCAGGTCGCTCGTGATATGGAGCTGTTTGAGTTTGAGTTTGTGCCCGATCAGCGCCCCGCTCCCACATACCCTCGTGGGACGGACTCTCGCACTAGCACAGGACAGTATGCGAGGGGACCCGTGGCCCGACCACAGGACCCCACTCGTCCGGATTTTGCTCCTAGGCCCCGGCCTCCACCTCCCCAGAGGGACTATCCACCTCGCCCCCAGGCCCCAGCTCCCGCACCCCCTCGGCCCCAGCAGCCCACTATTCCTACCCAACCTCAGCTTCCACCACCCCCGGCCCGTCGTGATGACAAGGGAAAGGGGCCGATGATTGGTGGAGCACCGCAGGGCTCTAGGCCTCGTGGAGATTGTTATCGATGCGGGGGGGTCGGTCATTATGCTGCTCTGTGTCCTTCTCGGCAGCAGACCGTGGCCTTTGGAGATACCTCAGCAGGTGAGGCTGCACCCGAGGTCGAGCCTGTCAGTTATGAGGCAGACCCAGAGCTCGCCGAGGAGTTCTTTGATGAGTTGTTAGAGGGAGAGTCGTCAGGTGTCCAGGGCACGCAGTGCCAGGATGGTGTTCAGCTAGGTGTTGTCAGGTGCGTCTTGACCCAGCCTTTGGTGAGTGATGACTGGCGTCGCACCACCATTTTTCACACCTTTTGCAGGCTGGGTGGGAAGATCTGTAAGGTGATTATTGATAGTGGGAGTTGCATTAATGCCATTTCCACGGGTACAGTGAAACGCTTGGGGTTAACCCCCGTGGACCATCCCTCCCCTTATCGTGTGTCATGGGTAGACACCACCTCTATTCCAGTCAGGCAGCGATGTCTGGTGCCTTTGCAGTTCCACGCCTACCAGGAGGAGATTTGGTGTGACGTGTTGCCTATGGAGGTAGGCAGCATTATCTTAGGGAGACCCTGGCTTTTCGATAGAGATGCTACCCTCCATGGCCGGTCGAACACATGCACCTTCAATCACAAAGGCCAGAGGATCACCCTTCATCCATCCCAGCCGACACGCCCTCCCGTTCGGGTTCCCACTGGGCCTAGTACCCCCAGCACTGATATTCCTGGGCCCAGTACCCCATCTTTGGCTCCGACCACGACACCCCCTCCTGTTGCTCCCACCCCGATTGATCCTCCGACTAGGAGGCTGATGCTTATTAGTCCCCGGGAGATGGAGCGCGAATTCATTAGAGGGGACCCCATCTACGCTGTCGTTGTTCGGGAGAGGGTTAGTGAGGCAGAGGGTGAGCTCCCTTCTGATGTTGCTGTTATCCTTCAGGAGTTTTCTGATGTTTTCCCTGCTGATTTGCCTGAGGGTCTTCCCCCCATGCGGGATATACAGCACGCTATTGATTTGATCCCGGGGTCATCTCTACCCAACTTACCCCATTTTAGGATGAGCCCCGCTGATCATGCTGAGCTCCTGCGTCAGATTGAGGAATTACTGGCTAGGGGATACATTCGTGAGAGCATGAGCCCTTGTGCCGTCCCTGCATTACTTGCCCCAAAGAAAGACAGCACTTGGAGGATGTGTGTAGACAGCCGTGCAATCAATAAGATCACGGTGAAGTACAGATTTCCCATTCCCCGCTTGGATGATATGTTGGATATGATGGCGGGAGCCACTGTGTTTTCCAAGATAGATTTAAAGAGTGGCTATCACCAGGTGAGAGTCAGGCCTGGTGATGAATGGAAGACGGCCTTTAAGTCCAAGGATGGTCTTTATGAGTGGCTGGTCATGCCCTTTGGGCTGACCAATGCTCCCAGCACCTTTATGCGGCTGATGACCCAGGTCCTACGGCCATTGATTGGGGTCTTCGTGGTTGTCTATTTCGATGATATTCTCATTTATAGCCGCACCCGGGAGGACCACCTAGAACACCTTAGACAGGTCTGTCTTATTCTGAGGAGAGAGAGCCTTTATGCTAACCCGAAGAAGTGCGCTTTCATGACTACACAGGTCACTTTCTTGGGGTTCATTGTATCTAGTGATGGAGTCTCCGCCGACCCGGAGAAGGTCAGGGCTATAGTGGAGTGGCCCGAACCTCGCACCCTGCACGATGTCCGTAGTTTTCACGGGCTGGCGACCTTCTATCGCCGATTCATTCGAGGTTTCAGTTCCATCACCGCCCCCATCACTGATTGCATTCGAAAAGGGGCGTTTGAGTGGACCAGGGCCGCTTCGGCTGCATTTGCGCTCCTCAAGGAGCGCATGACCCAGGCACCTATCCTTCGTCTACCGGATTTCACGAAGGTGTTTGAGGTCTCTTGCGATGCCTCTGGGGTTGGTATTGGAGGAGTTCTGAGTCAGGAGGCTCACCCCGTTGCCTTTTTTAGCGAGAAGTTGGGCGATGCCCGACTGCGTTATTCTACATACGACAAGGAGTTCTACGCAGTTGTGCAGGCTCTGCGGCATTGGAGACACTATCTTCTACACCAGGAGTTCGTCCTATTTTCTGATCATGAGGCACTCCGATATCTCCATGCCCAGAAGAAACTCAACTCTCGTCATAGTCGTTGGGTAGAGTTCCTCCAGGAGTATACTTTTGTGCTGAGGCACAAGGCCGGTGTGGAGAACCGGGTAGCTGATGCTTTGAGCCGCCGTGCTCACCTTTTGACCACCATGAGTGTAGAGGTGGTGGGGATGGATAGGATGAGGGAGTTGTACGCTGATTGTCCGGACTTCGGTCCGATCTACACCACCCTCCAGGCAGGCCCGTCCTGAGAGTATTCGGATTACATGCTGCATGACGATTATCTTTTCCATGGGAGTCGCTTATGTGTTCCGCGGACCTCGGTTCGCGATTTTCTTGCTTGGGAGATGCATGCTGGCGGTCTGGCCGGCCACTTCGGCCGGAATAAGACCATCGAGGCAGTTGAGCATCGCTTCCATTGGCCTAGCCTGAAGCGTGATGTTGCCCGGATCGTGGCCCAGTGCCGCATTTGCGCTATGGCCAAGCAGAGGAAGCATAATACTGGCCTGTATACTCCCCTCCCCGTGCCGGACAGTCCATGGCAGGACATCAGCATGGACTTTGTGTTAGGTCTGCCCCGTACCTCGCGTCGTCATGATTCCATTTTCGTGGTGGTAGACAGGTTCTCTAAGATGGCTTTGTTTATTCCCTGTTCCAAGACATCTGACGCCTCTAGAGTTGCCCGTCTGTTCTTCACTCATTGTGTCTCCCGATTTGGGCTTCCACGTACCATAGTGTCTGATAGGGATGTGCGTTTCACGAGCTACTTTTGGAAAACCCTTTGGCATATGATGGGCACCCAGCTGAAATTCTCCACCGCCTACCACCCCCAGACCGATGGTCAAACAGAGGTAGTCAATAGGAGTTTGGGGGATCTTCTTAGGTGCCTAGTGCGTGATCGTGTCGGGGACTGGGACTTGGTTCTGCCTTTAGCAGAGTTTGCTTATAATGACTCGGTCAATAGGTCTACAGGTCTGAGCCCTTTTGAGATTGTTACTGGTCGTAGACCTAGGAAACCGATAGATTTGGTCCCCTTACCCATCCAGGCCCGTGTCTCTGAGTCAGCTGAGTCCGTTGCAGAGCATATTAGGCAGTTGCATGAGCATATACGTCGTCATATAGAGGCCAGCAACGCACGTTATAAGGAATTAGCTGACGCGCATCGACGCACCCGTGAGTTCCAAGTGGGAGAGTACGTCATGATCAGGGTTAGACCTGAACGGTTCCCTTCGGGGGCCGTGAAGAAACTCCAGGACCGCGGTGCAGGACCCTTCCGAGTTCTGAAGCGAATAGGGTCGAATGCGTATGAGATTGAGCTACCAGACGACTATGGGATCAGTTCGACGTTCAATGTCTCTGATCTGGTGGCATATCGGGATCCCGCGGTGATTCCCAGTGAGCTTTTTGGGCCTACCCCTCCTGTTGAGAGCATTACACCATCTGAGCGTCCACCTCCTCCAGCCCCATTACAGACACGCGAGCATATAGATTGCATACTGGATGAGCAGGTGACCACGACCAGGAGTGGAGCCTACCAGCGCTTCCTAGTGCGTTGGAGAGGGCGCCCTGCGACAGACGACGCCTGGATCACACGTGGAGAGCTGGAGAGGATCGACTCGGACCTGCTGGAGCGCTACTTGAGCGACCGTGACCCTTACTCGACGGGGTCGAGTTCTTCCCACCCGGGGAGAATTGGTGAGGACACGCGCCGCATCACTCGACAGAGCACACGGAGCACGTCAGCATCTCTTTGGCTAGGCGACTACGGCATCGACTAGAGGATCTTTCTTCTCATTTGAGGCCATGATGGGCCTTGGTTTAGTCCCTGCGTGGACACTTTTATTAGTGGTGTGGACCTCTGTAGGCCAATTGGGGCCAATTAGGCTTTACTTGAGTCTTTTATGCTTATTAGGTAGTAGTTGGGGTTATTGGGCCACTTCCTTGGTTCAAGCCTTGGCCCATTGGGCATGGCTGCCCAACCTTGGCTTGGCCCACCTGGAGATGTGCGCCCCCATCCTTAGGGTTAGGGTTTGGGCGCCCCCCTCCCCTCTTTCCCTCCTCTTGGAAGGTGGCAGCCGCCCCTCTCCTAGATTTTAGGAAGAGGGGTGCGGCCACCCCTTTCCTTCCCCTTTCGGTCACCCCCCCTCCCTCCTTTGGCCGCCCCCATCCCCCAATCCACTCCTAGATTCTAGGAGTGGTGCGCACCCCCTTTCCCCCCTAGCCCATTGCGCATTCCCCCTTTCCCTTGTGGCTAGGGTTTCAAACCTAGCATTTCCCCTCCCCATATAAAAGATCTCATGTAATTTTTGGAGGAATTAATGAATACATGAAATATTTTGATTGAGCAGCCATTGGCGCAGCCACCCCTTGGAGAGGGCGACCCTCTCTTCCTCCTCTGCTCCTGCGACGGGAGCAACCCCGGGGTGCGACTCCCCATCCCCTCGGTGCGACGCCGAGGTTCTTCCTCCCTTCTACTTCGTCTCCGGTTCGAGTTCGCGTGTTCCAGATTCGGCCCCGAGTTGCAGCGGCGTCCCCATCCGGTGCGGATCGAATCCGAGCCCCTCCTTTTTTTGGTGGATACTTCTACGAGTCGGCAGCGCGTGGGCTTTGGTTTCGCCTCGATCCGAGGTCGGCACCACCCGTGGCGAGTTTTCTCGTGAGCTAGCGCAGGAGCCTCCCTCTCTGCGCGCCCAGATCCACCCTCCTTCTTGCGAAAATCCCACAGGACGGACAACTCCGAGTTTGGAGCTGATTTCTTCAGGGTTTGTACCTCTCGTCGTCCTCTTTCCAACGCCACCAACCTCGTCTCGTTCCGACGTCCGAGCTGTTCGTGGCGTCCGTTCCCGTGAGGTCGCGCGGGTCTGCCCAGTCCACCCGGTGCCAGGACATCCGGCGATTTCCAAAGTTCACAGCGTCCAACCACGACCAGATCTGATCGAGCTCTTTGGTCCGGACCTGCTGCTCTGCGTCCCCGACGTCCTCCCACAAGCGGGGCCTCGTTCGCCTACCGGAGCAGCGATTTACCATTTTCCCCGCTCGACAGCGCAGTTCTGGGAGCAGATTCCTTGTCCCCACTTGCTGGTGTGGCCACGGCTTCCACGGACGGAATCTGAGCACGCCTTTTGGCCGAGGCTTCCTCCTGCGACCTAACTACGCGCCCTCGCTGACGGCGCCCCAATCGGACTCCGGATCCATTCGTGGGAACGTTTACCACCGAGTCGCGCGTTGCTGCGATTCTGCCGATCGTCATCCGGACCCTCCTCGTGGCCAACCCTTCACCGAGTGCCGCCCGTCAGCCCGTGTATCGGCCGCCCCGAATGGAATTGTTGTAGCCTGTTATCTCCCTGCGAGGAGTGGGCACCATTGCTGGCTTGTACCTATTCTTTCATTGTGTGTATCGGGGTTGTCGGTCTCGGCCGGGGTTCCTTCCCCACGCCTAGGCGTGGAGGTACGTGCGACACTCCCCCCCCTTGGCATTTTGCTTTACTAGTATGTGATCTTGTATGCCGCGTGAGAGTGTAGGGATCCTAGCTAGCATTCAACACCGCGAGATCGTGAGTGAGAGTATCCCATTCCGTGGCCCTAGTCGAGCACCGAGCTCGGACTAGACTCCTATAGTTGCGCGTCGGCTCCTTTGCCGCTTTGATCCACTCGCTTCCCTCATAGGGACGACCGTGGACTTGGGTTTCTTGTTGAGAGACGCCTCTCTTCGGAGGAATAGTACGGAGGTCGATCTCTCGGCTTGCCTTGTCACGTGTGAGTGCTGGCCGCACTTGGTCTTCATCATAGGTTTAGCCCATTTGTCAGTTCCGTCCCGCATCACATCTGCCTCGGGAACTGAAGTGCTTCAGGAAGTAAAGGAGGTCCTTATCTTTAGGATAATTCCTCTGATAGTTACCCGCCTGATCAAATGAAAAACCACCATCGGTCAATGCAATATGGCTGAAGTCCATGGTGTCGGTCTCAGAATCTGACGACCCGGCCAATGTTGCCACCTCGGCATGCTCCCGATCAGGGTCCTCCACATTGTGCCATGTAACAGCAGGAACGGCCAGCGATAGAGCAGACTAGGCATTGGCAGCAGCTGAGGTAGAAGAACCACTTGGGGCAGCCATTTTTCTGCAAGACACAAAGCCTCAAGGTCAAACGAGTCACATGCAAAAGAAAAGACTAGAAAAGGCTACATTGAAATGGAATGAACAAAATGCCGATAAATTTTGACAAAATTTTGGCAGGGTCTCCCCTAGGCCAGAGGCGTAAGGAAAAGATACGGGTGCTTGTCCACAAGAAGTGATGGCCCCAACAAAAATCACGGTGTGCACAACAGGCAACACCGGAAGCTCCTTCAGTCCATTTAAGTTGGCTTTCACCCCCGCGGTGTAACTTGATGTGCCCTCGCCCGGCACGCCACCTAGTGCCTTCGACCGGCACACTCCCTGTGCCCTCGCCCGGCACACCCTCGATGCCCAGCGGCTGGCACACTCTCTGTGCCCTTACCCGGCACGTCTCCTAATGCCTCCACTAGCACACTCCCAGTGCCCCTTCTCCGGCACACTGACCAAACGCCCTTCCACCAGTGCACTCATCTTGGCTCGCCTTCGCCCGGCACGCCCGACAACCCCTTCCAACGGCACACCCTGTGCCTCTCCCAACCAATGACCCCGTGGGCCCTCTCCACGGCGACACCGGCGGTGCTCACTGCCACCGCAGCCACACCGAAGGAAGAACGAGAAGAGAAGAAAGAAGAGGAAGAGAGGAAAAGGGAGGGAAGAAGCCTAGGGCTTCGTCGCCCTCTGAGCGAAGAAAAAGGGGGAAGAAGGATGAGAAGAGAAAGGGAAGAGAAGAGGAGAGGGGAAGGTGACGGCGGGGAGAGCACAGCGGCCTCCTCACCCTGGGGACCGGCGACGGCGACGGACGGCGGCGGCATTCGGTGGCGAAAGAGAAGGGAGAAGAGAGAGGGGAAGGCGAAGGGGCGACCAAAAGAGAAAGAGGGGGAGGGGTTTTGATAATCAAATGAGGGGGCGGTTCGAGCCAAACCACCAACGTCCCCCCTTTTATAAGGGCCTTGGCTGTTTAAAAAGAAAAAGAGAAAAAGAAAACAAAGAAGAAGAAGAGAAGAAAAAAAAGAAGAAGAAAAAAACAAGGAAAAAAAGAGAGAGAAAAATATATGTATATATATAATGAAATATATTTATTATGCAATATATACATATACATATATATTTAACTATGAAGCTGATTTTAACTATGAAGCTGATCCGCTGACTGTGTCGGTTTGGGTTGGATTTCCTGCCCTTCTGGCAAATCTGTATCAAGAAGATTGTTTGCAATCCATAGCTGGAAATTTTGGAACGGTTCTGCGAATCCATGAGAGATCCTTAGCCTTGACAGATACTTCTGAGGCTCTTGTTTGTATTGAAATGGAACTATTAGCTCCGCGTCAGGAGAGATTGTTGATAGATCTTGATGGCAAAGGCTACTGGCAATCTGTCAATTATCATCGAGGTCCGATTCTTTGTTCGTTTTGCCACAAGCTTGGTCATGCTAAAAATGTTTGTAAGAAGAAGCTAGCGAAGACTAACAGTACTCTGGCTTCTCAGATTCCAACATCCAAGATCCCCCGTCAGGCCTTTAGGCCTCGGCCTGTTGAATCTCCAGTTTTGCCTAAAATCCAAAACAAAATCATAAAGGAAACAAACAAGCCTCCTCAAGTCGATCTGCAACCTGTTCGATAATTGGTCATTCAGGAGAACAAATTTGCAACCTTACAATTAGCGGACGATGTAGTTGGCACCGACCCTATTGGTCTTAGTTAAATAAGGAAGGATAATTTCCGGGACCAGCCTTGTAGTAATAAACAAAATTCTGATCAGCTGGAGTCAAAGATTCCTCCCTCAGAATTTTCCCAGCTCCAAATGCCCCTAGAGGGGACTGTTTCTAGCCTAGAAGGTGGCATGTTGTCTTGCTCTGATGGTGATTTTCAGCCTTCTGTAGAGGAACTCCTTTTAAGCCAAAATGAGACAGTAATTTTCGAGGACAACCAGCCTAAAATGATTGTCTCAAAGGATAGCACAGAAGCTCTAGATGTAAGCGGTACTTTTGGGATGGTGTCCAATTCTGTCTCTGAAGGAGCAGTTCTTGATCTTGCAGGAAATTCTCAAGTTCAGTGGCAAGGGGTCAAGGAACTGTTAGATCCGCAGAAGTTACTAGAAGTAGGAAATTCTGTTGCTGAGAAGGCCAAAAGTGACAACTCCCTTATGCAAATAGTTCACTTTGGAAGGGGAGCTCAAACTGGACAGGTCCTTACTGCAAGGGGGATTGTAACACGATCTAGAGCAAGATCGGTGGAAGCTCAAAAGCAGGAAAGCTTATGATAAGTTCCACTCTTGTATGGAATATCAGAGGTGTAGGGAATCCTGGTTCCCGGAGATATCTAAAGAGACTTATCCAATTCCATAAAGTCTACTTGGTAGCAATTAGTGAGCCTATGCTGGATGCTGAGAAAGCTTTGAGGCTAGGAAGATTTATAAAATTGCAAAGTTTTGCTGTTAATTCTTTTGATGACTCAAAAATTTGGGTGTTTTGGCATGATAGTTACAATTTGGAGGTTGTTTCTTCATCATCTCAGTAAATTACTTTAGACCTCAAAGAGGGTGGCAGATACTCAAGTCTTTATTCTTTTGTATATGCCTCCTGTGTTCCTCACCTTAGACTAGATTTGTTCAATGAACTAGCTAATTTTGCTGGATCTGTTTCAGTCCCTTGGGTGGTCGGTGGAGATTTTAATTGTGTAATGAGGCCCTCAGAAAAATTCGATGGAACCTCTCCCCATTTGGCCACTATGGCAGAGTTTTCTGGTTTTGCTTGCTCGGTAGGGCTAATGGATGCAGGATATTCGGGGGAGCCTATGACTTGGAATAACAACCGTACAGGAGCTGCTAACATAAAAGCAAGATTGGATAGAATCTTTATTAACAACTATTGCCAATCTGAATTCCCCCAGCTGGTAGTTAAGCACCTAGCCAGAGGCCCTTCTGATCACTCTCTATTGTTCTGTCATCAACAAATCTCTCCCCTGGTCCTTCCAGATTCATTTTTCAAAAAATGTGGTGTACACACACTTCTTTTCACCAAGTAGTAGCTGATGCTTGGAACCAATGTACAGTTCTGCACCCCAATGCCATGGTCAGATTATCTGCCAAGTTAAAGGCTGTTAAAATGTCTCTTAGCAAGTGGAACAAGGATGTTTTTGGAGATGTTACTAAGAATGTTAGATTAGCAGAAATTGATGTGGAACAGAAACAAAGAGATTTTGATCTTATTCCGTCAACAGAGAACAGATGCAATCTTAATGTTGCAACTGCTAATCTCGACCATGCTTTACATAGGAAGAATTATTTTGGCATCAGAAATCTCGCACTGATTGGTTAGACAGTGGGGACAGAAACACCACATATTATCACTCTCTTGCTCAAAGCAATTAGAGAAGGGGCTTTATTAGAAGGTTAAAACTGAGTGATTCTAATAATTGGTGTGAAGACCAAGAAATACTTCGTTGTCAGGCAGAGCTGTACTTTCAAAAGCTTTTTTCTTCAGAAGATCATACTATTGACTTGTCCATGCTGGATTGTATCCCTCATTTAATTACTGAAGAACAGAATGGTCTCTTATGCTCATTTCCAGATGACAATGAGATTAAAGAAGCAGTGTGGTCTCTCAAAGGCTCCAGCTCCCCTGGACCTGATGGGTTCTCAGGTGAATTTTACAAATCAGTATGGGATATCATAAGTATAGATGTTATAAATGCAGTGCAAAGTTTCTTTAAGGGATTTCCTATCCTCAGAGGTATGGCCTCTTCTGTCATTGCCTTAGTTCCTAAGGTGCAGGAACCTAAGACCTTTAATGATTTTCGGCCTATAAGTGTTTGTAATTTTTCCTACAAAATTATTTCTTCCATCATCTCTAAGCGTTTAGCCCCAATTCTGCCAACCATTATTTCTAAGGAACAAGGGGCTTTTGTTCAAGGCCGTAATATCTTGGACAATGTAGCTATAGCAAGACAACTTATGTTGGACATTGAAAGGAAAGTGAGGGGTCACAATGCCATTGTCAAACTTGATATGGCAAAGGCTTATGATAGAATCGAATGGGATTTTCTTTTGGCAGTCCTGAGGAAATTTGGGTTCAACTCAAGATTTACCTCTTATATTGGCATGATCCTGACTAATTGTTGGTTTTCAGTTAACTTCAATGGGATAATGGTAGGTTTCTTATATCTAGTAGAGGTATCCGACAAGGTGACCCCCTTGCTCCTTATCTTTTTATCTTAGCCTCGGAAGTGCTTAGTAGGGGACTGACAGCTCTTTTCCAGTCAGGTATTCTGAGGGGCTATTATGGGGCCTAAAAATCTTATTCAAATTACTCACCTTCTATACACGGATGATACTCTTATATTCATGAATGCATGTAAGAAAAACTTAGCATTATTTCAGCAGTTTATTGCAAGATATGAGAATAGTTCTGGATAGAAAATTAATGTCAGAAAGAGTAGCATTATTGTTTCTGACAAAGCCCCTCTTTCTCTTAAGCACTCTATGCATATTCAGACAGGCTTCAGGATCATGTCTACCAGTTTCAACTATCTTGGAGTCCCAGTAAAGAAAGGAAGGTATAAATGTCTAGATTTCAAATATATTGTGGATAGAATTCAACAGAAGCTAGAGGGTTGGCAATCTAAGCTTCTCTCCCAAGCTGGGAGGGCCATTCTTATCAATTCAGTCCTTCGAAGCATTCCTATATACCTGGCATCGACTTGTTTCATTCCAAAGTCTATTATATATGCCATTAACAGACTATGTGTTAATTTCTATTGGCAGGGTTCTGAAAATTTAAGACGTTGCCACTGGATTCCCTGGATACGCATTCGAAAGCCTAAGCTGGAAGGGGGCCTTGGTATCAGAGACCTTAATCAAGTCCAGTTATCCTTGACAACAAAAAGCCTGTGGACAATAATTCAGGGATCTTCCCTGTGGTCTCGGTATGCAAGGCAGAGGTTTATCAAAACCTGTCTTTTTGACTGCATTAGACCTTTTCTAGCTAGAATGCCCTCAAGTATGTTTCAGCAACTTAAGAAACTTATCATCTATAATGCTAGGTGGATGATTGGGGATGGTAGTGGTATAGATTTTTGGAAAGATAATTGGACAGGTAGTGGGCCTCTTATAAATACTGTCCAGTCTGACGTCTTTAACAGAATTCAGGAGCTGCCCAGGCAGACAGTCAGGGAGGTTCTTCTTGATCCACATCATCTAGCATGGTCTTTCTTCAGTAGTACTTCATCATTACCTAATATTCAGTTGAGCAGTAAACCAGATTATTGTATATGGACTGGTACTGTTGGAGGTGAATTCAGCATTCAGTCTTCCTGTAAACTTATGAGATCTTGTGGTATGATTAGGCTACCATGGGCCAAATTATGGCATTCAAGTATAGTGCCAAGGGCAGCTAATTTCTTCTGGAAACTGATTCATAGAGCAATATCAATCGATTGTAGAGTGGCTGAATGTGGTATCCCATTAGTTTCTAAATGTTGGTGCAGCCAATCTCCATCTCAAGAGGACCTTGACCACCTTTTCAAAAAAGGTGAGTTAGCTGCAATTCTATGGAGTTTGGTTTCCCCCTTGATAAGTGTTAAAATCTACCTCAGTGAGCATATTACCCGTCGTTGTTAGATTATCTTGGCTGGTTCCAATCTGCGCTCTGCATTCAGCTATTCCGGAATGTATGCAATTATCTTAATGATATGGGAAATTTGGAAGGCTAGATGCTCTGCCAAGTATGAAAATTCTGCCATTAGTGTCGTATGCATCAAGAAGGAAATAGTGGCTGCCCTCTCTCATGCGTTGAATAAACTATCTTTTTCGTTCACTATCTCTGCAGAACAAATGGAAATTCTAACTCAATTCCAATTGTTTCCCAAGATCAATCCAAGGAGGCCATTGTTAGTAATCTACAGGCTTGCCCCTCTCCATTTCACCCTGCATGTTGATGGTGCTTCTAAAGGAAACCCGGGAAAGTGTGGTGGTGGAGGTTGTGTTAGAGACTCTGCTGGCAATATGATTATCAATTTTGCTTTCAATTATGGAATTGGAAGCAGTATTTTAGCAGAAGCGAGGGCTCTCTATGATGGGCTGTCAATCGTCCCTGCGGCCATTCCTCCCGCCCCGTTGGCTTACCTCACCCTTTCCTTCACAGGCGCTGCCGCTCCTCGTCCACCTCCGTCACCTGTTGTCTTCCCTGTCCTCCCCCCCGCTGGCTACCCCCTGCTCCCACTGCCGTCCGGGCTTCTCCTCCAGGTGCTTGCGGCTCTGTCTCTGCGACTGGTGTGGCCCTCCTTGCCTGCTGGTCCAGGCTCCCCTCCGTCTACCTTCTTGCCCTCTTCCCCCCCCTCCTGTTGCTCCTCGCTCTGACCTTTCCTCCCTTGGCTCCTCCCCTCTCCCCCCCCTCTCATGCCTTTCGTCCTTTGGCCCCCTTTCAGGCCCTGCTCCTCCCCCGTCGCCGGCCGTCTACCCTCCTGCGTGCCCCCTTGCTTTCCCCCGATTGCCCCTCCCCTCCCTCGGCCTTCCTCCCTTGGCCACCACCCCTCTCTTGGCCCTCCTGTCTCCCTTGCGCCATGGCTGCCCTCTGCCTCCGTCCCCCCTTCCCTTCGGTTCTCCTTTGACCTTGTCTGCCCTCCCGGTTCTCCCTTGGCCCTATCTGTCCTCCCCCCCTCCGTCTCCCACTCCCTACTGCCCCTTTGTCATCGGCTACAGGCTTCAGGCCCCTCGGCTACCCTACTGCCCTCGCGCCCTGGATGATGATGCTCTCTTCCCTTCTGCCGTTCAGGTCGAGCACCCACCAGTTCAAGTTGATGCCCCTCGTGCCCAGGTTGTAGCACCTCCCCGTTTAGGTCAATCCCCCTGCGGCTCCCCTGCTGCCCCTCGCGTCTTGGTCGATGCCCCCGTTGAGGCTGATGCACCCTCCTTGCTACCATTCACGTCAAAGCACCCCCTGTTCAATTTGATCTGCCCCTGCTTGAGTTCCCGCTTGCTGATGCACTCTCATCTTCTGGGTGGGTGGCCCACCCCTGGCGCGATTCCGTACGCCGGCCACAGGGCGGGTGGCCTACCCTGGGCGCACTCCCGACCACCGGTCAAGCTTACTGCCACCGGCGACCACGTCTAGCATTCTACTTCAATGTTACCCTGCCCCAGGTCTTGGGCTTCTCCTACCCCCGTTCGAAGCTTCGTCTGCTGCTACGCTCACGTCTAGGGTGGATGGCCCATCCAGGCTCGTCTTTTGGGTGGGCCACCCATCCCACTCGTGCTCCCGATTGTCGGCCTTGCTTTGCTATCTCCAGAGTTCACGGCGTTCTCTGTCAGAGTTACCTGCCCCATATCGTTCGGTCTTCGTTGTAGTTTTCTTCTTTGGGCTTATTGGGCTTTCCCCTCTTGCTATAATTAGGCTCCTCCCTTCCTTAGTAGGACGCCCCTTGCTGTAATTGGGCCTTCCTTACGTGGATGCCCCCCTCCCCCCGACCTTCGTGGTCCCCTGTATCCCCACCCCTTTTTCTCTTCCTTTTGCTTAATATATAAAATTTCTTGTATGTGGTTGGGGTCGAGCATCTCCCCTTGCCCCCTACAAGTATAACTTTAGTAAAAAAAAAAATATTCTCTAATTGTGCTCTCCTTGTGGAGTCCATCCAAAAGAAAAAAGCTCCCAGCTGGGTTGTCCTCCCTTGGTGGAATGAAATCCTAGATTTAATAACTCTAATGGGCTGTTCGGTGTAACATGTCTATAGGGAAGGCAACCAAGTGGCCGACGCCTTGGCTTCCTATGCAAGTTTAAGTCATTCTAATTCCATTTTTTCTCATGTAAGTGAACTCCCGAAAATGGTGAGGGGAGTGTTTAGGATAGATAGAGGACGTTTACCTTCTCTTCACCTTTGTAATTAGGCAGTTCAGATTCTTTGGGCTTTATTTTGGTTGCTTGTATAGACAGGGGTATGCCCCGAAGAGATTGTATTCCTCCACAAAATTAATAAAAAAATTTGGCCACAGCATCATCTTGGGGGAGTGAGAACATGTTCCCCTTCTGGGGGGACATGCACTCGACCAGACCATGATACTTGCGGCCGGTGCTGATTGAAAAAAAATTATATATATATATATATATATATATAATATTCTATCCACACACACTGAGTGTGCCGGTGAGCATTCGTGTCCATGTACGCGAGCGTGGATAATGTGGCCGAGTCAAGATCGTCGTCTTCTTTGGACGTCGAAGCCTTGAATACAACCCCTGAGGGCAAGCGCACCCACGAGCACCGCTTGTCTCATCCTTCGCCCGCACTGCTTGTGGGTGGGGGGCATTTGTGGACGTGTAAAATCGCACGTCTATACATCCCACCCGGTCCCGCATCAACGTCGGAACTGAATAAAGAAGACCCCCGAGAGATTGGATGCCCAGACTCCGAGGAATGTTATCGCCCAGCAAACCCCCACGTTTGCACGGGCGCATGAAACCACTGGGGAAACAAAGCAATCCCCCAAACATGCACACTGTCGTGAAGCCGTCTCTGGAGTCCCGGCAGCAAATAAGAACCCCAGGAAGGCTCGCAATCGTCAAGTCTCTAAAGAAAATCAACAAACCACGGCTACCGCGAATAGCAGAGTACATGCCCTCAGTCTGTGTTATGATGAATGAATCGAGTTATCCATCAAAGTCATCCATTAAAATGTGAGCATGCCGGGCCTAAAAGTCTGGGGAACGAAGAAGGGCATAATTTGCCCAAGTGCCCCTCCAGCGGCACGCACTAAAAGCCCTCTCCAGCGGCACACTAAAAGCCCTCTCCAGCGGCACACTAAAAGCCTCCTCCAGCGGCACACACCAAGTGCCCTCTCCAGTGGCACACCTCGCCAGCCCCTCCAACTGCACGCTCCGAAGACGCTCTACCCGGTGCACCCCCGCCAGCCACTCCAGTGGTGCACCCTTGGCACACTCTCCACCTGGTGAGGTTGACATCCCTCCTTCCCGGTGCGGTCTTCTTTCTTCGTCGCCCAACGAGGCTGCCAGGCCCTTTACCCGGTACATGGCACGCCCTCCTTCATCCGGTGAGGGGCTCTACCATTTGGACCGGCACGACTGGCGGTGACCACGGCGGTCACTACATGTGACCCTTGGCGCGCAGCAAGATCACGTCGAGCCAGTTGGGACCTTGCTCAGCTGTCGACGCCCAGTCCAGGCACGCAGGCACCCCCCTGCTCAGAGATAAGACTGGGGTCAATTCCCATTGACTCCCATCGTCAGGGGATGTCAACACCGCCGGAGGTATATGAACTCCTCACGACAAAGGAAAAAGGGTCTCATTCATAAGCTGTTGGTTTTTTTTGTTCGTGTGCTACTTGGCGTTCGAGAGCTGCTGGTCCGACATCTGGGAAACTCAAGGAGCCCGAGGAAGAAGAAGCCAGTGGAAAAAAGAGAGAGAGTAAGCAGTAGAGAGGAAGAGAGAGAGAGGGTTCTGAATGTAGCAAGAGGGGATGGGGGAGAGAAGGGAGCTTTCGCCCCTCCTTGACCCGGCCCCTCTCCTCAAATGTTCTCCTTCTCTTTGTTCTTGTTTCTCCTCCTCTTCTTGGAATGAGGGTCTTCATCTCTTCCAATGTCTCTCGTGCTTGTTTTGTTGCATTGCATTGTCTTTGGCCCGTTGGCCATGGTTCATGCCACCATATTCTTTGTGAATGAAAAGACCCTTTTTTTGTTGTCCTGATCAGCCTTCACTATATGGTGCACATTGTGGTTTATTTTCTCCTTCCATTTGGTTTTCCTGCTCTTTGGGTTGCCCGCTCTACAAAACGTCGCAGAGTCTATCCAATTTAATGGGTAGTGTCTCTGGCGTGATGACGTGAGGTTGGCCCCCTTTCAATCATCTCTGTAATAGGGTCATTCTCCGTATTTCCTTCGTGGGTTTTATTTCAAAGCTTCTCATTTGGTCTGATGGAAGACCTTTCCTTTGAGCACTAGTCGCCCCTTTGACAACCTTGTTGACACCCACTTTTTGCCAATAAGTTGAGTCGTTCCTCTTACTCCCATTTGTTGATGCCTCGAGTTGTCCATCACTCGTTGGGCTATTTTCTGGCACGTTTTGGGCCAATTTTATGGGTAGCCTCCCTCCCTGACTAGGTCCGAATTGATTCAGGGCTTAATGGGCCTTGGCTTTGGTCTTGAGCTTTTCTATGAATTTCAAGCGCCCCTGTACATGTGCGGTCGTCCTCCAGCCATTAAACTATATGTGCGGTTGATACAGGGCTGTTCACATACTTATGGGATATTTGGCTGATTTTCTGAATTATCACCGACAAGCATATATACGGCTTATACATAGCCGCATAAGACCATTGTGCGGTACATACTAAGCCGTCTATCTCTCAAGAGTCCTAACGTCGTTGGTTTTTAGATAATTATCTAATTATCTTATTTATGCTGAATTATCACCGACAGGCATGGACGATTTACTCTTGGCCGCTCTACCTTTGAAAGGTATGCTATCAACCGTTCATCTATCAGAGTCCAACGGCGAAGATTTCGGTCAGTTCGATGGATATTTGGATAATATTTGATATTTATTTGAATTTCCACCGACAAGGTTGGACGGCCTATGGTGTGGCCGCCCATATGGATGTGTGGTCTATCGTTAGACCGTTCATCTGCTCGATTGCTGAAGATTCAACAGATTTTCTCTCTCTCCTCGTGGATTTATCCCCAACTTTATCCAGCCATTCCTCCGCAAATCCTCAACCATTTCGAGTGCCGTTTCTTCCAGATGAAAGATAATTGAATTATCTTCATCTTTTGTTTGATAATCTCGACCTGAAAATGCTTCTAAACCCTAATTCAAGCAAGGAACTTTAGGTGTTCTATAAATAGACCCTAGAGGCCGGGTTTGAAAAAGGGGGAAGACTTTGGTTGACGGCGAAGCCCTGCTGAATTCTTGAGCAACCTAGCACCAAGGAGGGAGGCATTCTACGTCCATATAGGCCTCCGGTTCAGGGAGTAGTCCTAGTCTTGAGTCTTTTTGTATTTGATGGTCTCATTTCTTCTCATTGCATGTTTGTTTCTACACATCCATTCTCTCATGTTTTCATCGTTTGCATTGTCATGCACACACCCTCCCATGCTTTCTGACGCCCTAGGGGTTTAAAACTCCCCAGGTATCCCCCACTTCATTTAGTTATGATCATTTATTTCCGTTTGAGCACTTGCTACACTTTTCAGTTCTAATTTGGGTTTTCTCTTTGTGTTTCCACGTTGTTTTGCAGGTCAGCAATACACTAACACGAGGCCCATCCTTTTTGGCCGGCCGGAAAGGGTGGAGGTTGGACCCTTTTGCAACTTCTGGTGTGGTGGTCTTGCGCGGTTCTATACCATCCGTTCAAGGAGACGTGCGGTGCCACCTGGACCGTCCTTCTTCTTCCTGCGG
Source organism: Amorphophallus konjac (assembly GCA_022559845.1). Taxonomy (NCBI): domain Eukaryota; kingdom Viridiplantae; phylum Streptophyta; class Magnoliopsida; order Alismatales; family Araceae; genus Amorphophallus; species Amorphophallus konjac. The sequence goes on along the minus strand of CM040128.1, from coordinate 72,441,886 downwards.
TTGTGATAGAACCGTTCACCTGTCAGGAGTGCTTCATCCCGCATCCTCTGCAGCGTTCTTAGACGGTCTGTCATGAGACCGTGCATCATTATAGGCGGTTCATCCTGAGCCGTGCATCTTTGCAGCGCTGCACCCCAGGCGAGTACCTCTCCCTCTTTCTAAGGTACGGCGTGTTCATCACGTTCGGCGCCTTGGTGGCGATCACAGGTTTTTATTCCTCCCTTTCCCTCTGTCTTCATTCATTTCCCATGTTGGATGTGGTAGGATAGACACGGGAGGGCATTAAAGAACGGATGGGAGGAGAAATATATCTACACCCTTCTTTTGTGGCGATCACGGTGGGACACCTAGTGCCAATCGTGTTAGTGATTTGCTGACCCCTTCTTTCGTTGTGTTAGCCCTTTTTCTTGAAGTGATTTTAAGGTTGAGTTGCGTTCTCTGTCCTCTGGAACGTGAACGGCTCTCCGAGGGCCGTCCAACATTTGTGCGGTTGATGGTTCACCGTTTTTCTCTGCGAACACTGCCAGTTCTTCTCCAAGCTTGCTGTCTCGAGCGGTCTCCTATCGCCCGTGCATCATTTATACGGCCAGAGATTTGTCGTCCACCGTGCTGGCACAGGTACGCCCTGTATTCATACTGTTTGTTTGGTTGCTATTGCACGGTGGATACGGGTCTGTCCCAGAGCTTAGGCGGCTGTATATAGACCGCTCATCTAGGTACGCTTCTCATCTCTGTCTTCTGTCATTTCAGCATTTCATGATTTTTGTGCTTCTTGGTCATTATTCCTTGGTTTGAACAGTTCGTACTGAACCGTATATCTCCCTGAGCAGTCTTATAGAGACCGTCCTTGTCATGCTACAGTGCACCCGTGCTTCACTTTCATTGCCACGTTATATGATTTTCATGATACTTGGTGCTGATTACTTATCTCCCCCTGCTTTTATATCATTGTTGTATACTTGCTTTCATCTCTTACATATTTGATCGATCATTGATTGCTAGTTTCTAAGCTAGATTTTGCATGCGCTCCAGTGCACATAAGATCATACACTCTCATTAGTAGTTGCATTCCTACCTAGATAGGGTTTCCTCTCGTCTCCATACTCCTTGGAGCCGACTAGGGGACCTTGCCGAGGACCTCCGTAAGTCCCCGCGAGCCGTGGATTCCCACACGGACGCCGGGCAGGTTGTACCACATCATCCCCCAGTCTAGGGTCCGCATTCATGAGAGAGAGAGTCCCTTAGAGTCTGCCAGTTTCCCGTCCCCACCCTGGTTAGGTACCTTGTGGTTGAGTGAATTGACATCTTAATTAATCCACTAAGGTCCTAAAAGGGAACTTATAAAAAATTTTCGCGCATCATTTGGAATCTGATTGGGTAATTGGTTGATTCTTTTCCCATCTCTTCCCTCCATTGCATGTTGCAGTGTCATCATTTGCATCTTTTTGTTAGATTAGGCTCATTTGATTTAGTTCATCTTTGTGTGTCTCCATTTAGTTGCATTAGTCCTAGGTTCATCTTCCCTCCTTGTATTCATTTGAAATTCACTGTATAAAGTCTCCATTCTCCCCATGGAGCATTTTTCCCCTGTACCTTATTCCTATACTTCTCCCTCTTCTTACCCCCGTGTGGATTCCTCTTCCCATGCGGGCCCATCTCTTTATTCTTCCATTGGACCCTATTCTGTTAACGGGCCTTCTTATCCCAACCGTGCTGCTGCTAGCCCAATCAATTCTCATTCCTACATACATGATTCTTCCAGGCCCATGCATTCCTCCATTCCAAGAACGGGCTTTCCTTCTTCTCAGGCCGGATCCCCTTATCCGGCCCATCATCATTATCCTGGTCTCAATTCATCATCTCTTGCTCGGGCTTGCCCATATCCTTTTCGGACTCTTCCTACCGAGGAGATGTTCGCTCAGGCCCAACGCCAGTTTGATGAATTGCAACGCCGAATCAATCCTTAAACTTCTTTGGATATTCCATTTACATTTCAAGGTCTTCAGCTTCCACCACGTTCACAGATTCCTGCATGTCGTCACTATGGTGGAATTGGTGACCCCTATGTCCATTTGAAGGATTTCTTATATGAGTCGGCCCGGTTCCATCATGATCAACGCTTCATGGCCTATTTGTTTGGGCTATCTTTAGAGGGCTCGGCCAAGGATTGGTTCTTCACGGTCCCGCAAGAGCAGATGATGAACTTTCAAACCATCCAAGCAAGATTTATTCAGCAGTACCAGGACCAAGTTGGGCCCAGATATTCTATGGTTGATCTGGCCCAAGGGAAGATGAAGCCCGGCGAGGAGTTCTCTACCTTTGCCGACCGTTGGCGTCGCCTAGCCACGCAAGTCCTAGGGCATATTCTGGAGGGCGAGCAGATCAAGATGGTTATTTCTAATGCAATGCCCGAGCTCAGGTGCATCTTAGCCCAGAATGATATCACTTCCTGGCATCAGCTTTACAGTTGAGCCCGCTTCATTAGCCAACAACTTCTAGTTTCCTTTGACCATGAGTCTCCTCCACCTTCGCCTTCTACATACACTTTCCCTCCGCCCTCCACCGCGAGTCAGCCCTCCACTACATATCCCTCCACGAGTCGGCCTCCCGCTTACCCACATACCTCCGCATATGCCTCCACATGTCCCTCCACTACATATCCCTCCACGAGTCGGCCTTCCGCTCCATCACACTCGCATGAACCTCTAACCCTGGTCAAGAAAACACCACACCAAGAGCGGGTGGAGGCCATCCACTATATTCCCACTCCCTCCACGCCTTCATCTCATTCACTTTCTAGCCCTCTGCCTTCACCTACGTAATCCCCCTTCACCTACGCAATCCCGCTTACCCACAACTCCACTTTTACCTTTACTTCCACCCATACCCATCATCATCATTATTCCCCCATCACTTGCACCATTGTCGCCCGCGCCCTTCAAACCTCCTCCTTCTAACCTTCCTCTACCACCTCCCACTTCGCAGAGCAGGTACACGCTACCTTTGGTGCCCCTCGGGTCTAGTCCCCTAGGAGATAAAGAGCCGAATCAGGTTTTGACTGTGCATTACAAGCTTCAAGATTTCATTTGCCGCATGCTGGTCCGAGCCCTGGTCCCTGGCTATTCTAGGGACAATGAGCCCACATTTGCTATGAAGACGGTCGCTAAGAAGAGTTCTCTAGCATTGGCGCCAGTTCCTTCTAAAGTGAGGCCAGTGGCAGTCTCTTTGCTCGTTGGAGAATTCACTATTGATGTTGTTATCACCTCTCGCTTGATTTCTATTCAGTTCACTAGCCCAGAAGAGTTTTCCGCCCGGATGGTGCTAACCCACACAGCTGCCAAAAGTTTAATCAATTTAGCATTCAAGGGGCAATTGGCCGTATCTTCTACATTTTCAAAGTACATTCTGCACATCCTATGCAATCTCCTTCGGCTTATTGGTAAGGCGGCCACGTCAACGCCACGCATCACCCTCCCTCAGTTCCGTCCTGCACTGCTAACAAGAGAGTTATGCTTCATGCCCAGCTGCCGAGTGAAGATGCCAAAGCTCCATGTTCTAGTGCCGAACGACAAAACTCCATTGCTTCCTGATGTTCATCTCAAGGAGTTGATTGTTCTGGAATGCCTTTCTATGGTTGGCACCGCACAGCTAGGGGCAATCGTCCCAACAGAGCTGCATATTCATGATCGGGCTAGGCCGTCTACTAGGTGGGCCCGTTATTTGGGAAAGTATTACAGATTAAGAAGCCCGAAGGCCCGAGTCTGCGTTAGGCGGAGTTGTTTCAAGAAGATTTCTATCAAGATGAGGCGGCGACATAAGCTCAAGAGCCGTCAGTTGCGCACTTGGGGGTCCACTTCCTACTCTCCTTCGTTCGACCACTCATCTTTTCTTTTGCTCAGTTCTTATCTGTGGGTGGTGTACCTTCCGCCACCTGACCTTATTTCTACCATCTTCTCCTGTCCTCACCATTCTAGGCCTCGGCCAATGTCCTCCTCTTCCCCTAATCCAGGGGCATCGTCTAGTTTTCCTCCCCGGATACGTCCGGATTTCACTTCTCATCTTTTTTCCCCGACCCTGTTGGGGATTCCTTGTGCTTGTTCCCCGGCTTTATCGGGTGGTTTTTCTGATCCTTCCCCAATTTTGTTGGGTGGTTTCCATTTCTTTTATGTTCATGCATTTTCTTCCCCGCCTCTGGCGGGTGATCGCTACTCTTCTTCTCCGACCACGTCGGATGATCGTTTTCCTTATTCCTTATCTTCACAACTATCTTTTCATTGTCTTTCTATTCTTTCCTCCTCACCCTTTCAGGGTCATTACCCTTTCTCATGCTGTTTTTGAGGATTTAGCCCGCCTTGATCTCAGTTAATCCTTGTTTATTCTGTATTTGGTTCCTTGTTATCAGGGCATCTGTGCCTTAACGAGGGAGTTCTAGCCCTCGTCTCTCTTCCTTTTATTTCTTCTTCGTCTAGTTTGATGTCTGCCGCTCCTCAATGTCAAGGAATATCTACACATTGCTATCCTTTTTCACCCCTTTTATCCTGGCAAGCAAGGAATATAAAGCTCGTGCTGATCAAAAGCTCGATGATCATGTTCGCTTCAGGATGCCGGTTTCCGCGCCATGGATTTGCAAAGGTATTATTATTTTGTGCAAGAAAATGTTATCATCGCTATTATCTCTCTTACACCTGCACATGCTTATAACGTTGGTTCCTCAACATGGTTGAGTGGCTTTAGTTGAATTTGCTTAATTAGTCAAATAAAATAAGTCGCTTCTACAGCATCCTTAGGCTGGTGATAACTCCGCGCTGGGAGTCTAGTTCCTTTCCCTAATTGTTGAGGGTGACCTTTGGTACGGGTTTTTCACACACTTCACGGCAAGCCATAGCCGATTCCTCTAAGGCACACCGTTGCTGCTTTGCCATACTTTGGGTATGCATGAAGGTCTTTTCTTTTCTCTGCTCGGCCAAGTGCAGGGGCAAGAGATGGATGGATAAGATGACCAACCTAGACGCTCCCTAATACGAGAGAGGTCTCAAATAGGGGCAGTCTTGACCCTCAAAAGTGAGCTTTCATGCTATATCTGGCCAATAAGGGCTACCAAAATGAGAAAATAAATCAATGCAAAATTATGAATCAAAGGCATGACAAGAGTGGCAGTACAGTTCCCCGCGGGACGTCATGAGCCCGGTCGCAAGTGTGCCTGATAAATATGGGTCTAAAAATCAAAGACACAAAGTCCCGGCGCAACAGGCTATCTCTTTGAGGGGTAGTGCCCTGGAAGGATTTCAAGTCCTGATGTCTCCCATCCTGCATAAAGCTTGTCTCTAATTTTTCTTCTATTTCTCCCTCTTATGTTGGGTTGTATCCCGGGTATGGCCTTAGTAGGGGCACAGTTCTTTAGAAGCGGTTGGTTGTGGTAAGCCACCCTCACATGCACACCCTGCTCAAGGGAAGTCTTTTTAGGAGCGAAATAAGTCGGCTATCCCCTTCTTAATAGTAATAGACGCTGGGGGAGGGACGGCGATCCCTGGCCAGTAGTTCGAGCCTGTCTTTTGGTGCTGCGGATTGCTATTTCAAAATACCAAAAAAAATGAGATATTGTCAAAAATCCAAAAAATGAAATATTTTCAAAAATCCAAAAAAATGAGATATTTTTAAAATCCAAAAAAATGAGATATTTTCAAAAATCAAAAAAAATGAGATATTATTCAAAATCCAAAAAAATGAGATTCTAAAAAATTGAAATATTGTTTAAAAAAAATCAAATACTTTCAAAATACAAAAAAATCAGAAAATTACAAAAATATGTCTTTTGTTATACATTTATTTTATTTTGAGAATGGATACGTGACCTGTTTGCTAAGTGTGCAGGTTACAGGTACTCAAGCTTTTCTTGCTCTATATTTTGTGCTCTGCCTCCTATCCACATCTTTGATCTGTTCTTTCCTTCTTCAATCATATCTCTTGATCTATTCTGAAGCTTGTGTCCTTCTCAGCTTGTGTTTGCAATGATCATATACATCCATGAGAGAGGGCTTTACCTCACGATTATGAACTTGGCAGTTCTGTTTCATTCTGATCTTGGGTTTTGATTGAAGTACGTATTTTGTTCATGTCTTTTGTCCCGCCGTGTCCTTGCCTCGTGTCTTTGTCCCATCGTGTCGTATCACACATGTTGTTTTGTCCCTCACCACATGTTGTTAGTTGTTTTACACATGTTGATATTCGCCCCTCTACGTTTCCTGTGTTGTCCCAACCACGTAGTCATCCGTCATGTTCTTGTCCCAACCGTGTGTTGTCCCGCCACATTGTTATCTTGTCACACCGTGTTCATGCATGCGTATTGTCTGTTCATGCCCTTGCATATGTGCTCGTTTGCCTTTGATGTGTTGTGTTGCATTGTCTCCCATTTTGTCTGATCGTCATGTTATATCATGTTGTTTGTCGTTCAATTGATCCTTATGTTATCTTTGTTATGTCTATGCTTGTTCATTTGTCTTGTTCATAAAAATCCATAAAAATCTGAAAATGAAAATCCAAAAAGCTCACCGTTTCACCTGCGCAGGTAAGTCGGGTATGGCTTTCTGACCTTATCACCCTTATTGCATTACTATATGGTACTATGCTATATTATCTCGAGAACCAGTTGGTTATCTACGTGTTCCAGGATCTGATGTTCCCCTTTAACAAAAATGATGATGATCCAGGTTCATGTGTTTAATCTTCGGATAGGCCGTTAGGTTGGGATGTCTTGGGGAGGATGGTTCTATCCTACACGCTGTGGTTGCGGATGGTATCTTGACTCTAATTCTCCCAGCTTAGCAATATTATTCTCGAGTATTTTATATTTTAATCTTTCTTTGCATTCATTTTAACTATTTCTTTTATTTTAGCCCAGCATGCATCATACGCATCTTTTGAGCTTCCATGACCCATGGTTTGCTTTCAGAATATCCCACCAGCGATGGTTAGCCGTGCGTTCAGTGTTTGGGTAAGAGGAACTAATTCTACTCTGAGTTGGAAGGTTCTCTTTGGTCAATTCGCTTGGTTTGGTTGATTAAGAGGTCCCCGTCTGGAGCTTTAGCCTGTTTCTTTACTTTTACTACCTGTTTTTGGCCTCCTCATTGGACCGCGGGATTGTGTCCCCCATGAGGTTGGTCTTATCAATTTGTTTCATTTCGTTTAGTTTAGTTCCTCCATACTGGTGTCACTTTTTATTTTATCATTTCTTGCGTTTGGTTCAGAGTTTTTCGAAAAATTCATGTCGCTTGTTGGTAAAAAAAATGGGTGTCGTTTTACCTTAACGCCCACTTTCCGGTCCACTCCGTTGCATTTCCGCTTCATCTCCATGTTCCATGTCACTTTTGCTTCACCTCCGCTTGCTCCCCTGCAAAGAGGACGTTAAGGAGGGGCATCTGTTGACACCCGCTTTTTGCCGATAAGTTGAGTCGTTCCTCTTACTGCCATTTGTTGATGCCTCAAGTTGTCCATCACTCGTTGGGCTATTTTCTGGCACGTTTTGGGCCAATTTTATGGGTAGCCTCCCTCCCTGACTAGGTCCGAATTGATTCAGGGCTTAATGGGCCTTGGCTTTGGTCTTGAGCTTTTCTATGAATTTCAAGCACCCCTGTACATGTGCGGTCGTCCTCCAGCCGTTCAACTATATGTGCGGTTGATACATGGCCGTTCACATACTTATGGGATATTTGGCTGATTTTCTGAATTATCACCGACAAGCATATATACGGCCTATACATAGCCGCATAAGACCATTGTGCGGTACATACTAAGCCGTCTATCTCTCAAGAGTCCTAACGTCGCTGGTTTTCAGATAATTATCTAATTATCTTATTTATGCTGAATTATCACCGACAGGCATGGACGGTTTACTCTTGGCCGCTCTACCTTTGAAAGGTATGCTATCAACCGTTCATATATCAGAGTCCAACGGCGAAGATTTCGGTCAGTTCGATGGATATTTGGATAATATTTGATATTTATTTGAATTTCCACCGATAGGGTTGGACGGCCTATGGTGTGGCCGCCCATATGGATGTGTGGTCTATCGTTAGACCGTTCACCTGCTCGATTGGGGAGGATTCAACAGATTTTCTCTCTCTCCTCGTGGATTTATCCCCAACTTTATCCAGCCATTCCTCCGTGAATCCTCAACCATTTCGAGTGCCGTTTCTTCCAGATGAAAGATAATTGAATTATCTTCATCTTTTGTTTGATAATCTCGACCTGAAAATGCTTCTAAACCCTAATTCAAGCTAGGAACGTTAGGTGTTCTATAAATAGACCCTAGAGGTCGGGTTTGAAAAAGGGGGGAGATTTTGGTCGATGGCGAAGCCCTGCTGAATTCTTGAGCGACCTAGCACCAAGGAGGGAGGCCTTCTACGTCCATATAGGCCTCCGGTTCAGGGAGTAGTCCTAGTCTTGAGTCTTTTTGCATTTGATGGTCTCATTTCTTCTCATTGCATGTTTGTTTCTAGACATCCATTCTCCCATGTTTTCATCGTTTGCACTATCATGCACACACCCTCCCATGCTTTCTGACGCCCTAGGGGTTTAAAACTCCCCAGGTATCCCCCACTTCATTTAGTTATGATCATTTATTTCCGTTTGACCACTTGCTACACTTTTCAATTCTAATTTGGGTTTTCTCTTTGTGTTTCCACGTTGTTTTGCAGGTCAGCAATACACTAACACGAGGCCCATCCTTTCTAGCCGACCGGAAAGGGTGGAGGTTGGACCCTTTTACAACTTCTGGCGTGGTGGTCTTGTGCGGTTCTATACCATCCGTTCAAGGAGACGTGCGGTGCCACCTGGACCGTCCTTCTTCTTCCTGCGGTTGTGATAGAGCCGTTCACCTGTCAGGAGTGCTTCATCCCGCGTCCTCTGCAGCATTCTTAGACGGTCTGTCGTGAGACCGTGCATCATTATAGGTGGTTCATCTTGAGCCGTGCATCTTCGCAGCGCTGCACCCCAGGCGAGTACCTCTCCCTCTTTCCAAGGTACGGCGTGTTCATCACGTTCGGCACCTTGGTGGTGATCACAGGTTTTTATTCCTCCCTTTCCCTCTGTCTTCATTCATTTCCCATGTTGGATGTGGTAGGATAGACACGGGAGGGCATTAAAGAATGGACGGGAGGAGAAATATATCTACAAGCCTAACTCCCCATACTCAACCCTGGTCTTCTTTTTATTGATGCCATCAGTGATGAGCCTGTTCTTTTCACTCAGCAGCCATGGACCTGCCCATTAGCCTGTGTATTCCTCCTCTAAATTCAGCTCGGTGCACCCTTTGTCATCCTCATCCGGTACACCTAGGTCAACCCCTCATCCAGTTACCCGATGTACTTGCACTTCCCCTTCACCGGCACACTCTTGGGCACCCATATCCGGTGCACCCGTCACATCTTTCACCCGGCACAGCCCTAGCCCACGGGAGCCCTGTGCACCCTTTGCATCTTTGCCTGGCACACCCTCCTTGCACTTTGGCCCGACATACCCTTGGCTTACCCTTGCCCGGCACACCCCACCCTGCTTGTCCCGGCACACCCCAACCTACTCTTGCCCGGCACACCCTTGGCCAGCCTTTGCCCAGCACACCCTCCAACCCCCCCCCCTTTGCTCGGCGCACTTAACCCGCACTGCCACCCGACGCACCTGAGCCACCTCCTCTACCCAGTGCACACGTGGCTCCTGACCCGGTGCCCTCTCTTTTCACTTACATGGCACCCTTTTCTCTCTTGAGTCAGCGCATCTTTTGCCCGGTGTCCCGACCGAGAGGTCTATGACTCACACGGTGTTTCGCGTTCATCGATTTCTGAGTTTTTTAGGATTTTCTTGAAGGTGTTGCTGCATATGCGCACACCTTGACTTGTTGGGTCAGGCGTGTACCCCTTACACCCCCCTAGCTCTTCGGTCAAGGGGAGATGCTGCCAAATTTTGCCAGAATAATTCATATGTTAAAAGACAAATGGAAGCAATAGACAAATAAAAGAAACAACAACAAAATGCCCCCCGCGCGAGTCAAAAGAACTGTGGATGGCACGAAGAGGACTGCACTTGAACACTTTTGTGATAGATCGACAAACACGAACATAAGCATCAGCTGCATAATAAAGAAGAGACTTGACTAACATTTATCATATGCATTGCATGAATAAACAAGATCACATCTCCCCTGCATACCCTCGTACCATTGCATTCCACGTGTGCTTGCATGCCACGATCCTGCAGTATATAAAATAGCGATGTCTGAAAGATCAGATTACGTCCTGTCGGAAACCTTACCTATGCGTGAGGACTGACCTCCGTATCGCACTCGGGACCGATTCCCGAACTTAATTCCCCTCTTGCATCTGCTTGAATTCATGTGCATATTTCCAAACAAAACCTTTTGCACGCACTAAACATGCATCTGGGCTTTGTTGATTCCAAAGAAAACTAAGAGAAGAGCGCAAATGACAGAACGTGACCCACCAGTAGGTCCTCGGTCCTCGAGGCCCGGGGGGCATCGACGCAGCAGCCTGGCTGCATCGACTCAGCAGCCTGGCTGTGTCGATGCAGCAGGTGGCTGCATCAGCGCAGCAGGTGGCTGCATCGACGCAGCAGCCTGGCTACGTCGACTTGTTAAGGGGTTTCCACCCCTTGGGAGGGTCGGTCGACCGGCCCAGTCAGTTCGGTCGACTGAACCCCCCTATTTCTTAAAAAAGGGGGGGATAGTAATAATAAAGGGGAAGGGCCTTGAACTCTCAACCTAAATAAAAAAACCAAAAAATAAATAAATAACCAAAGAATGGACAAGACATAAATGAGATAAAACTCACCCACAAGTGGAATTAAACTAACAAGATAAGACAACGCACAACACATCGGTTGGTAAGTACCTCGGAGATCTCCTCTCCCCTTGAGCCCCGAAGATCACTCCCCGGCATGGTCACGAACTAGCCTTGTTTTGGGCCAATATCCCTATGAGATTTAACCCACTCTCATATCAAACATTAAACTTGCCGTGTCTTCGATAGACATTCGCATGGGTTCGTCTCCGTTGCCCTTTTCTATTTTTCGTATCATGATACGGACCTCCGTCGGAACATGAAATAACCCATGGGTGCTCGACTTGATTTTAGCATTCACTTCGGTAGCGCGGGGCCTTTTTAGTACAATTGTGGACTTTCTTAGTCTCACTTCATCTACAACTCTCTAGGCCGTGGGGCCCTTATTTTTGGCAATTAATAAAGCGTGTTCCCCCGTATGGGAGATGTAAATAACGTCATGACCTTTATGACGCGGCGGGTTTTGGTCCCAACACGAAGCACACAATCATCTAACCAAGTCAGATCGAGCGCACCAAGGGCTTCCATGATGTCCGAATAAACCGTCACTTCGTGACTGGCACACCCTCGCACTAAATAAACAAATAAACCTAACTAATCATGCAATTAATTTAGAACTTAACTCTTTTCGAATTTTAGTGCGTCCACACCCTCCCGAGCAGATAGAAATTCAGCAAAGGATGGGTACCCCTGGCTGCTTGCACGCTCCGAGTAGAACCCCCGCGGAGGAGGAATTTCTACGCCTTTGACTTCAGGCTGGGGAACCTGGTATGGTTGCTCACCACGTAACATGATGTTGTGGTTAGCCTGAGGGAGATGCCCCTATTTACTTCCGGACCTAGTAGCATGCTGGGAGGTGTAAGATTCAGCTTGATTTGCCTCCGCTGGCACGAGACATATCTCTTCATAATCTTCTTCAGAAATTTAGACTGTGTCGAACAGGGCCGCAAGGGTATTGCAAGATATGGCAGGGCCTTTTTCTTTGTTCTTTGACTTCTTCTTATTTTTCTTCACGGTCGGCAGCTGCTCCTGGGGAGGTTAATCCCATATGCCGGGTTCTTCAGCTTCAGTCTCTTCTGCTAATTCCAGGGACCCAAACTGTTCCTAAGGGATGTACTCATCCAGCTGGACGGGTCGGATTTCAGGTTGTTCATATTCATCTAGCCCATCGATGATTTCTTGAAGCCGCTCAACCGCCGGATTGGCTTCTTTGTGCACCCGCATGGGGATGTGTTTCTTCTTATTGTTGGTGAACCGTCTGATGACTAGCTGAGGAGCTGTTTCATGCCCGACGGGGGTCACAACTGGGAGTTTCGACTGAGGTGCGACACCTCGTATATGAACTACCGGGCCACGAGGAAGCGTTGCGCTTCTTCTTGTTCTTGGTGGCACGGTGTGCCAATTCCCTTGCTCTTCTACTGGCGCAAGGATACAAGCCTCATAAGTATGCTGAGTGCAGGCCTCCTCCACTTCTTTGGGTCGTTGTTGATATAAGTATATCATGTTGATTGTCACCCCCAGAGTGGGAATCTCATGCGGGCGTGGGGGATCAACTTTGTGTTCCCCCATTTGCAGCTCCCCCCTCTTTATTAAAGACTCAATAGTGTCTTTGAAAATATAGCATTCCTCAATAGCATGCCCGAGCATTTGATGATACGGGTAGAAACGAGGATTATCTTTTCTTCTAAGATCACTCGGCCTCTTTGGCTCTGGGAGAGTGATCTTTTTGAATTTTGTAGCCCATTCGAACAGGACTCGAGTTTTGTCTCGAGAGAACGAATATAGCTTCTTCATTTTATCCCGTAGGGATGGGCCTTCTTGCCGATTAGTGGGCTTGGATGGGGGAGGTTCAGCCACCCCTTTGTCTTTTTCATTCTGTTGTTCAAAGGTCTTGAAGTCGACCGTATGTACTTCTTGAGGTGCTGGTCGTTTGTTAGCTATCCTGGCCTTTTGGCTTGAAATGGCGAGAGAGATAGAGTACTTCGAGAGGAATGCCTCGACTTTCACAACAACATTATTCAGTCGGTCAAATGACTTGATTTCGGTGCCCATCATTCTTTCCATCACCTCTCTTTTCAAGTTTTACTTGCATATTAGGATGACATCCGCCTGATGCGGTGGACGCATGCACCTCATGCTAAGGTTCCTCTGATGTATTCCAGGGTGGACTCGCCGTTCCTTTGCCTAGTTTCATATAGTTCGGCCACCGTCACTTCCCTCTCGGTGATGTGGAATCTTTCTTTGAACTTTCTCTGCATGTCGGGCCAATCAATAACAGTCCCGGGCTGCAAGCTTGAGTACCACTCGAAGGCAAGTCCCATTAGTGTGGACCCAAAGAACTTCAGTAGGTATGACTCGTTAGTAGCTAAGTCGCCCATCACATTAGCGTAGTAGGCAATGTGCTCCGCGGAGACCCTTGCCCGTTGAACTTCTCGAACTTCAGAGGGTTAGTGATGCCCGAGGGTAGCCTCTTGGCAGCATGATGGGGTGGGTATGGTACCCTGTATACATCAAATGAGGCGGAGTCACCATCGCTTTTTTCCGCCAGTTTCATCTCTATCATTTGCTAGACCATAAGCTTGTTCATTATTGCCGAATCAATCGGACTTGGGTAGAAATGAGCTTGTTGCATGTGCGGCGTTGTCAACACGGCTGCATGAGGCGTGGCAGGGGCCCCTTGGAATTGGAAGCCTGAAGGCTGTGGCGCAGCTGCCAGTTGTTGTTGTGGGGGAGAGATGCCCCCAGGATAATTGGAGAGATGCCCCCAGGATAATTGGGCGTCGGCTGTGAAGTAATGACATGCGGCGAAGCCTCAAATGCGTGGCTGCTGCCCCCTAATGTCCCAGGGGGGACTTCGAGTTTTCTGGGTGCAGAGGTGTGAGTATCCCTCTCGCTCAGTTGCTTCTTTAATGCTTCAATTTCCTGCTGATATCTTTGCAGCAACATCAGCAGAGCTGGATCATTGATAGAGGGGTTGGGGAGGCTACTCTTATCCTCGGATGGTATTTCTTCAGATGAGGTGGATGGTACCCCACTATCATCTTCAGTTGTAATTACATTGGTAGTCAAGGCTGCCACAGTCTCTTCTAGATTTGTTGTTCCGACAAGGGTTTACAGCACCTCGCCCGTGGCCTTCCTTCCTCTTGTGAGAGGGCCCGACCTCTTCGCAATCTTGGCAACTTATTCGGGCTCTGTAGACAGAGCCTCATAGTGACCGGCCACCCCGGTCATGTGACAAGTATAGATTTGCATGCTTCTATTTCTCCTCTTCACCCGCCCCGTCGGCTGACTGGGGAAGGGCAATCTTTCGAACACCGAAACTCTCGGTGCCATTTCTTCATGATGGAGGGGCCCATAGCACCACGATTCTGCATCTTCTTTTTCAACCGGGCCGGTTGGATATTCTTGACCCTCTTCAGCAGTGGTGATGGCCTATAGTAGTCTCTGCCTCCCTAGCGAGGCATTCCCAAGGCCACAAAGGTATATGTGCATGGCCTGGGTGATGTCTCCTTGTTTATAATCAGGGGAAACCACGAGTGGCGGCACCCTTGCTTGTGCTGGGGGCCCATATGCGGGTTGACCCTCCCGAGCAATTCTGCCATGACCTTCAACACGTACAGTAGTATTCGCTTATCGCCTATAGGATTGGGCTAGTGGCTTGCGAGACGCCCTTGCTAGAATCTCTTTCTTCTTTCGTCTTTCCTTCTATTCCTTCCTGGGCCTGTTAACCCCGACAGATCCTAGCTGAGTTGGAACCGGGAGTCGAGTTGATTTGGGCACCCAAACTTGCTTGGTCTTGAATGGCCTTGAGGCCGGTTCATTCTTCGGCCAACGGGCCGCTCCACCATTCTTCTTCTCTATGTTGAGTATATCCAGGTGATTTTGATGATAACAAAACCCAGGACATGCGTTCTATCACGTGCCATGTATTAGCAATCAAGTTCGACCCTCATACGCAATCAAGGTCTAATTTCATCATGCATTATGCTTGAGTGTTCATACCCTTCCAAATGGCTTAAATGAGCTCAAATGGACTTGAAATCAATAACAATATAAGTTTAATTCAAGCATCGATCATATGGATATAATTTGCTAAGCTAACAACTTGTTTTGGCAGGATTTTCACAGTCCGGTCGACCTGAGAGCATGGGCCGGTCGACCAGAATTAACAGCGTTCAATAATCTACAGGATTTTCAGGTGGCGATCGACCGCCGGTCTTGGGCCGGTCGACCGATTTTCCCAGCTTTGAAAAGCCTCACTCTTGTAAAATTTCGGTCGACCGCCCCCTACTATCAGTCGACCGCCAGCTTCGAGGCAGCTTTTGTTGACTTGTGTTCTTCAACGTGGGAAGGCCCTTTCATTGGATTTGTTTAATCCCAAAGTCACCAAACTTGCCATGATTTGTGGATCTGGTTCCTGGCTTGTCCCTTGACCATCCAAGATCTATAAATACATCATATTGGGGTCAAAAACCCTAATCACAAGAGGGAGATCAAAGAGGCTATCAAGGGGAGAAAGAGTGTTGGCACTGTAGCTCCGTGAATAGTGTTTTGGAGAAGAACTTCTTCATCCATCTCCAAGCTTTCAAGATCATTTTGCAAGCCATTCAAGTGAAGATCAAGCTGTGGAGGAAGCTTCATCCAAGATCATCTTCATCCATTAAGGGGGAGCTTAAATCTGAGTTTTTTATTTTGTGTTTCTCCCTTGTTTTTCATCAAGCTTCAAGTGTGTGATCTTGCACCTTTAAACACCTGTGTGTGTGTGGATCTACGCAGATCTGTGTGTGTGTGTGTGTGTGTGTGTGTGTGTGTGTGTGTGTGTGTGTGTGTGTGTGTGTGTGTGTGTGTGTGTTTCTTCTAGTTTTCACATCTTTGTGATTCGGTGCTTGTGCACCTTCGTGGGAGTTCCAACTTCTCACGTGTGTGTGTGTGTGTGTGTGTGTGTGTGTGTGTGTGTGTGTGTGTGTGTGTGTGTGTGTGTGTGTGTGTGTGTGTGTGTGTGTGTGTGTTTCTTCTAGTTTTCACATCTTTGTGATTC
This sequence comes from Amorphophallus konjac, assembly GCA_022559845.1. NCBI lineage: Eukaryota > Viridiplantae > Streptophyta > Magnoliopsida > Alismatales > Araceae > Amorphophallus > Amorphophallus konjac. The sequence continues at coordinate 72,426,001 of CM040128.1, read as the reverse complement.
GGTGCTTGTGCACCTTCGTGGGAGTTCCAACTTCTCACGTGTGTGTGTGTGTGTGTGTGTGTGTGTGTGTGTGTGTGTGTGTGTGTGTGTGTGTGTGTGTGTGTGTGTGTGTGTGTTTTGATCTTATAATCCTTTACAAGATAGTGTGGAATCCTCACAGATCGTGAGGGGTGGATGTAGGTTGCCATTGTTGCATCCGAACCACCTAAAAATCTCTGTCAATTATATGGTTTGTTCCTTTTCTTCTATCCCCATTCTGTGTGTGTGTGTGTGTGTGTGTGTGTGTGTGTGTGTGTGTGTGTGTGTGTGTGTGTGTGTGTGTGTGTGTGTGTGTGTGTGTGTGTGTGTGTGTGTGTGTGTTTCTTCTAGTTTTCACATCTTTGTGATTCGGTGCTTGTGCACCTTCGTGGGAGTTCCAACTTCTCACGTGTGTGTGTGTGTGTGTGTGTGTGTGTGTGTGTGTGTGTGTGTGTGTGTGTGTGTGTGTGTGTGTGTGTGTGTGTGTGTGTGTGTGTGTGTGTGTGTGTGTGTGTGTGTGTGTGTGTGTGTGTGTGTGTGCGTGTGTGTGTGTGTGTGTGTGTGTGTGTGTGTGTGTGTGTGTGTGTGTGTGTGTGTTTTGATCTTGTAATCCTTTACAAGATAGTGTGGAATCCTCACAGATCGTGAGGGGTGGATGTAGGTTGCCATTGTTGCATCCGAACCACCTAAAAATCTCAGTCAATTATGTGGTTTGTTCCTTTTCTTCTATCCCCATTCTGTGCAGCACACACGTTGATTTATTTTGGTTGTATTGTTTGTGTTAGATATAGCGTAATTTATCATTCTCATATTAGATCTCGAGTATATTAAAAGGTGGGTTCGGATCGGCAAGGCAAACTTTGTCAGGAAGATAACATCTTGCGTGAGTTGAATCTTTAGATTTTTACCTCCGCCACCGTACCTAAGATCGGTTGAGTGTGATAGATTTTATTAGATCTAAGTGTTTACATATAGATCTATATGTTCATTACGGATATTCTTCACACTTGTTTCATTTGGCCAAGAATTTTATAAAAGTTTGTAAACACCAAATTCACCCCCCTCTTGGGTGTCATTGATCGCGGGACTTCAATTGGTATCAGAGCGAAGGCTCTAACTTTCACAGATCTAACGATCTAGAGAAAGATCTAGATCAATGGCCAACAAGGGGATGATGTCTGAGGGTCACTCCATTAATCGTCCTCCATTCTTTGATGGTTCACATTACACCTACTGGAAAAATAGAATGCATGTTTTCCTAAGGGCTCAGGAGTACGAAGTCTGGAGGGTTGTGGACAAGGGTCCGTGTAAACTCTCGGATGATGAAGAAAAATGGACACCCGAGGAAATTAAGAAATGCACTGTAAATTTTAATGCTATGAATATTATGCAATGTGTCATACACCCTAATGAGTTCTCTCGTGTATCCATGTGCAGTTCAGCCAAGGAGATGTGGGGCAAGTTGCGGTTCATATATGAGGGAACCTCCGAGGTCAAGGAGACCAAGGCAAACCTTCTTGTCAGAGATTATGAGCTGTTCAAAATGAAGCCTGAAGAAACCATCTCAGAAATGTTTGCAAGATTAACGGATATCACAAATGGTCTCAAAAGCCTCGGGAAGGAGAACACAAACTCCGATCTTGTGAGAAAAGTTCTGAGATCACTTCCGTCGGCGTGGCACACAAAAGCCACAGTAATTGAGGATTCGAACAATTTGTCCACACTCACTTTGGATGAGCTCATAGGGTCACTCATGACCTATGAGATAAACATGAAGAGAACAGCCGAGGACGATACGAAGAAGAAGAAAGTGATTGGATTGAAAGCTCACCAATCTGATGATGATGTCCAAGAAGAAGAATCCAGCGTGGGGAGCAATGAAGAATAAGACTTGGCCATTATAACTCGCCAAGTAAAGAGATTCTTGAGAATGAAGAGAAATTTCTAAGGTAATTTCGGAAAGGGGCAAAGGAAGCCCTTTCAGACCAAGGGCGAGCCTAGCAAGCCCAATAATGTCATTTGTTATGAATGCACGAAGCCCAGACATATGAGAGGAGAATGTCCAGATCTAAAGAGGAAGTTCAAGAAGGACAAACTCAAGAAACCCCAAGCAATGGTCGCCACATGGAGCGACGAAGAGGACGAACCGTCCGATGAGGAGATCCAAGAGCTAGTGGAGAGCTTGTGCCTCATGGCACACGAAGATGATTCAACTGAGGTAAATTCTGACCCTGATTTTATTTCAAATGAACAATGGGAGTCAGAATATAAAAAATTATATGCAAAATACATAAAAATCAGATCTAAAAATAAAACTCTCAAAAAGAAGATTGATGATTTGACACATGATGATATTTATGTGAAGTTTGAGAAACTGGAACAGGAATGGTTCGAGTTAACTGAAGAAAAAGAAAGTTTGTTACAAACAATCTTAGCCAGTGAGAAAAATCAAGAAGAAGTGATGTGCAAAATTTCTGAAATTGAAAAAGGTCTTGAAAAATTGAAAAATGAAGAAAAGGTTCTGAAACTCACAAATTCAGAACTTGAGGTTGGTTGAAGAAGTGGCTGAACTTTAGTCCACTCTGTCTAGCTTTGTCAAAGGCAAATAAAACTTAGACAATTTATTGGGAGTCAAGGTTAACTCCCAAAAGGAAGGATTGGGATGCATTCCCCAAAATAAAAAATCCTTTGAGCATAAGATCTCAACATCCCATGTGCATGAAAAAGGAAATGATTGTGCATCATGTTCATACTCTAAGCAAATACATGTTCAACCAAAACCACGCCATTTTCCAAGAAGGTCTTCAAATGTCAATTGCTTTCATTGTGGTCGTTTTGGACATGTTATTGCTCATTGTTGGTTTAGACAAAACTCACCAAGAAATCATGCACTTTGGACCAAGAAAAGATACGCACAGAATTGGACTAACTCTTACGGACCCAAACTAGTTTGGGTACCAAAAATAATTGGATAAGAATTTTATTTCTTGCAGATATGTCTTGAAGCCAGGGGGAGCAAATGGTACTTGGATAGCGGCTGTTCAAGGCATATGACAGGGGATAAAAAGGTGTTCTATACACTGCAAGACATGGATGGAGGTTCAGTTGCCTTTGGAGGTAAAGACAAAGGTAAAATCATTGGGATCGACAACATAGGTAAGAATTCTGAAATTCTTATTGAAGATGTGCTTTTGGTGAAAGGTCTAAATCATAATCTGTTGAGTATAAGTCAATTGTGCGATAAAGGTTTTAAAATTTTTTTTGATGAAACCCATTGTATTGTCATGAACAAGAACACAAATGAGATCAAATTCATTAGAAAAATAAATAACAATGTCTATACTGTTGATATTGATGATGTCTCTTGTGATGATTTGTGCTTGGTAGCAAACAATCATGAAAATGCATGGTTATGGCACCGAAGATTAGGTCATGCTAGATTTGGAGTAATCTCTAAGTTGTCTAGACATGATTTAGTGAATGGATTGCCAAAATTAAAGTTTGAAAGTGATAAAATCTGTGAAGCTTGCACAAAACGCAAGCAAACGCGAATCTCCTTCAAAAATAAGAATCTGGTTTGTACCTCCCGGCCTTTGGAATTGCTGCATCTTGACTTGTTTGGCCCAACTGGGACATCCAGCCTAGGAGGGAAATTCTATGGTTTTGTGATTGTTGACGATTACTCTAGATTTACATGGGTGTTATTTCTATCCAATAAAAATGATGCATTGATGGAGTTTCAAGTGTTTTGTAGGAAAATCTAAAATGATAGAGGTTATCTTATCACTACCATCCAAAGTGATCATGGTGGTGAGTTTGAGAATCATGACATCAGCAATTTTTGTGAAGAGCAGGGATACACGCATAATTTTTCATCACCAAGGATGCCTTAACAGAATAGAGTGGTCAAGAGGAAAAATAGAACCCTGATAGACATAGCACGGACCATGTTAAGTGAGAACTCCCTACCCAAATACTTTTGGGCCGAGACGGTAAGTACAACGTGCTACATCATCAACATGGCAATGGTAAGGCCCATCTTGAAGAAAACTCCTTATGAGCTGTACAAGGGTAAGAAACCAAATATTTCTCATCTTAAACCCTTTGGATGCTCATGTTTCATCTTGAACAATGGTAAGTCTAACCTAGGTAAGTTTGATGAGAAAAGTGACAAAGGAATTTTCCTAGGTTATGCACTTAACTCTAGAGCTTATCGATTGTTTAATAAACGGACTTTGGTTGTTGAAGAAAGTCCTCATGTAATCTTTGATGAATCTGAGTTAAGGCTAACCAATCAATCTATTCCAATTGTGGATGCAGATGAAGATCCCAAACGTTCAAATGATGCTCAGGCCAAGGATGAACCAACTGAAGGGATCCCCAGTAAGAGTGAAGTGGATGAAGATCCTTCAATTGAAACACTTCAAGAACAACAAGTACAACACCCCGACTTGCCCAGCTCTTCTACGCTCTTAAAAGATCACCCAGCTAAAAACATAATCGGTAATCCTCAAGATGGGGTAAGAAGTAGATCATCACTCAGGCAAGTATAAGAAGAGGATTTAATTACCTTAATTTCACAAGAAGAGTCTAAGGATATTCATGAAGCTCTTCAAAATGAATCTTGGATTCAGGCTATGCATGAAGAGCTACACTAGTTCAAAAGGAACAAAGTGTGGACTCTCGTGTCGCGTCCTAAGAATCATCCCACAATTGGAACCCGTTGGGTTTTCAGAAACAAGTTAAATGATACGGGATTGGTTGTTAGGAACAAGACCCGGCTTGTGGCCAAAGGGTATAGCCAGGAGATGGGTATTGATTTTGATGAGTCTTTTGCACCGGTTGCTAGACTAGAAGCAATCCGGATCTTACTGTCCTATGCTTGCTCATTGAACTTCAAACTATTTTAAATGGACGTTAAATCTAAATTTCTTAACGGTTACATCAAGGAGGATGTGTTTGTAGAGCAACTTCCAGGTTTTGAAGATTCAAAGCATCAAAGCATGTGTACAAGTTGCAAAAGGCCTTGTACGGATTAAAGCAAGCACCAAGGGCATGGTATGAAAGGCTCACTTCATTCCTCGTGGAAAATTGTTTCAAAAGAGGTAAGGTTGACCAAACATTCTTCACGAGGAAATCAGGTAAAGACATATTACTAGTTTAAGTATATGTGGATGACATTATTTTTGGAGCTACTAACAATGTTTTATGTGAAGAATTTACATAAATCATGCAAGGAGAATTTGAGATGAGCTTAATGGGTGAACTGAATTTCTTTCTTCGATTACAGGTGAAGCAAACACCCGAGGGCATTTTCATCAATCAAGCTAAGTACACACTGGAGTTGTTAAAGAAATTCGGGATGACTGAAGTGAAACCTTTGTCAACTCCAATGGCCATAACCTCGAAGTTAGACAAAGATGAAAATGGTCAAACAGTATATCCCACACTATTTCGAGGTATGATCGGATCACTACTATATCTCACAACATGCCACCCTGCCATTCAATTCAGTGTATGTCTATGTGCTCATTTTCAGTCATGCCCTAAAGAATCTCATCTAATGGCTGTTAAACGCATTTTTTGATATTTAATTGGCACCATAGACTTTGGCTTGTGGTTTCCCATCGGTAGTTCATTTGATTTGATTGCATACACCGATGCGGATCATGCAAGATGCATTGTAGATCGTAAAAGTACTAGTGGGTACTGTCAGTTTCTTGGTGGGTGCCTAGTCACATGGGCCTCTAAGAAACAACATTCAGTAGCTCCCTCAACGGCTGAGGCTGAATATGTAGTCGCTGGAAATTACAGAGCCCAAGTACTTTGGATCAAAAATCAATTGCTTGATTTGGATGTTGAAATGAAATGTGTGCCAATCTTGTGTGATAATACTAGTGCAATCAGCTTGTCAAAAAATCCTATTCAACATTCTAGGACAAAGCACATTGACATTCGACATCATTTTCTGAGAGATCATGTAGGAAAATGGGTCTTTGAATTGAATTTCATTGACACATACAATCAACTAGCTAATATTTTCACAAAACCCCTAAATCAGGATCAATTTAGCAAGATAAGAAGAGAACTTGGGATGTGCAAGGGTGAGAGCATACATACATAGGTCTGCACTTAGGATAAGAATTGCATTTGTAGAAACTCATATGCATCAAGGATAGATTGACATGCATATTGTATATATTTACTTTTAATACCTTGTGTGTTCACATACACTCCTGCATGCTTGAATGTATTTATATATATAGCCCTCCTTGAAAAATATTTCTAAGGCCAGACTTTCCTTGGTTAAATAATTGTGGACTCAGTGATGCCGGACCTAAGGAAACTTATGAGGGGGAGTTAGAGAACTTTCCTCAAATCTCCATCTCTTCTCCTTCTCTCCACTTCATGATGATGGTTCCAATCAGAAGGTCGGATGGTGGTCCCCCATATAAAAAGAAAGAAAATGAAAATGAAAAGAAAAGAAAAAGAAACAAAAAATACAAAATACAAAATGGGGATTTTTTTGGCCCTAGCGGTCGACCGCCGCTCCCGCACCGGTCGACCGGTGGCGGCGAACCGGCCCGGACGACACCTCAACCGAGCCATCTCTTAAGGGGTCATATCACCCCATTCTCTCATTCTATCACCCCCACTATCTCTCATACCCCATTCCCTAACCCTAGAACCACATTTCTCTACCTCCCAAGCCCTTAAACCTCATCATTCCTCCACCCGCACAAGATCTGGCGTGTTCGTCACAATTTCGGGACAAACTCCATATGGCCGTTCGTGCGTTTGTGGAGCTACCTGCTAGGTTCCAGGCTGTGGTGAAGGCTTTTGCAAGCCATTAGTGTGTCTTTTGGTTCAACCTCCTCCACCAGGACGAGAGTCATCCTTTCAAGGGTTTCCACAGAGTTTGCTAGTTCGGGATGCCGCCTAGACGGTGCTCTTGGCATTGTGCCCAAGGGGAAGCTAGTGGCCAGAGACGAGAGGCCTCGGATCCTCCACCACAGCAAACACCTGCACCTCATCGTGCACCTCGGTTGCCTCCTCGACCGATTATCGACCCTCAACTGGTCGACTTCAATGAGGTGAACGAGCTTTTGCCTGATTTATGTGTTGTCTTTGAGATTCAACCAGGCTGGACTAATTTTGTCACTAGATATACCCGATATTACCCTAATCTAGTGCAACAGTTTTATGGGAATTTGATCGAAAGAAATGAGGAATTATATACAGCTGTTCAAGGTGTTGAGTTTCATATCACTCCCGATCTATTTGAGCGAGGTTTAGGAGTTGCAGCTAGAGGAGCCGACATGGTTTTTGGTCATGAAGCTGTTGAGGAAACTTTTCTTGCCATGACCAGTTGTGATTATGTGCATGGTGTCAGCAACTTAATCGTATTGAATGCAAATCATTTTCCACCATTGCAACGTATATTGCACCATATGTTTACCTCTCTCATTTATCCAAAGTGTGGCAGCATAAATGAAGTGACAGAGGTTGACAAGTTCCTGTTTTACCATGTTATGAATGGGATACAAGTCAACATGGGTCGCCTCATGACGACTCTCATTCGATCTTGCCGAACCAATTTGCGGCGATCCCTGCCCTATGCTTCATAGTTGACCGGCATATTCATCCATGGTGGGATCAATTTGGCAGATGAACAGTTCATTTATGTTCAACAAGATGATATATATAATAAGCACAAGCTTTTCACAGATATGGGATATTATTGGGGTCCGGATGGTGAACTCCGTCGTGATGTGCCCATTTATGGGGAAGATGCAGTCAATGAAGGAGAACAAGAACATGAGCAGCAGGAGGATCCAGGGGAACTACCCCCTCCAGTTCAGGCTGAGGACCAACCTCCCCCACTTTCACCTCACCACATGGATCCGGAGATACCTCCTCCATCACAGTACCATTATGGATAGTCTTCTACTCAGAGGGCCGGACAGCATCCTTGGGTAGACTATGAGTCTTTTGACAGGCGGTTCACTGGGCTGGAAACTCGGGTGGATGCCTTTGGGGAACAACTCTTTACCTTTGAAGAAAATATTGCAACCATGGGCACCATGCTGGAATCTTTACCACAGGATGCAAACTCCTTCTCCACAGCTTTGGATTCCTTAGCCACCTAGATGCACACTATCTCCACCAACATGACCACCCTCACCCAAAGCCATGAAGATTCACGTGAAGCCTTTCATGCTATGAACCGCGTTATCCTGAACATGTAGCGTCGTGACTATGATAGGGATCAACAACTGACCCATATCCAGCACCGCCTTTAGCATCACGAAAACATATTTGCAGATATTCGGCAGCGCCTTGGCTATGTGCCACTTCCTCCACCAGATGCCCTGCCTCCTACAAATGACCAATGAGGATGTCTCTTCTGTCACGCCCCGAACCGATAGCAGCGGAACGTGTCGTTTGCTCGGAACGTGGCAGTTAAATAGTCGTGAACGATCAAGAGCAATGGCATGAGACCAAATAATTTGGAGCAATAATAAAAGTTTATTCCTAATATAAGTCTCTTACAATTTAAATTTTTAGAACTTGAAGACTCAACTACATCACTATGAAAGAAAAAGAGATGACGCTCTAACAGACTTAGACAAGATAACCAAATAAGAGACACCATGCTAGACTCAAGAAAGATAAAAGACTCGGGTTCACTAGATTTTGAAACTCGCTTGCACACTTGTCCCTCCCATGTGAGTCTCGGTCTCGCTAGCCACCTGATTACCTGAAAAATATTGGAATAAAACTGAGTGAGCGAACGCTCAGTAGGAATTATATCTCAAGAACAAGCAATTGGTTTAAGTAATTACATCTTTCACATGTAAATGCAGTAAGGCTATGCATGTAGAATTAACCGAGCAAGTGAAACGAAACTAGCAATAATTTAACAATTTCATGTAAAAACTTTCAAGCAAGAGATATCCAAGAGAGATTTATAGAATATTGGCTATTTCACGCAAGTAGTTGCCCATTCCGGGCCACACTAGTCGAGTCACGCAAGTCAAGTCATGCACGCAAGTAATATCAAGTAACACCATGAAAGAGAGAGAGTGTGTGTGTGTGGAATGCCAAAGATCAAACTAGTCATGCACTTCGGTGCAATGCCAGACATCGTGATCAATATAACTCCCATGGGCACAAGTACTTTCGGGTGCTCCTCCCAGGACCAGATCGGGCCCTATATGCACAGCATTAAAGATAGATCTAGACATCCACGATAGTTCATAGCCAATAAGGAGTTTCAAGAACAAGCTTTAATAGAATGATAAGGTAATATTTTCATAGAATTCAAGGACAAGGCCCTTGAGTAAGGACAGACTTGCAATAAAATCCATGTGAAAGCATAGAAACCATGACATGTCGAAAAATTGGGTGGAATTGGCACCTAGATAGGTTGCCATGAATAACTTGAATAGATGACTAGCAAGATAGTCACCAGTTCAATGGACATGATGCAAGCTGAATAATTGGTACTTAGCAATAAGTTACCCAATTCAATGTATCGCCTAGTGGAATGATCACTCATTCCACCAGCTAAGAGAATTTCTCTCATGGGCCAAGAATAGTACCATGAAAGGGCCGGGTTACCACGTTTCCAGAGTGACGTGGCACTAAAATGGGTACAAGGTGTTTAAGGTACAACCAGCTCAGTCGGCCTTGAGAGAATCCAAGGCTACGAGGAGACTTACGGAGGTCCCGATGACTAACTTGCTAGTCCGAAGGAACGGAATGTCCAACGGAGAGCTCGTATGTCGTCGAGAGTTGAAGTGTATAACGTGAACCAATCATGAAACAGGGACTCCATCTACGGACGTGAGATGAGAGTGCCAGAAGACCCGCGGTATGGGTCAAAATCGGGAGAAAACGGTGAAAACATGAATGCGTTAATTATAGAATTCATATCCATCCAATTCTATAATTAAATAAACTTATATTATTTGATGTCCGTGGGTGGCGTCATTTATTAATTAGCGTCCTCTTGGAGGGACGTTAATTTTATGATTTTTAACTTAATTTATTTAACAAGAATTCACATTTGTATCTATTTAATTGAATAATTTCAAAAATATACATTCAAAGAGACATTAATTTATATAAAATAATTTATAAAAATAGAATATATGATAATTAGGATAAAAATTCATGAATTCCAAAAATATATTTTTTATAATTTTATGTTGCATAGTTTAGTAGATATGGATTTTCCAAGATATAATTACAAGTTATATGTATATATATATATATATATATATATATATATATTAACCAATTTGACGCCTTTGCACGATAGCGTCAAAACAATTTGACGACATTTAATATGTCGTCATTTCAAATTGTCTCAATTCTTTAGTCCTCTCATTTCTCGATGTAACTACGTCGGAATCACGCGTTCTATATATCGAAATGACGGGCTCGAAAAACTCTACCTAACTAGACGTTCAAAATAATTTTTCGTTGAGAGATGGGGGATCTTGAGATAGGGGGCACGAAAAATGGTGCAACCACTCTCACTACCTCGGTCACCTCCCCAACAATACATTCATAAAATTTCATAGCCAAAGGACGCTCCGGTGATGAGAATCAAGTCGTCAAAAGAAAAACCTATAACTAGCATGCTACAGTAACTTTTGGAATTCGCCGAGTAACTGATTATATATATTAAATAATTTAACTTGTTTAAACTTATAGTAAATACACCATATAAGGCATGAAAATTTAGGAATAACCATGAAGATTTTAGAAGTATATTTATCCAAAATTTTGGTGTGTGATTACTTGGGTATAAAATTTTAACATGATGTAATTATTTAATTTATTAAGATAATTAAACGGTAAACTACACTTAAGCAAGCGATGGTAACAAAACATGAGTTTTAAACATGTAAAATTAATTACTACTATCTTTGGGCTTCAATTATTGAGAAAACCTACCTTTCTGGGTTGATTTGGTTAACAGAAACTTGATCGATGAAGAATCGAAGAGGATTAATACAACCACCGATACACTGTAACGGCAGAAGCAGAGGATGACGATGCAGTTTCGACAGGAATAGAAACAATAAGGCCTCGAAGAAGTAGATGTCTTTTCTTTTGTTTACAGCAGCAGAAGAAGAAGCTTTGGGTCAACAGGTTCGCCAGTAGCAGGAAGAAAGCAATCTTCCTTTACTCCTTAATAGCAACCTTTGTTCAGCAAGGGAAGAAGTAAAGAAGCAGGGCTTCTTCTACGTTGAGGAAGACGATGGAGATGGGCTCGTGAAGAAGGCAAAGATGCTTAAACTATCACAAACAGCAGGTCGGTGTCGAAGCAGAGAACCCAAAGGCAATAACCTTTGAAGGGTTCTGTAGGGACTTATTTATAGGGAAGAAGGATCCCACGTAGTTAGAGTTTAATTAGGAGTAATATTCCCACAGGAAGAATATAACTTTCCACGTATTGATCTCTTCCTTAATCAAAACTTACCCAATTAACTTCCTTGTTGATGGGGACATCAGTGACAACCAGCTCACTTTGTGTTTGCATTTGTGTCCTTTTGTATTTGTATGTACGCCCTTGTGATATATGCGTACACAATAGTAGGTCTTAGTGGGTTTATTTGCAAAAGGCCATTGGGTTTCTTTGCAAATATGCTTGTAGGCCCTGCAGGGGCCCCCTCCCTCCTCCTTATTGGTCCACATGGACTCTTGGGTCCAAGGTGGCTGGTCCATGGTCCAAATTTGGACTTGGACCATGAATTAAATAAAGAAGACAATTCCAAATTGTCCTCTTTAAGGGGGGGGGGGGCGGACCTATTAGTTTATTTGGGTTTAATGTGGTGTTCACACCACATCTCAACCCTCCATTCTTCAACCCTTGATCCAAGGGCTCATATTAGATTAGAACCCTTTCATATAAATACTTGTATTTTCTTATGGAAAGAATTAATGAAGAAGAAATTAGCATTTTGCCTCCTTGAAGCTTGTGCCCCTCTCCCCTCTCTCCCTGGTGTTCTTCCACCTCCAGCCCATTTATAGAGTGTAATACCTTCCCCCTTGATCCTCTCCAACTTCTGAAGCAGCTCCGGTGATCGCCGCCGCCGCCGTCTCGCCGCCGACGCGTCTTCACCAACGAATTCGGTTTTCTGTCTACTCTGGACAGACCTCTCTTCTCCGAATTGTCCCTCTCTCTTCCCTCATCTTCTGAAGCTCCAATTTTCAGGGTTGGTTCCCCTCTTGAACCCTTACCTCCACAAAAAATTTCAGGCAAAAATTCGTCCTTTAGATATTTTTAGATTTTCGTCCAAGTTCAAATTTCAGTTCTGTCCAGGTTCTGTCTACTGTTCAACAGTTCTGAGTCTACCTTGTTCGACCCATGTTTTGAATTTTTTTGGGGCTATAAAAATTACTGAGACTTCTGTCCACATATGTCTACCACCATGAATTTTCTTAATTTTTGATAAGGTCTATAGGTATTTTTCAAAATTCGTACCAGTTCCTGTGAGCAATTTTTCCACAGTGTCCCAGATCCGACCCAGGTCCACTCAAAAAATCCCATAAAATCCATTTCCTATCCAAATCAAAAAACAAAAATAGTCCCGGTTTTCTATCTCAGAGATCTTCAACTTTTCTGAAGAACTCATCTCCATATTCCAAGGTCCTCCCACCGGTCAACGGTGATTTTCAGAGAAGTCAGAACCTGCCCCTACAGTTCTGGCCTATTTACAGCAAGGGTGTAAATTCCATAAGTCAGATATACGTATCTGATTATTTTTTCTGAAGGCCCCTACGTCGAAGTATTTGGAGTCCTCTTTCCAACGGCGCTGAGCTCGTTGCATTCCGACGACGGGGTTGATCACAGCAGCCGATCTCGCCGGACAGCGCGCGAGAAGACAGCAAGTGCAGACTTGTGGCCGGTTTCCCGCGAGCGTCGTCCGAGGGCCGCCCGGCGTCCGGCGGTCGTTCCAGCAGCTCGCCATCCCAGGGGAGCGCTTTCCAGGTGTCTCCACAGCAGAGGAGTCATCAGGCCCCACACGACCCCTCCGGTCAATACGTGGGCCCCCACTAGCACGAGTACGCGTGAAGCCGAAGCATTGCCCGAAACCGCCCGTCAACCTGAACTTGGTCCTCCCGGGCCCACTTGTGTCGCCCTTTACCTCCCTGCGTGGAGTGGGCTTATTTGTACTGCTGTAAACATAATGTACTAAGTTCCCGGGAGTACGAGCTTTGGCCGGGTGCCATCTTCGCCACGCCGAGCGCGTGGAGGTATCGTATTCGCTCCTTGCTTGGCATTCCACTTATTTCTATATATGCTTGTTTATGCCGCTGCTAGAGAGCATGTGTAGGGTTACCTAGCTCGCTTTTAATTTATCATATCACTGCTGCGAGTGAGAGAGTGACCGTCCCGTGACCCGATCCGGGCACAATTGAGAGCCGACCACCCTAGCTCACTGCCGGTTGTTCAACCGCGCACATCCGACGCTTCCCTCGCTAAGGGACGACCGCTAGCTTATCGTGTCCGTGGTCCCGTCCCTCATCAATTTGGTATCAGAGCAGTTGAGTCTAGGGTGTTTACATTCAAAAAAAAAAAGTGTCATTCATTAGTCATTTACGTCTAGTCATTAGTCATAGTCTAAGTCGTGTTTAGGATCATCATATTTTAAAACAACAAAAAGAGTCATTTTTGGGTCGCATACATCCCTTTACTCGGTATATAAAAAGGTGTTGTCCGACCGTTAGGTTACGCCTATCGGGAAGGCCGCACACTTGTGCGAGTGACCTTCGGGTCGATTGTCTCCGCCGCGTACCGAGTCTTGGTTTACGTCTAGGGTCCTTAGTGTGCATTAGTTAGTGCATTCCAACTTTGCATTACTTAGTGTCGTGTCTAGTGTTTTGGTCCGAGTGTCGGCATGGCCGTCCACTAGTTTCCCCGTGTCCCATGGAGTCCCAAACTCCCGGATGGTGGCGATACTATCTCAAATGGAAGGACCACCCGAACCACCCCACGAGGCCCGAAACCCGGGATTTCTACGGGTCCGATGACCCGAGTGTCTATCTAGAATGGGAAGCCATTATGGATGATTACTTCGAGGTGTACATCATGTACGGGCCCATGCAAGTCGATGTTGCCAAAAGGCGACTTTTTGGTGAAGCCGCTGCAACTTGGAGGGACATCAAATATTGGAGGGAGGATAGGAATCTAAGGCCCATCGAGTCATGGTGGGAAATGAAGAGAGTGCTTAGGAGGGCCTACGTTCCCCGCCCACCTACCTCCAACCACGGAGGTCATTCCACTCACCAACCCCACCAACTCACCCACAATCAAGTGGGCCACACCTCTACCCAATCCCACCCCTTCACCGCCGTCCAAGCCCACCAAAGTGACCCCAATCTAGTGGCCCGCCCATGCACCACCAACCAACCTCCCCTTGGCACTCCCATCCCAACCCACTCAAGCACCTCCAACCGAGTGGAAGTCCCGCTTATAACCGAGCCGAGGCCCACACCCGAGCCGAGAGTTAAGGAGCTAGTCCACCCCAAGGTCCCTCCTCCAACCCGCTCCTTAGAGGAAATAAAGAAAATGATTTCGGATTGGTGGGAAAGGACACAAGCTACTCCACCACCCATGGATGCTCCATTGTTATCTACCTCCGGTCTTCATTCGCAACCATCAAAGTGGGAACTACCAAAGCCCGAGCCACCCGTGTTTCTTACGGGAACACTTTACATAGCCGAGCCACTTCTTAGATGGCTCAAGGATGGCTTGGTCCCACATCCCTTCCCGTCCATGGACCCCATCTTACCTTTAGTGCCAGTCAACTCATTCCATACCACCTTTCGATCTCGTCACCATGTTGACACATTGGACGATCTTGTCATGGGATTGGATTCACAATGGGAGTTGACGCACCTTTTGGCCCGAGGCTTTGACCAACCCACTAGTCTTAGCCTCACTCATCCGGCCTTAGGGTCTATTACCTCCGAGTGCATCGTGGGTTGTATCACCACGGAGGTCCTCTTACTCCTTCCCTTACCGGACGAGCCTGAATTCATACCCTTTTGTCCGAGGGAGGAATCATACTTCTTGCCTACGGTCCCCGTCCCACCCATCACAATTCAAGAAGGTGATTATCCACACCTTCAAAACTTCTACACGTGGGACCGTGACTTGTGGGAACCCACCACAAGGGGTCACACATTCTTTGACCCATTTGACCCCTACTCTAGTGGGCCCCGTGACCCATCACTTCCCTCATACCTTATCGGGGAAGTCCACTTTCATACCCCTTTCCTACGGGCCGGGTCCTCCATACCCACCAAGCCCGTCCACGATACACCTCCACCCAGCTCTTCCACACCCGGCTTTCCTAGCCCTCTCAAGTCTCCCAAATCCAAAGGGCCGTCCATGCATGACTGGGTCATACTTGGACATTTAGGTGTACCTCATGCCACCCATCTCCGGTTACATAACATGCATGCATGGCACACATTCGGGTGTCCTGGTCCGCCATCACCCATGTACGGGTCGGACTAACATTAGGTGTGTCTAGGGTCATAGTTGAGTCAGTGTGCTTTCTTTGTGTGGTTTGTTTGTGTGGTGATTTTGAGTCGATTGTTTGCATGGTTTGCATTCGTGTGTCAGTGCATGGTGAGTCTGCATGTGTCTTGTGCAAGCTCGTGTCGTTCCCGAATGAGTGTGAAGCGAGTCGATTCACTTGACGAGTATGGGATCGGTTTACTTCTATACCCGGATCAGTCACCTATAGAGACTCAGCAGTGATTCCTAGTGAGTCTTTGAGCTGTTTCCTTCCGTTGAGAGTGCCCCTTCGGAGTGACCACCTTTGGCCATAGCAGTGCGCATATCGAGTATATGTGGAATGAGCAGGTGCCGATCACTTGGAGTGGAGCATGCCCGCGCTACTTGGCACGGTGACGGATCCGCCGGAGACCTGAGCAGCCGCACCCTTTACTCGACGGGGTCGAGTTCCTCCCACCCGGGGAGAATTGATGGGGACATCAGTGACAACCAGCTCACTTTGTGTTTGCATTTATGTCCTTTTGTATTTGTATGTACGCCCTTGTGATATATGCGTACACAATAGTAGGTCTTAGTGGGTTTATTTGCAAAAGGCCATTGGGTTTCTTTGCAAATATGCTTGTAGGCCCTGCAGGGGCCCCCTCCCTCCTCCTTATTGGTCCACATGGACTCTTGGGTCCAAGGTGGCTGGTCCATGGTCCAAATTTGGACTTGGACCATGAATTAAATAAAGAAGACAATTCCAAATTGTCCTCTTTAAGGGGGGGGCGGACCTATTAGTTTATTTGGGTTTAATGTGGTGTTCACACCACATCTCAACCCTCCATTCTTCAACCCTTGATCCAAGGGCTCATATTAGATTAGAACCCTTTCATATAAATACTTGTATTTTCTTATGGAAAGAATTAATGAAGAAGAAATTAGCATTTTGCCTCCTTGAAGCTTGTGCCCCTCTCCCCTCTCTCCCTGGTGTTCTTCCACCTCCAGCCCATTTATAGAGTGTAATACCTTCCCCCTTGATCCTCTCCAACTTCTGAAGCAGCTCCGGTGATCGCCGCCGCCGCCGTCTCGCCGCCGACGCGTCTTCACCAACGAATTCGGTTTTCTGTCTACTCTGGACAGACCTCTCTTCTCCGAATTGTCCCTCTCTCTTCCCTCATCTTCTGAAGCTCCAATTTTCAGGGTTGGTTCCCCTCTTGAACCCTTACCTCCACAAAAAAGTTCAGGCAAAAATTCGTCCTTTAGATATTTTTAGATTTTCGTCCAAGTTCAAATTTCAGTTCTGTCCAGGTTCTGTCTACTGTTCAACAGTTCTGAGTCTACCTTGTTCGACCCATGTTTTGAATTTTGTTGGGGCTCTAAAAATTACTGAGACTTCTGTCCACATATGTCTACCACCATGAATTTTCTTAATTTTTGATAAGGTCTATAGGTATTTTTCAAAATTCGTACCAGTTCCTGTGAGCAATTTTTCCACAGTGTCCCAGATCCGACCCAGGTCCACTCAAAAAATCTCATAAAATCCATTTCCTATCCAAATCAAAAACCAAAAATAGTCCCGGTTTTCTATCTCAGAGATCTTCAACTTTTCTGAAGAACTCATCTCCATATTCCAAGGTCCTCCCACCGGTCAACGGTGATTTTCAGAGAAGTCAGAACCTGCCCCTACAGTTCTGGCCTATTTACAGCAAGGGTGTAAATTCCATAAGTCAGATATACGTATCTGATTATTTTTTCTGAAGGCCCCTACGTCGAAGTATTTGGAGTCCTCTTTCCAACGGCGCTGAGCTCGTTGCATTCCGACGACGGGGTTGATCACAGCAGCCGATCTCGCCGGACAGCGCGCGAGAAGACAGCAAGTGCAGACTTGTGGCCGGTTTCCCGCGAGCGTCGTCCGAGGGCCGCCCGGCGTCCGGCGGTCGTTCCAGCAGCTCGCCATCCCAGGGGAGCGCTTTCCAGGTGTCTCCACAGCAGAGGAGTCATCAGGCCCCACACGACCCCTCCGGTCAATACGTGGGCCCCCACTAGCACGAGTACGCGTGAAGCCGAAGCATTGCCCGAAACCGCCCGTCAACCTGAACTTGGTCCTCCCGGGCCCACTTGTGTCGCCCTTTACCTCCCTGCGTGGAGTGGGCTTATTTGTACTGCTGTAAACATAATGTACTAAGTTCCCGGGAGTACGAGCTTTGGCCGGGTGCCATCTTCGCCACGCCGAGCGCGTGGAGGTATCGTATTCGCTCCTTGCTTGGCATTCCACTTATTTCTATATATGCTTGTTTATGCCGCTGCTAGAGAGCATGTGTAGGGTTACCTAGCTCGCTTTTAATTTATCATATCACTGCTGCGAGTGAGAGAGTGACCGTCCCGTGACCCGATCCGGGCACAATTGAGAGCCGACCACCCTAGCTCACTGCCGGTTGTTCAACCGCGCACATCCGACGCTTCCCTCGCTAAGGGACGACCGCTAGCTTATCGTGTCCGTGGTCCCGTCCCTCATCACTTGTTCGAATCACACACCAACTGTCCCTTTTGGAAATGACGCCATAGGTTGGGACGTTATTTCAATAAATGACGCTTGTATACACAGTCGTCAATTCCTTAATTGACGACTTGCACTGGGGCGTCATTCACCTTTCCCTATTTTGTATAACCATCTTTCTAGATTTTTATCTTTTTTTCTTGATGTGATCTAGACGGAAAATTTTAAAGGTACGAGTTTTCCATTTTTCTCTATTTTTTCATATAATTAGTTTTCCAAAATTCTTTAATTCAAAAATTGGCACTATTCATTTTAGAATAAAATAACGACTTAGCTGAAGTCGTTTCCTATGTAATTGACGCATGCATACGTTGACGTCATTTCATTTTTGGCATTTTCACTTAACCTTCAAAAGACTAATATTATATATATCCATGTTATTTCTATAACTCTTTAACTATATACTTTATTTGATTTTTGCTAATTTATAAATAACGACTTGCTTTAAGTCGTGTTTCACGTTAGATACGCCTGTACCAAGAGGCGTCAATTGAGTTTTTGGCCTTTTCTCAATGCCATTGAAAGAACCAAAATTGCATATATGTCCATTCTTTTATCTTTTACATATCTTTAATGTAATTAAATCTTATATTTATATATCCTCCCTTTATAATGTAATAAATGTGGAATATTAAAATTTGCTAAATTAGTAATAAAATATAAATTGACATTTTCTTCAAGATTTAATGATTCTCAATTCAATTAAAATTATGTTGTGCATTAAATGGCTACTTAAAAATAACATGTTATAGTAGTGTCCATGAGTTCTTTTGTCAAACTTTTTAGGATGGCCTTGATTATTTACGTTGTATTATATTTAATTGCATTATATAAATATGCATAGATATTTGGATGAGTGGGTTGAGACTTAAGGGCCCTTATTTGTGTCGATATGTTACTATCCATTTTTCCCAATGCTTGTTATTTGTCATATACGTATTCTAAAGGCCCTTACAATGTGTGTGGGTTTCATATCTCTTGATATATATATATATATATATACCTATGGGTTATTTACTAACCCTCATATACCTATTAATAATTTGTATGTATATAGGGATTTTATTCCTCATAATTTCTTTTACTTTTATTAGTCCTTGTCCTGGGTATCAGAGGCATGTTCGATCCTAGATAAATTTTTACTTCCATTCCAAAAGGTAATATTAACTAGTCTTTTATAAATTCCAGGAACCTTATTAACTATTTATAGAGACATGTAGATATCATCATGTATAGGTTATTTTTATTTTCAAACCGTAAATATATTTATTCCTATTTCAAAATTACCGGGCGTTACACTCTTAGTTTCATACCTCCAGTCTGTATCTTTTCATCCTGTGTCTTTTGGGTCCCTTTTCGTCTATCCTATCCCCTTTTGATGATGCCAAAGGGAGAGAAGTAGTAGTGCCGATTATATATTTATATATGTCAGTATGTTCGTATGTTTGCATGCATGATCATGTGAGGATCTTTTGTGTCAGTTCTGCATTTGTTGTTTTGTCACATGTGTAGAGTCGTGCATTCATTCTCGCATCAATGTACCTTGAAATAATGATGAAATGAATGCAACTGGTGTTTGATCTCAAATGGTTGGCTCCTATGTCTCATTTCTTTTCTAAATTGGCAAATAAAGTGTTGAATGGTTTACGTTAGCTGGCTTGATGTGATGTGAGCAAATGCCTTGATTTCGAACATTGATCTCAATTTTCAATGATTGTTTAAAGGCACGCCAATGTATTTAAATACCCCTTCATTTTTGTCATCATCAAAAAAGGGGAGGTTGTTGAGTATATCGAGGTGATTTTGATGATAACAAAACCCAGGACATGCGTTCTATCATGTGCCATGTATTAGCAATCAAGTTCAACCCTCATACGCAATCAAGGTCTAATTTCATCATGCATTATGCTTTGAATGGGGGACTGTTAAAGGTGCAGCTCGTTTGGACAAGCTAGGAATTCCTAGCATACGACTGATGTAATTTTTTCATTCTATTATCTCAATAAAATTTACCTCTTAGGTGTGGATGGTGGAGTGGCCACTGAGGTGCAGTCCCCCATTCAACCCTAGGCAGGGGTTTCCAAAAAAAAACATTATGCTTGAGTGTTCATACCCTTACAAATGCCTTAAACGAGCTCAAATGGACTTGAAATCAATAATAACATAAGTTTAATTCAAGCATCGATCATATGGATATAATTTGCTAAGCTAACAACTTGTTTTGGCAGGATTTTCACAGTCCGGTCGACCTGAGAGCATGGGCCGGTCGACCAGAATTAAAAGCGTTCAACAATCTACAGGATTTTCAGGTGGCGGTCGACCGTCGGTCTTGGGCCGATCAACCGGTTTTCCCAGCGTTGAAAAGCCTCACTCCTGTAAAATTCTAGTCGACTGCCCCCTACTGCCGATCGACCGCCAGCTTCGAGGCAGCTTTTGTTGACTTGTGTTCTTCAACGTGGGAAGGCCCTTTCATTGGATTTGTTTAATCCCAAAGTCACCAAACTTGCCATGATTTGTGGATCTGGTTCCTGGCTTGTCCCTTGACCATCCAAGATCTATAAATACATCATATTGGGGTCAAAAACCCTAATCACAAGAGGGAGATCAAAGAGGCTATCAAGGGGAGAAAGAGTGCTGGCACTGTAGCTCCGTGAACAATGTTTTGAGAAAGAACTTCTTCATCCATCTCCAAGCTTTCAAGATCATTTTGCAAGCCATTCAAGTGAAGATCAAGCTGTGGAGGAAGCTTCATCCAAGATCATCTTCATCCATTAAGGGGGAGCTTAAATCTGAGTTTTTCATTTTGTGTTTCTCCCTTGTTTTTCATCAAGCTTCAAGTGTGTGAGTAAAGGGAACCCTGGGATTTGTGGGGGAGGTGGATGTATCAGGGATACTAATGGCACTCCGATTCTTGCATTTGCACATTTCTATGGTGTTGGTAACAGTTTGGTCGCTGAAACTCGTGCTCTTTGTGATGGTGTGCGGTACATTATGGATCACGGGCTTCGCGTTGTGGAGATTCGCACGGATTCCTCTCTTCTGGCCAATTCTTTTCTTCTGGATCTCCTCCATCCTGGAGATGTCTTCGTTGGTGGTGGGAAACTAATGCTTTTCTTGATTCCTCAGGAGTTCATATCTCTCATGTTTACCGTGAAGCCAATCAACTAGCTGATGCACTTGCGTCGCATGCATGTTCTGCAAATGGAAACCTTTGTGTTTCTTCATCCTCTGGCCTCCCCAGGAGCTGCTCTGGAGCACTTATAACTGACCGACTTGGTCTCTTTTCTATTAGATTGTAGTAGGCTGTCATTTTCTATTTTTGGCTTCCCGATTTGTCTCATTCAGGGGTATGCCCCGCAGCTATAATGTAAACTTCTTTGAATATTAAATTTTTGGACTTTAGGATGTGCGGTGGAGCAAACCACTTATCACCTTGTAGACACGCCAAAATCGATCCTATATTGAGTAAATCTCATATCACCATGTGACGCCCCAAAGTGGACTTCAATATTTGTAGAAACCCGATAATTAAAAATGAAAAATAAATTTTTTATTTTATTATGTAATTAAAATTTTCATGAAATATTCAAATTACATTTTTACTATATGAAATAAGCTAGTTTATTGAATTTACTTGAATTTACTTAAATAAATAGGAAATTAAATGCTTTAACCCTTTGATAAATCATAGTAAGCCCAATAAAAGTCCATATAATAGATTAGGATCATAATTGGTCCATTGGATAATCTATAATGGGTTGGATTAATGGATTAAAGGATTTAATAAAGGATAAATAACATTAAATTCGTAACATGTGTTTAATATGACATTTAAGGGATTAAAATAACCTCATTTCTAGAAGATTGACTCAAAAATCAACCCTTACCTAACAGTCCACCTTGGACTAGTTGTTTTCACATTGTTTTCACACCAAAATGAGGCTCGATTAAGAGAAGAAATGTGAATTTTCTTCTAATTCGTAGCTAATGGGTTAGGTGGAATTAGGTGAGAAATCTTGACAAAATTGACCAAGTTTTGGCTATAAATAGAGCCCCATTCGACCCTCAACTCATCCCTGGAGGCTAAGGTTATGATGTTGCAAGAATTAGTGGAGATTTGAAGGAGGATTTGGAAGATCAAGGAGTTTCTTTATATTTGGGGATATTTCTTTAGATCCGTCTAAAGGTAGGTGTCTCTCAAGCTAAACTCTAATTAAAGCATGCTATCTTGTGTATTTTTCAATGCTCTTTCCATTGATACATGTTTCCCCAAATTTTATTGAGAAATGATCAAGTTATTAGCATTTTATTGAAAGGTATTCACATTTTTTCTTAAGAAAACCGTGGCTATTAAAACTCAGTCCGCGTTAATGAACGCGTCTCCTCGATAAGACGCGTTCTTAACAGCTTTTACATTAACCAGAATTCAAAAGTAAAAATATATAATAATATTTAAGGAGACGTCCAGCCACCTCGACGCGTCCATAGAGCACGTCCATTAGCTAAGACGCGCTCAGACAGACTCTCCCTCCGTCCTAAATTTTGAAAAAAAATATTAAAATAATTTCATGAAGGCGTCCACTTGCCTGGACGCCTACATAAAAATTATTAAAATAATTTCAAGAAGGTGTCCACTTGCCTGGATGCCTTTATAAAATTTTTTAAATTGTATTAAAATGATTTTTAATAAGGCGACCAGTTACCTGGACGCCTCTTTAAAAAATCAATATTAAATGACTATTTTCAGTGTGAAAAATCTAATTTTTACCAAATAATTGATAAAATAATGAATGAAAATTATTCCCAGTATCTAAAAATCTGTTATCAAAAGTTGATATATTGAAATTATCTTTCATCATGTTAAAAATTTATTTTGTGGAATAAAAGTATTTTTACCATGAAAAAACATATTTTTACCATATTATTAGTAAATTGATGCATGAAAAATATTTACAGCATGTTAAAAAATACTTCCAGCATGATAAAATTAATTCCAGCGGGTTAGAATTATTTTAGCTTGTTAAGACTATTTTTCAGCATATTAAAGTTATTTAAAACTATTTTTCAGCATGTAAAAATCTATTTTTACCATGTTATTAGTAAAGTAATGTATACAAACTAGTTTTAGCATGTTAAAAATTATTTCTAGTATGATAAATTTATCTCCTGCATATTGATATAGGAAATTATTTTTCAGCATGATAAATTTATTTAAAACTAATTTTTGCATATTTTTCTAGCAAGAAATTAGTAGATAAATGTATAAAAATTAATTTTAGCATGCTAAAAATTACTTTTAGTAAGATAAAATCATTTACAGTATGTCATGATGATTTTAGCATGTTAAAATTAATTTCATCATGCTAAAGCTTTTTAAAAATTATTTTATGCATGACAAACCTATTTTCTCAATAAATAATTAACAAATAAATGTATAAAAAATATTTTTCAGCATAAAAAATTTATTTTTGTTATCATAAAATTTAGGCAAACAACATGGTAAACTCATGTTTGTCACCTCATTAGTATGTTAGTGTACGAGGATTATTAGCATGTTAAGTATTCATATTAATATATTAAATAATATTTTTCACTATGATAAAAAGTTAATTCTAGCATGAAAAGTCTATCTTATTATCCCAGAAGTAAAGTGACACATGAAAATTATTTTCAACAAGTAAAACTTATTTTTAGTACATAAGCTCTATTTTCTTATCAAATAACTAGTACATTGATGAATAAATATTAAATAAATAGAAAATACCAAAAATCGGGATTTTAAATTCTGAAAATTTTACTTCTTACCTAAAACACTTAATTATAAAAAAAAATATACATCAGATTAGACTATGAAATTTACAATAATTCTATCTACTTGAATTTTTCCTAGTTATCGTTCGTTCTTGAATTCCACGACTTAATGTCGTTAAACATTATGCCTCAAAATTATTATCCACTTTTCATGTAACTTCTGGAATTTTTGCTAGATCTGTACTTATTTACAATAGCCTATTTCTTGAAATTCATTGGCCATATACATTAAAGTGGATGTCTAGACGTACTTGGATTTTTTGATCCATATGACTCAATGCCTGGCATTAATGGGGCCCGGTCTGGTCCTGGGGGGAGCGCTCGAAAGTACTTGTGCCCATGGGAGTTGATTGACCAATGGTGTGACATTGCACCGAAGTGCATGATAGATTTACTTGATACGGCATTCCACATTTCGTTATTGGTATTTGATTACTTGTTTACATGATTATTCGATAAATACTCGATTTACTTGACTTGCATGAAGTGGCCAATTACATGTAATTCTTTACTTGTTCAAATTCATTACTTGAAAATTTCTCTTGATATCTTGTTATTCCAATTACTTAGAAATTCCATTCATGTTCATACACTTCTCGATACAACTTCAAAAATTGCTTAAAGTGTTAATACTTAAAGATTACCTGGTTCATAGAGATATAAAATCCTACTGAGTTTTTACCTCATCCTACGTTTTGGTTAATTATTGCAGGAAATGAAAATGAACAAGGGAATGGACAAGAGTGAGAGAGTGATTTTTCTTTTTACCTAGGTTTATGTAGATCATTAGTGTTTTTACAAGAATGATGTACTTTGGGATTGGAAGTTTGTAATTTACCTTTATGGCTTATGAATTAGTGATGTAAACTTCATTTTGATGAAATAAAAGTATTATTTTCCTGTTCATTTCTGACTTTAGAAATAAAATTGTACATGCTCTGATCGACACGCGACCTCGATATTCCGCGTCGGGACGTGATAGTCTTTGTGGTATCAGAGCCTAGGTTACATAAAATCCTAGGTTTCACAGTTTAGGTTTATTCTTAAACTTAGGATAGGTTTTAGATCAATATCTAGAAACTTGGATAAGGACTTAAACATTCTCGGTAAGCACGGGTAGAAACACGGGTTTAGTTTTAAGGAAAAAGATTTATCAAGACTTAAACAAATGAATAAAATAATCAAACCTTGTAATTATGGTTGCAGGTTAATTCTCGCAAATGGCCGCCGAGAGAGCTCAATGGCGCGAGATGTAACGCACCGTTCAAGGCTTAACCCAAGCCCTCCAACAGGTTGCTCAAGGAGGAGCAAACCGAGGAGCGGGTGATCTACATAGGAATTTCCGGAGCATGAACCCTCCCTGGTTCGCGGGATCTACGGACCCGGACGAGGCCGAACATTGGATTAAAGAGATCGAGAGGATATTCCGAGTCATGCAATGTGCCGACGAGGAAAATGTCCTACTCGCTACTTTCCAACTGGAAAGGGATGCGCGTGCCTGGTGGGAATCGGTCGAGGCTACTTTACCGCATGACCAAATTCTATGGGAAGAGTTTGTGGAACACTTCAATAGCAAGTATTTCTCCGACCGGGTGCAAGAAAGGAAGGCCACTGAATTTGCCGCCTTAAAACAAAGGGGATTATCGGTTGCGGAATATGAAGCTCAATTTTCAAGATTATCTCGGTACGCTCCACATCTCGTGGGTACCGACAAAATGAAGGCACGGAGATTTCTTAATGGCCTTAAGCCGTAATATATTACCCAACTCGCCCCGATGGATATTCAATTATATTCTGATATGGTACGAAGAGCTCAACTCCTAGAAGATGCAACGGAGTTATTGGATCGCATCCGAGGAAGGAAAGCCAAGAGAGAGCAAGTTACTGGGTCCGGAAGTTTCAAACCTTCCTTCGGGAAGAAAAGGCCCAATGACGGGCGTAACTTCAACAAGGACGGGCATAATTTCAACAAGGGTGGACGTAATTTCCAAGGGGACAAGAAGCCGAGGACTTTTGACAAACAAATTGTTCCTTTCTCTACGCCATCAAAGGAATTATGCAAATATTGCGAGAAGCCCAGACACAAAGCCGAGGAATGCTGGAGAAAGCTCGGCGCATGTCTTCGATGCGGGAGTCGCGATCCCGAATTACCCTCTTCTTAATGAGCAAGCTCCATCCCTGGCAAAGCTTCCAATTATTGCCAAGAAGCAAGGGAGACTCCAAGCTCTAATGAATGGGGAACCTACCGAGGAAGGAGGAGTTGTGGAAGGTACTCTTTTCATATACTCCAAGCCTGCCTCTGTCTTATTTGACACTGGAGCTACACATTCATTTATATCTAGAATATTTGCTGGTCTTTTACTTATGAAGCATGTTCCATTAGATTCTACACTTACCATTACTACACCTATTGGAACGGGAACGGAGATTAAATATTTCTATCCCGATAGTGAAATTCTGATTAGCGATTATAACTTACCCGCAAATTTGGTATGCATGGAGATGGAAGGATATGATATTATTTTGGGTGCCGATTGGCTATCTACACATGAAGCTAGTGTAAATTGCAAGTTGGGGACGGTAACTTTCATGGGTTACCCTGACCTTCTATTTTCGGGTATCAGGCATTCCAAGCACATACCTCTCATTTCGGCCCTTAAAGCCGAAAAATTATTAAGGAAGGGTTGTGCCGGTTACTTAGTTTCTTTCATAATGACCGAGCATACGGAACCCGTTCTAAAGGACATTCCTATCATTTGGGATTATTCTGATGTATTTCCGAACGAATTGCCTGGTATTCCTCCAGAGAGAGAGGTGGTATTCTCTATTGATTTAATTCCGGGAGCGGCACCAGTTTCTAAAGCTCCATATCGGATGTCTACCGTGGAAATGAAAGAATTAAAGGATCAATTATTGGAATTACTGGAGAAGGGGTTTATCCGACCAAATACTTCACCTTGGGGAGCCCCGGTCTTATTTGTCAAGAAGAAGGATGGTTCGATAAGGTTATGTGTTGATTATCGATAATTGAATCAACTCACCATCAAGAACAAATATCCTTTACCGAGGATTGATGAATTATTCGACCAGATTTCTGGAGCTTGATATTTCTCAAAGATCGACCTTCGATCTGGTTATCATCAATTGAAGATTAAGAAAAGTGATATTCACAAGACGGCATTCCGGAGTCGGTATGGTCATTATGAGTTCACCGTTATGCCTTTTGGCTGCATAAATGTGCCTGCCGCATTTATGCAATTGATGAACAGCGTATTCAGGCCATACCTTGATCAATTTGTGGTTGTCTTCATTGACGACATTTTGATCTACTCCAAGTCCAAGGAAAAACATGAAGAACATCTCAAGAAGGCCCTTCAATTATTAAGAGATCACAAGCTTTATGCCAAATTAAGCAAATGTGATTTCTGGTTGGAGGAGGTTTCTTTTCTCGGTCACATAATTTCTCGAAACGGTATTGTCGTCAATCCTTCAAAGGTCGAGGCTGTAAAGAACTGGGAAAGGCCTACTAGTGTGACGAAAATCCGAAGCTTCTTGGGATTGGCTAGCTGTTATCGAAGATTTATCAAGGACTTCTCCAAGATTGCGGTATTTTTTACAAGATTGACAAGGAAGGAGAATCCTTTTATATGGTCCGAGGAATGTGAGAAAAGCTTTCAAACTTTGAAGGATTGTCTGACGACTGCTCTTATTCTCGCATTACCTATGGAAGGAGGAGGATTTGAAGTATATGCTGATGCATCTGGGATTGGCCTAGGTTGCGTATTAATACAACATGGAAAGGTCATAGCTTATTCCTCACGATAATTGAAGAAGAACGAGGAAAATTATCCCGTACATGACCTAGAACTTGCAGCTGTGGTCTTTGCTTTGAAGATCTGGCGACGTTACCTCTATGGCGAAGCCTTTACGGTGTATTATGATCACAAGAGTCTCAAATATTTATTCTCTCAAAAGGAGCTCAATATGAGACAAAGACGGTGGTTGGAATATTTAAAGGATTTTGATTTTTCTATACAATATCATCCCAGAAAAGGCAATGTCGTAGCTGATGCACTTAACAGGAAGCCGATGGCTTTATTATCGAGCATGATGGTTAAAGAATGGCATCTACTTGAGCAAATGGCCAACTTAAACCTCAATATGGAGGAGAAGGAAGACGGAGTCTTTATTGCTAATATTCGACTCCAACCCGAGTTACTCTCGGAAGTTAAGGAACGGAAAGGTGATGATCCGATGATCGTTGAAATTAAAGAGAAACTAGATCAACGACCGGATTTCCTTCTGGCTGATGATGGAAGGTTATTATTCAAAGGAAGAACTTGTATACCCGATTGTTCTACTATCAAGGGAAAAATCTTAGAGGAAGCACATCGGTCAAGGTACACTATTCACCCCGGTGCTACAAAAATATACCAAGACCTCAAGAGAACATTCTGGTGGCCGAACATGAAGAGAGAGGTAGCTGAGTTCGTAAGTCGATGCTTGGTATGTCAACAAGTTAAAGCCGAGCACCTCAAACTGGCTGGTAAACTCAAGCCTCTCGAAATACCGGAATGGAAATGGGATAGTATCGGTATGGACTTCATAGTTGGATTACCGAAGACCCGAAGTGGTTTCGATGCTATATGGGTAATTGTGGACCGGTTAACCAAGTCTGCTCATTTCTAACCTATCAAGATTAAATGGACCGTGGATGTTCTAGCCGCCTTATATATCAAGGAGATCGTAAGGTTACACGGTATTCCAAGCTCTATTATTTCGGAGCGAGATCCGCGATTCACCTCTCATTTTTGGAAGGGTTTACAATCGTCTATGGGTACTAGACTAAGGTTTAGTACGGCTTTTCACCCTCAGACAGATGGACAAACCGAGAGGACGAATCAAATTATTGAAGATATGTTGAGAGCCTGCATGATAGACTTCGGTGGGAGTTGGCATGAGCACTTACCGCTGACTGAGTTCGCTTACAACAATAGCTATCAGTCGAGTATTCAAATGGCACCATTCGAAGCATTATATGGCCGAAGTTGCAGATCGCCTCTATGTTGGAGCGAGGTTGATGACAAAGGATTGATTGGTCCCGACATTGTACAAGACACAACTGATAAAATCCAGTTAATACAAGAAAGGCTAAAGGTCGCTCAATCACGGCAAAAGAGCTATGCCGACAATCGGAGGAGAGACCTTGAATTCCAAGTGGGGGAGCATGTCTTCTTAAAGATCTCACCCACCTGTGGAATTAGAAGATTCGGCATCAAAGGAAAGCTAAGTCCGAGATTTATCGGCCCTTTCGAGATTTTGGAAAGAATCGACGAAGTGGCGTACAAGTTGGCTTTACCTCCTCAACTGGCCGGCGTACACGACGTATTCCATGTATCCATGCTAAGAAAATACGTCTATGATCCTTCACATGTGATTCAATTTGAGGAGTTGAAACTCCAAAAGGACTTATCATATGAAGAAAGACCGATAAAGATATTGGATCGAAAACTACACCAACTAAGGAATCGGGCCATACCGATGGTGAAAGTCCAATGGAGTAAGCGTGGATTCGAGGGAGCAACCGGGGAATTAGAAGAATCCATCAAGAAGAAATACCAGGATTAAATCGCAGGTTAGAAATTTGACCTTTCTACTCAAATTTTTGAATTTTAATTATATAATGTGAATTTGGAGGACCAAATTCTTTTAAGTGGGGGAGGATGTAGAAACCCAATAATTAAAAATGAGAAATAAATTTTTAATTTCATTATGTAATTAAAATTTTCATGAAATAATCAAATTACATTTTTACTATATGAAATAAGCTAGTTTATTGAATTTATTTGAATTTACTTAAGTAAATAGGAAATTAAATGCTTTAACTCATTGATAAATCATAGTAAGCCCAATAAAAGTTCATATAATAGATTAGAATCATAATTGGCCCATTGGATAATCCATAATGGGTTGGATTAATGGATTAAAGGATTTAATAAAGGATAAATAACCTTAAATTCGTAACATGTGTTTAATATGACATTTAAGGGATTTAAATAACCCTATTTCGAGATGATTGACTCAAAAATCAACCCTTACCTAACAGCCCACCTTGGACTAGCTGTTTTCACATTGTTTTCACACCAAAATGAGGCTAGATTAAGAGAAGAAATGTGAATTTTCTTCTAATTCGTAGCTAATGGGTTAGGTGGAATTAGGTGAGAAATCTTGACAAAATTGACCAAGTTTTGGCTATAAATAGAGCCCCATTTGACCCTCAACTCATCCCTAGAGGCTAAGGTTATACTGTTGCAAGAATTAGTGGAGATTTGAAGGAGGATTTGGAAGATCAAGGAGTTTCTTTATATTTGGGGATATTTCTTTAGATCCGTCTAAAGGTAGGTGTCTCTCAGGCTAAACTCTAATTAAAGCATGCTATCTTGTGTATTTTTCAATGCTCTTTCCATTGATACATGTTTCCCCAAATTTCATTGAGAAATGATCAAGTTATTAGCAATTTATTGAAGGGTATTCACATTTTTTCTTAAGAAAACTGTGGCTATTAAAACTCAATCCGCGTTAATGAACGCGTCTCCCCGATAAGACGCGTTCTTAACAGCTTTTACATTAACCAGAATTCAAAAGTAAAATTATATAATAATATTTAAGGAGGTGTCCAGCCACCTGGACGCGTCCATAGAGCACGTCCATTAGATAAGACGCGCTCAGACAGACTCTCCCTCCGTCCTAAATTTTGAGAAAAAAAATATTAAAATAATTTCATGAAGGCGTCCATTTTCCTAGATGCCTCCATAAAAATTATTAAAATAATTTCAAGAAGGTGTCCACTTGCCTCGACGCCTCCATAAAAAATATTAAAATAATTTCAAGAAGGTGTCCACTTGCCTGGACTCCTTTATAAAAATTTTTAAATTGTATTAAAATGATTTTTAATAAGGCGTCCAGTTACGTGGACGCCTCTTTAAAAAATCAATATTAAATGACTATTTTTAGTGTGAAAAATCTAATTTTTACCAATTAATTGATAAAATAATGAATGAAAATTATTCCCAGCATCTAAAAATATATTATCAAAAGTTGATATATTGAAATTATTTTTCATCATGTTAAAAATTTATTTTGTGGAATAAAAGTATTTTTACCATGAAAAAACATATTTTTACCATATTATTAGTAAATTGATGCATGAAAAATATTTACAGCATGTTAAAAAATACTTCCAGCATGATAAAATTAATTCCAGCGGGTTAGAATTATTTTAGCTTGTTAAGACTATTTTTCAGCATATTAAAGTTATTTTAAACTATTTTTCAGCATGTAAAAATCTATTTTTATCATGTTATTAGTAAAGTAATGTATAAAAATTAGTTTCAGCATGTTAAAAATTATTTCTGGTATGATAAATTTACCTCCTGCATATTGAGATAGGAAATTATTTTTCAGTATGATAAATTTATTTAAAACTAATTTTTACATATTTTTCTAGCAAGAAATTAGTAGATAAATGTATAAAAACTAATTTCAGCGTGCTAAAAATTACTTTCAGTAAGATAAAATCATTTACAATATGTCATGATGTTTTTAGCATGTTAAAATTAATTTCATCATGCTAAAGCTTTTTAAAAAAAAATTTCTGCATGATAAACCTATTTTCTCAATAAATAATTAACAAATAAATGTATAAAAATATTTTTCAGCATAAAAAATTTATTTTTGTTATCAGAAAATTTAGGCAAACAGCATGGTAAACTCATGTTTGTCACCTCATTAGTATGTTAGTGTACGAGGATTATTAGCATGTAAAGTATTCATATTAATGTATTAAATAATAATTTTCAGTATGATAAAAAGTTAATTCCAGCATGAAAAGTCTATCTTATTATCCCAGCAGTAAAGTGACACATGAAAATTATTTTCAACAAGTAAAACTTATTTTTAGTACATAAGCTCTATTTTCTTATCAAATAACTAGTACATTGATGAATAAATATTAAATAAATAGAAAATACCAAAAATCGGGATTTTAAATTCTGAAAATTTTACTTATTACCTAAAACACTTAATTATAAAAAAAAATACACATCAGATTAGACTATGAAATTTACAATAATTCTATCTACTTGAATTTTTCCTAGTTATCGTTCGTTCTTGAATTCCACGACTTAATGTCGTTAAACATTATGCCTCAAAACTATTATCCACTTTTCTTATAACTTCTGGAATTTTTGTTAGATCTGTACTTATTTACAATAGCCTATTTCTTGAAATTCATTGGCCATATACATTAAAGTGGATGTCTAGACGTACTTGGGATCTTTTGATCCATATGACTCAATGCCTGGTATTAATGGGGCCCGGTCTGGTCCTGGGGGGAGCGCCCGAAAGTACTTCTGCCCATGGGAGTTGATTGACCAACGGTGTGGCATTGCACCGAAGTGCATGATAGATTTACTTGATACGACATTCCACATTTCATTATTGGTATTTGATTACTTGTTTACATGATTATTCGATAAATACTCGATTTACTTGACTTGCATGAAGTGGCCAATTATATGAAATTCTTTACTTGTTCAAATTCATTACTTGAAAATTTCTCTTGATATCTTGTTATTCCAATTACTTGAAAATTCCATTCATGTTCATACACTTCTCAATACAACTTCAAAATTTGCTTAAAGTGTTAATACTTAAAGATTACCTGGTTCATAGAGATATAAAATCCTACTGAGCTTTTAGCTCACCCTACGTTTTGGTTAATTGTTGCAGGAAATGAAAATGAACAAGGGAATGGACAAGAGTGAGAGAGTGATTTTTCTTTTTACCTAGGTTTATGTAGATCATTAGTGTTTTTACAAGAATGATGTACTTTGGGATTGGAAGTTTGTAATTTACCTTTATGGCTTATGAATTAGTGACGTAAACTTCATTTTGATGGAATAAAAGTATTATTTTCCCATTCATTACTGACTTTAGAAATAAAATTGTACATGCTCTGATCGACACGCATGTTTACGACTCGTCGCGCCCTCGATATTCCGCGTCGGGACGTGACAATATTGGCTTAATATGAAGTTTTTCTATTTTTTGCATATTAATTGTAATTTCTTGGCAATTTTTTCTTTAAATTAACGTTTGGAGGAAGGACGTTATTTAATTGACGACCTGATGGGGGTCATGATTTCACAAATAAGGGACTGTTCAAACAGGCGTTGTTTCCTGGATTTTACGAATCCTAAAGAAAATAAAACTCATTGAATTGACGTCCTCTTAAGGGGCGTTGATTATTTAACGCCCATTCAAACAGACGTCATTTCATAATTTTAAATAAGGAAAGTCCTTTATTTCTATAATTAAATCTAGGAATTAACGACTGTGTGAATGTCGTCATTTCAATTAACGCCCTTCTTAAGGTCGTCATTTTCACTTTCGTCTCCCTTTCGCCTGTTTCTTTCCAGTAGTGATCCTTTCCCCATTATACACCTTGTGTTCGATTGAGAAGAGGGTTCCTTATTGGAGTATTCATTGCCCTGTTTTAATCCTATTGATGCAACGATTTTTGGCCTATAAATACCTTTGGTATTCCTCATGCGCGCGAGTTAACAGGGAGAGCTAAGAAGAACACTGTGAGAGCCTTTTTACAGAGAAAGAGAAAGTTTCTTTCTTTTTGCAGGTTCCTCTAGCCGGTAGTTCTTCCTCCACGGGCATTCTTCTTCCAGCAGTAACTCTCTCTTCGGTGGGATCTTCTTCCTCCAGGCGACGTTTCCTCATCCACGGTTTCTTCATCCACTGCAACCGCGGCTCTTATTCTTCCTTTACTGCTGCACACACAGCAGAAGGCCTCCCACCTCTTTTAGCATTTTTATTGTTATTAGCATCATACGCACCCTTTCTTCTAGCTATCTTTGCTGAAGAAAACTATCAGCATATCATATCACCTGTTAGCTCTGCATATCATAGCATTCACGTATTCCCATCCTTTTGCTCCTCTCAGGGGTTTAAAACCAAAAAAACACACAAGGTGTGTTTATGATTAATTTGATTGATTTCATATTTTTTGAGTATTGATACTACACACTTGGCTAATCCATATCTTTGTTTATTTTGTGTGTTTTCTTGCAAGGGTAGTCAAGCTATAAACCCCCTTCATCGGCCGGCCGATAGAAGGAGGAAGGAAGAATGCCCAATCTTACCCGCTTCATACAAGGTACATGCGATCATTCTTCTTCTTTTGAGGTAACCCCTCTGGCGATCACCTTCCATAGAGCATCTCAGGCTCATCCTTTTCCTTCATATCCCACTCATTTTAGCATAATTATTCATCATTAATCATTGTGACTTCTCTTTAAAATGTCTATGTGACACGTTCACAAATTGGCGATCACGGTGAGACTCCTTTTGTTTTTATTTTGATTACCCCTCCCTTCGGTGCCCTCATGTGCCCCTCCCTTCGGCGCCCTCGTGTGCCCCTCCTTTGTGCTCCACGTAGCACACTCCTCTTGTGCACCACGTGCACGCCTCCCACTGGATTAGCCAATTTTGAGGTATCCATAGCATTTTTATTAGAAAGGAAAATTGATTTCTGTCAGTTGCCAGGGCTTTCGGTTCTCTGAACTGAATAGCGCCCTCCATCCCGTCGTCATTTCTACATACATCGACTGTTCAAGCAGCCACCGTTTCCATTTATTTTCTGCATTTTTATCATTTTCATAATCCACGCCCCTCACAGAGGCGTCATTTTCACATTTAACGCCTCACATCCAGACGTCAGTTACTCTGATTGTTATTGGTTTTGGTATTTCCCTGATTACTGTTCACAGTGTTTTAACGCCCCTTTATAGAGGCGTCATTTCTTCATACAGCGCCTCACTCCAAGGCACCATTTCTTTTGGGTCGTTTCAAGATTTCACTGTTCACCGTGAATAGCGACTGGAACACAGTCGCAGATTGTTAATATAGCGACCCCCTCCCGATCGTCATTTGTTCTGATTGCTATTACCGTCTATCAGATCATTATCTGCTTGATTTGCCTGCATTAGACTGCATTTAGGGCATTTGGCTTGGGAGACCTCCTCTCCCCACACTCTGTAGGATCTCACACTCTCTTGGTGAAGGAAGGACCCTCCTTTGAGCATTCCGTCTCATTGGACCAGAAATTCCTAAACCAAGCCTCCGTAAGTCCCTACACCCGTGGATTCTCTCACGGACGCCGGGCAAGTTGTACCATTGAAGCACCCGGAGTATAGTTGACCCATACGTTGGTGAAGAGAGGGAAAGAACCTAGATACCCAAAGATTATACCAAAAAACTTTCAACCAGGACCCACATTCAAAGGAGAGAACTTATTATAAAACTCACCTTAATTTCCTAAGAAAACCTTAAAACTTTGGGCTCATTACAACTTGAGTGTGTACCTTGTTTGATAAGGTGATATTTTTTGATTATACTTTTTTGTTGGAAATCTATTTCTTCCTCCTTAAGTATGAAACTCCGTTCAGGTAAAATCATCAATATGGCCAACTATGCGTATACTTATGATGGTTATGAGGAGGGTCAATCTGACCCATTTTACGAGATTCCCTCTCAGGATTCTATCTACCACGAGAGAAACTATGTTCCCTCTCACACTCAGGTCCACATGATGGACACCACTTCCCGGAGGTTCAGCCTTCTTCCCAAGCTCAACCTACCACCCAAAATACTTCTGGGGACACCTCCCCTTCTTTCAACTTCAATGATGTTCTCAAAGCTCTCACTCAACTGGATGATTCCCAACACCAGGCGGCCCAAGCCGCCTTAAAAGGAAAATCCATCCCGTCATCTTCCAACCCTCCTCAGGCCATGGGTGGCCACTCTGTTAATTTTCCCAACGACCAGGCGGTCGCACCTAGGGTGCCCTCGCGCCCACCAACTCCTGTTATGACTACGCCGGCCCAACCGACAAGTCACTCTATTACTAGGCCTCAACAACCTCATGTTCCTCAATTTTTGAGAAGGCCTATGCCGAACCAATACTCTTCTCGTCCGGCCCTAGCCGAGTCTGATAACCACACTATACTCCTCCAAAAGATGGCTAGTATGGAGGAGCAACTCAAGAAGGTCACTGCACCCAAGGCCGCTCCCGAAATTATTCTTCCCACTCTGCCAGTCTTTCACCTACCCCCATCTGAAATGCCGAATTTTCGACGGTATAATGGAACGGGTAATCCGTACATCCATTTGAAAGATTTTTTATATGAGACATCATTCTGGCAGGATAACAAGACTTCTCTGACTTATCTCTTTAGGCGGTCTTTAGATGGTCCGACATTAGAATGGTTTTACTCCCTGGAGCCAGCCGATGTCGGTGATTTTGATGCTGTTCAACAGAAGTTTCTGCAGAAGTACAAGGACCGTGTGGGTCCCTCTTTGTCTGTTACTGATCTGGTTGCCGAAAAGATGAAGCCCGAGGAGGACTTCATTTTATTTGCTGATAGGTGGAGAGCCATGGCCGAAAGACTGAAAGATACACTGTCGGAAACGGAGCAAGTGAAGATGATTATATCAAACTCCACTACGCAATTTTGTCATATTTTAGCCATGAACAAGTTGACCACTATGGAAGAGCTCTATGAAAGAGCTAGATACATACAAACACAGATGAAAAATTCATCCATTATGGGCATGTTTGAGCCAAGACCGAAGGTAATGAGGAAGAACGTTAATGTCGGCAATACTAGTGCGACCACTGAAGGCACTGTTACTAATGAGCAGGTGAGCACGTTTGGCAATTCCACACCCTTCTGCCAACCTCCAAACCAAAGGCCGCCACCACAGTAACCCGCCTTCCAAAACCAAGTCCACTAGCCAAATAATAACCCTCCTCAGACCTTACGACCTCTTCCACCTCCTCAACAACAACAACCTCGCTTTACCCCATAAAATCAACACCCACAATACCACCAAGTGCCCCCGCTAGCCAATTATGCACAGCAACAACCACCACAAGTAAGAAGACCATTGGGCCCCCGAAGAGCCCAGTATTTTCCGTTACCTGAAAGTCTACCAGATATCTTTAACGCCCTCATGGCCGCCAACGCGCTCACCTTGCCTAAAGAAAGGACGGTGTGGCCGCAACATGTAGACACCTCTCGATATTGCGTCTTCCACCGGCAGCCGGGGCACACTATTGATAATTAATTTCACTTCAAAGATTATATATATGATATGAATGATCAAGGTGATATTGATTGGGATGAGATGAGGAGGTTTATTGCTACTTTAAAGGCTCGAAGGCCTCCTCGGCAACCACAGCCTCAGCAGCCTCCGTAGCAACGTCAGTAGTAACAGCAAGGTCATCAGCAACAACAGGTTCCTGCACCCCAGCCAAATATGGGGGTCGATAATAATCCGCTACCGGAGCACCCGGTTCAAAATCAACAAGTAAACCCTGTCACCTCAATCCATGAAGTGGAGAGAGGGCAGGGCTGGCATGAAGAAAGCGCCTCTGTCGGGGCCATTAACCAAAACTCCAGTCAACTACAACCACCACAATTGTTAAGAAGACTTCAACCCGCACCTTCCTCCCAATAGCCACGTCTCCTCATACGTTCCACCACCACTCCAGGGTCACTTAACTCAAACCCTACTCTTTTGTGCCAACCCACAAAGTCTTCTTCACCTCAAAACCCCTCATTAAGTAGACCCCTCCTTATCCGCCCCCCGCCGGCATCCGTCTCCCCTCCTGTTTCGCCACAACCTACCCCGTCTACCAGCATCATGCTTCCAAGACCCCTCCTTGTCACCCGACCCCTGTCGCTGTTTTCCGATAACCCCCAGCCGGCGAGGCCTCTTATAAGAACCCCTCCTTCTACCAATCCTAAACCAACACCCAACACGCATTCCACCATTTCCTCTTCTTCCTCTACCCCTTTACCCACTTTAGGCCCGACATAGGCTTCGAAAATAATGGTGCTTCGTAGTGGACGGATGTTCCATCGAGTGTTTCCCCAGCGGGAGCAGGAGCCAGTACAAGAACAAGGAGAACATGAATAGGAGTCTGTACCGAGCACGGAGTATGATCTATTAAAGTATTTGGACAGAACACCGGCCTGAATTTCTATTCTGGAATTGATCAAAAGATCTACTACACACCAGCTAGCCCTGAAGCAATATCTGCAGAAAGTAATGGTAAATGAAGATATCCCAGTTGAACAGGTCACTACAGTTTTAAGTCCAGCCAGTAATCAACCGGCCATCACTTTTTATGAACATGAATTGGCTCCGCAGCCAGCCAAGAAATATGCATTGTGCATTACTATTGAAATTAACAAGGTGGCAGTGAAACAATGTTTGGTTGATACTGGGGCATCCATTAATGTTTTGCCACCAAGTACCCTGAAAATGTGTGGCATCCCAGAAAGTCAAATCCGGCCATCTACAATCACTGTCACAGCTTATGACAACACCAAGAAGCCACCTCTAGGGATGATCACTTTAAAAGTTGGTTTGGGACCGATTTCAGTCACAGCGGACTTCCATATTCTAGACATGGACCCAACATTCAATGGCATCTTGGGTCGCCCTTACATTCAAGAGCTTGATGCTCTGCCCTCTACGAACCATCAATGCATAAAATTTTCACACAAAGGGTGCATTATCAAAGTCACTAGTATGCCCATTTTGCCGACAGAAGATATACATTCCGCAACATCGGTGCCTTCTATGTGGCCTTCCAATAGGCCTTTGCTCTCAGTATTGGATGTTGCTGATTTACGGCTAGACTTGGTGAGGCCGTCTCCTTCGACCCCTCTTACCACCCAAATGTCACCACAGCCACCCAAAGGCAAGAAGAAAAAGGGTCTGATGAACACCCCGAGATGAAATATCTTGATGAAAATGGGGTACAGAACTGGCAAAGGCATGGGTATTAATCTCCAGGGGAGAGTCAAGCTCGTCAGGCATCAAAAGATGATTCCCCGAGGTGGCCTAGGGTTTAAAGGGTCAAGCAAAGACAAAGATGAAGAAGGACCATGGGCCGTCATGACTTCAACTCTTAAAACAGGTCGGTAGCCTCTTACATGGACCCTACAAACACACTTTGTGAAAGGGGGTACTCATAATGATGAGCAAACCACGCTAGTCACTTCCATGCTAGACTGTCAAGATGTACATGCACGACAGTTTGCTCGCCATATAGCCCCACTAGTTACATATAAAGCCCTGTAGTCCTTACGGCCAGATAAAAGAAGAAATATGGATGACCCCGAATGTGATTGGTACAGATGGTTCGACATGAACGATATCACCATTGCTCTGAGCCGACTGTTTATACCAACTGATCCGGAATGGCCGCCATTAATTCATGAACTGATTGAAAAGCCAGCAGTGGTCACAGACAAGAGGTAGCTTCTAAGTAATTACACAGATACCGGGGAGCCTGATGTGCCGTTCGGGGAAGGCTACAATGTAAATAGGCTGTGGGCCGGCCTCTTCTCTATTAAAACCATCCATCCAAAAATTGTTGTCCATTTGTTTGATAAAATGTTTTGCTCGGATATCCCTAGACCGCCCGCGGTCCTGATAACCTTTTCTCCAAATTCGCTTCAAGCTTCTCCTCCGATTCCTCCCTTGCTCCTCGAGCAATTTTCTAAACTCTCCATCACGCCCCCGCGTGGGCCATCATTTACTCAATCTGTCGTCAATCTCTCAATCTCAGCACCACCTCTTGTTCCTTCCTCGCATTGCCTTATTATTGAAAACGAAAAAAAAATGCCAAAATTCAAACTCTTCAATCTTCTATCTCTTTTGAAGAAACCTCCTATCTTGCTTCGGAGCGTGCCCCGATCCAAGGGCCGCTCTTTCAAGGTTCATTAGTGGACCTTCTTTTCTCCTCCAACGAGGAGGCTCTCCCTGTATCATCTCCTGTACCCATTGCATCTTCATCTTTCTCTCCTCCATCTCATTTAGGTCAGGGTAGACCGTCTAGCTTGTCATCTTGTTTCTCTCCTTCTAATAAGACTCATGGGGTAGCTTCGCATAAGAAATCCAAGGGTAAGCAGATTCCCCGTAGATTCTTGCTAGATTTAGCTAGAAGGTGCCAGGCATGCTTAGCTCTTCCCAAATTTCTGGAGAATCCGATTATCCTGCCAGAGATAGAATATGAAGATACTTGTGATTTTAATGAGGGTTTTGGTGTTTATGAGATAATGAATGATGAAGACCCTATTGAAGAGGGGGATGAAGATTACGAAGAATATGAGGACGAGGCTGATGCTTTTGCCAGTGGTATCAGAAGATTCGATGAACCATCAGCCTCAGTAGAAGAGCCTACCGAAGAAATAAATCTGGGTACTGAGGAAGACCCTAGGATTGTCCTCATTAGTAAGAACTTGCCGCCCTCCGAAGAAGAGGCGCTTATTTTGGTTCTTCAAGAATACAAGGACACGTTCGCGTGGAGTTATGAAGACATGCCGGGACTAGACCCTACGCTCGTTGAACATCGACTTACACTTAAGCCAGGGTCCATACCGATCAAACAGCGATTGAGACATTTCCACCCTAACATGGCATTAAAAATGAAAGAAGAGGTCGATAAGCTCCATAAGGCTAGATTCGTTAGGGTCATCCTCTATCCTAATTGGGTGGCTAACATCGGCCCAGTCATGAAGAAAGATGGAAAGGTTCGGATCTGCATAGACTTCTGGGACCTCAACCGTGCGTGTCTTAAAGATGACTTCCCCCTCCCTCATATTGATGTTTTGATTGACAATACGGTAGGATACAAGACTCTCTCCTTTATGGATGGCTTTTCAGGTTACAATCAGATTCGCTTGGCTGAGGAAGATCAAGAAAAGACATCATTCACAACACCATGGGGAACTTATTGCTATGTGGTCATGCCCTTCGGACTTAAGAATGCTGGAGCCACCTATCAAAGGGCTATGATGGCAATTTTTTCATGATATGATCCACATTTATATAGAGGTGTACGTAGATGACCTGGTAGTGAAATCAAGGATAAGGA
This sequence comes from Amorphophallus konjac, assembly GCA_022559845.1. NCBI lineage: Eukaryota > Viridiplantae > Streptophyta > Magnoliopsida > Alismatales > Araceae > Amorphophallus > Amorphophallus konjac. The sequence continues at coordinate 72,385,060 of CM040128.1, read as the reverse complement.
TTGAGCATCCTAGGGTTCTAGCCAAAGTCTTGAAAAGAGCACGGGAGTATCAATTGAAAATGAACCCCAAGAAGTGCGTGTTTGGTGTTTCATCAGGGAAGTTGCTTGGATTCATCGTAAGTAAGAGGGGTATTGAGATTGATCCCAACAAGGTGAAGGCCATAAGAGAAATGCCTCCTCCCAGGAATTTAAAAGAAGTTCGAGGATTGATCGGGAGGTTACAATTTATTCGTCGATTTGTTTCCCAGCATTCATAAAGATGTAGGCCATTCTACGAACTTACTAAGCCGGGAGTCAAGTTTATTTGGGATGACAAGTGTCAGACAGCTTTTGACGGATTGAAGGATTATCTCTCAAAACCTCATGTCCTGATGTCGCCAGTTCTAGGCAAACCACTCGTTCTTTATGTCTCTGTCCTGGATGACTCTGTAGGCGCTGTTTCAGCCCAAGTTGATGAAAAAGGGAAGGAAAGGGCAGCCTACTACTTGTCAAAGCTTCTTAACCCCTGTGAGCAGAGGTACTCAACCATAGAGAAGACTTGTGCTGCTTTAGTCTGGGTAGTTCAGAAGCTTAAGCATTACTTCTTAGCTCACGAAGTTCATCTCATTGCCCGTATGAATCCAATCAAGTTCCTTCTTGAAAAATCCGTTCTCACTGATCGATTAGCATGATGGCAAAGCTTCCTTTCTCAATTCGACATCATCTACATTCAGCAAAAAGTGATTAAAGGCTATGCCATAGCTAAACATCTTGCTCACCATCCCCTCCCCAGATTTGACCCTGCTCGTTCAGAGTTTCCAGACGAGGAACTAATGTCCGTCAATTAGACCGATTTGATGTGGACATTACATTTTGATGGAGCTTTGAATTCAAAAGGGAAAGGGGTTGGCATTGTTCTTCTATCACCAGAGGGTATCACTATTCCACTCGCCTCTCAGCTTGTATTTCCAGTAACAAATAATATAGCTGATTATGAGACTCTTCTGGCCGGACTGGAGGCCGCTCACCAATTCGGTGTTACCCAATTGCGGATTGTAGGTGATAGTCAGCTTATTCTTCGCCAAGTGCTCACCAAGTGCCGCACGCTCAATCCTAAACTCAAACTCTATCAGGAATTAACTTCTGCCTATGCCAAGCTTTTCACCAAATTAATCTTTGTCCATGTTCCTCGCGATCAGAATATCCTGGCTGATGCTCTTGCTTCTCTAGCTTCTTCCTTGATTTTCCTTCCCGAAAGGGATTTCCACTCTATCATTGTTCACAGGCATCTCACTCCCTCTATCAAGGATCCAGCCTTCCTTAGTATTAAGGAGGAGGTGCTTAAGAAGGTTAAGCAAGGTGGAATCATTGAGAATAAAGAGATCATGTTGATGGATTTAAAGAAAAAATTGGATGATGAAGAGAAACCGTGGTATTACGAGATTGCTAAGTATTGCCAGGATCAATCCTATCATGAGGAGGCCACGGCTGAAGAAAAGAAATCCATTCGAAGAGTTGCTCAGCGATACACTTTAGTTGGAGGTGTGCTCTATAGAAGAGGTCTCACCGAAGTTTTATTAAGATGCCTCGATGATGATGAATCTTGAAAAGTCATGGAAGAGGCACATTCGGGAGTATGTGGTGGTCATGTGAATAGCTAGATGCTTGCTAAGAAAATCTTTAGGCTAGGTTTCTATTGGCCCACTCTAGAAGAAGATTATTCTATCTATGTTCGAAGGTGTGTTAAGTGCCAACTGCACGCCGAAAAAATTTATTCTCCTGCTTCTTCACTCCATCCTATGTCTTCCCCATGGCCTTTCTCCATGTGGGCTTTCGATATCATTGGACCTCTTGGTGATTCAAACCTCCTCACAAAGCCAAATTCGTTTATACTCACGGCCACGGAGTACTTCACCAAGTGGGTGGAAGCGGAAGCATACGCGGAGATAAAAGTGTCGGCCATCTATAGGTTTATAATGAAGAACATCATCGCAAGGTTCGGCATCCCAAGTACCATCGTCACCGATAATGGGCCGCAATTCATCTCTCAGGAGCTTCAAGACCTCTGCAACAGGTATAACATTGCATTGCATCATTCATCTCCTTATTATCCACAGGGCAATGGTCAAGCAAAGGCAACTAATAAAACATTGATTAAAATTATCAAGAAAACGTGTGAGGCTAATAAATTTACGGATTGGCCAGAAAAGCTGGTTGAAGCTCTTTGGGCCTATCACACTTCCATTCGTACCCCTACTGGGCAGACCCCTTTCGCCCTCACTTATGGAATAGAGGCGGTAGTCCCTTATGAGATTCTTATCCCTTCTCTACTAGTACAATTGGACAGGGAGCTCCCTATTGATGAGCGTCGCGAATCTCTCTTTGCTTAATTGGAACTCCTAGATGAGAAGTGTTTAGCCGCCGCCGAGCATGCGCGTATTTACCAAAATAGGCTTTCACATTTTTACCAAAAGAAAGTAATTGAGAGAAAATTCAAAATCGGTGAGATGGTAATTAAAAGAATCTTTGTAAAACCCGGCGGACCTCGTTCAAGACTTCAACCTAACTGGGAAGGGCCCTATGTAATAAGAGATGTTTACTCTGGCAATGCTTACAAACTAATTAATGCTGAAGGTGAAGAACTGGCTCACCCTTGGAATGGTCTTTACTTGAAGAAATACTACCCCTAAGTCTTTGAAAAAAGAAAAAGAGAAAAGAGAAAACACAAAAGAAAAAAGAAAAAAGAGAAAAGAGAAAACACAAAAAAGAAGGAAAAAGAAAAAAAATTAGAAAACACAAACAAAAGAAAAGAAGAAACAAAAAAGAGCAAACAAAGATGGAAGAAAAAGGCAGGCTAGTATAGTGCGTAGGCCGCAAGACCCGATAAATTAAAATCCTTAATTCATTCTTCAGTCTTGATGTTTTAACCTCGGGGTCAATTCACACACACACTACACGCTCTACTCTTAAACTCGAACGGCTCGGAATTCGAGAAAAGTCTGAACCCAAACTAGGAGTGTAAGAACCTTACCAATTCTCTTCTCTTCTCTTCGGCTCACGAGAGGGAGTACGAGTCAGGGAGTATTAACCAAGCCTGCCCGCCACCCTACTAGGTGGAAGTCAGGGCCCAAAAGAGAATAAAATGCTTAAAGCCCAAGTACAATTAGGTCTTTATTTTTGAGAAAAGAAAGAAAGGAAAGAAAGTTACCAATAAAAGAAAAGTATGTCAAGAGGGCAAAGTCCTCGCAGGGAAAACCTTGGTCGTAAGCATGCAGAAATAAGGGCAAAAAGAGCAATAAAATTTTCATAAGTCGAAGACCGAATCCCAACCGGCACTAGGAAAGGAAAGGAACATTTCCCCATTCTTGAAAACCTCCCGTGAGCTTCCTCAACTTATTCTTCCTTTCTCCCTTCATGGTAGGTTATAAGCTCAAAGGATGGCCAAGACCGACTAAGAAGGATGGGTCGCGAGAGAATATGAGTAAAAGCACAAGTATTTAAGCACGTTGCCCCTTTGTTAAATCTTTTAAGAAAGATTAATGAACTTAAGATGGTGATTGTGTAAGGTTTAAGGCCCTTGTACTATGCTCAGTCTCATCGAAAAGAAAAAAAATGTTTTTCTTAACTAACGCCTCCATGAGCAGGCGTCATTTCCATAATTCACGACTTCTATGAGGTCGTCATTTTCAAATAAAAGTATAATAATTAAAATATAGTCTTTTAATTCACACCCGCTTAGGGGGCGTCATTTAAATAAAATCACGGCTTTTTCAATGTCGTCATTTTAATAAAATTTAAAAAAAAGATGATTTTCTAATAAACGCCCAACACGTCGGCGTCAATTTCACAATCCACGCCCGTTTACGAGGGCGTTCTTTTAATACAAATTAAAAAAAAGATGATTTTCTAATAAACGCCCAACACGTCGGCATCAATTTCACAATCCACGCCCATTTGAGAGGGCATCATTTTAATACAAATAAAAAAGGATGATTTTCTAATAAACGCCCACCGCATCAGCGTCAATTTCACAATCAACGCCCGTTTATAAGGGCGTCTTTTTCAAATAAACATAAAAAAAAGAAAGAGAAAAATGAAAAAAGAACAAAAATGAAGCCCGCTGCTTTCCATCTCATATGCTTGATTGCATCTTTGTGTGGACATCTTTTATTTTAAGTTGGCATCTGCTTGCTTGCTGCTGCATTTCCTTATATATTTTTATTATCCACCTTTATTAACTAGAGGCTTGGCCCCTTGACCCGTCGACAAGGTCAAAGAAGAGACAACCCCTTGCTTATTGAGCAAGGGGCCAAGCCGGACAGATGGATTAATCTGTTTGTCTAAGTGTGAACTACAGGCGCAGGGCAAGAATGAAAAGCAACAAAAGAAAGCGAAAGCAAAGGTAAGTACACAAGTCCACGAGTGCTCAAAGTAACTCAGGTAACAAAATTTCAATTTTCATATATATATCATGAATATCTGAGTACATGTGTGAGGGTGGAGGGGTACAAGTAAGTCTCTCTCTCTTAACTCTCACCTCCACCCTCCTCTCTCCTACTCTCTACCTCACCATCGTCCTCCCGATGAGGCACTCGCGGAGGGGGCATGGACCCCCGCGAAGTAGCTGGAGCTCGAGCCTGCTCCTCTGCCTCGCTCCTCTGCCGAAGAGAGGAACCCGCTACAAAAGTAGAACTGGTGAACACATACCCTGCGGCCCGTGCCCAGTCCCGGCCTCGCTGTAACCGCTCCTCAGTCACCCGTAGCTGCTCCTGAGTAACGGCTAGCTGGGTCCTCAAGTCTGCGAGCTCCCGCTCGTGTGCTGCCTCCTGCTCCCGGTCACGGGTCCGCTCTGCCGTGGGCTCCTCTCGCTCCCGGGCACGCTCCCTGCGCTCCATCTCGAGGGCAACCCTCAGCCCTGCCACGTCCTGAGGCAGCTCCTCTCGCCACCTCAAGGCCCTCTCGAGCTCCACGACTCGCTGCTCGCGGATGGCCAGCTCCGTCCCGGCTAGTGCAGCCTGGGTAAGCGCTGCCTGTAGCTCCGTTGTCTGCAACCAGTTAAACAAATCATCAGTTTCACATTTAATTCATTAATTCAATTTCATAAATAACTGAAATAAAATCTTTGCTAACTTACCCGGGTAGTCATTGCGCGCTGTCCTGCCTCGATGCAGGTGAGCGAGGCTCAGAGCTCCTCAGTCTGTAAAAACACAAATTTTCATGAACACATATAATAATATATAATCAAATGCATTTCTAAGTTCGAGTTTAAGCTTACCCATGTAGCGAGATCGCGCTCTGCCACCTTGGCCCGTGCAACCGCTCCAGCCAGATGCTTTGCTAGTGCAGTCGTCTCTGCACTAGGCCCCCTCGAGCTGGAGGCTCCTCCCGTCTCTCTCACCGCCACTCCCTGCTGGGCACGCTGCATTCATTAAGATTGTCAGTGGCTAATCATCAATAATTCAGGAAATCAATTGCATAATTTAAACACTCACCAGTGTCTGTAGGTCTGCCTGAGTGGCGGCCAGCTGGGCCTCCAAGCTGTGGAGGTGGGCCTGCATGTCCATCGCCGCTATGTCTTGTGCCTCCTACATTCATCACACATATCAGTTGCATAATAGGCATATAACTTTGCAGAAAAGAAATTAAAAATAAGTGCATTCATACGTACCCCTAAGACCCTCATCAGGGGTCGGCCGGCGTAAACCTCCCAGTAGCGTCGGAGGTACTCGGAGCTATCTGCTGCCTGTGAGGTGACTCGTGTCCCGCCACGCTGCTTACCGAACTCTCCAGTCGGTTACCTCCGTGCGACCGCGCGTCTTCTTTCCTATCCCTCGGGGCTCTCCTACCTCGACCCACTCCTGGTGTAGGCTTAGGGTCCTCATCGCCAGCCTAAGCCGTAACAGCTCAATCTCGTTCAGGCAATGAACCCAAAGCTCATGCCCAAAGCCAGGTCCGCCCGCTACGACCCAGGGATGGCCCTCGTCGGTCATCCCCTCGTAGGCTCTCCACACCACCTACATTCACAAACATGCATATCATCATACATCACACGCATCATCATATCATATCATCATGTTTCATAAAGCAGGAATTACATTATATTGAACATATGTACCAGTGAGGCGGGGTAGTCGCGGAACTCCCTCCGTAGAACTCGCGGCTTGTAAGACAGCAGCGCTCCTGTCACGATTGGCAGCCAGCGTCATGCCAGAGGGAACGATCCCTCATCTCTGGGTCGAGGGTCGACGCGCCCCATCGGCATGTATAGGTGACTCCACACATGCATCTATTGCATTAGTAAAGCATTTATATGCATTTAAAAAAAATAAAAGAAAAAAAAAGAAGAAAAATGCATACCTGAAGAAAAGGTGAGAAGCCACTGATAGTCGTCTCTCGACCCATCCCAGTGGACAGGTCGGCCATCAAGTGTGCCAAAAGTGCGGCACCCCAAGCGTATCTACCGATGCTCTCCAAGTCCTCGAGGATCCCTAAGAATTGATAGTTGATGATGTCGCCCTTCGTGCCGAGCAGCAACCTCCCGAGCATCAGGAATAGGAATCTCCTCAGATCTCGATCTGCTCTCTCTCTCTCTCAGTCGGGTCCTGGCAGTAGGCAGCCCTAGCCCCACCAATCAGCCTCTGCGAGAACTGCTCCAGAGACTCCCTCGACCTCTGTCTAGAGTCACCCAACCCCATAGCAATGGTAAGGTCGGTGCGGTAGATGGTCCTACACTCACTCGGTGTCCCTGCTCCCGTCTCTAACCCTAGCAGCCTCTATGTCAGCTCGCTATAGTCGGGTAGGGTGATCCCGCTCACCGCCTCGCCATCTACCCTCAGCCCGGTGATCCTAACAACATCCTCTAAACTTGGAACCATGTGACCCCATGGCATCAGGAATGCCCGGCTAGTCCTATCCCATCTCTCCCTAAGCACCTGGATCAAGGGTAGGTCGGGCCTCATAGGCTCTATGCTAAGAAAGGGTCCGAATCCCATGGCATCTACCCTATCTCTCTGAAAATCTGGGAGCCCGTAGTAAGCTGCTCGAACCTTGACCCAAGAGATCTGAGTCCTCATCAATCCCTGCAAACAATAAAAGAACATTTTGACATGAGTTTTATATAAGTTTCTTATGTGAATCTTCATCTGTTGTTTCAATTTGCCTTCTGTATGAATTGATGACCTTACCTCGGTTGTGACTTATTTAATTGACGCCCCTGTGGGGGCGTCATTTCAAAATGTGTTTCTGGTGATTTTATGCGTAATTTGAATTGACGACCAACCCTGGGTCGTTATTGGTTTAAGTGACGCCCATGTGGGGGGCGCTATTTTAGATGTAGTTTTCTGTCCTAAAAAAATAATTTTAGAAAATTTTAATTGACGACCACCCCTTGGCCGTCGTTTAATGAACTAACGCCCCGGTAGGAGGCGTTGTAGTCTGGGGGTTTAAATATAAACAGTGCGCCAAATAAACAAAATAGAGACATATATCAATAAAAAATGGCATGGAAATTAATAGCATGATAAATAAACATGATATTTTAAAATGATGACACGTGGCGAGGCGTGGTTTGATGAATTATCATTTTTAGAAATTAAAAATGATTTAAATTGACGACCCGAAGGGAGTCGTTGTTTGAATTGACGGCACCCACTGGGGCGTCATTTTACTGTGTCACTGCTTCCACATTTCTTCCCTTCACCGAGGGCTATGGAAAATTGATAAAAAAAATAAAAATAAAATCAAAATAAAATTAAATGGGAGGGTTAGGGCACCTACCTTGCTGCGTTCTGGTGCTAGCAACCCTCCACGGAGGGGTTGGCGTGGATGATGGGGCT